>CM067885.1:2673125-3873125 GCA_034621355.1 Mycalesis mineus
AGTATGTATGACCACGCATAACTTTTTACAGTGTTGTCCGATTTTGATAATTCTTTTTTTATTAGAAAGAGCATACATCCAAGGTGGTCCCATTGTCCTCATGTTAGGATCTGCTGATGATATCCTAGGGAAATTGAAGGAACTCTTCAATTTTTGGAGGCACGCTTACAGCGATTTCGGTTTTTGACTCGGTATCGGTAGCTTTTTGGCTACTAGTGCCATATAATATACTATGACAGTACAGTACGAGTACGGTACGTGGTGATAAATCACTAAAAAGTAAGAAATAAAATTTTTTAACAAAAAATAGAACCGACTCAAAACGCACTAAAAAGTAAAAAATAACTGTGTCATTTAGTTGCTTTAATTTACTTAAGCATATCTAGGAGTCGGTGCCAGCCAAGGTTTCTACTTTCAAGGACGTTACCTAGAACCCACAAACTGCTTTACTACGTAAAATAAATGTTCCTTAAACTTGGCTGGCACCTACTTCATAGATATGCTTAAGTAAATTAAAGCAACTAAATGAGACAGTTATTTTTTACTTTTTAGTGCGTTTTGAGTCGGTTCTATTTTTATTTAAAAAATTTTTTTGTTAAATTTTTTTTATAATGGCCTAGACCATCCTTTTTAAACGAAAGAGGATATATTGCATAGACCCACCACGATGCTCCGATATAAGTTAGCGGACCGTATTATTAAAAAAAAATCGCGTAAACAAATATGTATGTAATTCTGATGTTTTGAACATAATTATTTACCATACTATGTATTGATACTGTTACATCCCTAAATTCTATATTAATAACGCTGACCTGCAACTATCGACTGACACAGACGTCAACGGCCAGTCAGCGATATATTTGCTACAAAAACCCTAACTCTGCTTCAAACAGTCAGTCGTTTTGGTAATTAGTCAAATTGCTGTCCAAGACTACTGCTAAGTCCTGCCCATCAAGTCGCCGTTAGACCTTTTGAAGGTCCTCGCGAATCTCGGAATAAAGTAATTTAAGTAAATCGTCTAAGTTGTGAGAATTATAGAATAATATAAATAATTAATAAATTAGTTTCTAGCCAGTGTTGTGTTTTTTTTTTATAAACATTACTCTGTACTATTACTGCATCAATTTCAATAGCCTAGACTATTGAACCGTTATACAAGTTCGAGGCCCGGCGTCGCTTTGTTCTTCTGACACTCGTGAGATAGCTCGCCCTTCGTGTTTGTCGGTCGATAACTTTGTATGGACATTGTTGTATGTTTGATATTTTGTTTGTTATCATTTTACTGATAATAAAATAAATGAAATTATAAAATTAAAATTGTAAAAACAAAAAATTAAATAATAGTGATTTTGAATGTCACAAATGTAATAGGTACGTAACTACCTCGTTAGTGCGGTGATAAATTAGCCTACAAGCCTTCGTATCAGGGGGTCCTAAGTTCGAGTCTTGAGTCGACCAATACAATATAATACCGATGTTAAACGATTGCCACAATTACCCCTGTAATAAACGGGTATAAAATTCAGGTGAAATATTTTACCTAACATTGCATATTGAAATATAATAAATTCTACTTAAACAGAAACATAATTCAAGTACAGTCTACAGACATATCTGCTTCAAAATGTAATAGCGGAACGTCTGTATGAAAATGTAGTTACCTCCGCCATGAATTTTCCCATCCGCATCGGATACATTGATGGGCGTGAAATACAAGCCCGCCGCCCGGCGTCGCTTTGTTCTGTACCCGTCACCAGATAGCCCGCACTGCACCATGTTTATACCAATCGATAGTATACGAGGTGTTCAGTAAAAAGTGCGCTAAAGGTCAAAAGACTTTTGGAGTTTAATTCTAGATATTTTAAAAAGCGTCCAGTATACCTGTCAAAAGGAGTAACTTTTTCAATATCAAATGTTATTTGTTGTCTTTCAGTTTTAAATTTTAGAGTGAGGTAAGAGCGTATAGAGTTAGGAGCTTGACTCTACATTAGATCTGATAACTTGTTTACAGAAAAATTGTACGGTATAGTACATTAACTATTGCTGGATTGCTCTGGACGAATCTGGGCGGGTTTTCTTCAATAAAACACTTCTTCAAGAACGCCTTTTTAATCTTCTGTTGGTACCTCTTCTATTACAATCTGCCTGGCGGTCGCTTGGGAACTGTGTCGCTGTATTGGGAACGATGTCGCGGCAGAGTGCCCCGTATATATACAAATTAATTCGGGCGCTCTAATTGGTACATAATGATATCCAATTAGAGAGCCCATATAATAACCATTCAAATTTTATTGTCTATCCTTATCTAACGTCTGTTCTTCTATTAAAACGGGCTTTCTGATTGGTGGATGTTAGAGCGAGAGGGCCTATATATCTATCCTTTATTAAACAAATTGGTCATGCGAGGCGTATTTACAAGATTTGTACTGTTGCGCGACCTAAATTTTAACGACTATACATTTTAATTATTATTAACTATTATTTATGCACACTAAGATCACACTATTAATGTCTATTATTACAGAGTCTATTATTACACACTATTTAAACAGTTTTAATATCACACACTATAAATTACTGTCCGCACAAAAATATTGTTACATTTGTCTTCGCAATCGTCGTCATCATTATCAGCCCATTCAACGATACACTACAGGGTTAATTCTCCTCCCAATGGGGAACGGTATACGGAGCTTGGATTCACAAGGCTGTTCAATGCAGGCTTAGTGTGATAATGTTCGATTAATAAAATATTACTTTTGACGACCTCCGTGGCGCAGTGGTATGCGCGGTGGATTTATAAGACGGAGGTCCTGGGTTCGATTCCCGACGGGGCAGATTGAGATTGAAGACGTATTGCCCAGCGATTTAGCGTTCCGGTACGATGTCGTGTAGAAACTGAAAGAGGTGTGGATTTTCGTCCCACTCCTAACAATTTAGCCCGCTTCCATCTTAGACTGCATCATTACTTAACATCAGTTGTGATAGCAGTCAAGGGCCAACTTGTAGTCGATAAAAAAAAACCTATTTGATGTTGTGATAGGTTATTACAGGGACCGACAGCATAATTTGAAATTTTAACTGGAACTTTTGCAGAAGAAAGAGAATCTTAGAATTTTATCATCCAGGAATCGAACCCAGGCCCTCGTTATCCGAAGTTACATTGGATGACAACTAAACCAACAAGACAGATGTCTATAAAGTTGCTTTTTCTGAAAAAGATCTATTTTATAAAAAAAAACCTAGTAGTATTATCCAACACTTGAATTTCTTGCCAGCTTGTCAGCCAATTTTGCCTTACGAACCGAACAGACGAACTTGATGCTACAAAAGTGCTAGACCACGTCTACCCAGATAGAAAGTACCAGAAATAATATTTTTACATAAGATAAACTTTCTAGATAATCTGATATTAATAGAATATTATCTAGGTGATTGACATAAACTGCGCACGTCTACTGGGTTTTACGTAAAAGTACATTGTCACATTATCTGAATAGACGTGACATTTCAGAAATTACATTATCACACAAAATATCTTCAACATTATCTCCAACGATATCACTTTTATTAAAAATAACTGAACTTTTTCATCTTGGTGTGACCAACTGTACCGAGTGTATATATTCCGGCTCACAAAAACACGCCAATGAAAAAAGCTCTGTCTGCTGACCAATTACTTTCAACGATATATTTATTAGGTGAACAATTGTGATCGATAAATTTTCAATTGAAAGCAAATTACTGGAAAAATGGAACCGGAAAAATCCCTGCGACACACAATGTCGTCAGTCAACCTAGTGGGATGGACAACTGTCATTGCGCTTTCCGTTGCAGGATAACCATTCTAGCACCTTGGGCCCCCTACGTCCATCAGCTGTTTGTACTACGTGTCCCGTCCATTAGTTTTGCGACTCGTTGAGCTATATTGATTTTTTTATCGACTACAAGTGGGCCCTTAACTGCTATCACACCTGATGTTAAGTGATGATGCAGTCTAAGATGGAAGCGGGCTAACTTGTTAGGAGTGGGACGAAAATCCCCTTTCGGTTTCTATACGACATCGTACCGGAACGCTAAATCGCTTGGCGATACGTCTTTGTCGGTAGGGTGGTAACTAGCCACGGCGAAAGCCTCCCACTAGCCAGACCAAGACAAATAAAGAAAAATCTCAATCTGCCCCGCCGGGAATCGAACCCAGGACCTCCGTCTTATAAATCCCCTGCGCATACCACTGCGCCACGGAGGTCGTCGTTACTTTGGTCCTTCTTCGCAAAATAGAGCAACGTACGACGTGATTGTTGTTTTAAATTGAAGTCTATGCTTTAAGACGGGTTATTCATAGGTACATACACTTCAGTTAGATGGACCCGAAGCAAAGAGTACTAGTACTTGTATTAATAAGTATTGATTAACACTGAAGTAAATTTAAATAAAATATGTCCACGTCAAAAATAAACTAAATAAAATAACATAACTCTGCGCTGACGTCGCCGAAAACAAAATTATTACACACTGTTTCTGCCATTTTTATCTGCCACAAGCAAACCGGAGGGAGTATGATTTAGTGGTCGTTACGTCGAGAGCCTGATACGGGGCAGTAACGGCTCTGACGCTTTGTTTTCTCAAACCGGGGTATATTTCACTCTGTACGGTTTCAAGTCATATTTGGCAAAAGTTTAAAAGCACAGATTCACAATACTGAAGCTAGATATGCGTATCTTTTTAGGGAAACTAAATATTCTAAACTTACATTTCTCTTAAACATTGTGCTAGAAGTGGGTGCAACAATACTCCAACTAGCTGGGATCGAACCTGGATTTTTTCAAAATTGAGTCCGATCCCTAATATATTAGAGATATAATTTTAGAGTTTAAAATTTCATGTGTTGTCATTTATAAATGCATGCATTTATTGCGTATTTAAATGCAGAAAACATGCATAAAAGCCTTCGGTCATATAATAATAACTCTGACAAGTTATACTCGAGAGCTCGTTTGCTCGTCTAGACGTTGATTTTTGGCAAAGTCAAGGCTACTACGTGTACTGTCGCGTACAAAAGTAGTTTTCGTTGCGTAATAGTTATGATGAACTTGGCAGCGTTTGGGGATCTCGTTCAGGTCAAATACGATCCGCAAGCCTTATTAGGTACAGTACACATTTTTTCAATGATAGGTACTCAAAATTTTATACTTAAGGGTAAGAAGCGGCCCTCTGATGACGCTTTCACGTACATTTTAGTAACGCTTGCACCGTGAGAGATAGACAAGATAGGAATTAATGTTAAGTATCGTGTGCTGGTGAATTTTTCGGCAAAGATAAGATCGGAAGACGTTAAACTTCAAGATGCAATTAAAAATTTCATTTCAATTAATGTAAAAATTTTATTTAATATAGGCTTATTCATAATATTTGGAATGTCTAATTTTCTACTGTTAAGAGCCGACAAGAGTAGTTTTATTGTTGTAAATATTTCTTACTTAACTAAGAACAAAATCGATCATAACTACTTTAAAAAATCATAAATTGTACTTGGTAAAATTGTTTAGAAACTAGATACCTATAATTTACATTTCCCAGCTTCTGCTCTTTTATCATAGTGGTAATAATTTATTGTTTTTTAATTTCTTATAAAAAACATTTCCAAAATTAATGTCTTGTCATTTGTGGTGTCGCCAGTACCAATGAGCAGAGTGGCCCGTACACTCGAGGTTGGTTCGCGTCCAAATCACAAATCAAATCCAAAACTGGAGTCGCGACGGAGAAGTCAAATAACTATAAATATCGTTACGAATTCCCACTGGGTGTCGGTATGATACTTTCTTATGTTTGGAGAATGTTAAGAAGATAAATACAATTTTATTGCTGCTAGCTGATATAAAGGCAAGAAATAAACCATAATATTTAGTAAGAAAATACCTCTCGTTGCATAAATAACAAAAAATAGAACCGACTCAAAACGCACTAAAAAGTAAAAAATAACTGTTTCATTTAGTTGCTTTAATTTACTTAAGCTATGAAGTCGGTGCCAGCCAAGTTTAAGGAACATTAATTTAACGTAGTAAAGCAGTTTGTGGGTTGTAGGTAACGTCCTTAAAGTAGAATTAAGCAACTAAATGACACAGTTATTCTTTACTTTTTTTGTTAAAAATTTTTATTTCTAACTTTTTAGTGATTTATCACGTAATGTACTCGTGCTATACAGTCATAATATATTATACGGCACTAGTAGCCAAAAAGCTACCGATACTGAGACAAAAACCGAAATCGCTGTAAGCGTGCCTCCAAAATTTGAAGAGTTCCTTCAATTTCCCCAGGATATCATCATCAGATCCTAACATGATGACAATGGGACCACCTTGGATGTATGCCCTTTCTAATAAAAAAAGAATTATCAAAATCGGATACCACAGTAAAAAGTTATTCGTGGTCATACATATATAAAAAAATATATATTTTGTTTTCGTCGCTTAAAAAAAGAAAAACATAATAGTAAACTTAACTAAATCGAGTGCATCGAGGATAGATTACCAGTAATTTTGGCAGAAACATCAAGGTAATAAAAGGTACACTATACTCAACAACTCTATTTCTCAGGTTGTTGCGAGCTTCTTTCTCTTCTCTCTATCTATCTCTCTCTCTCTCTCTCTCTCTCTCATCTCTTATCTTTCTATCTAACACAATACTATAGGTAGATAATCAAATTCGAAGCAAAGAAGTTATAAAACCATCGTGACAGAATAGCGCTCGCTACTGGGTCAAGAATTTGATGTTTTCTTATAAGCAAATCCACTTAAGCTAAGATGGGCTGTCTGTTTACTTTTTTAACTATATTATAAAAAAATGTGCTTATATATTTGGAAAACATAATATTTAGGTCATATTCGTCAACCGTTTAACTTTACGATGCCATGGGAAAAATAAAACGGCATCAAATTCAATTCTACGTAATGCGTAATCAGAGATTTGATGCGCAGAGATCCGGGCCGGGCTTATCCGGGATACAGTCGTAAAGTGTATGAAGCGGCCCCGGGCATTGCTATCGTTGAACTTATTTGAGATAAAGAAATATTACATCTGGTAGATTTTCTTCTCTTCAAGGACGTACTGAGTTGGGGTAACTCAATGAACAACAACATTTTTGCATTCGTAATAATAGAACACACAACAATCACAAACCGTTATGTGCGTAGAGATACAATGTCGAAGAATTCAAATTCGATTTCGTTTATTTCAAATATGTTTAGTTTACTTCTGACACGTCACGGTTTTGACGACCTCCGTGGCGCAGTGGTATGCGCGGTGGATTTATAAGACGGAGGTCCTGGGTTCGATTCCCGGCAGGGCAGATTGAGATTTTTTCTTAATTTGTCATGGTCTGGCTGGTGGGAGGCTTTCGCCGTGGCTAGTTAGCACCCTACCGACAAAGACGTATCGCCAAGCGATTTAGCGTTCCGGTACGATGTCGTGTAGAAACCCAAAGGGGTGTGGATTTTCATTCCACTCCTAACGAGTTAGCCCGCTTCCATCTTAGACTGCAACATCACTTAACATCAGGTGTGATAGCAGTCAAGGGCCAACTTGTAGTCCATTAAAAAAAACGTCATTTCAGACCTTTTAGCAACTCTATCACCGAATCGATTCTACTGAGACTGGACAGATAGTCGAATGTTTCAATATTCTTAGATATACAACATTAGAATGAGTCAATGGACGTCTGCAGTTAAGGCCTCTCGTAAGGTTTTCTAATCTAACCTCCAACTGCATATACTTAGATAGTGAATTCCTGTAACTCGTTTGATGTCATCGGTTCAACTAGCGGGAACAATGCGCTTCAATACATGGTCACCACATAGATAAAAATGTGTGATTTATACCGAAATATAAGTAATATAGAAACATTGGATTAAATCTTGTAACTTGTTGTCTTCGTGGACGTCATCTGATAAAACGATATCCATCTATGCCCCAAACTATCTCGCACATATTTGACGCCATTAACATCTCGTACGTTAATCAATACCATATAATTTATTACGAGTACCTATCTATTAAACACTGTGTAAACGTAACCCTTCGTCAATAACCGTGGTGCTTTCGGCCCGCCGCACACAGCTTACGAAACAAACACCGTATTAATTCCCCGGTTATTATTGGCGAAGGAATTAGGCCCGGGCCTGACGTAGACGGCTTAATGAATCGTATATGAGCTATGGCCTTATGGGATTTCGATATTGACAGCGTTCGTGTTAACTGTACTTTAAGCATGAGTTTAAGTTATACTTAATTGAGTAATTTGTTCTTGTTTTTACCCTGTGACGTTAGAAGAAGGGTAATGTTTTTCGAGCGTATGTAAGTATGTATGTCCATTTCTTCGGCACGCGCTACAACCTAAACGGCTGAACGGATTTTGACATGTGAGGTGTCGTTGAATTTGGCTAAATTATGGAAGTAACATAGGCTATATAAATTTTCATAATGACGGCTGTAAATGGGGGAAAAAAGAGGGGAGGTGTGCATTTTTTTCTTTTATCCTAGCAATATGGATATCAAATGAAAGGTCGTGAAAAGACCATTTCAAAAATTTAAATATCATATCATGTTTATATTACTGTTTTAACATGTATTTTAAAAAATTATATTGCTTTTAATAAATAATCTGACAACCTCCGTGGCGCAGTGATATGCGCGATGATTTTATAGGACGGAGGTCCTGGGTTCGATTCCTGGCGGGGCAGATTGAGATTTTTCTTAAGTTGTCTTGGTCTGGCTGGTGGGAGGCTTTCGCCGTGGCTACCACCCTACCGACAAAGACGTACCGCCAAGCGATTTAGCGTTCCGGTACGATGTCGAGTAGAAACCGATAGATTGCATCCTACTCCTAACAAGTTAGCCCGCTTCCATTTTAGATTGCATCATCACTTAACATCAGGTGTGATAGCAGTCAAGGGTCATCTTGTAGTCGACAAAAAAAAAAATAATAAATCTGTTTAGCATGGTTTCGTTTCTTCGTCGAGTAAATAAAAGAACGAAAAAGTTAAAATTATCGGTGTATGTTAAAATTAAATTATCATAAATATTAGGTACATACCCTAAGCCATGATTATTCTCTCAAATGGTTTAATATTAAGTATTATTTTTTCATAATAGTGCATTACTAATCTGGCTTTTTTATTTTTTTCAGGTAAATTCTCTTCAGTAATCAAATCCGTAAGGCGTAACTTTATAATATTTAAGTCAAAATGTGATTATAAACCTGTATTTTATTGTGTGTTTGTCTTGTTTTTGTGGAAAACAGTAAGTTATATCAACATCTTCATTCAAAGCAAATTTCAAAATAATTTGTAAGTATAAATATTACATGACCTAAACTGTGCTCTCATCCTTATTTATACCTACTTTAAACACGCTTTTGCAATATTAGTTAATCCTAACTAATATTATAAATGCGAAAGTAACTCTGTCTGTCTGTCTGTCTTGCTTTCACTCTACAACTACTGAACCGATTTAAATGAAATTTGGTACACAGTAAGTCTAGAGCCTGAAAAAGGACATAGGCTACTTTTAATTGCAAAAAAAGGGTTGTAAGGGGTTAAAGGGGCCTTGACGGCCAAGTGGCGCAGTGGGCAGTGACCCTGCTTCTGCGTCCTAGGCTGTGGGTTCGATTCCCACATCTGGAAAATATTTATGTGATGAGCATGGATATTTTCCAGTGTCGGGGTGTTTATCTATATATTATAAGTATTTATGTATAATATATATAAAAATATTCATCAGTAATCATAGCACCCATAACACAAGCTACTTACGAGTACGCTTACTTTGGGGCTATATAGCGATGTGTGTAATTGTCCTATAATATTTATTTATTTATTTATTTAAAGGGGGGATGAAATGTTGTATGAAAGTATCGTCATTTTAAAAGCTTAAGACCTATTTCTCAGGCAGTTGATTAGATATTAATAAATATGACATTCAAAGCTTAGAAAAATGGGCTGCCGTAATAACTAATTCCACGCGGACGAAGTCGCGGGCAAAAGCTAGTATGTTTTATAAAAACAAGTCACTATCCCTTTTATGTTAGATGCATGTACTGGTTTCTAAATAAATAGTAAAGTAGTAAATAGTAATATACCTAAAAATCATTTAATATAGGTTTGCTGCGATTTCAATTCTACGATTTTCCCAATTCAAACAAGTTTCCACATTTAAATATACTTAAGTAGGTATAAACAATACCCTGAAACTAATAACAGGCCTCGTTTCCCCGGCATTTGTCACTTCATTTCGTCCCAAAACTTTCAACGTTTGAACAGCAACGGATTCGAGGCACGGCTTTATTCTGAATGGATACTAATTCCTCTATATATCAAATAAGATAATAGTTCACGCAAGTCGGTCTTAGCAACGCCCTCCTGCAGTCAAAGGGTTAAATACCGACTGTATTGTACTGAATATGTAAATTTAGTGTATAGCATTGAATTATATACCAAATTTGTGTGGAAACTATTCTGACTCATTATTTAAATAATTGCTTATAAAATGTTATAGTAATAGAAACGTTTGTGTGTCTGTGGATTTATAAGACGAAGGTCCTGGGTTCAATTCCCGGCGGGGCAGATTGAGGTTTTTCTTAATTTGTTTTGGTCTGGCTGGTGGGAGGCTTTCGCCGTGGCTAGTTACCACCCTACCGACAAAGACGTACCGCCAAGCGATTTAGCGTTCCGGTATGATGTCGTGTAGAAACCGAAAGGGGTGTGGATTCTCGTCCCACTTCTAACAAGTTAGCCCGCTTCCATCTTACACTGCATCATCACCTAACATCAGGTGTGATAGCAGTCAAGGGTCAACTTGTAGTCGATAAAAAAAAAACTTTTGTCGTTAAAGAGCAATTCTTACTTCAGTACAGAAACCAGGCAAAATTAAATTTGCATTCAAGTTAATATCCTGTGTCCTTTAGTATTTTAAAATTACTAGTTTATGGAACAAGCAAATAGCATACTAATACTTGATCTTAAGTACCATGGCCACGATAGTGTCACTCTTAAACCTAAGAGGGATCTAACAACACGACGACGAGGGGTTTTGACGACCTCCGTGGCGCAGTGGTATGCGCGGTGGATTTATAAGACGGAGATCCTGGGTTTGATTCCCGGCGGGGCAGATTGAGATTTTTCTTAATCTGTCGCGATTTAGCGATTTAGCCTTCCAGCAGCATGATGTCGTGTATAAACCAATAGGGGTGTAGATTATTTCATCCTTCTCCTAACAAGTTAGCTCGCTTCCATCTTGGATTGCATCACTTAACATCAGGTGTGATAGCAGTCAAAGGCTATCTTGTAGTCGATAAAAAAAAAACAACACCTCTAAAACTCAACTAGCTATTTGCATAAAGATAGATATATTTATCTTTTTGCAAATATTTTTGAGTGTATGTAGGTATATACCTACATACACTCAAAAATACTCGTAATAGCCTCTTCTGGCGCTGTCGGTTAATAAACAAGGTTTTGATTATATCACTTGAATAATGTTATCTTGAAATCCTTGAGAATTTTTATTTAGGAAATCTACAAAATCAAACACTCTTATCAACTAATACCTATTTAAACTGTGTAACAGGAGCAAAATAATTACAAGATGATATATACAAAAATAAGTCTTAACTAAAATCCAGCTATAAAGATACAGTATATGAAATTATAATTTGTTTATGTTATTTTAATTAGTTATTTAAGAATATTAAATATCCCACCAAACACATTTTCATGTAAAGTGATGGGGTGATGGTAGTTACAGTCAGATCACACACATGCTTTCAAGCAATCTGAGCGTGTAACATTTCTATCACACCGAACAAACGACTTGATGACCTTGAAGTCCTGAACCGATTTCCACCAAACATAGCTAAGAACACTCTCGACTGATATACCTTTCAAACTAAAAAAAACCGCGTTTGGGAGTTACGATGCCACAGACAGACACATACACATACATTTACACAGACACGTCAAACTTATAACAACCCGTCGTTTTGGCGTCGGAGGTTAAAAAGGGTATCAGGTGTTATGCAAATCCTAAATCTATACGTGCTGACCTCTTTATTCTACCATAGCTTATAGTGTTCTACGTAATCGACAATATTTTTCAGTATGTTACAACATTAAAGACTTTCAACCCATTATTAAGATTCCAATTCTTATAAAAGGTCCATTAAAAATAATCGATCAAGCAAGTGAAAATGCACTTGTTTTTAAATAGTACCTGCTAAATTGATTCTATGTATTTCGCTGAAAATTCAAAATGTTAAGCAAACATCAGCCTTACTCCTAATTACTTCTCAACGTATGTTTCCCAAACAATGTCCAAACTCTACAATAGTTTTTGTTTAAACCCTATCAACTAAAAAGTCTTCCGCACTGGCTTCACAGCGTAACTTCACCGTGATTTTTATGCGGGTGTACAATCCCTAATACTTAAGGTATAAGGTCCAGTTTTGACAAAATGTCTGTGCTTATAAAGTTGTCCTGTATAATGCCTGGGCCATATGCACAGCCACGCGCTCCTTCATCACCCTTATCTGCAATGTTGGGGGTCGAACCCACTGGCCTATCACACAAACACAGCCAGTCGATGCTATCAAGACATATTGCTACATGTGTGCGGAATTAAAAAGTGTTTCTAGCCAATTCCCTCGTTTTTATGTACCGATCACAAAAAGGAAAACGATTTTTCAATCCAACGTATTGTGTTTTGGGCTTGTTTTTATTTATTTACGAACCAACACTATATAACGTGTTTCCCATGACTCTATAAACAAAAAATCTTGAAGTTAGTCTGAGGATCAATTATTTTGAAATTAATATTTATGGAGAAAATTAATTTTCTTTAAAAATATACAGAAAAAAAAACGGTAATTTATGCTGTAACACATACCCATAACTAAGAAAAAAAAAACTGTTTGTTGTTGCCCGCCATCTCATTAAGTGTAATAGTCTGTTCCATACTACAAAGTTGATTAGAGAAGAAGAGAGATAGGAGCATGGAATGACAAACTTTTCAACAAATTACTAACGTCTACAGTTATCACAGGATCTCGCTCTATAAATCATGAAGTATTGAATATTTTATCGTACGTCTCTGGCTTTTGATTAAATGAGTGTTTTACACGATTAAGTATTTTTAAAGGAATAGATATTATAATGGTCTACGTATGGATCTTGGCAAGTGAAAGGAAGTGGTCTCTGCTCACCTCTATGGAAACGAGGCGCAATGCTATGTATGTATGTATATTACAATGCAGTAAAATATCATTTTCTTAAATGTAGCCGAGATAAATCCTCATTTTTATCAATAGCTGTGATAAAAGTTGCTTGATATGATATGTACAATAGTACCTAAGCTTATTCTCTTTAGTTTCTTTCTAGACGTCTCGTTAAACACTTGTTATGACAACTCTAGATAATACTAGACAAAGTGGTCGATTAGTTCGACAAAAAATTAAAAAGACCATCAGAAATGTATGCAGTGTCAAATCAGCGAAAAGAAGGTTACCGATATTAGAATGGCTTCCAAAGTACAACGGTACTTTACTGATTCAAGACTTAATAGCAGGAATTACTGTTGGATTGACAGCCATTCCGCAAGGCATAGCCTACGCTATTGTTGCCGGATTATCTCCTGAATATGGACTTTACGCTGGACTTATGGGAGGATTTGTGTATCTGTTTGTCGGGAGTTGCAAAGACATAACAATTGGACCTACAGCAATCATGGCAGCCATGACTTCGAAATATGTATCAGCATACTCAGCAGATTTTGCTGTTTTAGTAGCTTTCCTTTCGGGAATACTAGTGCTGACGATGGGAATATTAAATCTTGGATTTTTAGTAGAATTCATATCACAACCTGTAATCAGTGGATTCACTACTGCAGCAGCTTTGCAAATAGCAGCTGCACAACTCAAAGGTTTGTTTGGCCTTAGTGGAGCTGGAGGAAACTATTTTGCTGAATCTATGATGAACTTCTTTAAGAATTTCTTGACCATTAAATTATGGGATACGATATTAGGATTCACTACTATTATAATATTGCTGATATTAAAACGCCTTGGAAATGGTTGCGGACGAACAGATGGTTTTGTGAAACAAACTAGATGGTTTATATCTCTGGGGAGAAATGCTGTGGTCGTCATCATCGGCATTATTGTCGCTTACGTACTGAAGGTTATAACAAACTCCGAGCCTTTGATATTAATAGGAAATATTGGTAGTGGCTTACCAAAATTTCAACCCCCGCCATTTACTTCACAAGTTGGGAACCAAACGTACAGTTTTGGTGACATGATGAAAGTATTGGGACCTGAAGCAGTCATCTTACCAATGGTAGCTATTTTAGAGCTGATTGCCATCGCTAAAGCCTTTGCTGGAGGTGCACCAATAAATGCAACTCAAGAATTAATTGCACTTGGACTATGCAATATTATTGGATCATTTGTAAGAAGTATGCCCGTTACGGGATCGTTTACACGCACTGCTCTGAACTACGCATCCGGTGTACAAACTCAAGCTGGAGGAATTTTTACAGCTCTACTAATAATTTTGGCGCTAAGTCTACTAACTTCAACGTTCTACTATATACCGAAAGCTTCATTAGCCGGTTTAATTATAACGGCCATGTTTTCCATGATAGATTTGAGCATTATAAAACGATTATGGATCAATAGTAAAAAAGAATTGTTCATTTTACTTGCAACAATAATCATCTGTTTGCTTCAAGGTCTCGAATATGGAATAGTAGCAGGAATTTTAATTGACGCTGTCATATTGTTATATTCTTCCGCAAAACCAACTATAGAAGTAAATGTTTTAAGAGATGATAAGGGGCTCATGGTTGTAATGATTTTGCCAGAAAGTTTACCATATTGTGCAGCAGATTACACAAGACGAAAGATATTGAAAGCTTCGTTTGAAGGTGAAATAGATACCATGATAATCATTGATGGGACTAACCTTAGAGATATGGATACAACCGTGGCATCGAACATAATAACAGCTGTCAAAGATATAGATAAGAAATCAAGAAGGATAGCACTTCTTAATTTTGATGGTTACTTACAGAAGATGTGTACAGATATTAATTCTAGTATTGGCGACAAATTTATAAGTGCTGGTAGTGCTGATAGTTTGCTAGAAGTATCCTCTAGAAGTGTTTAAGGATGTAAAAAAAACTAAAAGAGATTAATTGCATTTTGTAGCAGTAATTTCTTGTTAATGCTTGGTATCGTTGGAGTGGATAAATATCTCGTTGGCTTTATTCCAAGTACCAAAATGTAAATATATATCATGTTTTTATGTTGTACGAAGATAAGATGACTATTCCTGAATATTGGTTTACTTTATTTTATTACATTGTTTTTATAATTATATCGTGTGTAATTTCTTTCAATTACTTCAAAACCGGGTCAAAGGGCAAGGCAGGAACTCAAACTCATGTCTTTGGAGACAGTAGGCAAAATCATCACCCACTAGACAAATTGTCATTGACATAATATGAGATATGCAAAACCAGTGCCTAGTACATTATCAAAAACTAATTTTTAAATAATTTTCCATATAAAAGGGCAATTGGCGACAAATCTCGCCTACACGTAAAACGTCCAATATAATCGATTCAGCCCAAAAGACTGGGGATAGGCTTATCGTAAATTCGTGATCCCCTCAATATTTCTATTGCCCCGTTGAACGCGTCAAAGAGGGGTGTCATTCGGTTTCCTGAAATTTATTAACGTGATTCAGCACTTCTGAAGGTGGCAGAAGCGGCAGATTTATGTTCTTATCGCATCAACTAAGTGCGTGTATAGATTTTCGTTTAGCGACACCTCTGATAATTCTGTCACAAGCTCTATTAGATATACAATTTTTTTTTATCAAACTTAGGAATTATTATTTATCTTTTTATCTTGATTGGCCGTGACTCTATTCAAGAGGATCCATTTGAGATATAATATTCTTTTATTTACAAAATTTTACTTTAGTTATTTATTGGAATATCTTGGCCAATTGATTTCTATATTGTCCACTTCCAAAATAAAAAAAGGGTACACTACAATATGAAAAAAAAATAACGATAATCGTTCTCTTACGAGGTATTTGTCAAATCGTGCAGATGACCTCTAAACTGCTAGGGATATGTTTGAGTTTATTTTCATATTAACTGTCACTAGTATAGCTCTCAATATTTCTACACCGAATTGACTATTTTTACCACATCATGCATTACATAAATCATGATTATAATTTCAAATTGCTATCTCAATAAATTTGTATGATTAAAAAATATTTAGAGAACCAAATAGTAATTTAATTCATTATGATAGATAAAGATTTTTAATAAAAATAATATAATATTCACGATGTTTTGGCACGCTCCCGTTATACAATTCCACAAAGGCTTTGATTTATCTCAGAATAAATATTTGTCTTTTTTATATCTGTATCATTATGGATGTTAACATAGTTGATTATTATTTTTAAAGCTAGCCATCTTTTTGATTTTATACACTTGTTTCATATTCAACTTTATCTGCCCTGCCAAGGTATGGCAATGACACGTCAAATCACGCGGAAATAATGGTTGAATGAACACGCCGTTATTGTCCCTAAACCAGCTGATCGTGACCTTCCTACCCCTCAGAAGCTTCCTTATTACCATAACCGTTATATTCAATTTACGACAATGCAGAGGTTTTGTATTATTGGTCATCCAGTACACGAGTGGAGACACCTCCCTGGACCTTTTTTGTGTAAAATTTCAGGTTCTGAATAGGGAATAGTTTCCAGATGATTACCTTCGACGTTATGTACTGATTTGTTGTATGGGAATATATCATCTGTTAGCGAAAAAATATTGTTTATCACCGGTTTATATTTTGGGGATATTTTGCAAAACTATAAAAGCATCTAGAAGTGTATTTTTTGAAATTTTATTGCAAAACATAGACTTTCAAGTGCTATTTTATAGTGCAAAAAATTATCGCATACCTAGCCCAAATTTTGTAGAGCCATCATTTAAGTGCTCTTTTCGTAATTCATGTAAGAAGTTATAAAATGTAAGTTTTAAGAACATTTTAGGCCATTTTTCGGAATAATATAATTGGGCATCTTTAGTACATAATCAACATATTATGTCCTGGGATAAAATATTACTGATATAAAAACATAATTATATAACTTATCAAAAAAAATTATCTCATCCTAGCTTGTATTATAAGCAAATTCATTGTTGTATTTTTAAGCTTAATTCGTTAGCCGCTTTCAAGTACATTTCAGTCACACCTGCGCCTTCAGCGATCGCCTTTTTAAATTCGTCATAGCTGATAACGTAGTCTTGAGATTTTTAACCGGACATAAATCCGATAGGTCTTAAGTTGGACTGTTATCGTATCTAATTACAAGATTTAGAAACCTACACCTAGATGGAGAAGTAAGAACATATTGGTAATGGTCACGAAATATTTTGCCTAAATATAATTATATACTTATAGTTTTCATTTATTTAGAGTACTTTCATACAAATGTTTTGCAAAACCAACGAAACTAGACTGTGCAATCAATACAACCGTCCTTACTTATCAGGTAGAAAAGCTTACAATTGTAATTTAACTTTAATCATTTAGAATTTCATAACTAAATATTAGGAACAACAATCAACAACCATTAATCTCAGCTTAACGTTAAACACAACTTAAACAGCTGCATAATAGTGGTCACATCTACAACAAATACCTGTTATCTATCAAATAGATACGTTCCCTTTTAATTTGCTTTTACACTAACCATTATTTCACTAAAGTTAAAATTTAAATTGGCATGTTCGTGCGGTGAATTTAATTTGTAAATCACATAATGGTGTTGCAAAGTTTTAGCTTCATCTGCATCAGCATCTATTGCTTTAAATTTAGGGTAGAAATTGCTATGTATTGGACTTTGCAGATCATTGCAAAGTTTAGGGTCAGTTGGCCCTTGTCAAGTTAGTCTTGCAGCAGACAAAAGTAATGAAATACTGGACAAATGAGCCGTGCATAGTTGTCAAAAGCAACGCGTAATTCATTTGGGAGCTTGTCAAGATATACGGGTCTGTCTGGAATTTTGCCCATAGCTTTGTTATATTATTAGTGACGGACATGTCCATTGGATTATCTAGCATTTCTGTTATGGTACTTATAGAATTATTAATATTATAGATATGGTTTAGTATATTACATTAGTATTTTATACAGTGTTTTCAATCATCAGTTTAATAAATCTTTTTATTTTTTAACTGGCTATAGCTAATGAAGTAAAAGTAAAAATAGTTTGAAATATTTTTGGGTAACTTGTATCTCAATATATTTTGATCTCAGTTAAACATTTCATGACAAGCATCATTTTATCATTATTGTTATATGCATATTATATTGTTTTACCACGTGTAGACACACAGACAGATAAAAATTCGGTTTTGTACTGTTTTCTTCTTATATCCACCTCTTTAAATTCCGTGGTATCATTTCAAAAAATGTGTTACAGAGCAAGTTCATAGCTGTATTCAGACGACAAGTGCATGCTATATGTCGCAGCGACTTTATTAATTTGTAATTTTGTATGTATTTGTATGATATAAGTTTCGTAACGAGCGACTAGTCTATTTAAATACATAAAATCTGAAGTGTCACTGCGACACGGCATCTGCTATTGCCTTCTGCAGTTGGCTACGAACTTGCACCTTTTTCTTCTTTCTTTGACTGGGCCGTTTTGCAAGTGATTAATAGCAGATATAAAGTATAAGGTGTTCAAAAAAACTTTTTCAAGTCTATCATAAACTTTTCTTGTTATAGGATAGTTTGTATGTTTTAATGGAAATCAAATAGCTTTCAAATCCACGCCAGCTGAAACCGTAGCCAAAATAATACAAAGGGACTCAAAGCTTATAGAGTTTGAATGTCAGGCCGACAGGGGTTGATTGCAGTTACTCTGAACAAGTTATTAAGCTTACAGTGTCTCTCTAAAAATAAACTATGTTAAGCCTCTGTTCAAAAACATTTCATTCCGCCTTATGGAAAATTGGATAAGTTTGTACGTTTTAATGGCAATCAAAATAGCCCGCAAATCCACGCCAGCTAAAACCGTTGCTAAAATATTATAAAAACAAAATACCCGACTGCTTAAAAGTTATGCAGGCGGGGACAATCGTAGTTTTGGTAGATCTTTCTTTCCCCGCAAGTTAAAATATTAAGTCCCTGTTTGCAGCACCATAAAGTATTTAGAATTTTGTAAAGATATAGTGATTCATGTTTTTCTCTTTTCAGTTCATAACTTCGGGTTTTTTGTTTTTATAATAATAATTTTATTTGAGACTTTTTTGTTTTAGTTTATAGTAAAGTAGGTATAGAAATAAGACGGTACACTTAGTACACTTTTTGCCATTTTTTGTATAAAAAAATAATATGAACATGATATGATATTTACATTTTTGAAATGGTCTTGTTACGGCCTTCAATTGGTACCCATATTGATAAGATAAGAGAAAAAAATACACATACCTCGTGCCCCTTAATCAATAGCCTATCACTATCACATTAGCAAATTCAATGAACCTCACATGTCAAAATCCTTCCTTTAGGCTGTAGCGCGTGCCGAAGAAATGGACATACATACATACATACACACATACATACATACATACATACATACGCTCGAAAAACATAACCCGCCTTCTGGCGTAGTCGGGTAAAAAGGAGTCATTGTAATGAGACGTCAAAATTAATAATAATAATAATAATCTGTGTCTGCCTTCGATGTCGAATCTTCAAATTAAAAGTCGGAATCGAGTCAAGGATATCATCATCATCATCATTATCAGCCCATTAACGACCCACTACAGAGCCAAGCCTCCGTCCTTATAGGAGAGGGGAAATGGAGCGTAGACTCACCACGCTGCTCCAATGCGGGTTGGCGGGCTTGTGGTGATAATATTTCAGTTATTAACGATCACTATCAGATGTTAATGATAGTGACCGGGACCGACGGTTTAACGTGCTCTCCTAGACACGGGGGTATAACACCACCAATTTGCTGACTCCGGGCTTGGAATGTACCTGCTGAAGATTTCATAGAAGTATGAAAAACACATAGGCTAACCACTAGACCAACAAGGCAGTCAAGGATATACATCTACGAAACTTCAGGGTGCTATTAGGAATTTTCTCGGCAGAAAAAATGACCAAATAATCCTCAATTCAGGACTCAAATCCGAGACCTCATGGTACGAAGCTCGTTCTAATGCTAATCAATATAGGAAGGAAAGATAATTTTTCAAAAACCTAATTTGTATGATATACCCTCACGTACCACGGTCCATGAAAGTAATACAAAAAAACATCATAAAATATTCATGGGACAATAAGTGGTATTTTATGGGAGGCAGTTTAATGGCGAGAACATTAAACTCAGTTTTACTATGAGTGCCTGCAAGACTGCTTTTATTTGATCGGGATCCCGCCAAATTGCTTTTTCATTGCAACCAATTTCCCTACTAATGTTATGAATATTAAAAGAAAACATAACTTGTAATAGCTCTTTTGAATGAAACTGGTTTCGAATTTTTCTATTAAATTCTTAACTAAGTTCGTTGAATAGAGTTCTAAAATTGCGTGTTCATAGAAGATATCGGTCTGAATAGTGATTGTTAGTTTAACAGGCACACGCTTAACTCTTTATTTTAAGATAAGAAAATGCAGTAACTTTAATGCAGCAGGTTATAGATGATAGTTTTTCACTTACCAGCTTATTGGCAGTAAGTTCTGTGATAAAGAACCTTCAGGCTTGCTCATTGATATAGGTTTATATCATCTTCCTAAGCTCAGTACTGATTGCAACACAAAACAAAGAGGTAAGTACGAAACGTTTGGCTACCAACCCCCTGCAAGATATAAAAGCACCATAAAATTTCCATTACTATCCATCCGGGGAGGCTACGCCAGTTTGGTTCCTTGTCAAAGGTTAAAAATGTCTACATATATTGTAAAAACGTACAAAAAATGGTGTATCCAGTAAACAATATGGGATTATTGATGGACATAGTTTATGGATGTTATTTTTTTGGTTAACCGTCGTTGCAAATGGGTAATGTAATGTATATTTATCACATGAAATATTTTAGTTAGCCTTGGATCCACCGTGCGGGTGCCGGGTCCATCGTGTGGCAGAAAGAAAAACTTGAGAGATTTGTCATAATCTAAAATTCTAAAACCACGTTAAAGCCATCTAACAAAAAAATAATATTTTTGATTGAAATACCAAATATCGTGTAGATCCATAGCTGGAAAAATTTTCGACAATACATAAACAATGCTGTTCTTTGACAAACACAAGCATATTAGTATCCAGTACTAGGCACTGGAATACACAAAGAGCCCAGCTACTTTTAAAATACAATATTGCGAGCAACACAATTTTCTTCAACAAAGCGTAAAGTTATCAAAGTACCTATTTCATGGAAGCGAAACCCTCGTGTAGAATATCATGAAACTCCGGGCATTGCCCGTCTACACTCATAATAGAGATATATAATAGGGATGTTTTTCAATCTATGCGGAACCCTTGTTTAACATTCCTGCCTGTCTGTGCCCAGTCTAGACAGAGCGATTATATTAGTTAGGTTTTGATTATTTCGGCTTTTTTACATACTGGAACGTTAATTCTCTTTTCATTGTTTTAAAATTAAAAATGCATAGACATGGCTGGAACATGCACTAAAAATCACAGCGCAAAATACTACGATAAAGTCGAGTTAGTTGCGCTATTTATATCTAATAAAACCTCTACACGGATTTATTTATTTACAACAACTAACGCCTAGCTTTACAGGATATTCCCAATACGCTATCGTAGTATATTTATAAACTTATAATACTAAATACTAACAAAAAACATAACATTTAAATTTAACAATAATTACTATCGTAACACATACACCAGTAGCGACCTATATATAAAATTATTAGTTCACTCAAAAACGTACTAAGTTAAGAGTGCGAAGGGCGCGCGTAACGGAGCCTTGTTCAGCAGGTTGGTGCTTCTGTACCGCCAGAACTGCGGCTTGCGTCTCCGGAACACGTATTCCACAGTTAGAAATACCTGTTTTAATACATCCGCATTAATATTTTGCCTCTCATTACTTTGAAGACGTATAAAACAAGTGCCAGCAACCCGCGACTCGTGTACCCGAACATTTATTACAAACAATGGATACATCAACGGATAGTACGGGTACACCCCATACAGCCTCATATATAAAAACCTAATGAATTTATTTTGTACTCGCTCTAGCATGAGAGTATATTTAACCTCATGTGGAGCCCAGATGACTAAGTTACTTTCTAATTAGCTTCTAACTAAAGCATTGTGAAGTACTGTAACCGCCTTCATGTTGCAGAATCCTCTAGCAGTGCGGAGCAAGAAACCTAAGTTCTTGTATGCTTTCCTGAAGCACTTTACAATGTAATCCGAAACGATAGCACCCTGTTCAAATCCCTAACCGCCGAAACCTTAAACCTACCGATATTATAATCATAATGAACTGGAAACCGCGCCTTAGTGAAAGAAATCACACTACATTTTGAAGTGTTGAATTGTAAGCGGTTATCCTCACTCCATGTGACTACTCGATCGATGTCCTTCTGCAGTCTCGCACAATCATTCTCGCTATCCACAGTCAAAAAGATCTTAAGATCGTCTGCGAACAACAAGCACTTACAGTCCTTGATCACCTTTGGCAGGTCGTTTACCATTAAAATAAATTGTAAAGGGAAGTTAGCGAAAAATAAAGTATAGTCTTGAATGCTTGCTGCCTTTTATGGCACATTCCTACAAATATAGGGTCTTTACGTATGAAATCTCGAACTGCAGTAGTATATACATAAAAATAATTATTTAATATCAATGACACACGTACAATATTAAGACATTAAGACTTACCTAATGTTAAACTTGAAATTTTTTTTTAAAAAAAATCGAACCGACTCAAAACATAGTATCTCAAAGTTTCCGAAGTTAACGTACTGACAATATGGTGTTCTGCTCATCTTCATTTAGACGCAAATAAATTGGATTTGTTTCTCTATGTAAATACAAATAGGTCAAGAGACAATAAAAACAACTACTTATTTAAGATTTAAAAAAAAAATTTAAAACAAACAATCGAGGCGGCACTCTAGTGTATGTTATCCACTCCTAATATTACAAAGTTTTCGAAGTTTTCGTAGTGTAAACCAAGTTAGTTTAATGTTATTCGTGCCGTGTTAGTACGTCAGAATAGTGCATCAAATCACATTAATTTCCGTGTTTCCCATAATTAAATTTTCGACTACCTTTGTGCAATCCGAGCACTTAAAATTAGCAAACTTCACTTACACAATGGAGCACGTTTAGGCAAGGAAATGCTTCCCGGAAATGGAACAAAGTTAATAAAGAAGACGTGCCTTATAAAAGTGAAACAGTGAGAATGAAATGTTTTGCTGGTGTTTTAGTAACATTCTATTCATAACGACAATGCTCCTGGCACTTGTTAATATCTAGTCAAATGTTTCTTTTACACACTTCACACAAGGCGAACGTTTGATTGTTTTTAAGAGTTTTTTTTTATCGACTACAAGTTGGCCCTTGACTACTATCACACCTGATGTCAAGTGATGATGAAGTCTAAGATGAAAGCGGGCTAACTTGTTAGGAGTGGGACGAAAATCCACACCCCTTTCGGTTTCTACACGACATCGTACCGGAACGCTAAATCGCTTGGCGATACGTCTTTGTCGGTAGGGTGGTAACTACCCACGGCGAAAGCCTCCCACTAGCCAGATCAAGACAAATTAAGAAAAATCTCAATCTGCCCCGCCGGGAATCGAACCCAAGACCTCCGTCTTATAAATCCACCGCGCATAACACGCGCCACGCCACGGAGGTCGTCAAACTCAAAACAAAAAAAAGAGTGTAACTCTTTCACGCCGCAGCTATTGACCCGATTTGGTTTAAATTTAGAATGAAGATAGATTACACCCTGGAACAAAATTTACCACTCCCGCAATTTCCACGGGCACCGAGGTCCCGTGGTCCGCATTTAGCCTGGGGTTGGCAATAGCACGATACCGTCTGTTGCGGTCATTATTGTCAACATCTGATAGTAATCGTTAAAGTCAAATATTATCAGCCTCAGCCTGCATTGAAACAGGTTGGTGGTTAGAAGTTCCATCTGTTTTTCCTAAGGAAGGAGAAGGTCCGTTAAAATAAGCTAAAAATGAAAAAGATAGGCTAATGCTCTCAGTTAGTCATTCCGAATGACGATATTGTAAGGTTAATAAATTTTTAAACCTTTTTTTAATATGTCTTTAATAGTTTTTAGTATCAATTTTATATAAGGAGTCGTTGAAAATACATAACAAGCTTCTCAAATAATATATTTCCATATAACTGCAAACATCAAATAAAGGAATACAATTTCCTAAATCCTTATGCGCACAATTCTAACACGTGTTTCCTAAGACATAAGTTTGAATTTTCAATAAAACAATGATTTTCAAGGTTGTCACCCACGAGAGAATTTCTACATGCTAGCATAAATACTTCGCGTCACTTTGGACAGATATTTGAAACTTGACAGTCCCTACCACTTTGGAAACATTTTGATGCCTACAGCTGCGAGTATAAGTTTACGATATAATAATATGTCATTCCTTTGAATAGTTGTTGTTTTGGCTTTAGATCAAGGGAAAGTACAAAAATATAATTTTTTTAGAGAAATTCTTAGTGTCAACCTGAAGAACACCAAGTTTAGTACACTTCCATACTAAGGATCTCTGGTAGTGGAGAATCGGAGGAATTGCTACGGATTTCTTGTAGAGAAATAGCTTTACAGTCTCCATGGGGCACGATTATATACCAATATTGATAATTGACCGAATGCTAGCTACTGTGAAGATTTCCAAGGAAAAATTAGTTAAAATTTTGTTGGCATAAGTCGCAACTAAAATGAAATCAATTTATTTGAGCGTAGAGACCGATTACAGAAATTCCGTAACGAAAAAACTTAACACCCCCTGAGTATCAAAAACATAATATCAAAAGCACAATTTCGACAACTTTTTTTTTTCAAAAAGTCATTTTTTTTAAATATTAATGACTTTTTGCAATATCACGCTAAAATTTTGGCATAAGTCGAAACTAATGTGAAATCAATTTTTTTATTTGCAGATAATTCCATTACACGTAGTAGGTTAACTAATGCAAATTATTGTAATGTATATCTTGCTTATTGGACATGCAAATTACTCGATTATCTATTAAATTAATACATATTAGCATTTAGATTAACATCTTCACAATAATATTAATAAACTCAAAGCCTGTATCTATGAATTTGTATTCTACAGAGTCTAACCTAATTTAGCCTAACTTTGCTAAACTACTGACGAAACTAGAATAATATGGCAGTTATATAAACATCTTCTCAGTAGCACCTGCCTTCCCAACCGGTGTTAGAGCCACTGCAAACTGTAACAAAATACCGTTTCAGGAGTGCTTGCTAACTATACATACTTTACAAGCACTTTTTACCCGACTGCGTCAGAAGGAGGGTTATGTTTTTCGCGCGTATGCATGTATGTATGAATGTATGTATGTATGTATGTCCATTTCTTCGGCACGCGCTACAGCCTAAACGACTGAACGGATTTTGACAGGTGAGGTGTCGTTGAATTTGTTAAAATTGTGGTAGTGACATAGGCTATATAAATTTTCAAAATGGTGGCTGTAAATGGGGGAAAAAAGGGGGGATGTGTGTATTTCTTTCTCTTAGCAATATGGGTATCAAATGAAAGGTCGTAAAAAGACCATTTCAAAAATATAAATATCATATCATGTTTATATTGCTGTTTTAACAAAAAATTGGCAAAAAGTGTACCGTATCATTTCCATACCATAAACTAAAACAAAAAAGTCTCAAATAAAATTATTATTATAAAAACAAAAAACCCGACTGCATAGAAGTTATGCAGTCGGGTTTAAAGTATTTTGTCCCCGCTTGCAGCACCATAAAGTATTTAAAATTTTATATAGATATAGTGATCCTTGTTTTTCTCTTTTCAGTTCATAACTTCTATACAGTCGGGTTTTTGTTTTTATAATAATAATTTTGTTATTCATGCAATGCAAATAAATGAATTTGAATTTGAACCAATAACACTAAAATATAGTATTTGCAACAGTCAACGTATTTTACATTAATCTGTACTTATATTATTTATTAATATAGAATACGCACTACATAGTACATACGCAGTATACTTTTGCACAAATTTAAATGGAAGACCGGAGTTGGGCATAACAATTTCAGTGTAAAATTTCGTAAAGCGTGAGAAGCTGTCGAGTGTTAGAGTGACATGAGTTCTGAGTGACAGTGTAAACCGAGCCCTCCTCGAGATATGCTCCGCTTGCTAGAAAATACCTACAAATATACATAGGTATCTGGACGAAGAGAAGAAAGAAAATAATATATAGGTGCATTTGAGATGTTTCGAGTAACTATTTATTTACTTAATAAACTAACTGTCTCATTGTTCCAGTGGTTAGCTGACCACGATGTCATGTTTTCGGAGTCTTGTATTGGACTATAAAATAACGAGCATTTTCTCGTCAAAGAAACTCCCAATAATAATTTTCAGTCCAGGAGGTCTGGTCCTGTCGTGGACTTTTACGTAGGCCTACATACTATAATGATTTAATACTCTTACCAAAATTTTTTAGGGAAAAGGCACTACGATTTCGAAATAGTCTGACCTAAGGATCAAACGTAAGTGCCCATGTTTTGTACCCGTCTAAATCAACCACTGAACCATCGAGGCACTAAATCCCATATCTTCATGGGATCATTAACAGCGTTTCAGTAAAAGTCATGCAGTACCAAAAGGCCGTAGGTACTTAGTGTGCGGGCGATACTACCTACCTTATCTCAAATCCGGGTCGGATCGATTGCGGAATATACTGCTTTTGTAATTAGTTTTGTTTTTGATCTATCACTGTACAACTCTGCTTTTTACCCGACTGCGTCAGAAGGAGGGTTATGTTTTTCGAGCGTATGTATGTATGTATGTCCATTTCTTCGGCACGCGCTACAGCCTAAACGGCTGAACGGATTTTGACAAAATGAGTTGAATTTGTCAAAATTGTGGTAGTGACATAGGCTATATAAATTTTCAAAATAGCGGCTGTAAATGGGCGAAAAAAGGGGGGATGTGTGTATTTCTTTCTCTTATCTTAGCAATATGAGTACCAATTGAAAGGTCGTAAAATGACCATTTCAAAAATATAAATATTGTATCATGTTCATATTACTTTTTTAACAAAAAATGGCAAAAAGTGTACTGCAGGCGGGGACAAACGTAGTTTTGGTAGATTTTTCTTTCCCCGCAGGTTAAAATATTTTGTCCCTGTTTGCAGTACCATAAAGTATTTAGAATTTTATACAGATATAGTGATCCTTGTTTTACTCTTTTCAGTTCATAACTTCTAAGCAGTCGGGTTTTTTGTTTTTATAATAATAATTTTATTTTGATAATCATTTGTTGCAATCTCTAAGGCCTGTGTGCACCAAGATTTCTAATAACTTTGCTATAAATTTACTATTTATAATAAAACGCCGGTTAAGGACGTAAACCGGCGGTTATCTTAACCGAGCTTACGTCCTTAACCGGTGTACGGGTTGTCGTGAACAGTAAATTTTACGTTTAGCTTATGTTAACCGTTGGTTATGATAACCGAAATCTTGGTGCACACTGGCCTAAGGCAGGTGATTATGCTTAGGTTTTCGACATTTACAACTTAGAACATATTCTAAGTTGTAATTGTTATAGGACTTCACTTTTCGTATCCGTTTAAATCACTACTGAACTAATGAGACCTATATATCGAGAGACTGTATCCCATATCTCCATGGAATCATTAACAGCATGTCAGTAAAAGTCATGCAGTACCAAAGGGCCGTAGTCTGAGGGCGATATTATCGTACCTTATCTCACATCCGGGCCGGATCGATCGCGGATATACTGCTCTTGTAATTAATGTTTTCGAAATTAGTTTCACTTTTGACCTATCACTGTGAGACTAATTATTTTTGATAATTCTTGATTAGTATCTCTTATGGCGCAGTTGGTAATAATACGGTTTCCAACAAAGAGGTACTTGGTTCTTATGATCCGAGCTGATTCGAGGAAATATTGTAGATTTTCTACATTGGCTCAGATCTGATTTGGTGGTAAACTTCGGTCGTGGGTAGTTACTAACGTAATACTAATAAAGACGCCAATTTTGGTTTTTGGGGATGCTATCGTGTAGATAACAATATCTACATGATAGCAATTAACAATTACTATTGCAAGGATGATAATTAACAATTACTATTGCAAGGATGATTATTGCTATATTTCCATTCGATATTGAGAACTCTGGTACACGAGGACTCAGCATTTGCGTGTCTCAAGTAAACAGACTCAGGAAAACGCAGAGTGAGACATGGCCGGCGAAATGTTCGCATAGGTCACGGATTTCCTTTTGTCATGATTCATCTGCTTGCTCTGTCATAAGTTATTATATGTACTACTATACAAATACTCTAAATATTATGAGTATGTATACGTTTTAGCTCCTTGTTACCTTTTCAAAATTAGATCAAATTCCAGTAAATAATTAAAAAAGCTTACATATGTGTAAAGATACATAAAATATTTATTATTAAATATTAAATATTTAATATTAAATAAATAAAAAAATTTTAACAAAAAATAAAAACGCCTTCTAAATGCACTAAAAAGTAAAAAATAACTACGTCATTTACTTACTTTAATTTACTTAACCACATCTTTGAAGTCGGTGCCATCCAAGTTTAGGTAAAGACTTTAAAGTAGAAAGCTCGGGTAGCACCGACTTCATAGATGTGATTAAGTAAATTAAAGTAAGTAAATGACGTAGTTATTTTTTACTTTTTAGTGCATTTTGAAGGCGTTTTTATTTTTTGTTAAAATTTTTTTATTTCATACTTTTTAGTGCTTTATCAACAACGAACATACTAATAAACCTACTCGAACTAAACCATAAGTACCAATATTCACTACCTACTTATAACATTCCGACGTCCCTGCAAAAGTGAATATAAAGTTTGAAGAGTTTCCTCGAGTTTTCGTAGATCTCATCATTGGATCATGACATAGTAAACATTAAACTAACTGGAAACTATAACCTTTCAAACTTCTTATTGAGACATAAATTAATCGAGCCCAATCACAAAGTAGCTACTGTAAACCGTTAAACAGCTCCCACAACTGTCCTTCGTCTTCATCGCCAGACCCTCAATGACAGTCACAGCCCATCTAAATATAAAGTTCTCATTGACACAAATTAATCGAGCCCAAACACAAGGTAGCTACTGTAAACCGTTAAAGAGCTCCCTCAGCTGTCCCTCGTCTTCATCGCCAGACCCTTAATGACAGTCACAGCCCATCTAAATGTAAAGTTCTCATTGAAACAAATTAATCGAGCCTAAACACAAGGTAACTACTGTAAAACGTTACGGAGCTCCCTTAACTGTACGTCGTCTTCATCACCAGACCCTCAATGACAGTCACAGCCCATCTAAATGTAAAGGTCTCATTGAGACAAATTAATCGAGCCCAAACACAAGGTAGCTACTATAAAACGTTACGGAGTTCTCTTATATATAGATCGGCTCCATCATCAGATCGACTCCAGACCTTCATCAAATTGTAGTGCTTTTAAATACTTACCGGAAAAATTAACAAACGTACTTGTTGTCCCTACAATTTTTGAAAGTTCCCCTCGTTTTCTCCAGGATTCCATCATCAGATCCTGGTTTCCTTGTCATGGTACCACCACCGGACTATCTACTTTCCAACAAAAAAAGAATTATCAAAATCGGTTCATAAACGACGAAGTTATGCGCGAACATAAAAAAAAAAAAAATATATATACGGTCGAATTGAGAAACGCCTTTTTTTTTGAAGTCGTTTAAAAAGGGCACACTTAACCGGTACAGTAACCTAAACCAAAAATAAAACAATATAAAATAATTAAATAAACTAAAATATGTTATCAAACAGAATGACACAAAAATAAACTAAGTCTAAGTCAGTCAGGTCACTTACAGAGTCATAGAAGCGTGTACATCCAGTCAATTTACGTGTACATCCAGGGGCGGCATCCGTCAAGCATGCAAGATAAAACCGGGCGCGATTACCGGCCTCATTACGGGGGGCAGTAAACCCGCCGATCCATCAAACGCCTGCCTTCCTGACGAAAAAACAACCTGATTTCGTAAACGCTTCTACGTGGATCTGGCAGCGGTTTGAATGGGCTGACGGTAATGAGAGTGTGCCTTTATTTAAACCAGCGACTTAGGAATTTAATGCAATTTTTTCATTTAATTATTGTAAAATTAGCTTTAATTAGCTTCATTATAAACTAATCTATTAACAGCCCAATACTTAATCAGGTCTCCCTCTTCACAGGAGAGGAGTTATTAAGGCTCAGATCTAGCTAGCAGTTCCAATGCGGACTTCGGGTGATAATGTTTGCTAAGTCTTTATTACATTACATTCCATTATATATATAGATAAATAATTCAGATGATAAAAATTTTTGATATGAAAGAAAAACTCAGAGTTATGCCACAGTCCGACGCAAAACCAGGACCTCGTTATATACAGTCACACAGGCTAACCACTCGACCAGCGACGCTACCTTAACCTACCGAAGCTTAGTGAGCTTTAATGTGAAGGAATAAATGGTAGTCGAATAAATAGATAAAGTACAAATACGACTGAATAATAGAGGGAAGATAGGCAGTAAATGCATTAAGAAAGAGTGCTGTTTTCTCTTCAAATTCAAGGAAATCAACTCCTAAGAGAGTACAACAGGATGTTCAAGTTGTGAAGCTACTGCAAAAGATAGCATAAGACAATATCTACATTTATTATTAATGTTGTTGCAGTTAGGTAATATGCTGCAGTTAGGTATGTTGGAGTTAGGTAATATGTTGCAGTTAGGTAAGTTGCATTTAGGTAATATGTTGCAGTTAGGTATGTTTCAGCTAGGTAACTTATTTCCATTTATGATTATTAAAAATGAAAGAGAGACAAGAAACTATTTTAGATTAGCAATAAATATTCTTCCGACCAATTTAAGATAGCTAAAATCAATAGTTAATAAGTAGGTTTTTTTTATTGCTGCAAGCTGGCCCTTGACTGCTATCACACCTGATGTTCAGTCATGATGCAATTTAAGATGGAAGCGGGCTAACTTGTTAGGATTAGGATGAAATATCCACACCCCTTTCGGTTTCTACACAACATCGTACCGGAACGCTAAATCGCTTGGCGGTATGTCACTGTCATGGCGAAAGCAGCCAACCAGCCAGACCAAGACAAATTAAGAAAATCTCAATCTGCCCCGCCGGGAGTCGAACCCGGGACCTCCGTCGTATGCTTATAATCATTTCGACTGCGAATTTGTATTAGGAAACAACTAGGCTGCAACTCTGGTAGAGCTAATCTAGGCTAACATATAGAACATAATCAGAGCAGTATTGCTTCTTTCAGTTTATCTGTAAGGGCTCTCTCTAAAGCGGTGTTTTTCGTAAACTTTATTTGACAAATCTCGTAGCCACGTGAGTGGAAAGTACGTAGAGTATTCTGTTAAATCTGAGTGACTTTGTGGCGTTTTGTGGGGTTTTCGCGGAAAACAGCAAAATAATTAGGATATTTTCCCTAAACCGACGAACTTGTGTGAAAGGATTAATGAGAGTGGAAGTATGCAAGGACCGTGGCAAGTACCGACAAAGACGTACCGCCAAGCGATTTAGCGTTCCGGTACGATGTCGTGTAGAAACCGATAGGGGTGTGGATTTCCCTATCTTAGATTGCATCATCACTTAACATCAGGTGTGATAGCAGTCAAGGGCCAACTTGTAGTCGGTAAAAAAAAGTGGAAGGATGTGGTCTCTGCCTATCCCTTCGGGAATAAGGCGTGATATATGTATTAACCACTAAATCGACGTCACAAACATTGATTTGGTAAAAGAACTGCAAAAGTAGTAGTTTCTTGACAAAATGTAACAAATGCTCATGTAATGTAAACTCAACGCGGTGGTCCCACGCTTGGCGTACACTAATCATTAATGTCATGAATACTTACCAAATTTATGTCAATCCAATATAACTCTTACTTACTCTAATATAAGACATGTTATACTGTGCAAGTATTCTAATTAGCTTTGTTTATGCTTCGGAATAAAATTATCTTGGATCTATTTTCGTCCGGTGCATTTTGTCCACAGCTGTTTGTTGTAATTACGTCCATTCATGAAAGTCTAGTAAAATTACATGATACGAATATGTTGTAATATCACTTCAGTTTTAATTGGTAAAATTTTCGAGTTGACGTATATAAATAAACTGCTGCAAAATTATAACTTCAAAGATAATTTAAGATATAAATTAAAGGATTCTCCTTTTGTGACCTACAGTGGAAACTACATAGCTTTTGCACTTTACAGGCCAATAACATTTATATTTAGTGTCGCCCTCGATTAACTCGATATCTAATGTTTAATTGTTTATACACCAAATTCATGAAAGATTACCCCATGTTCGATTAATATCTGCTCAATCTCAGTCCCCTAAATCACTATAAGATTAGACAACTATTTCTTTTTGGTCTGCCCACAGATTACGAACGTTTAAGGAAGATTCAATATTTTAACGGTCAGTAAAATGCGTTATCCTTTCGATTATTTAGTGCACCGTTCTATTATGTTATCGCAAAACCGTAATAATTTACCCCTCTTAGGGATACAACAAAGAGGCCAAATAAGTTGCGCCCTCTGAGCGCCGAAAATAAGGGTGAGAGCGGGCTGGAGGACTCAGTGCGAGGTCGGCTGCCGTGCGGAGCGGACGTGTCGACGGGAGACGGAAAAGCGCTGGCTCGATCGTGTGGGACGTTAATAAACAATCATACAATTACATGTAACAGCAGCACAATTCCCATTAGTGATATCGAAGACCTTGACAATATTAAAAGGTCGAAGAACCAAGTGTTTATGTTATGCGGCAGAAATCGGAAACGAGTACGAGAAATGTTTGGTGATTTATAATATTGCGTGCTTTTTGTATTAAAAAGAAATCACGTGTTTCGTCGTGGAAAAGGACCGATAAGGAATAAAAATTATTTTGTATCAGTTTTTCAAGGTGAATTTTTCTTTTATTTTACCAGTATTTATGTTCATTTCATTAAATGTTTTTGTTGTTGTGTTATCATTTTATACTAGAAGAAATAAATAGCATTTCATATTACTTCCATATTTCACATAGCACAATCACAAACGTATTTTACATTCCCGCATGAATTGAAATGATAATTAGTTCGTTTATTGAGTAGGTAATGAAAATCGGAAGTTTGGTAGAATAATTAAATCCTGGGTGAAACTGATTCAATGTGGCCGTTGGGCAAATGAGATCGTAATGCTTAATCGGAACACATTAAACTCGATCAGACTTACGGTCAGTGCACAGATAAATCATTTCAGTTAACACATTTGATTTTGTAAACCTTTTACTGAAAATATACATTATAATTAAAATAAAAAGTAAAAGACATAAATGAGCAATAACAAGAGATAAACACATAGTAGAAAGAAATTGATAAAATGGTAAAAAGAGTACTTCGAAAAAGATTTGCTTAAATAGTTTTGGAAACTAATCAATGTATAAGTTATTTACAATTATTACTTACTGAAAAATCAAGAAATGTACATACTAGAAGATCAGCAACCCTTGATAAATTAGATCTATCTAGATTATTAACACCTGTTTTAAATACGTCTATGCTGATAATATCATAGCTACACTGTTGTAAATATTCGGTAGAGTATGTGGTATTTAAACTTTTTAAAAAATTGCAAATTTAACGAATTGATAATAATTAATAGTAATTAAAAATAGTTCATAAACCTTATTATTCAATATTTCGGTTCTGTATACTTTATTAAAATTTAAATTCAGATCTTATAAAATTCCTCTTTTTTAAATACAAGCTCGTAACAAGTAACTAATCAGAGTACCAATCGTTGTATTTGTATTTGTGGGGTCCGTAACCCTTCGCTTGACGCATTTAAACTATCGCTATCGATCCGGTGCACTGCATTATAAATAACACTATTATATTGCTATACGTGGCTTATGACAGAGTCCAATGATATCAAGAGTCTTAATATCATATTTAAATAAATCATTTTTTTAGACTAAATTAAAGAGACAAAAATAAAAAGATGCATTGTTTTGAAATCATATTGTAACTATCTGCAATATTATATCCGGTCTTGTTAGCGAATCAAATAACAATGTGCACATAAATTGCATAAATTGGCAAAACTGATTAATAAAATGGAATGACAAAATTATACAGATTCAAATATAGATTACTAAACTGTGTATAGACACAATCTGTATTATTTAATATCATCGCGTACATCATTACCTCAATTAAAAGTTACAAGTAAATTGTTTGCAAAAAGTTTGTCGCTGCATAATATAATAGTTCCAAGATTAAGCGTTGCGAGCAATTTTTAAATAAAATTTGCAAAACCTTTGAACCCTCGTTCTATTTTATCGATCGTACGAACAGTTCAAATGTAACAGCAATAAATGCTAACCACTGCAACGGTTACCTTGATGACTCACTGGTTTTACTGGACTCCCCATCGATTGTAGATACTAATGTTAATTAAGGTGTAATTCATGTTTCTTCCTTATTTATTGCAGAGGTTAACATAAATCCTTCTGATAATATCGAATCTCTACGTGAATGCAATCATTTAAATGTAATATACATTCTTAATTATAAATTACTTCCTTACAGACTATAAAGAATTAGTTTTGATATAATTAGTTAATTATAGTTCATTTAGAGTAGATAAACTGAACAAGATAGATAATCAAAGTAGAGATAAGGATGCAGAAAATGGATTTAGAGTAGTTGATTTGAAAGTCAAACAGCATTCATTGATACAATTGCATTGATTCATTTACTCGTTCGCCCACGCTTACGTAGGCGGCACAGACCTGAATGAAAGCAAGATCGTCTGCTTTGCCCTTTTGAGACGATTTCGTAAACATAAAATAAACACGCTGATCTCAATTTAGCCACATTATTTCTGATTACACAACTGCGGAAGCACTTTAAGATTGAGATGTTTTTTTATAAGATTTTGTTTTGATTTCTTTTTTGGATTATTAATGTATTATTTAGTTTTATAGCTATCGTCTTTTACTTTGTATCAAATATCTTATTGGATCTGAATTTGATTAAAGTACTGCAAATTATTTTCAGCTCTACCCAATACGAACAATAACAAAGTGACTTTTTGACAATTGTGTTCATCTAATGTTAAGGAAGACAATGCTGTGATAGTGAAAAGAAACAGTCCAAGCAAATGTGTCCTTATATGTGCCAAATATTTGTTAAAACTTTTGTAACATTCGTTTAAATCTCATGTGGACGTTTTGAAAGACTTCGTTCGAATAGAAGTTGTTGAAAAGGACTGGTATTAATGGCTACGGATGGGCACCAACTTATCTAAATTGAACAAGACCAGGGTCTCCGGTGTTAACCATGTTAGTATAAAATCTAAAATAACCTTTTAAAGCTTCTGCTGTATATATTTATTTGGCTTAGCATTGAATAATTTATCGTATACAATACACTGAATTTGTTTTTTGTTTGTCTAATTTGGTATCGATTGATCTACCTTTACCAATTTTGCATCTTTATTGGCTTGCGTAATACAAACCGTATCCACTTAACGTCTCAAAAATCCATTTGAAGATATAAATCCAAGTTTTATTGCAAGAGTTTCCGCCATGATACATACGCCATTAAAAAGAGCGTTATTTTTGTCGCGAAAACGCTTGTAAATCAATGTTATTTGTCGAGGAAAATATTTTTTTGCCTCCAAACTGCTTACGCGGTGATATATTTGAGGTTGTGACAATGTTATGGACGAAATTATCTTTTTTGTTTTATCAAACAACGGACGAGACGAGGCGAGGAAGTTTTGGCTAATAATAGTTATAATTAAGACATTTAGATATTTTATTCCGCTGTATTATTTGGTAACATGTAACTTTGGGTTGCTTTCTTATAAATTGTCATTGATCATAATATTAAATCTCATTATCATATTAAAAGTAAACATTCAAGGATTATTTTGACCTTAAGAGCAATTTACCACATATTTTTATTCCAGAAGATGTACCCGTTGGTTCCAGTAATATTTTTCACCGTCATCATTATCAACCTACTGACGGCTTTGTTTTGCTTGTAGGAGAGGGGATAGGGAGCAGAGACCCACCACGCTGCTACAATGCGGGTTTGCGGGCTTAGGCGTTGTAATACTTTTATTTAAGAAAACACACCATTACCTATAGAGCTATATATATATAATCCTTAATATACGGAGTTCATTAATTAATAAATAATACCCTTGACAAAATAAAATAATGAGCCTGCCAATTGGGAGCACAACAAAGATTCGATAGAGTACAACACACAGTAAAAAGTTGTATATTTTTATCATAATTATGATAAATTACTTCATTGTTCCACGCTGCGATCCACTCCAATCAATCATTGTATCGGCAGCACATGTTCATCGTAACAACGTTGAAATAATATTATGAAAGTTTATTATGTTGTTCAAAGATAATCACTAGATACTCTCGCGTATGGGAAGAATTATAATGGCACTTATAGGTTGGAACGAAAACATTAAAGTGAAGGCGAAGAGACAGTCGCTTTATCTAATAACGTGTAATTTTGGGGTTACGTTTGTTCAAATCAAAAGAACTACTGCTGTATTTTTAACAGAGAATAAATCTTAAGAATAATTAGAAATATGGTTAACTTTTAAAAAGTGTTTTTTAATCCACTTCCTCTAATAGTTTAAAATACTTTTTAAGTAAATAAATCTGATTAAGAAAGTTAACCGTTATAAAGAAATCTTTCATTTTTAAAGTAATTATCGTATCTTTTTTGACTCTGTTGTAAATTGACGAAAAAATTATTTTTAATTTTAATTCGTAATTACCAACCCAAAAATAAATATTGCAAATATATGTCTTACATTTGGTTGCAGAAATAAGAATTCAAAAACGGGTGTCGGTCAAATTCGCATTGCCAGACTTGAGTCCTCTTAAACATAGAGCTGTTTGGACTTTTTGAAATATTATTTAGGATTTAACAAATTGTCGTCGAAACCTGACTAAATATATATTAAAATACATCTAAATAAAATTTTGTTGTGTAGAAAATATCCTATTTTGAGCGGAGCTGAGGACAATCCCTTTACTTTAGCTAAGTTTCTATATAGGATTTTAATTTTATATGTGTCGCCTCGAAGCCGTCTCATGCACTACAACTGTATCACGAGATCAAATTGTATCCCTCCTGGCCATTAAGCGTCATAACTCAGTTAGCACACGATACTCTGGTAACACTGTGATCGCTAATCTTGTGGACATGTGCAGTTTAAAAGTATTACCCGTGTAAAGATAATAGCCTATTAAAATAGAACTGCACTTTAGTTATAAACGAACTTTTATTCTTGGTTGTTTTACAGCATATGCATTTTTTTTCTCATATGCTTGTCTGGTTTGGAGTTTCATTCCGAAGTTTGTGTTACCTGTTTCCTTGACTTTGGCAGCTTGGGATTCTATTATACATTTTATTTGCAATAATTAAAGTTTTACGAAATTCCCAATAAACACTAAAAATTAAAGGGAATCGCTGCATTTCTGAATGCTTGTTTGTTTGTTTATAGTTACAATGTGGCCCCGTTCATCATTTATCTTTCTCATTAAGACAAATTTTACGAGCCCGAACCCACTAGATCCAGAACAAACATTTTGAGGAGTTGAGCAACCTGCAGATAAAATGATACTTATCGTCAGGTGAGAACGACTAGTGCGTGAAATGCAGAGTATAAAAATATAAATATATCATATACATATAAAAATATATCCTCCACAAACTTAGTGTAGCCCAAAGGGCGATGGAAGGGAAGCTGGTAGGAGTTAGACTCATGGAAAAAAAGACTAATAAGTGGCTTAGAAAACAAAGCAAGGTCTCTGATGTTGTACAACGAATCTAAAATGGCAGTGGGCAGGACATGTAGCCTGTAAAACAGATTCGTGGTGCAAGAGCGTTTTGGAATGGCGACCATGGGAATGAAAAAGACCAGTGGGAAGACCACAAAGGAGGTGGAAGGATGATATCATCAAGGTGGCGGGCAACAACTGAATTCTGGTAGCCCAAAATAGAAGAAATTGGAAAAGGTTAAAGGAGGCCTAAACCATAATGGTAGAAAAGGGCTACTGAAGAAGAAGAAATATATCAGAAAATTTTCCTGTTTTTTCTGAAAAATTTAAGGAAAAATAACATTTGACTAGTCTATAGGGCGCTATATAAATTTCACTGTTGTCACATATGGCGTCCCCAGTAGCACCGATAATCTCATAACAAATTCATCACCCTAAAGCGTCACCTATCACGCGTTACGCAATCATTCATAATCACGATTGGCGATCACTCTGCTAAATTGTGCGTCGTCACAATGATCATTCATCACTGCGGGTATCGCGAGTTAATCACACATAATCACGATCACGACGGATCAGGCACGTGCGCTTTGTTTCGGAAGTTTCTAATTTAAAATTTTGTACAGTACAGTAAATTCATGTGTCCGATCTCAATGAAAGTCTAAATGATCTACGAATTGCATCATAAAATTTTCAGACGTTTCAAAAATAAGAACGTCTGCAAATGTAAGAAGTAGTTTTAGAAAGTTTTGTTAATTTTATGTCCGTCAATTAAAAGAATTTTACAAAATAAAATCTAAATTATTACTTTATAAACGGATCAGCTTACAAGCATTTTTTAAAATTCATTTTTATCGTTAGATAAAGTGACTCTACTTCCGTTTAGAGGCTTAATTTCTTAAGCGAACCAACTAAAAACTTCGGCTTCTACTGTTAATTGGCTTCTACTGCTTTATATAATTAGACGTAGCTGAAGTGGATTTGTGTATACATTTCTCGTTTTCCTAGTATTCTAAAAACGAGAAAGTTACAAATATTTTAAGGGCAGTAAGCGTGTACAATAACAGCTTAGCACTCCATACAACAGCAAATATGCTCAAGCGAGGCAGTTGAAGAAAATATAGTTTGTTTACACTAACGCAAACTAGATAAAAAGACCGGCGCCGTGGCGTCCAATCGTAAGGAGCCGCCACGACTTCCGGAGCGAGCGCGGGAAAATTCAATATCCGGTTCAATACGAGATGTACGATTACTCGATCATAGTGCACCGGTTGCCCCTGCCTCCCCTAGAATTATTTTAAATTAAATTATCTCAGTTCTTCAACTATTACTTTGTGAAAGGTGAATGAATGAATGAAATATTCTTTATTGTACAGCAAAGAAAGAGCTTATAAAATACATTAGGAATAAAAACAAAGTACAATTGGCGGTCTTACCGCTAATGAGCAATCTCTTCTAGACAACCAATATTGGAGAGGAAAGTGCATCCATTAGAGAAGGTTCGGGTGGACGTACACACAAATAAAGGAACTGTAGTAACAAATTATCAAATAAAAATACACTTACATAAAATACTTATGGTGAGAGCCAGTACAAACAAATGACTGAATTTAAAAAAAAGTGTAGGCATATGTTTATATGAAATCTTTACTTATTTTATTTTTAATTCTTTTGGTAAGTAGTACGTTTGGCTACGAATCTTGTATTCCTGAACTCAAAGCATGGATGGGGCTGTGAATATTTGTTTTTTTTTCTTTATATAAATACATCCCAAAGGTGGGAAGTCGGTGATGATATACTTCAAGGCCCTAGGCCTTCCTAGGCATTCAAGAGTTGGTCTAACTGTCGGACCTGCTCCAGATAAATTATCAGCTAAAGGAGACATATTTTTAAACATAATCATCGTAAATATGACAACACTCCATCAGATGGTAATCAAATTATGAAATTAAATTAAATTTAGTCTCTTTGCCGTCGAGCTACTGCCTTTGTATTACCAAAAAAAAACACTTGTTATGTCAATTCACCGAGGTAATATGACTGTTTTTACTATCGTACAAAGGGACTTAAATATTTAATCCCGATCAAAATCGACAACCCTGAATAATACACGCACTCGTAATTGGCGATAGCTCACGCGACGCGGCAAGATCAAAGTATTCCGCGTCCAATAAAATGTCACGAACGATCATGGATGTCACTCGCAGATTAGCAGTGTCAAACGCATTTAATTGCATTAGCCCTCGCTTTCTACGCTGTACAGCTTTTGTAGTCAATAAGCTAATAATTTAGTGTTCAAGTTAGATTGGATTTATGTGTTACACGAGTATATTTAATTAAAGACCTTTTTAGCGCGTTTGTATTACACAACAGTCCTATGCAATTTTAGTGTGTGAATCGTGCTATGTTTTGTAATTACTACATTCTTCAAATCGATGGTAGTGTTGAACGGTTAGAAACCAATATATTGAAAGGTATTGCCAAGGTCTTACCTTCACCTGTTACTGCCCTTATTTGGTTAACGTGCTATTATTTTGCATAAACAGATTATGTCTAACATTGAATAAAATAATTAATTGGTAGCATTCATACGACAATACGAGTTATAACTTGGTTTTTAATGAGCAATAATATCTTCGAATTATAAGGCAATTCCAACTACTGGGCTAACAACATCATCATTTAAGTTACCTATTTAAATCGCATTTACGAATGCAAGTATTTTATTTTGCCATACATGATACTTTTTCTTTTCGCGTTTGACCATTATCACACCTACTTATACAATCCTTTCGTTCTGATGCACCAGCACTATTGGCTGGAACGCGAGTTTTAAAGAGAATATCGTAAATCCAGCTTATAGCCATTGCGATGAACGGTTTGCTGAGCTCACAGAGCATATTTTATGCAAACTATAAATAAAACATGGGGGTATTTTCGCTTAAGTCATGTGCAAACTGGCAAGGGACATTCGGACGGCAATCGAAAATCGCTTCTATTGACTTCGGCCATGCAGTATGCACACATGTTTAGGAGCGAGTATGTTGTATAATGAATAGCATTTGTAGTAAACAGAAGGGTGCTTTTAGTAATATCAAATATTGATTTATCTCGTTAGATTTATTACTGGTACTGTGCTAAAGCTACGTACTGTGTTATTTACCTATATGATAACTGTTATAAGCTTGTTGGTCTCTTAGGTAGCAAGCTTAGCTACTAATAATGAATAACGGGATTGAAGGATGAATTTAGGTTCCTTACATTAAATCTCTATAGCATCCTGCAATTAGAAAGAGGTGGTGGTCAACACCTGTCCTTCCATGAGAACGTTAAGATGTTGGTGCTGATTATAACAATTTTTTTTTTATCGACTACAAGTTGGCCCTTGACTGCTATCACACCTGATGTTAAGTGATGATGTAGTCTAAGATCCCCCTTAACATGTTTTAGTGACTTACTTGTCATTATCAGTCTAAGCCTGCCAACCGCATTGAAGCATCGAGATGACCAACATATTGTTTTCTTAAAAAAAACTTTTTGACGTGACAACGTCTTATAATTCGATAGAGCCGGCTGCACGCACGAAAAAACATGACTCATGCGGCGTTACCTCGCTTTGAGGCGTTCCATGTAAGGCTTGAAGTACAAGCGAGAGCGTGGAACGACAACGAGCGACAAAGAAGCACAATCGGCCTTTGCGTTCGACAGCGTTCGACATCCGTCTATTAAATATAATTATTAAATATATTAATTTTAAATTAAAAATTAATATATTTATTATAAATTTAAAATATAAATTTATAAAATCAAAATCAATTATTTTATTAATTTAAATTAATATTTATAAAAATATACTTAAATTAAAAATTTTAATAACCAATTAAATGCTACCATTCCATCAGTATTTTCTTCAGACGTTGTCACGTTCAACTATCGTCAGTAAACCGACTTTACAGACAACCAATTTTTTGCTATATTTTTAAAATGTGACCATCTAATACTTCCTATTCAATCACTCGTAACGACTGTGTTAAAAATGAATTCGACAATAGTTTAGCGTGCGGAAATCAAACCCTTAAACTCTCGGTTTTGTCTCCAGCCCTTTATCTGTGGAGCTGTTGAATCTTCGATAAAGTAAGTGGTTTGCACAGGCATATGGTAGTGAAGTAATATAAATAGTGCAAACCAAGGTGACAATCATATTACCCAAGGAAACAAGAAAATTTGTAGGAAACGTGACACATTTTTTTCGTCTATTGTAATCGAATCAAACGTCCCGCAAGTGTCGCAATAACAATACGCTTTCATAACAATACCATTAGAGCCGTCCCAAAAACAGAGTCGACGCCATTTCTGTGTCCGGCTAGGTGTGTTTTTTTATTTAATTCTGCAAATCCACCCTTGCGTTGTTTTTGTGGGGTAGCTTTGGCGCGTGGCGCAAGTTACAACTAAATAAATTAACATTTTAAAAATATATTACATAAACCACCTCTAACATAACATCTGAGACTTTAATATTGTGCTTAGAAATCTCCAATATAGAAGACTAACCTTTTTTTGAAAGGTAGAAAGCTTAGGCCGTGGCTACTACCCTAACGGCAAAAACCTATCGCACAGCGATTTAGCGATCCGGTATAGCGTCGTGTAAAAACTTAGAGGGATATGGATTTCATCCTACTCCTAACAAGTTGTTCCGCTTTCATCTTATCCGCTATCATCAAAATGTAGGCAATTTGACACATTATTTTTTTAAGCTATTATATAGCTTTTATCGCGGGCCTTGAGCGTAGAGACCGAATACAGAAATTCCATAACGAAAAAACCTAACACCCCCTAAGTATCAAAAACACAATATCAAAAGCACAATTTCGGCAACGACGGCATCGGGGAACGTGGCTTAGCGGTAAGGCGCTCTAAGTACCCGGATTGCCAGAGAGATACGGGTTCAAATCCTGTCGGTTCCGAAATTTTTTTTTTCAAGCGTGATATTTCAAAAAGTAATTTTTTTTTAAAAAATTAATGACTTTTTGCAATATCACGCTTCCACATCTCTCTGGCAATCTTGCTATGCAATAGCTTTACCGCGGCAGTCTCCGAGTGCCACACGTCTTTTTTTGTCTATTACAATCAAATCAAACCTACTGCAAACCAATTGCAATAATAGCCCTCCTGAAAACACGCCATTTCTTTGTCCGCTTAGGTAACTCTTTATTTGAACTTATTTTTTGGTCAAGAATGGAAAGAGTCTATCGCTAAACCGCGTTCTGCTTCTCTTTGAACCACTTTCGCCTCGCGGGCAGTGGAAATCAATACTTGACAGCAATTGAAATGTTTATGTGTTGAATTATTTTTGATCCTAGTGCAGTATGTGAACGCTTAAAACACAATTTGTTAGAGACATAATTTGGTAGCGTAGATTTTGGAATTTTCGCCATTTGGTAGCGTAGAATTTGGAATTTTCGCCATTAAGCACTTATTAAAACTGGCCCCATAACTCAAGGCAAAGATAGCGTATTAATAATTCCACCGCGCATACCACTGCGCCACGGAGGTCGTCAAACACGGTTATTTAAACAGCATGTAAATCAGTTTAGTGGCGTTGGAGATTAATGTAAATTAACAGACTGACAGAGTTTATATAATCTTCTTTTACTATTATTCTATCGCCTTCATAAAATTTTTGGTAATCATATTCAAAATATAAACCTCCAGTTTTAGTCTATTTTATTATGTTTAAAAGTACAAAAAGCTAGTTTTAGTTTAAAAGTAAAGAAGATACTCGAGTATTCGTATCGTGCAATTGTTTTGCTACCGTATATTGCACTTGGATTGCTGCTCGGAATATTGCAATAAAGTTTTAGTTGCACAAAGAAATGCTGAACGAAATTTGAGTGAAATAAACAACAAAATGAAACAAAGTTTATACACCCGAACAAAAATAGAAGTGTTATTAACCTACGTTCTATATGTGTATCTATCTCTGTCTGAATATGTACGAGTATGTGCCGTAGGTATGTGTGTTGTTCCAAAATGGAAAAACAGATTTTGCCGAGAGTATTTTCGTAAAAAATTAATTGCGTCAAAAGTTCCTAAAGTTAGTATCACAGTAATACCAGTATAATGTAATTATATCAAATTATATATTTTTTGACAGAGTGGTTTACAAAGATCCTTAATATAATCTAGTAATGCTTTTCATGATAAAACTTGAGGAGACGTAATACTACCATGCTTATTTCTGCAGCCACTGTAGGTACTTAACTGCAGCTTTTATGTTTCAGTGTGAAAGGTGTTTAACACGTAAGGTAGGACAAACTTCTTTTATTCTACTGAAATGTGCGACTCTTTTATAGGTTATGGTTTCTACACTGAAACATTAGGAAGACTAACTGTCTGATCCGTTTACCTTTACCTATGAAAAAAACCATGCACGTGCAGTGCATATTTAGCCTTATACACTTTATTGTCTTAAGATATAGAGTTATTGTCAGTTATTTTCTGTGTATACGTATAAAAATGCCTATACGAGTATGGGCTGCAAACGTTTATACAAAAATGGCTTTAAATAATCTGTTATTTGCCATAACAAAATATTAAATGCAGATAGCATAATATATCTCTCAGCAACACATTAAGCAGATACATCGGCGACAGTTTTATTATCTGTATTGCCCTATGCTGAGATTTATATGCGTTTGACGTCATGCGTGAGATGGAAGAGTTGAGGCGAATGATTTTTTAACAAATTTATGAAAATGCATTTTAAATATGCTTTCACAACTAGCGGACGCGCGCGACTTTGTCCACGTCAAACCGCTGAACCACGAACCACTCTTTTTCTAAAAACTTCATTAAAATCTGTTGAGTATTTTAATAGATCTAAGCGGAAGGGATTTCATTTTATACTAATGATATACAACATATAACATTACAGATATGAGATATTATTGAACTTGATAGAGAACTTCTTTATCGGGGTTAGAAAAAAATTTAGTGTAACATTTTTTCGTTACGCGTCACATTTTTCCGTTACGCGCCATCTTTGACTTATGGAAGTGACGTGAAAATAAAATATATATATATATATATATATATATATATATATATATTTATGTTCTATTGAAGTGACGCATAATCAAGGGTTTATTTTAATTCTAATTCCAGTGAATTTCTAATAAAAAAAAAGTAAGTACGACATCATGATAGTAATAATTCTATTACAATTAATGAAATTCAATAATAATCTTTGTAGTAATAAGATAAATGGAATAATTGTAGAATTTGTATTTATGTCGATGATAATAAAAGCCTTTTATTAAACTTTATCTAATTTAACTTTATTTAACCAATTTCTGTAAAGTTGCATATAGTAAATTATATTTTGAAAAATAACGTCATAAAAAAGGTTCACTTCTTACGAGTGTACGCTAGTACGCGTACACATTTTATTATTTTAATAAATAGATTGGTACGATGGATATTGCTAGGCATTTTAACTTCCGCAAAATGTGTATCAATTGATAGTTCGTAGTAGATTGCCATTTATATCTCAGTAGGCGTCTGAACAAGTAGATTATATTATTGTTGTACGACCATAACGTTTTAGATTTTTATCTGACTTGTTTTACTTATCAGCCAACATAATTTTCATTTGGACGTTGACCTTCTTTAAAGACTTCTCTAATCCCAACTGTCCTTTGCCTTCTGTAACCAGCGACTATAGCAACTGGTCTGTTAGTACTCCCTTTTATGACAAAGCTAATTGGATCATTCGTAATTCAGCCGCTAATGTTCAAACTGCAAGAGTTTCATTACAGACTTAGCACCTACATTACAGCTAGAACTAATCAGAGCAGTGTGTTGCAAGACGTGTTCCTATGTTGGTGATGGTTTTTCTTTTAACATACCTGACGACCTCCGTGGCGCAGTGGTATGCGCGATGGATTTATAAGACGGAAGTCCTGGGTTCGATTCCCGGCGGGGCAGATTGAGATTTTTCTTAATTTGTCTTGGTCTGGCTGGTGGAAGGCTTTCGTCGTGGCTAGTTACCACCCTACCGACAAAGACGTATCGCCAAGCAATTTAGCGTTCCGGTACGATGTCGTGTAGAAACCGAAAGGGGTGTGAATTTCATTCTAGTCAAGTGAGTCCGTTCCATCTTAGACTGCTTCATCACTTAACATCAGGTGTGATAGCAGTCAAGAGCCAACTTGTAGTCTTTTCCGTAGGACAATTGTAGGTCTTTTCCGTAAACCATGTAGGGCAGAGGAGGTTACAGTAGAATACTTTTTCATCACTGCGGACAACATCGACCATTTCAAAAGTGCATTTACTCTTCCAGATCCGGCCATCCATCAGTATATGTCCTTGAGCATAGAAATTGAGAGGTTGACTACCTAATTAATAGTAACTGTATCTTTAAATTGAATTTTTCAAAATATGTTTGTTTGTCAAACCCGGCATAGAGGTACATTGTTTTGTATCTCAATAAACTCGTTAAAACCATGCAGCGGAGCGTACGTCTTCTTGTGACAGTTCTAACTTTTGAGTTGAGGCATGACAACTTTACGTTTGGTAAGGTTAACAAAATTGAGAATACTCGTACATGGAATACAATGTACTTACAGAAGAATCTGGAATAATTGAACTAATTGCTGTGAAAAGAGTTTGGTAATGCAAAATTCGGATAAATGAATATGTAAAGAAAATATTAGATTTTATTTTGTTGACTACTAACAAAATACTTGTTCTCTACATAATTATACTTATATTTATTATATTATTGTCACAGAAAGACTAAAATAAGGAACTTAAGCTAACACATCCTAATAACTATACAAATCATGCCCACGTGGGATGGTGGATAGCCACGCTAAAAAAAAGAAAAATATTGTCACATGGATTTTTTTTCTCTCGAGATCATAAACCAACTTATAAATTCCTAATTTAAGTCTTTGTTCTCTTAAGTTCGATAAGCTAATCGAACTCAGAACTCATATAAAAGCATATAATTTGCAACACAACCAAAAAAGGTCGTCAAATCTATAAAGGAACGTAAATTAGAATCAAACAAAATTAAAAGCGAGAGACGGTTAAAAAATTCACGTTGTTAAAAATAACGAAACAAAAAGTAAATATTTTCGCGAGCATTTTATAAAGGAAAACATTATTCGTCAGTTTAATTAGATAGCCGGTATTTGTCTCTGTTGATCAGTACACTCGTTAAAAACAGGCAGCGGACCGTGATCGCTGCGACTATCCAAACTTGCTTGGTTTTAAGCCACCAGCAGTTCGGATATTGTAGCGTCAACAAAACGTGGCGTTTGCTTAATTGGGTGGAATAGCACAACATAAAATACCTCCTAGTTTACGCTTTAGATTTTATAATGTTTTTTAACCGACGAAAAAAAACGGAGGAGATTCTCAATTCGACACGTATATATATTTTTTTTGTATGACCACGCATAACTTTTTACAGAGTTGTCCGATTTTGATAATTCTTTTTTTATTAGAAAGGACATACTTCCAAGGTGGTCCCATTGTCGTCATGTTAGGATCTGATGATGATATTCTGGGGAAATTGAAGGAACTCTTCAAATTTTGGAGGCACGCTTACAGCGATTTCGGTCTTTGTCTCGGTATCGGTAGCTTTTTAGCTACTAGTGTCGTATAATATACTATGACAGTATAGTACGAGTACGTTACGTGGCGATAAATCACTAAAAAGTAAGAAATAAAATTTTTTTACAAAAAATAGAACCGACTCAAAACGCACTAAAAGTAAAAAATAACCGTGTCATTTAGTTGCTTTAATTTACTTACGCATATCTAGGAGTCGGTGCCAGCCAAGGTTTCTACTTTAAGGACGTTACCTACAACCCACAAACTGCTTTACTACGTAAAATAAATGTTTCTTAAACTTGGCTGGCACCGACTTCATAGATATGCTTAAGTAAATTAAAGCAACTAAATGACACAGTTATTTCTTACATTTTAGTGCGTTTTGAGTTTGTTAAAAAATTTAAGTTATAGTGAACAGAACCACTTACAGCTACTTGCTCAATTCTGTACCGATTTAAATCATGTGGTAGGAACTACGCAGCACCTGGTACTTTTTGTTCCGTGTAACTAGGATTTGTTCCTCGTATGTCCTGCAATAAATGACATAGTCAGCTATAAAACAGACTACTTGGAGCATCAATAAATGTAGTGCTATCAAACAGATCCAACTAGTTGTATATTTATAGCTTCGCATAAAATCTAGTTCAAATATTACCAGTATTATAAGCAGTAGTATTTAACCGTTCAAAAGTTAGCGTAGGTTGGCTAGAATAGGATAACTATTACTCAGAAACGTGACGGGAATACCAAAAGTTTGTGCATTACGCGGTGTATGCGGTCCATGGCGTTTGCATAATGCAGTTTCCATGTTCCCCCGCTGGATTTACGATGTTAACTCGTGATGTATAGGCGTCATCCGAAATTCACAAATTTCATTCGACGAGAGATTTATTTTATTCGTAATACGACTGTCTGGGTTAAGCGTTAATTGTATTAAAGTATTGTTTGTTCAGGTTCGAAAATTTTCCCCTCTTACTTTTAATCATTGTGCATGTTTGGATTTTTATTTTGTTTAAATTTTATTACGATCTTAATTAATAAAAGTCAAATAATATTGTAATATTTTTCATTACATATCTAATCGCAAACTGTTAACTAAGCATTTCGAATTATTTAGCTTACTTCTTACGGTCTTATTTTGGTTTCTTTGTTCTTAAATCGTACCCAATATGGGATGGCAAAGTTACAATCCGTACCTACGTGTTTATTAACAAACTTCGAAAGCTGCAATATTACTGTCACTAGTGACAGGCTTTAATAAAATCTAGACAAGACCTAAATCTCATATACACGTAGATGATCATTTTCCTAGTTATAAAAAACATGGGCTTAATATAAAAATTTATGTTAAAGAGATATACATCCATAACAAATGAAATAACCAAAAAATGGACATCAACATACATAAATTATAACAATTCCCTGTCAATACACACCCACACTCACATAACAAATGCGGCTCGTAAAAGTGAACCATTATTTACGGGCGCAATTTTTTTGCTGACAGTACCCACTCCCTTGGGATTATAGCCCTAGCGGATCTTAGTAAATAGTGTTTTTCCTGTTCTATCCACTAAAACCTTTGGTATTCAAACTTAAAGAGGATTCCGTACGGTGTTGCTTAAATGAATAAATTAGCGTGTTTGTTATTATTCGGGAAGTCCTGGATTTGATTTTTGGGTCATTTAGGAATTATAATTTGTGGTCTGCTGCTAGGAGGTTTATTGTAGTTAGCGTCCGACAAAGACGTACTGCCGCGATTTAGGCTTCGATTGTGGTCAAAACGAGTAAAGCAGAGCAGCATTTATTACATGATTGTTTTTCATTTAGGAATTCAGTTATAGTATGCTACCTCAATCAAATATTCTTTTAAATGTAAATAAAAAAATCCTCTTTATATATCTTTTTCATCCTGAAAGTATTCTAATACCTGATAACATGCGTTTGGGTTTTAACAGTGATATAAATTTTAACACAGCACAATACAGCTGAACTTACACTAAACTCTATATGCGAACGAGTAACTTTTTTTAGCAATAAGACAACTGTTACAAACACGAATTCCCCAATATACTTCTGTCTGTCTGTTTGCGATTAACTCAAAGACTGAACGGATTTTCACCTCTCAAGGCTCAGGTGTGAACTGAAATGTAATAATGTCTTGATGAGTTAATGTGTAAGTTTTATCTAATGAATAGAGCGATTACTGAGGAAGATTTTATTGTATATAATTTGTTTTGATTAATTGTAAATAAACCCAAATAGGACAATAATTGTTAGCAGCGTCCCACCGCCTGGAATCTTTTATTGAAAAACTGCCGTCACTCTTTAAGGTATAACAAAACAATGTATAGAAGAATAGTATCTCTTTATAAGTACTATAAACATGTCCACGTTGGCATATATCTATATTGTAAGGAGAGCGTTGAATTTTTTCGGTATCATTGAATGGATACGTAACACTGGCGAGCAGGCGTCGCAGATGTATACTAGTATAGTATTAAAGTAAACTTCATTATAAAATTATGTCATACATTGTAAATTGTCACCCAAGTATTAATATAATTGTTACCATTCTCACTTTCTTATATGGTTTCTGATCCCTTCCTACCACAAAACTCAGTGCCCATGGATATGCCGTTATTGAATTACAATAAGCAGATTACGACGGAGTGCTAGTTCGAATCTGTTGGTAACGTACGTAATTGTTTATTGAATTATTTATAGAATAATCCTTGAGGGAATATGGGATTTGATGTGAAAGGAGTTCGTATTTAATGGGGTTGTTAGTTTGGACCAATGTTTGTTACCAAGTTGGTGAGTGTTGGTCTGGATAGTTAGTCTGAAAGAAAGTATAGCCTTCCAAAATCGTGTCAATAAATATGTGTGAATCATATTCTGTCATGAGTAGTCTTATGAAGAAATATTTATATATTTGTGTAGGTACGGACTTGTAAAACGGGATACTAAATCTTCTAATTCCCAATACTGCAGGACAGTTCTTGAAATTGTAGACGTCGGCGAAGCGTTCACTTTTGTTGCATCGTCAAGATCGTCTTTGTTTTTAACCTTAAAAGGTGACGGTATTATGAATTTTGTCCGGTCAAATTCAAATATTTTTTTATTATAACAGGCATTGATAACTTATTTAGTTTTTCGCGGCGTATATATATCTACTTTCAAGTATTTTTTGTTGTTTTAAAAATTCAGGGCTCCTGTTTTAAAAGAGGGGAAATTCAAATTTCATCTTGCATTTGTTCTTATAAATTTCTCCATTATATGAAAACTTTCAATATAAGTAAAATAGTTTTTTAAGTAAAATATATTAAAGACCATTTTAAGTCGTGTCGTATGAATTCTAGAAGATACAATAAAAATTATTCACATGGTCAAAAGTCTCAAAGTTGGATCAAACATTTGGCAAATATAATCCAAGGTAAGAACCTAAATAATGCGTGTGGTATTCATATAGTAGGGTTATAAAGCAATGTTTGATCCACAGGGGGCGTGTAGATGACTCACATTTTTTTGCTTTCAATGCCAGGGGGCGAGGATTAAGGAGATAGTGAATTTAATTAGAATTTGTCGACGAAATTGGATTTTTTTTGTTGACTGCTTTATTCACATACGACAAAAAAGAAAAAGAAAAAGAAAAATAGTTATATCTATACATTTATACTAATATTAGACAACGGGAGAGAAGTTAGTTTATTTGAGTCCTAATCTCTTACTCTACCATTTGGATTGTAAATATTCTTTTAGCAACCATATAATAGTTAGATTCATGAGGAGCAATAGGTATATGCTACTATTTTAAGAATTCAGCTAAAATAGGTATATGTCTAAAACCTTTTGGCCGACAAGTTTGTGCTAATAGATGGCTCTACTTGCACACACCTCGATCACAACTGCAGATTACTTTGTGATATCAAATTGGACATCTAATAGTCGAAAATCCTTTGATTACACCTAAATTAACATGTGCATTTTATTCGCACATTATGTAAATTTTCCCTTTTTGTCCGTTATAAAGCACCCTATCTAATTTGGCGGCTAAAGATGGCGCGTGGCAGTCACGTGTCTGCGTTTCGGCCAATCGCAAGTCATTGTTTAGACTATGACGTCATCATATCCCCCGCACGGGGCAAATGATGGATTGAATAGCAAGTTTCATGACGTATTATTTTTTATCCGACAGCTGAAGGAGGGTTATGTTTTGCATGCTGTTAGTTCCTCGGCATGCTCCATAACACCGTTACATTATATGCATTGTTTTTTTAATGATTGAAGTAAATAAGTAAATGGGTCTTCAAAAAATTTTTACCAAAAAATAGAACCGACTTTGTTTTGAGTCGGTTCTATTTTTTATTAAAAATTTTTATTTCTTACTTTTTAGTGATTTATCGCCACGTAACGTACTCGTACTATACTGTCATAGTATATTATATGGCACTAGTAGCCAAAAACCTACCGATACCGAGACAAAAACCGAAATTGCTGTAAGCGTGCCTCCAAAATTTGAAGAGTTTCTTCAATTTCCCCAGGATATCATCATCCGATCCTATAATGATGACAATGGGACCACCTTGAAAGTATGCCCTTTTTAATAAAAAAAGAATTATCAAAATCGCATAACTCTGTAAAAAGTTATGCGTGGTCATATATAAAAAAAATATATACGTGTCGAATTGAGAACGTCGTTTTGTTGTCGTTTTTTTTCGTCGGTTAAAAAGATCAAATTTATAAATACTCCTTCTATTTGAGATACAACTTACGAGGAAAAATAAAACTTAAAATGCGATTTTTTTTCCTATTAATTATTCTTAAAACTGAAAAAGGATCGCGCAAGCAGTGCCATTTCAGTTGCAAACAAAATCTATTTAGTCTTAAAATTCTACAAACCAATCTAGCGCTCAAATACTTGGAGAATGTGAACTGGGTAAGTTACAGTTACCAAAAAAAACAAAATATGAAAGATTTCTTTAAATTTATTTCACGCAGACAATGAAATTCACCTTTATCTTCATCATCATCATCATCATCATCATCATCATCAACCAATATAGGTTGATGATATTATATTCTTATCATTATTCTATTTTGAATTAAATAAAATAAAATGGCGCGTTGAAACATCTATTTTAACGGCGTCTTCTAAGGAATTTGAATAAAGATCACTCACTTTTCAACAAAATGTACGTTTAAACAAATATTGGTGTTCAGTTTGTTCATGAATATACAGAGCACACTTCCTAAGCAAGATTTACAATATTTGGCAAGTCGTTGTTTGCCTTCTCACTTTGTCCCTTGAAGGGGACGTTTAATACCTAACGCCTAAACAAACTAGTACTTAAAGAGTGGCTGTCAATAAAATGTATTTGGTTAAGAGTTTAGGAGGGGAAGCTTTCTCAAAATGTGTAACTTTGAAAGCTTTTCTTGTGTTGGAAATAACTATGTGTACTTGATGTTCCTTAAATAAATGGCGTGTTACTTAAGAAAATCTGTCAAACGTATGGTATGGTATCTCATACTGCATCATCACTTAAAATCTAATAGGAGAGATAGGTTATTTTTTTTTATTTAAATACTAGCCAACCTGGCAAACGTTGTTTTGCATTAAAAATTTAAAAAAAAAATTTATATGAAAATTAGATAGTAGCCGATTCTTAGATCTGCTCAGTAAAGCCGTTTCGGAGGAGTACGATAACTAACATTGTGACAGGGAAATTTTATATATTAGAAGAATATTGTAAGGTGTAATTAAAAAGCTTTAATAAAATTTATTTTCAATAAACGTCAATATAAAAATATGTCTATGTATGTATAAATCAGATTAATATTATGTCTTAAAAAAAATATTTTGTTTACTTTTAGTAAGTGCGCTTGTAATCAAAGCCTCATATATCGTAGTGTTCTACCACCTGTTCATAAATTATAAAAGTTACTCTTTTCCAAACACCGCCAGTTATAAAACAATTAAATTGTTTACGAATTATTATAATGATTTCTACCAAATCCAAAGAAATCGTAGCTGCTGATGTGACACCATCATTCTTTGGAGTATCATTAGTCATTACACAGCAGTTAAAAATTTTTCCCAAAAACGTACTTTATTATGTATTCATCATTATATTTCATTTTTTAGAGATGCGAGAACATTAACTGTAATATAAGATGAAATAAATCATCTCGAATGGAAGGAGGAGTATAATTTCGGACTTTATAAATCGTTTTGTTTATTAAAAGAGCGTTTTTTTCGACGCGATGGGGCAATCAATCACCGACGACACGGACGGACTTTTTGAATGTTTTCACGTTATTTTCAGAATAGCGTCTGAAAATACTTTATTATTTAATATTCAAAACAAGTTAAGATACTATTACTAACAAGTATTTTAAAAGAGACCAACATCACATAAAAGAAAACATACTCGTAATAGTTTAAGAAATGCACCTAAAACCCTGACCCTGAGTACGTAAGAAAGACCTCAAGTCGCTAGCTGCTAAATAATATAAAGTACCTTATAAATGGGAATTAAATGGGTACCACTTTAGGTACCTACCAAATATTTTCAATATCAGTTATTTTTAAAATTATCTGTCTCCGATCAAAATTTTGATTAGTTCTATAACTGTGTGTAGCAAACTAGATTGTGTAACACAAAATAATATTATTAAGATGTAACATTAACTTTAATTATAACAAACCACCTATTTATGTAATATTCCTGTGTAATGCTGCCGTCTTTACAGGCGTTACCCTCTGTCAACGTCAACTTGATATCTGACAGTTTGACAGGTGTGAAACATTGGGTGATATTCGATGGAGCGCTTCATTAGACTTCCGTTAGAAAAAACATTTCTATTAAGTCTCTCCCCCTTTTAACTAAAGTGTAGCAGTGTTGTGTGACATGTTGGTTTTTGTCATTTTCCTTCTGTTTTTCCTTTTCAAATAACTTTTCCTTACAATAATGTTATTATATGAATATAATGGATACTGCTACAATATTCAAATATGTAGTTCGTCATTGCTTATCTTGCTAAGAGTATGGTGACGTAAGATCAGAATTAAACGTGCCTTGGAAGTATATGCTATATATTGGCGATTACAATTTCTGATTATTATTCTTTCACCTTTCTGTTTATTTTCTTAACTACTATTAGTGACGGCAGGTTTATTGCATGTTAATGAGTGGGAAACCATTGCTAGTACAAAAATCTTGTAAGACGCACTCATTACAATGTTCCCAGTAAGTTTTGTACAATATACTGGATCATTTTAGGACATAGGTGCTAACTTTACAGCACTTTACAAGTTCTTTTACGACGAGGTTCTCGTATTTTTTATATTTGTTGTAATTTTACTCATTAAATACTAGTACGTATTTTAACTTCATTTATTTACAACAAATTATTATTATCATAACTGCTGTGTCACTTTGACGGTTTTTAAAGTGTTAAAGTTATCTCAAAGTACTGTCTCGTCTTTAATTGCTTACCTTTTTAATAACTTGCGGCCAAAATAATATTTAATTTCCCGGTCTACTGGGGCCAAATGAACTGAAGCCAAGATACGGCCGAGACTAATTTTCAATTAAAACTTCATCAAACTTTAAGCTAGGATCCCACTTAAGTAGGTAGTTTGTAATTCATAAGCGGTAGCGAAATTTTATGGCAAAACTTTTTTCCACAATAAATTTTTGAGGAAGAAAATGTAGATATTTTCGTCTGGGAACTGCGCTCTATAAACAAAAAACTTTGTTTTGCAGAAATAACTGTAAGCAATTTTTCCACATTTCTATAAAACTATGTTTGATAAATAGAGTAATTGGTTAGGCCTTACATGAAATTAAAACTTGGTCTTGATATTTGATTTATCAAGACCAATTTTTAATATACCTTTACTACCTGAACGCTATGTTCAGGTAATACCTTAGACTTTCGAATATCGCAATCTATTATATTATATGTCATCGTCTCCTTGAACTCATTCCATGGTTATTTAAATTTGTACTACAATCTTGTCCTATTTATTTATATAATGCCTCAACTTACTAGCTATTCTTTTACTAATCCTCTTCAAATACTTTTACCAGTCTTTCTTAATGTTCCTCCTTTCTTTTGTCTTTCCATTTATAAATATCGAGCTTTAGACAGGCTTCAACAAACGAAAAACTAATCCTAAATAAATATTATTATTATAAAATCTCTTCCTCTTTTAATTTGGAGCACATAAACAAGATAAAATCTTCGCTAAAGCAAGTAAACTGCAGGTAAGTTCGCGATAGGGCCCGCAGCGAATGTAAACGTTTATTTGCCCATTAATCGAGGACATTAGCTGGAATGATAATTATGTTCAACTCGTGCCTTTAATGGCAATTACGAGTAAACACTCGCGTCAACTTATTATACACAAGTTTATCTCGCACGACGTAAAGTATTAGTTTGTGTTAACTTTAGTAATAACTGTAGAATAGTCTTTTGTTACTCATAAATCTGTTTATTAGAAGAAATAGAGACTGTTGTTAATATTTTTGTTTTTAAGGAGTTGATTAATGGTTGATTTTTACTCTGAGTACATTCATTCGGAAGCTTCTAAAGTTTTTATTTTGCAATGCAATTTTCTGCGAAAACCAACTTGATGAAACTCGACTCTATTGTTTTAATAATGTCACGTAATTTTAGACACACAATGTCATTGCAAAGAGCTTACGGATTTTTTTTTATCGACTACAAGTTGGCCCTTGACTGCTATCACACCTGATGTTAAGTGATGATGCAATCTAAGATGGAAGCGGGCTAACTTGTTAGGAGTACGATGAAATCCACACTCCTATCGGTTTCTACACGACATCGTACCGGAACGTCAAGTCGCTTGGCGGTACGTCTTTGTCGGTAGGGTGGTAACTAGCCACGGCTCCCACCAGCCAGACCAAGACAAATTAAGAAAAATCCCAATCTGCCCCACCGGGAATCGAACCCAGGACCTCCGTCTTATGAAACCACCACGCATACCACTGTGCCACGGAGGTCGTCAAAATGTTGAGGGCGCAAGGTGCCAGAATCGCTTCCCCGCACCGGAAAGCGCAGTGTCATTCGACCCCCCACTAGGTGGACTGACGACATTAAACGAATCGAAGGGAGACGCTGACCACAGGCGGATCAGGATCGTTAGGCTTGGAAGTCCCTAAGACCAGCAGTGGATGCCATCGACTGATGTAATCAATGTTGAACATCGGTTAAACTAGGTCTTATGTCGATGTGAAATAACCTTGGAGGGAATTGTATCGGATTTCTGAGGTTGAAGAAATAAAATTCCAAAGTTTTAGTACTGTTTGTACAGAGACAAAATTTTTTAACAAAAATTAGAACCGACTCAAAACGCTCTAAAAAATAAAAAAGAACTGTGTCATTTAGTTGCTTTAATTTATTTAAGCATATCTAGGAGTCGGTGCCAGCCAAGTTTAAGGAACATTTATTTTACGTAGTAAAGCAGTTTGTGGGTTCTAGGTAACGTCCTTAAAGTAGAAACCATGGCTGGTACCGACTTCTAGATATGCTTAAGTAAATTAAAGCAACAAAATGACACACTTATTTTTTACTTTTTAGTGCGTTTTGAGTCGGTTTTATTTTTTGTTAAAAAAATTTCATTTCTTACTTTTTAGTGATTTATCGCCACGTAACGTACTCGTACTATACTGTCATAGTATATTATACAGCACTAGTAGCCAAAAAGCTACGAATACCGAGACATCGCTGTAAGTGTGCCTCCAAAATTTGATGAGTTCCTTCAATTTCCCCAGGATATCATCATCAGATCCTAACATGATCACAATTTGACCACCTTGGAAGTATGCCCTTTCTAATAAAAAAAGAATTATCAAAATCGGACGACTCTGTAAAAAGTTATGCGTGGTCATACATAAAAAAAAAATGTCGAAATGAGAACCTCCTCCGTTTTTTGTCGTCGGTTAAAAAGGCAGTGAAAGGGTTTGTTAGTATGCTTGCTTAAAATAAAGACACTTAGACTACTAGAAAGAAAGAGAAAACAGAAGACATTATAGTGTAGCGTCGTAACAGTACTAGACAGATAGTAGATAGGATAGAGCTCAAAAACTCTCTTGAAACTGTAGTACGAGTACTTATCCATCCCTAATTGAAAGCTACGTTAACATGCAATTTCTCTATGGCACGAACCCGTATATCCGGAAAGGAAAGTCCTATTTCAATGCGGCCGTCAAGTTGTGACGTCGCAGCCGGTGTCACGTGTGACGTCACAAGTGGGCGACGTGGCGAAATTGGATTTTTATCGGATCCGCCGATAAAATGATAAAATACGGCGCACCCCGGATGCGGGCCCGGAGATGGCGCGGAGACCATTGTGTGATGTCGTAGCGGTTCTAGATGCTGGTTTGTTTTGGTGTGCTTTGATTTTATTTAAAAACGAATTGCTTGTGAGTACATAATTTTTTTTTTGTAGAACTAGTACAAAGGAAAATGGACTTATAATTGAATAATTGAATAAATGATGAGAATTCAAATGTGAAATCAATCTTTGATTTTTGAAAGAATTTTTTATTAGCAGCCGTGATTTTAGAATCAAAAATTTGCCTGCACTGATAAGAGCTAGCCACCTGTCCTGCGCCTTATCAATTGTTAAAGTGTTAGTATACAATTAGCTCGTTTTATCAGTGCAATGTTTAGCTTAATCTTTTTCAGGATTCTAGTATAGGTACATAACAAAAAGAGTTTCTTAGTCTTCTTATTCTTGGGTTAGGGCTTCAAGCTTCTCTCAGAATGTTTGTGTTGGCTGTTATCATAAAATGTTGTGTGTTGTTGCAGCGCGAGGGAGCGGCGCGCAACGATGCGGAGCGCGAGCGGCGCGCGCGCGGCGACTGGGAGGCGCGGGCACGCGCTGCCGAGGCCGACGCGGCGCGGCTCGCGGGCAAGCTGCACGCTGCACAGCGGGAGATTGCCAGGTAACGACACATTATAGCGCAAGCGATGCGGCGCGCGCGGTGTCTGTAAGGTGCGGACACGCGCTGCTGACACTGTGCGGCTCGCGGATAAGCGGCATGTTGAACATCTCATAATTGTCCCTAATTTAATTGGCAATCACATCAGATTCAAACTTCAAGTTAATTTGACACTAGGTAAACCTAAAAATCCACAATTTACATAAACGTAGGTGTTAATATTATTTTCCCACTATAACATTCTTAAAGTTTTACTCACGTATCTTAACGTATTCTGGAGTACTAAATAGTTATGGTCTGTGACGTCATTTCTTCCTACAGGATTATAGTCTCCTAATACCGAATCACTTAACTAAATAGATGTGAAAATAGGCGAAAAAATTCAATTTCCGAGAACCAAGGGTCCCAGCAAATTGGGTCAAATGTATAACGGTCCCCGAACCGTAAATCCCAAAGTTCGAATTTCGAACAGTTACGGCCCATCGACCAATCGGAGGAACGCTTATCGCTATCCAATGACACCGGCCTGATTACCGGCACCGTAAATTTGAAAATGGAACCAAACTTCGTTAATTACCGCACTGAGAAATTGCTCTGATATTCCGCTCACAGTCGAACACGATTTCAAATTCAATTTTAAACGTTTAGTAATCAAAGTGTTAAAAAATACTTTAAGGGATAATTGGTATCCAAAATTATCGTCATCATCAGGTTGCACACGTAAAGCTTAACAACCACGCTGTTCCAATGCGGGTTTGCGATGATTCTGTTTAACTTTAAAATTACTGCTATCATATATTAGTAATTACAGACGTATCAAAACAAGATCAATGGCTTAACGTGTTCTCTGAATCACAACAGTGTAAAATTATCTATTTTCCTACTCAACAACAACTTATAAAACTTTATCGGTAAAGGATAACTCAAAATTTAGTAGCCCAACCGAGGTGCGAACCTAGAACTTTGTGTCAAAGCCGCAGAGCTTAATAACCACTGATATAAATGAGTCAGTTTAAAATATTATGTATCTCAAAATCGATAAAATTTTTCGAATATCTATTTATCGAATTTATTAACTTGATAAAATCCGCTTTAAGTACCTTTAATCATAAAAACTAATACAAAACATAATTTCAAGTATAGATAAAAGACCAAAACCTACGATAACGCAATTACGGACCATTTAAACCGATTGCGACTCGATTTTACGGCGTATTAAATTAAAGTGAACGCACTCGATTATTCTGATCACGTATCGATATCGCACTTTACCGATACATTAACGCTAGGGATGTTATTAATGCTTGACATGTAATAAAGGCACTCATTCCTTTACACATTTTACATATAATAACCGACTGAAGAAAAAGTCAAAATTTAGTTTTCTTTAGTATTGTATGATTATCTATGACGCCTGCGACTTTTTCGCATGGAAATCCTGTTCATATTGTAAACGCGAAAGATATTAAGTATGTATGGATGTTTGTTACTCTTTCTCGCAAAGACTACTGAAGGAATTTTGATGAAACTTTACAATAATACTTATTTATCTAAAGAAGACAGGCAACTTTTCTCCCACGTTTTTTATGGGATCAGGAACAACGTGGGTATAACCGCGAGCGGCCTCTAGATAATATTTCAATAAATAAATTTTCTAGAATAAAAAAAGGTTAAGTTTAACATTCGCCAAGTTTTTTGTTAAGTCTAGAATCTGCTTATCAAAGCGTTTGGGTAATAAAATAACTATAAATTTATTGAATACATAAGTCCTTTTAACTTGCTTGAAATAAACGTATTGAAATTTAATTCAATCATGACGATCATTGTCAGATGGTGTAATTGAAAATTAACTCAATCCGCTCGTGTATTTATTTAAATGTAATGAATTTATTGCCACCCGTTGAACCATGAACCAGTACCACCAATCAAAATGGGCTTACTGTCACTCAGAGCTGTGAACCAGCCCATCTGCGACGGTCACAAGAGGGAAAAACAAATTCAATCCGTCAAAATACTTCCCCGGGCGAGATAAAACGATTATTGCGGTCTAAAAAACATTGATAGCTGCTAGCCTGTGTTTTTATACGCCTTTGTACGTGCTGTAAGCTTTTTGGTGGAGTATGTAAAGGTTCTGTTATTGTACTAGCTTTTCTTTTTACTATGTGAGTTTTTTTGTTGACGAATTTCACAAATTCCGTCTGAACATTTTACATACCTGAATAGGTATTTCTAATTCAATGACATGTTAGCTTGTCTGCAATCATTCATCGGTGCGTGTTTGCCGGTAGAAAGATTACCACGGCCGAAGTCGTACCAGACCCATCCTTTTTTATTTTTTTTAACGTGGGGAAATCCTCATGGATACCTTCTCGTCATGGGGAGGCGAGAAGATTATGTCGGACTCGTACCGACTGAAACCCCACGGTGTTCCAACTCGTCGCCTGGGGCTGAATTACGGAAACGTTACCTACTACTACCGTAACGTACCAGACCCATCCTGAGCCAACTTATAATATAAAATCCTAAACTGAGCCGAGCTGCGGATCGAAACCAGGACCTTTCTGTACGCCAACACACCAACTGCGCGGTCGTCAAAAGCGAAAGAAAACAATTAGGTTTTTACAGTTGAAAGAAACGGCCCTTGGCTGCAATCACGCCAATGGCAAGGAAAGATGCAGCACGAGTTTTCGTAGAAGTTGCGAATTCACTCTAGAATTGAAGACACGTTGGAGGTGGTAGGGAAAACAGAAGCTGAACTTCAGCGAATAAAGTAATGCCAAACCCAATGTAGCTTACATGAAGCAGATGTCACGGAGAGGAAAGCTTCTAACACTACACCGAACTTAATACACTTGCTTCTACTATAGCGTAGGTATAGTATCTTACGTGAAATCTTTTTCTTTTCTTTCAAATCAAAATCAAATCAAATCGTTTATTTGGTGATACAATTCTGTACTTTATGGTATTCATTATAATCTTGAAAGGTAACAATTGTATCACGCCCGATTGGCATGCAAAATTAAATTATTATTAAAGTTAGATGTATTTTACAATCAATACAATCAATACAAAATGTTAATTAGTATTCCTATATATATTAAATTGAATACAAGTGAAATTATATAATAAAGTCTAATACAAATATCAAATGTGAAAACAATTTTACAATGCCAGATTAAAATACTCATTCAGGTCATAATACGTATTCTCCAGAAGAAAAGTACGGAGATTATTTTTAAAAGTAACAAAATTATTTAGTTGTCTGATATGCTTTGGCAACTGATTGTATACACGGATTATCATGATGCAGATACTCTTGTTAAGGTAAGCTGTGTGATGAGGAGGAAATCTATACTGGTCTTTACAGCGCTCGCGATGATGCCTATTAAATAATCGATTGTTATTTTGCAAAAACAACGCTAGCTCATAGATATATAAAGAAGTCACAGTAAGTATTTTCAGACTTTTAAAATTATGCCTACAGGTTTCTTCAGGGTTTCAGCCTTCAGGGTTTTATTTATCCCGCATATCGCTCTTATGCACTTCTTTTGAGCGACAAATACATTGTTAATGTGACTAGAGCTTTCCCAAACATCTTTACTTACATAAACTCTTCTCGTAACTCTAAATCTTAGTCAAATTATATCGCTCTATTCTTAACATCGAATCATTATGTCTGTAATGTATCGATGAGTTTCTTGCATTATGCTATCAAGATCTATCTTTCAACTGCTAATAATAGCGTACAAAGCCTCCAATGCTTCTGTTCCTATCATACTCCACCCTTATTCCAGTCAATTGAAGCATAAACTAAACAATATATCACACTCGCCATCAAACGGTATCATTTTTTATGAAGACGCGGCGCATACAAACAAGGCGCGGCGATATATGACCCGCCGGGGAATAGAACCCGGGCCTACCGCACGCTACGTGAGCGAAATGACAATTGCATGCTTTTCATCATATTTTGTGACTTTGGATTTTTTGTACTGTAATTTTTTGAATGAAATTAAATGATCAAGTAAGTTGGTTTGTAACTGACTTCCACTAAAAGTAAAGATTCTCAATTGGAACCGTATATTTCTTATTCTATTGTTCTTAGAACTGACCTATGGTATAACGTAGACCGTTAAAATGTATTGCTACTTTCACTTTACAGTTTAATCTTTGTGTTCCTTGGTCGGCGATACATTTTTTTTTTAATATTTGCCGTAGTCATCTAAGCAAGTGAAAAGCTACGTGTTGAGTGGCTACTCGCTACGACGATAGTTCAACAGTCAAAAATCAAACCCTAGTCTGCGGATTTGAGCCCGGTCCCTTAAACATGGAATTATTGAGGTTTTAAGATAAACACAGTTTTACTCACTGACTAACCAGGAAATTACACGCCCTCAAAATTAACGTTTTCCTAAAAAATTATTTATTTAGATCTTGTAATCTTAAAAGTACATCCAAAATGTACTTTTAAGATTGTTCAATTTTTTCAACCCATCTGTAAATAAAGCAAAAAAAGACAAAGACAAAAACGGTTAGGTTGCCTAAAATTTTTTTAACTGTAAAAATTTTCTCCGACGTTAGTCCGTCACCGCTGATTTAGCCAGCAAACATATTATGGCCGAGACGCGTTTTTCTGGTTCATTGCCACTAGTTCCATTACAAGTTCCATCATGGAACTAGTGATAACAAAAATTATAATTTTTGTTATCACTAGTTCCATTTTAAAAGGAATACGAAGAAAATGGAACTAGTGTTGATTTATTTTATGGTTAGTTGCCACTAGTACCATTAACAGTTCCATAATGGAACTAGTGATGATTTTTTTAGTCACTAGTTCCACATTATTATCTTAAGCACTTTAGGCATTTGCGAAATTTTTCAAGGGTGTAAAAACACTATAGTTAAAAACACTTAGGTTTTATTATAATTTAATTCAATAAAATCAACAAATATTTATTTTTTCTTACTTTAATTAGTTTTACTATAGTACACTGGCTAAACACTACGATATATATCAAAATAATGTAGTACAGTATTCCACACCTTAAAAAGGTCAACAAAAAAGTCCGCGAATATACGCGTTGTCGGATGGCGGCGACATCACCTCAACCTATAGAAACCTCTCACCAATAGAAAGTTACTTTATTAATAAGTGCCATAAGCTATATTTTATATTTGTATTTCGGAGTAGTATCATGACAGCCACTCGGCGGAGTTCGTCAGTGGCGGGGAGGACCGATCGATGCCGTATATAGCAGCGGTCTGGAGAGTCGAGGACCCCGATTCTTAACGTCACCCGGACGTGGAACTCTCCCACGTCCATTAAGGGGACGCTTTGGCCTGATTTAAGAGTCACGCCAAAACCACAGGCCCATTCTAAACGTCGCTCTAAGCCGAGGCTCGAGTCTCACAGGAGACGCCCTTAGAGAGTCGTTACGCCCTCTTACTTTTTCTTCGCCTTCAGGCACTCTCCGGCGATGCTTCTGCGCTCGCCCAACCCCCCCGGTGACGCCGCTGTGGTCCCGTATGGAGCCTACGGCACTTACTCAATCAGAAAAAAAAAAAAAGAGTCGAGGCTGATTCTCTTCGTGGCGTTCACTGCGACCACATCTCTCAGTCATGACTCAGATCACGCCAGACTAATTGAGCATTGTTATTAATAGCTCAATTAGTGAATATTTTATTTAATTGGTTGTTATTGGTCATTATTGTGATTATTCCTTAGTTAATTTGTTGGATCAAATGTAATAAACAAACATCCCTAAATTTGGCTGGGCAGGGAGAATAACTTGAACAGAGGGGGTGAATGTTGACGCGCGTCACTAAGAGATCTCTTTTAAACCTACACCCCTGTCACAAGTCTCGGGCTCTGTTCGGAGTTTTTCTCTCAGCCAAGCGATGGACCCGGCACCCGCACGATGAATCCTTTAAACTCTAAGATATTAGTCTGTCTCAATTTAAATATGATTCCATTTTTTGTCGAAAAGATGTCGCCGCCATCCGACAACGCGTATATTCGCGGACTTTTTTGTTGACCTTTTTAAGGTGTGGAATACTGTACTAAATTATTTTGATATATATATCGTAGCGTTTAGCCAGTGTACTATAGTAAAACTAATTAAAGTAAGAAAAAATAAATATTTGTTGATTTTATTGAATAAAATTATAATAAAACCTAAGTGTTTTTAACTATAGTGTTTTTACACCCTTGAAAAATTTCGCAAGTGCCTAAAGTGCTTAAGATAATAATGTGGAACTAGTGACTAAAAACATCATCACTAGTTCCATTATGGAACTGTTAATGGTACTAGTGGCAACTAACCATAAAATAAATCAACACTAGTTCCATTTTCTTCGTATTCCTTTTAAAATGGAACTAGTGGCAATGAACCGTTTTTCTACTAGATGTTAGGCTTATGATACAAAAATATATGCTTAGCTGCCTAAAATACAAAAAAAGAAATCCAATAAAAACAAACAAAATACCTTAACCATGAACTTTCGATTCCGACCTAATCCACCGAATCTATTTACGGGGTGCCCCTTCTTCATCGTAAAATTTATAAATAATAAACGGCCGATGCTAAGAACAGACCAAACAATGTTCAGAACGGCCATTAAAATTCCAACCTTGTCGTCCTGAAAACAGAGTTCAAAGTCCCCATTACTCATGAAAAAATAGACAAGAAGAAGACAAAGTAAATTGAATTGTATTGCAATGAAAGCAATAAGGTTGAAAATAGAGACTGGTGTTATACAAAAGCAGATGCGTTATCATATGATGCAAGATAATATAATGTAGTTCAGTGTACTTGAAATTAGTAATGTGCATCACATAATGTGAACGCACCGGTGTAATTAAAAAACCATATTGCAGAATAACGTGTTATAACCGACTTTACAAAGGAGGTTCTGTATTTGTCCCTTGTATGTGTAATTGTGTATATATGTTCGTATGTTAGCGTTTTTCTTTAAAACGGTCGGCCTCCGTGGCGGATCGGTACGTGTGGTGGACTTATAAGACAGCGGATCTGGGTTCGACTATCGGCTTTTCTGAGTAAGGTTTGGTCTAGGCCTGGCTTTTTGGAAACTTCGGCCATAGCTAGTTGCCACCCTAACGGCAGAGACGTATCTCTAAGCGGGTGTGTATTGTTATTAACTACTAGCAACTTAGCCCACTTTCGTCGAAAAATGCATCACCACTTACCTTCAGGTGTGATAGCAGTCAAGGCATAAATTGTAATGGAAAAAAAACCATCTGATTCGCAAGTTCTCTTTAAATGAACGAAATTTCATTAGGGACGGTTTTTGTATACAGTTTGAAAGCGGTTCCTTTTTATAAAAAAAACTCAATTCACAAAAATAATAACGAAAAAATTTCCACTTATGTTAAGTAAAACACTCAAGGCCAATAAAACTAATATTTTTGTGCAATAATTTTTACAATTTGGGATATCTTCAAGTCGAAAGTGAATAGGCATTTTCTAGGCAAAATCGTTACAGCTTAGACTGCATCTTCGCTTACTATAACGCGTGAGAGTAGCCAAGCGCTACTAGCCTACAAGTACACTATAAAAAATGTACCTATTTCAATTAGTTTGCATTTAGTACCTACACTATATTTATACATTAAACGGAACAAATACATTCTCGTTCATTTACAAATGAGCATCCCTATGGATCAAATGTTAAGTTTTTGTGCCTGTAATAAACTTTTTACGTTAATCGGGTGTTACCTTTAAAAATAATAAGACACCCGATATCTCTGTTCACCCCAGCGACTTGCTAGTAGGGTGACGGAATTTAATACCTCCTAGTGGTGAAGGAAATCACTACCCCATTCTAATTTGTTATGCACCTCTTTGAAGAGTTTGTGTTTCAAAGATGTTAAGGATTTTATAAATTATAGAAGTTTTCTTTTTTAATAATAACTAAACTTAACTAAATATGTGTTTCCCTGTTTTTCAATGGATACCTAAGAATTTTTAGAAACAGAAAGAAAATTATGAAAATTCACGTTTTGGTATTTTTATCCAATGGCAGGCTTGTTTAGCCAACCTCGGTGACGCCACTGTTATCCCATTATAGAGACTAAATATAATGATTAATCAATGATTAATCACGAAAAAATAACAAAAAAAGGAAATTTCCCTATATGACGATAATTTTAAATCATTTAACGAACGAGATTACACAGGGGCTTCAAAGCTTACATCCTACAGTGCGCTGACCACTGTCCTGGGTCCTTTTATCACTGCCGCAGCTTGTAAAAAAGCTTAAGCCATTACTAGAGCGAAATAATTATTCTTTTATTTTGTCAGCCATTTAATTTGCAGATTTTTTGTTGTTATTGCTAATTTTTTTATACGTTTATTTTTTTAATTCTTTTCTTCTTGATTGTGTATTTATGTTTATGTGATGGTAATTATTAGTGTTTATTGTTACCGTAAATTGTAAAGTTGTAGACGAATTGGGAAACTGTAATGTCTTCCCGGGTTTAGTACTACAAGTAAAATAAAATAAATAAAAATAACTGTGCACTTACATACAGTCTTTGGGTGTTCTTATTGTTATTTTACTGGTTATTGTGACACACAGACTTTAGGAGTGAAGCTAAACAGAACAGTAATTTCACCGGCAACCACGGCAATTGCATTTGGCACTAGAAAACATAAAAACTATTTCTATTACGGCAACTATAACAGTTGTCTATCTTTCTTTAATTGCTCCTTATATAGAGCCGTCACAGCCACCCGACACCGGCTCGCAATAAAGCAGCCCCCAGTAATTGTCTGTTTTGTCTGTAAGCCGAAACTAAGCATTTCGTCCCCTTGTTTTTATTTTACGGTTTGAACTGAAATTATTTCTGTAACGCGATCCCCGGCCTTGAAGTGGAGGCGGGTGCTATATAACACTCATTATTGCCGGGGACACTTTGAAGTGTTTACTTATAAATCTTGAGATCTTAATTGAGTTAAATAACCAAATTACTATGTAAATGTAGTTAGAAGGTAAACTTCAAACTTTCTTTATCATTTTTCCATATGAATTTTACGACTCCAAAATGTAAAAGACCTTTTTTTCTGAAAAGAAAAGCTTTATGCATCATCCTTTCTCATATTATATAGGTGTATCGAATTTGATTGGTTGTTTTTACCGACACTGTATAAAAGAAATTTATTCTAAGTTTCACGTGGCAGTCTGTTTCATTACGATGCGGTGATTAAATTTCAAAACTGACATTATCGAGTTCTTAGCATTATATGACGAAGATTCTCTTATCACGGTTTAATTTTTAGCAAATGTTGTTTTATTTGTGTTCTCCGGCAATGGAGACTGTACCGACACAGCAACACTGAGCAACTTATCAATGTTGTTATTTAATTTGTATCTAAATATTATTTCCAAAACATAAACACCGAGCAAAGTTCGGTCAACCAGGTACATATAACAAACAGGAACTTTTTACAATTTTATATTTTAACTTGTTTGTTTAATGAATACGTTACAGCTTTCTCGTACCAAAAGTAGGTAGCTAACTCTGCCGATAGATAGAGATAATAAAACTATTAGTTCATTTAAAAACTAACGCTTCTGTTACTCAGTACTAAATACAAAGGGGAGTTTATTTTTAAAAACAATTTGTTTCTTGCTCATTAAATCGCCTTCTACTAACTTGCTCATTATTCTGCTATAATTGAAACCACTTGGGAATCTGTTTTTAGTTCATAAAGGTCTATACACATCTGACCGTATTATTATTCAAATTCAAATTCAAAATCGTTTATTTCAAGTAGGATTATTACAAGCACTTTTGAAACGTCAAATTGAACTATTTGTAGTGACTCTACCACCAGCTCGAACAGATAATTTTTTTTTATTATCAATAATTAATACATAATTCATATGGCGGGGTATAATTTTGCCAGTTGCGTTATTTATTATGTTCCACGAGGTTTGTATCTTATTGTCAGCTCTAATTTTTATTTATTAGCCACGTACTATCAGAACAGACAATTTTAATAAATGTTTTCTACCGATAATGCGTTAGTGTCGCCAATGCTGCACAATATGTGTTGTTTGCAAACTAGCCTGCCAACCTGCAGGAAAAGCGTAATGGATCTAAGCTTTATATACCATCTCCTACAAGGAGGGAAGCCTGGCCCTGTGTTGGGACTTTAATACCTATGATTCAGAACTAGATGTAAAATCTGCGGAGACAGTTTATGCCTTGATGCTGGTCGTTGTAAATGTTGAACGCAGAATGTTTACATGCGTAATGTTGTAGGTCTGCTTTGACCATCCACATGCCCCCCGGAGGTCTCTCAGTTCCTGTTAAGCATCAAGAGGGGTTTCTCATTGGAAATAAAATTATTATTATAAAAACAAAAAACCCGACTGCATAGAAGTTATGAACTGAAAAGAGAAAACAAGGATTACTATATCTATATAAAATTTTAAATACTTTATGGTGCTGCAGGCGGGGACAAACGTAGTTTTGTCCCCGCTTGCGTCACCATTCGGGTTTTTTGTTTTTATAATTTTATAGTAATAATTTTATTTGAGACTTTTTTGTTTTAGTTTATGGTATATTAAAACATAACCCTCCTTCTGACGCAGTCGGGTAAAAATAAGGTCTAATTTGACCAAATAGACGAAGCTGTTAATACAATCGATGCATCTTCCGTCAGATGTGCAAGAGCCCTATACCGTACATTTATTGAACATTTTATTGTTTACAACTGTAACTGTTTTACGAGCATTTTATGTGCATCGTACAAATACTGTGGATTGCTTGATAAATCTTCGAATGCCATTGCCACGGTGAGGCGGAGACATATAACTATTTTAGATTTGTCGTAAATAATAATACGGAAATGGGTTTTAGAATGGTAGGTAAACTTTATATGGTTATATATATTGATTGTTAATAGAAGGAGATGGTTTACATGCTATTTTATCGGTGACTGTTTTTCGGAGGAGGTCAATACGTTTGATATTTGTAACTTTTAAATTGCAGCTTCAATGAGTGACAAAAATATACCCGAGTTTTAGTGAGGAACTAATTATAACCGAAGTACCTAATAACGGGCTTTTAGACTCGGTACTTTTCACTTTGATTTTGATCCCCGGTGTGGACAAGTAAACTGTACGAACATGTTGACGTGTCAAATGAAAATAATCTAGATATTATATACTCATATTTGTTTTCTTTTCTTTATATTGTCATACTAATTTATGTTGGCAGCATTGTAGACTATAGACAATATAGTGGCCTCATTTGCTGTATTGTGGTACCGCGGGTAAACTATAGATAATAGATTAGGGGCGGTACTCGTCGGGCGTTAGGCTATAAAATATGCCCCTATGGATAATTGTTATCATTCACGTTAGTGTCCAAGTCTTGTGAAGTCATAATGTTTGACTATTGCTAGAATCTGTGCTCGTAATGTTTAATTAAGTAATTACTGTAATAATGTTTCATTTTGATCATATTTGATGTCTTTATAAATAAATTGTTATTAAGTTTGTCTTTTGGTGTTTTAAGTTGTATTCCCTTCTGGCTGTTTGTTAACATCAGAAGTGGGATGGATCTTAATGCCCACAAAAAGGTAATTTTTTTATAAATTTGTTTAAAGTTAAACAGAAATTTAAATGATTATCAAAATGAAATCTTATAAAAGTAGTGATTCGGGATTGAAGTGTAATTTTGCGTACGTCTGGGTTCTTATGGGCGAGCCTCTGACACACGTTGCCGCAAACATCGTGGTTTACTGCAGCTGAGTACTCATGTGGCGGAAAGTAACGAGGAGTTGTGAGTAACGGAAGATAATCGGAGAAAGTTGTGAGTAAGACAGTGGCTACGATGGTTGGTAAGAAAAAGAAAGATATTGTGTTTGACGGTATTATTGTGTGAAGTTGCATATTTTGTTTTATTACAAGTCGATTTGCTATTAAGAGTAACCTGTTTGAGTTATTGCAATAAGAAAAGATTATTACGTGAAACTATTTACGAATGAGGGTAGTTGAAGAACAAAGAACGAGTTAACAATAAACGGTTATAACGAAATTACGAGAATTTGTTTCGACACAATTACGACTACCTTTGTTGCTATGCTGGTTTGTTTGAAAAAAAAAAAGTTTGTGTACTTATCAAATGAAAGACTTTGTCTCGCTTATGAGTAGTACCATTTTTAGAATAAATTAGTGTTCAATGTCTAATTAAGCAATCTAAAATTAAAATGCATCGGTTAAGAAGTACCTATTGCTCTATAGTGTGGCGTTTGTGTGATGTTTTCTAACATAGATTTTTAAAGGTTACAGAATGGTGGCTTTGTCGCATGCTGTTGATGATACTACGTGACAAAATGATGATGAGCTGATGACAAAATGATGAGCTGTGGACATCAGTTGGCTGGCTGTGTGAGAATATTGTGAGAAAAGAAATTCGGTAAAGTTGACCAGGATTAGTAAGAAAAATAGTTTTATTATTAAACGAAAAGTAAAAAGTTATTAGTAAAAGTATCTATTATAAGTTGCAAAGTAAAATAAAACGATAAGTTGAGGTCAGGGCTGACCGAGCTATAACGATCTAAGTTATTAATTTTGAAAGTACCCACCTGTGTAAAAAAAAAAAAATTCTATCTTTATTTTTCGGAATCGGAAGTAAATAAGTGAAAAGTAATTATCTTTGTATTTTCTGGTATAAACCTAGTAGTAAACCATAATTATGTAGATGTAGCGAGCTGTAATAAAATTTATTGAACATTTTATTGTTTACAACTGTAACTGTTTTACGAGCATTTTATGTGCATCGTACAAATGCTGCGGATTGCTTGATAAATCTTCGAATGCCATTGCCACGGTGAGACGGAGACATATAACTATTTTAGATTTGTCGTAAATAATAATACGGAAATGGGTTTTAGAATGGTAGGTAAACTTTATATGGTTATATATATTGACTGTTAATAGATGGAGTTGGTTTACATGCTATTTTATCGGTGTCTGGGTTTCGGAGGCGGTCAATACGTTTGATATTTGTATCTTTTAAATTGCAGCTTCAATAGGTGACAAAAATTGACCCGAGTTTTAGTTTTTATCTCTACGGACAACTATTGGACTGTATCAAATTGTTTTTATTATTTTGAGACCCCTCGCAGATAAAACCTGTAAGAATGCATTTAAAATTATTCAGTTGTCTGATATAAGAGTTAATTGAGGAACTAATAACCAAAGTACCTAATAACGGGCTTTTAGACTAGGTACTTTTTACTTTGATTTTGATCCCCGGTGTGGACAAGTAAACTGTACGAACATGTTGACGTGTCAAATGAAAATAATCTAGATATATACTCATATTTGTTTTCTTTTCTTTATATTGTCATACTAATTTATACACGCAAAAGTTTGTACTACTATCAACACCGCAACACAGCCATACTGCGAAAGTGACATGCGCATTCTTTGATGCGACGCCTGTATTGGAACTTGAGAAATGACGGTACACGAGACAATGGCGTGGTTAAGGTGTTGCCATGCTTATATTTAGATTATTCTAACTTGTCACGTTAACACTTTTACACACTGTGCCTGCGTATCTTTTATGCGCAAGATGTGACGTCACAATTAAACGACGTTCTCCTTGTTATCCATAGACAATACATAAGCGTTATTTTTTTTTTATTTATTAAGGTTACCAAAAGGTTACAATTGGCATAAATATTACAATAATAAGATCTTAAAAATTAAATGTTTAATTGTAAACCTACATTGGTAAACACAACATGCTAACTTAATAATACTACTGTAGAAAGACAAACAAAAAGCAAACTCAAACAATAAAGTAGCGAAAACAATTATAACTATAACTAAGACAAAAAACAATTTTTTATGTATATTTGTTATGTTTGAATATGTGATATGGGGTCACTTCACCGCCATAAGAAAATTTAATTTCAATCTTTATGGCATAAAATAAACCACACACATAATCTAAGCTAAGCTCAGTCATATATGTTAATGTAGGTAGGTATAGGGATACTATGTCACAGAAGCAAAAAGTGTTTTTTTTGTGTGTTACACTTTAACGCTCAAACTACACAACCAATCATCATAAATTTTTGAACATACTTTTAGGTATAGAATAGTAAAATATAATATTTGTACACGTTAACAGCGTAATATTCGTCAAGAAACAAAGTAATGTTTCTGACGGATAGAAACAAACTTCTACAAGCGACTGAAGTTATAAGCAATAACTAGTACTATATAGAACAAAGGAAAACCTGTCAAAATTCAATTTCAAAGTCTTTGCAATTGAATATTATCGAGTGAACTTCTCTTTAGGATGCTCTTGTATCGAATTGAAACGTGCTTTGTGAGTATTTTGTTGGATCTCGCAAATTTCGCAGGAAATGGCAAAATAAATTCATCATTCAAAGTATAAAACGTTGACCGAAAGCTATTCAACCGTAAACCATTCAACGTTTTACACCACCAAAACACCCCGAAATTACAATTACATTAAAACAAAACACTCGCCCACCAAAATTGAATTACCAAAAGCGGCGAATAATAAATAAATATCACAATAATAAACAGTCCTTAGACTGGCAACACTTGTCAATGGAAATTAAACTGAACGCGTCCCCTCATCTTTGTCACATCTCTCCACAAATTTACATTTCCGTTCCATTGTAAAATTTACAAGCAATTTCAACCCCTATGTCCATTAAATACAGCGTGTATATCCTGAAGTTTCAGTTTTCGAGCTGCAAAGTTAAAGTTTGCCGAGACGACTTCTTGTAGTCCTTTCATTTGACTGTTTGCTCTAATATGGATCGCAATTAGCTACGTGAAAAGGAACGCTTGAATGTTTTATATATTATCTGTGTACAGGAATGCGTTTTAATTATCTGTGTGTTATAATTAAGATGCTGTGGACCGTAGACAAAACGTAGGGGAATCTTTCTTCGTATTAAAAAGAGATGATGAAACAACTGTTCTTAATTAAAAGGGTCGTTAGTATATTTAATAACAATTTTTCATAACATAAAAATTTTTAGAAAAAAAAATTAACCGACTCAAAACGCACTAAAAAGTAAAAAATAACTGCATCATATAGTTGCTTTAATTTGCTTAGCATATATGTATGAAGTAGGTGCCAGCAAGTTTAAGGAACATTCAACGTAGCTTGTGGGATTTAGGTAACGTCTTTAAAGTAGAAAAACCGAAATCGCAAGTGTGCCTATAAAATTTTAAGAGTTCCTTAAATTTTCCCAGGATATCATCATCATATCCTAATATGACTATTATGACCATTTTGGAAGTTCTTTCTAATAAAAAAAATATCTAAATCAAACGACTCTGTAAAAAGTTATGCGGTGTCATACATAAAAAAAAATATACGTGTCGAATTGAGAACCTCCTCCGTTTTTTTTCGTCGCTTAATAACTTTTAATTTTTGACAACAAATAATTGATAATAACTTACGAGAATAACTAGAGTTCGTTTAATATAAATTTTGTCCATACAAAGTTATAGGACCTTCCTGTATCCTATCCTGAAATATCACCAGTTAATTCTCGAAAATATCGAAAAAATATAACTTGCGTAAATTAAAGTGTTTTATTTGAATTTTCATGAAAATGTTAGATTTAAAATGAAAGCGATAAAAATATATAAGGTCGAATTGAGAAACTCCTTTTTTTGAAGTCATTTAAAAAGCAGTGCCATGCAATATGGTTTAAATGGACTGATGAAATCGTGGAATAGAATCTATTCCGTTTGTCAGCACAGTCGACGCCTTTTTGCTTATATGGAGCGCTCCGCAATAGGATGCTTTAAAAGGTGTTCAGCCTGCAGCTATTTGTCCAGCCTCTTCACGAGAGCGACCGTAAACATTACATTTTAATATAAACGACTGTAGTAATTTTAAATGGTGTTTAAAACTTCTCTGCATCGTACGCAACTAAGTTGTTAAATTGGTTTCATTTGAATCTTTTTTGCGACTTCAATCGATTTGTGTTTTTATGGCAGGTACTCGTACGTGAATACAAAGTATTGCGTTATTGCTCCAAGAAATTTCATTTAAGTACTGTTTTATTGAAATAAAATCTTATGGCACCATATTCAACGAATTTTTAATTTAATTTAATCCTGTTATACCTGCTTCATGTAAAAGTTACATATCTTTTTTGGACTAAGCTGTGAAACCGAACATTATGATATTCGAGGATTGTTTGCATTGATGTTTGGGTCCAACTCCCACCAGCCGTGACTTGTTTCCATCCTGTCGGTAAAGTCATGCCGCTGAGCGAATTAACTTTCCGGTACGATGTCAGTAGAATCCGAAAGGAATGTGGAATTCTTCCTAATCCAAGCGAATTAGCTCCTTTCCATCTTACGTGTACATTGTATCATCTTCAGAACCTTTTTGGGATCACATCACTTTCACATCCTGCATAGCGAGCTATTTTAATATATTTTTAAACGATGAAAAAAAACGGAGGAGGTTCTCAATTCGACACGTATTTTTTTTTATATGTATGACCACGCATAACTTTTTTCAGAGTTGTCCGATTTTGATAATTGTTTTTTTATTACAAAGGGCATACATCCAAGGTGGTCCCATTGTCAACATGTTAGGATCTGATGATGATATCCTGGAGAAATTGAAGGAACTCATCAAATTTTGAAGGCACGCTTACAGCGATTTCGGTTTTTGTCTCGGTATCGGTAGCTTTTTGGCTACTAGTGCCGTATAATATACTATGACAATATAGTACGAGTACGATACGTGGCGATAAATCACTCAAAAGTAAGAAATAAAAATAGAACCGACTCAAAACGCACTAAAAAGTAAAAAATAACTGTGTCATTAAGTTGCTTTTATTTACTTAAGCATATCTAGGAGTCGGTGGCAGCCAAGGTATCTACTTTAAGGACGTTACCTAGAACCCACAAACTGCTTTAATTTGTAAAATAAATGTTCCTTAAACTTGGCTGGCACCGACTTCATAGATATGCTTAAGTAAATTAAAGCAATTTAATGACACAGTTATTTTTTAATTTTAGTGCGTTTTGAGTCGGTTCTATTTTTATTAAAAAAAATTATTTTTATTAGTTCTTTCAGTCATCACTTATCACCAGGTGTGATCGCAGTCAAGGTCTAACTTGTGATAAATAAAAAAACATGTTTCACGGTGATACGTGTAATCATACAAAGCTATGTTTCTATATATACAATAACTTATTAGGATTTCATAGTTAAACTGTAACTTATTTAAGTAAATGTAATAAACATTTAAAATGAATTGTCCTAGCTTCACCCGGGGTAAACAAACACCCCCAATTCACCAAACTGCAGGGGGCCCGCGCATTTGCATTCAACGTAATTTCACATTTTACATTCAAACAGATTTAGCCCTAACTAACATAAATCAGCTGTCTTTGGCTACACCCACCTTTGTATTAACCTCCTGCTACTACTGTGGTTTTAAAATTATCCCGTTGGTGCAGTGGTTAGTCTGACTGCGTACAGAATTAAAGGTTTTAGGTTCAAATCCTTTCTCGGAGTATGAATTATAAAGTTTTTTGCTCTCCCAAGTCATGATTTTGACGACCTCCGTGTCACAGTGGTATGCGCGGTGGATTTATAAGACGGAGGTCCTGGGTTCGATTTCCAGCGGGGTAGATTGAGATTCTTCTTAATTTGTCTTGGTCTGGCTGGTGGGAGGTTTTTCGCCGTGGCTAGTTACCACCCTACCGACAAAGACGCCAAGCAATTTAGCGTTCCGGTAAGATGTCGTGTAGAAACCGGAAGGGGTGTGAATTTTCATCCTACTCCTAACAAGTTAGCCCGCTTCCATCTTAGACTGCATCATCACTTAACATCGGGTGTGACAGCAGTCAAGGGCTAACTTGTAGTCAATAAAAAAAAATTATTACGAACATCCCTGAGTACGGAAATTAGCGGAATGGCCCAGTTAAGAATATAATATGCTGTCGATTCCGTTTGTTCTGATTAAAATCTGATAGAGACTATTTATTGTTAAAATATGACGGCTGAAACTCACGTCACGGTTATCGGTGTATGCCCGACTAGTTTCGAACCCACCCGGGTTGCTTCGCGCCGCGTTACCGGAACAAGCAAGCTCATGACTAAGGACCCCGGATATCAAACATTGTCACCCTAAACCTACTAAACCAAATTAAGGCAACGCAGTGGATCTAAGTTCTTCTTGGTTATTTAACTGTACATCATTTTCCGTGATGACCCGTCAAATACTACAGAATACTTTCAAAGTTTCCAATGATTAGTAATATACCTCGTTGGTCTAGTGGTTAGCCTATCTGGCTTCAATCACCAGGTATTGGGTTCGAATCCTGGGTCGGGTCACGGAATAATTCTGAGTTTTTCATCATTCTATGAAATTTTCAGTACATTCCAAGACCGAATTCGGGAAGTTGGTGGTGTTACGTGCCTCGGAGAGCACTTTAAGCCGTCGGTCCCGGTTACTGTCATCAACATCTGATAGTGATCATTAATAAATGAAACCTTATCACCCTAAACCCACAAACCCGCGTAAAGAGGGAGGCCTGCTCCTGTCATCATCATCATCATCATTATCACCGGTGGACGTCCACTGCTGTACATAAGCCTTTTTTAGGGACTTCCAAACACAACGATCCTGGGCCGCCTGTTGCCAGCGGCTCCCTGCGACCCGTTTGATGTCATCAGTCCACCTGGTGGAGGGACGACCAACACTGCGCTTTCCGGTGCGGGACCTTCGGCCTCTAACGTCCATCAGCTGTTCGAACCATGTAGCGGGCCGTTAATAGGCTGAGAATGATAGTATCTGCGATATGCTCACTCTGATAAAAGAGTCAAGTATAGAAGGTTTTTTTTTAACTTCAACTTACGCAGAGTAATGCACATGTTTGAAAGTAAATCCCAGCAACAACATGTCTACTCATAAATCATAAGTATCCATCTCACGGCTCATTTGTATTCACCGTCCGTACATCGCGACCTACGCCCGATATAGCTGAAATCTTATCGATTCTTCACCTGACCTTGTGGGGGAAGTGCTTTCATATCCAAACTGAAAAGAAAACTTCGATTTTGTTCGTGTATTGTAAGTAGTATTCAATCATAGCATCAACCTTTCGACTATACAGTATATGAAAGGGGTCACGAAATTATAAGACTGCTTTCTTGTCGATAATGATGGATGACTCAGTTTAAAATAAAAAAATAATCGAATATAAGAGAAGTAGTAGGGCTAGGCTCTTCGAGTTCTCGTCAGGGAAGCACTATACATATTTATATCAACGATGTATACCAGTCTGACGGCTAATACTTCCCAACATTGTACTAGGTATTCCTAAAAAGTTCTGGAAAATGCTGGTCTGTTGTAATCGAGAATTGTCTATTTTTAATTTGGTTGGACATCTGCTTGTTTCATGAATTAATTACTTTAAAAAATCTGGTACGAATTGTTATGTATTTAAATACAGACGATGCATATTGAACTTGAGAAATCTTTCTTATATAATGATTTTACATATTTATCTTTGTAATTTCCGTACAATTCATTAGCTATCAACTTCTTTTTTTAAAGAAATAAGGTTCTTCAATATAAATTCTGCCAAACTTGGGGCATCTCAATATTCCTCAGATTTCCAAAATTTTGCTTTAATTTTTTCTCTTAATTAGAAGTACTCTAATGTAAAAACTGTAGAGCAACAACTTGAAATAACTATCTATACTAAGGCCGAACTCGATTGAGAATGCTTGTCAACAAACAAATTTAAAATGAAGGTATGAAATGCAACACATTTTATACCTAATAAATTTAAAATTATGTGTTGTTATTTAAAAAAATCTTATTTAAAAGATATTGAATATAATAATTACTTTTAAGCTTACTAATCTAATTTATTTTCATGAATTTCGTCATTAACTAGTTAATTTAAAAAAATAGGTATGAAATGACGGGTGATTTCTACCTTCATCTTTAATTTGTTTGTTGACAAGCATTCTCAATCGAGTTTGGCTTTAGTATAGGTATAGTCATTCTGAAATATAAATTACTGTTACTTAGGTTTCAATAGATAATCTAAGATTAGCTGTCTCTCAATAAACCTTCACAAATGGCAGTTAATATAGAAACATCTGCCGCCTTAATCCTCTTACGGCTTGCGAGGGAAATGCTTATACTCTGGAAAATTATACTCAAAGCGAGGCAGGTGCTGGAAAAATTTTCCCACCTACTTATTCCTTCCGGCATCAATATTATGAGGTGACGGAGTTGTTATTTATTTTATTATATTGGAAAAAACCTCAGTTTTGAAACCGATGTATAACGTTTCCAAACCGGATGTAACAAAAATCGGTATTCTTCAATGACATTTTGCCATACTGAACTGACAGTCGAATTGAAGGTGGATGATCGATCTGTGTTTGACCTCTTAGACGAAATGTCAATGAGACTTATATTTCTTTTAAAATTCTCGATTTGATGCCGTGGTGTTTTAAGTAATTATTTTTTTTTTGTAAGCGACAAAGCATAGCAATTTCAGAATGTCGATTCTGTAATGATTTAATTTTTTTGTAAGCGACAAAGCAATTTCAGTTCCAAAGATTTCATCTTGATCTTGTAATATAAATCTATTTTAAATATAATTGGCTGATTTATCTATCAAAAACTAGAACTAAAGAAGTAACTTGCAAGTTGATTGAACAATATTTTCCTTCTGTTACAAAGAAAGTCACTAAAGAAAGAAAAGAATTTTGCTTTTTAAGTTTTAGTTTGCACAAACCTCTGACACAGAATTTCTGTGCAGAAACGAAAACAGTGTACTAATTGTCATGCTACGTGCATGCTTAGACAATGATGCAAAAATTATAGGTGTTGGGGAAAAGTTAAGAGGGCGATTCCAATCCTTCCAGGTCTTAATGATATCAAAAACTCGAATATTTTATTCTGGGCCGACCAGTTTTACGAAGACTAAGTTGCGTAAAAACTAGTGATAATTACTCCACTATATTAATTACTAAATGTAAGCAGCAACTGTTAATATCTATAATTTAGTTTAATAAAAGATGGTATCTCGGATAGACGCAGATGTTACGAAAATTCACGTCAACTTAGAAATCGTAATTAACTGCGCGCGTTAAACATACATCGCGACTCAAAATGGCGACTATCGTAAAGCCGTGTGTAGACGAGCGAACATGTTTGGTATCATCATCTATCTATTTATTTATTCCTTTGATATTCAGACGATGAAGCGCGCTTTTTGATTTTATTGTTTGTGATACTTTAATACATTAACATCCTGTAGTATACAAGTCAAGCGTTATAAAACTTCACATTAATAAATATTAACAAATTAGTAAATAAAATAGTTTTTATGTTTTAAAGAACTAATAACTTTCTTCCCTATTTTCACAATGTTTACGACTTTTATATAGATAGATTTAAAATGTAATGTAATGTAATTCTATTGCAATTAAATCAACACATCCCCGTACTTACATTGTGCGATGTCATATTCAGGCATTTTTCAGGGCGATGTGATATTTTTCACAGTTTTGCGTAATTTATGAAAGTGTTGAATTAATACGTAAAATTCAGTTACAATATATACAGAAGTACGAATAGGTATAAAATATACTTGTACAAGTTTTGCTAATTTAATTAATATATTAAGGTATAGTTTGCTTATATAAACAAACCCTTAAATTATTTAGTTTACAAGTTTATGTTACACATTTGTCTTCGGCTTTACCCGCGTCTAGACCCATCCAAGATGGCTGCACCACTGAGTGACACGTCTTTATTAGTGCTACGCCGCCATACTGCAGTGGTTTCTTAATAAATGTCTCAAGTTATTAGTGTTTGGTAGCAACAGCTTGATGGTAATAGCATCTTCGTTGATGGCTCGTAATATTATCGCCAAGTTTTGTATTATATAAGACGATCTTAACTGTATCTACTGTAATTAATAAGTCAGTTTAACAGCGATGTTGGTATTTGCTCATTACAATATAAATATCGTTTATAATTATTAGTTCAATTTTACCTACTAGATATAGTTTACAAGCACTTAAAAGTCAACATACCTTCTTAGTCGGTGGTAGAGTCAGTAGATAACTATTTCTACTGACTCTACGTGGCGTTTCAAAAGTGCTTGGAAATGTAAACAAAGCCTTACTTACTTGAAATAAACGATTTGCTTGCAAATGTAAAGGTACTAAGCCTATACCTACTTCACTTTAATAATATTAAAAGAAATAATCGAATTCAAAAATAAAACCTCATTTCAAAGATTTTTATGAATTCCTTTACTTACATACTCGACGTTCGCAGTAGGTAAATCCTCTCGCATATTACTGGCAGGTACTAGGCTCTCATAAGGCGGAAGAGTTTCATCTCAGTGCAGATTGGGTTATGCTAAACATTCACTTTAATAATATTAAAAGTACTTATTAAAATTAATCTAATCTAATCGCAATTCAAAAACAATAAAACCTCATTTCAAAGATTTTTAAACGACATTCCTAGCGTGGAGTTTATAAGTAACAAGCCGCCTAGTTACTTACATACTCGACGTTCGCAGTAGGTAAATCCTCTCGCATATTACTGGCAGGTACTAGGCTCTCATAAGGCGGAAGAGTTTCATCTCAGTGCAGATTGGGTTATGCTAAACATTCACTTTAATAATATTAAAAGTACTTATTAAAATTAATCTAATCTAATCGCAATTCAAAAACAATAAAACCTCATTTCAAAGATTTTTAAACGACATTCCTAGCGTGGAGTTTATAAGTAACAAGCCGCCTAGTTACTTACATACTCGACGTTCGCAGTAGGTAAATCCTCTCGCATATTACTGGCAGGTACTAGGCTCTCATAAGGCGGGAGAGTTTCATCTCAGTGCAGATTGCAGTGCTCTCGTGCCGTCTGTCACTCAGAATATTTTCCTTTCTTATGAAATAAGTACGAAAATTCCCGTCTTGAAATCCCGCTATCATTCCAACGTTGGTGGCACAAATTGCGTACGTTTTTGTATGCGGTGTTATTCCAAACTTGTACGTTTAGGAGAAGGTATTTTTAGGTGAGTTCTAGCAATAATTTGAAGATATAACTTTTGTGTTTACTGCTCTAAAAGTGGTTTTATTTTTTGTAATGTTATGTACTCTGTGGTAAAAATAAAGATTATAACAGACTTCTTCGAGGAAAGTAAGTAACTCTAAGCTCATTTTTGTCACCAAACACCACTGTTACAATCAATCCAATTATGAATGTCTGTGCTTCTGCTGAAATTAGAGGCATGTTTATGACATTAACACCTCTGTATCGCTATCTTGCTCAATTGAAGGAGAAGAAGAGAAAGATCGCACTAGTTTAGGGAATACCTAAACTATTTAGAAAATTTAGAAGGTTTTCTCTAATTTTTTTACATGAATTCTATAATAATGCCTCGCTTTCAAACAACGTACATGTATGTCACTTTCTTTCATTAAATAAATGCCTGAACATACTTTTATGTATTTAGCTTTGGTAGAATCGTTACATCACCCAAATTTGGATATAAGCAATGGTTTATTTCATTATATTTGTTGTAATTAAAAAAATCTACTCACTATTATTTTGTTTTAAATTCCCTAATTAATTTATAACCGAATTCAAAAAAAGACTAATACCACTCGTTTAAATAACGTGACACCAAATTTTATGAACGTTTATACATACATGATATAAAAATGTAATTCAAATCGGATAATCGGCTGTCATGTAAAAGATTACGTGACAGCATTATCCGGTACACATGTACTTAACAAATAGTTCCACCGTTAAATTCTGTTTATATTGAACAACAGATCAAACGGGCAAATAAAAGAAATTCTTTAAGCAGTGAGGGCCCGTTTGAATACATGCATCAAGAGGGTCCTACAAATGAAATAGCTAGGGACAATTTCTCAAGACAGCCTCTGAGGGACACTCAAAAGAATCCTCCGGTCCCTTCTCGGAGTAATCTTGGCGATTATTAAAATCATATATCTTATGGCCAGAGCGGGGTATGCACCCTGATTTCTGAGGGTGCATTTCTGTGTAGGTAGGATTTCTTGGATTGTCTCCCAGAAATAGTCGGTTATACTAGATAATTTCATATTGGTTTTTATGTTTATGACTGGTTTTATCTACGAGAGTTTGGGAAGCTTTTTGAGGTTTATACCTATATAAACAAAGTAGTATTATCATTACCAGAATAGGCCAGGCCAGGCCTCCGAGTATGGGACAAGTGACATGTTATATATTATATTTCCACCATTCTGCTCCAATGCGGGTTGGCGGGCTCAGGGTGATAATGTTCTCTTTACGATTACTATCGCATGTTATTTTTTCATCACTATTATCAAGATCGGTGTAACGTATGGTTCGAAGTACTGGTTTTGGGGTTGTAATAACACCAATTTCCTAAATCCGGACTGATAATTTTCAATGAGAATTAGTTTGAAGTAAGAAAATCTAGATTTTTTGTAGTACTACTCAGAAACCAAAACTCGTGAAACGTAGACACATAGACTAACCTCTGAGACATCGAGTCTTTAAAACTATAGTATAGGGAGAATCTATTTTTACTTGTATAGTAAAATATTATAAACAGTCATTTTGGTATGTTAGAGACCATCGGTATAACCTAACAAAAACATCAGGCTTAGAGCATAATGTAAGTTTTGTTTATAGCTACATATAGCTATAAACAAGAACATGTTTGAAATATGGCTGGTCGCGAAGACGTGCGGTATTATGGCGTTATGAAATTAGCGTCGTTGTAGGAACAGAACAACAGACAGACAGATAAATTAGTTTAGCGGCGTCTGTTGTGCTTTGCCGGCTGCATGCCCGTGATGAAATTACACTTGTGTAAATCTTGGAACATGGTGGATACAAAAGATTTCATTGTTTTATAAAGGTATCTGAGAATTTGTAGAAATGTTATACGAGTTTTATGCGGTTCAAAATTTCATTAAGGTCGGAGTAGCCATATGTCCCATTGAAATCCTTTCATAAATCGTTGAAGCGAGGATCATTTTTAGATCTTTGTTTCATGGCATTTATTGTGATCGGGTGTTAATATACCATGAAAAACTGATTTTTTTGTTTAATTAATTGGACTATCCAAACTATTTGCTTGTAGATTCATCTGATGTGCAAAGAAAGCCCATCTTACTAATATTAATGCGAACGCTTCCGGGGATGTATGTTATTATGTTTGTTGCTCTTTCATGCAAAAACTACTAAATCGATTTTGATAAAATGGATGGTTGATGATATACCATATCAACTATTTACAAATACTATGTTATACCATATATACTCGTAGGTATTAGGACCCACGATTAATGGGAAAAAAGTTGGTTGTCTGTAAAGTCCATCTCTGACAAGATGAATAACAACGTCAAAGAAAATACTGATGAATGTACATTTAATTGTATTAAAATTTTTAATTTAAGTATATTTTTATAAATATTAATTTTTATAAAAATTAATAAAAAAGTGATGTTGGTTAGAAATTTATAATAAATATATTAATTTGATAAATAGATTAATTTTGAATTAAAATTAAGACCTTTGATCACTAGTTTAAAGACGCATGTCGGCGCGGTGAAATGTTAGGAAGATTTTTCTTTGCACTGCGACTCCATGGACTTCCACACGCCTTACATGGAACGCCCAAAGCGAGGTAACGAATATGTCATTTTTTGTCAGAGAGGCATACTTGTGCCACTTACCGGTTTCAGCCTTTTAAATTACTAAAACTAAAATTAAAACTTCACATTGTATGGCTAGTAAATAATATACGACAATAAGATGCTTCTTCCCAGTTAGAGCAATACCTTAAACTGTGTCTTCTAAATAACACAAACTTGTAGACAAACATAAACTTGTCGATTAACAAAAAAATAAGATAATCCACCAATGCCTTTTTAACTTCCTTCAACTGAAAAAATTGGGGGTTCCTTCGTTTATTGCAACGCAGTCGTTGTCAAATGCAAATCAGCAGGGGTGGCCCTCGCTGAAATATTAGGGCCATAATCAGCAGACCCGACTCTTGAGAACACCTGACGCCATGATCATCCCCTGTTCATTCATTTTCAGTTACCATATATAGATGTTTTCAAATGTTATACGTAGGTACTTACGTAATTGAACTAGCCAAACTGCCCAAGTTAGTTCAGATTGAATTTCTAGATTGTGCGTGTCTTTGGTAATCTTCGTCCGATAATTGATTGAAAAATTGATAAATAAATAAAATGCTAGTTCCATACAAACATCTACTTCATTTCCCGCAACATAAAATCCAATTAGGAAAAACATTAAAACATCACTACTTCCATACATTATCGCTCATCATTCAACAGAATCGATATAAAAACAGTAAGGTAGAAAACAATCAAAATGATGATACCTTACGGTTTTATAAGTTAGATTTAGAAAACGCAACATTGCATAACTGCAAAATTTAGGAGCTGATATCCCACAAACAGTTGCACCGATAACAAACTTACAAGACCTCTTTTTTTAAACAAGTGCTCGCCACTTAGACAAGTTTTATTTTAAATCTTGTTTTTAAAGCAGTAAAATGAATCTTAATTCGCTTACGACAAAAGTTTCAAAGCCCGTTTTCCATCGTCGGAGCCTTTTTAAGTACAAAACTCTTTTATTTATTTCGTCATTCACAGGGTAACGAGTCATTTTCCATTTTACTTCGATTCGTTTAAAAGAAAAGCAGAAACAAATGACAATTTTTAATCTGTCGTCGCCCATGATTCATTTGACAGTTAATTGCGCACCGGCAGCCATTATTGAAAAATGGAATTTTGAAAAAAGAACGCTAATTGGAAGCATTTTTCAACCTTTGTAGATGTCGCCCTTGGCTATTTCGGGCGTGTGTCGTGATGAATTTCGCAATTAAGGTCCTGAGGGCATACTTTGATAGATTTTTCTAGATTGAACGTGGTGTGGAACCTTTTTTGGTTTCATAACGCGAGTGGGTTTATTAATTCTTTTGTGCGCGCTCGTCTATACCTACATGGCTTTTAATAACTTTGGAATAATAGATTTTCGTACAATGCAATATAGGATTCGTTACAAAAATATTAATGAAATGAGTAAATAAATTGTTCTTTAACTTTCTGAAAGCATTTTATTCTTACTCTAAAATACATTTAGTTATAATAAAAAACTTTGCTTGGAAGTTCAACTCGTTATTATAGTGGCCGATCTGGACAAGAACCCAAAATGTAAAGCCGCTTAAGCCGCTACTAGAGCACACAGATAATTAATTAATTGGACATATTATAAGTAGCTAACGTGTTCTACTAAACCATAAAAAAAAATAAAACTACAAGCCTCCAGTTACAGGCACATCGGTTTGATTATTTCAGAATTTATAACGGATATTATAACAATTTGTGTGTTTTATATATAGCTTTTTGCGACCTGTACTCTGTAAAATGTATATTGAACACGTACAACAATAAAACGGAAAACATCGTTAAAAACTCGCAAATGTTTAAACCGGATTAATTCCGTAGAAGTTTAACCATCGCGCAAGTTGCAGTCGTTTTAATTTAATTGTGATCCGAGACGCCTGTGGGGGGCGGAGGGGGGAGTGGTATTAATTCAGACATTTGCATGACAATTGCGTTGAAACAAACCGGAAGTCCGTTTTGAGAATTTACGCATCCGATGCTCTCTGTAACCAGAGGATATTTATTACCTGATGTATTTATGTGGGTTAGGGTTTAGTGTAAAGGTTCTTATTTTCTAAATTTTTTTTTCCTAAGGTTATAAAAGGAAAAAATGTATTTTATATAACCGATATAACAAGACGTATAATTACGTAGTTGAATTAAAAATAAGTCTCTCTATAACCTGCTAAAAGACCTTGACCTTACTAGAAGTGTAGTAAGCTCCATATTGGAACGAGTGTCCAAAGCTGCTCTAGTAGGGTCCTTCCGAATTTGGCTGGGCAGGGAGAATAACTTGAACAGAGGCGGTGAGTGTTGACGCGCGTCACTAAGGGTACCCTTAAGCCTACACCCGTGTCACAAGTCTCGGGCTCTGTTCGGAGTTTTTCTCTCTGCCACGCGATGGACCCAGCACCCGCACGGTGATTCCATGGAATGCTAAGATATTTGTCTCTATTCGTCTCTCATTTAAATATAAGCTATGGATACCTCTTAGTCCATTGCGTCGCAAAGTTGAAGAGGTAGGTAATAAACAGGCCCAAGGCATGGAGTGCATAGTTCGAAGAGCTGATGGACGTTGAACCGTGTCGGTAAACCTCCCGTTAGGTAGGTGGTGGTATCTTGCAGTGGAAGAGCTGTTACGATGAGGTTAATGTTGATGTATTTAGTAGGAACAGTATTTTTGCTGTTTACTAAACCCTACGTTAACCCCATCGTCTAATGTTACTTGAATTAAGCAGACTCATAATGGCGGTAAAGCCCACCGTGTCCACCAAGAAACCAAAGAAACCCAACCTCTCGTGATTAATTAATTCTAAGTATAACATGTCGTGTAGAAACCGATAGGGGTTCGGATTTCATCCTACTCCTAACAAGTTAGCCCGCTTCCATCTTAGATTGCATCATCACTTAACATCAGGTGTGATAGCAGTCAAGGGCCAACTTGTAGTCGATAAAAAAAAATAAAACATTTTATATCTATCAAACCCTGCCGCCAGTAAAGCAAATACGTTCTATAAAGTGAAACAAAAAATTACATCCTGAGGGATTGACGTCCATATTCTTACCCGGCCATTGCCGTCAATCACAGTAAAGAGAAAAGTAAGCAGAACGACTCTCACACTAATGACACACTTCTAAAGTCCGCAGCCGAGAGCTGTGCGCTACGCAATGGCTTTCAGTCGGGTTCACGCAACAACCACTTTCTGCTGCTTATGTTTTCCATGCGGTATTTTCCGCATTGGCGGATTGCGAACTTGAAAACAATTAATACGACAACCATCAAATTCAAAATTCGTTTATTTCAAGTAGACTTTGTTTACAAGGAGTTTTGTAACTTCAAACTTGTATGCTATCTAGCGGACACTCACGACTTCGTGCACATGAAAATAGGTATATACTTGAATTCGCGTTTCACCTCTTTATTGAGCTAGTTTTTGAAAATACCTATTTTTTAGCGCACGTATACTACCTTATAATAGATAGGTATGTGTTCCTTTTAGTGCAATCCGGTCAGTAGTTTGAACTGTGCGTCGATATAACATTCGGTCAGTAATGGTTACCTTTTACATACAGGTTGACTCTACTCTCAATTTAGGAGGCCAAATCTGCTGACAAAAGCAGGCACGCAACTCAAAAGCTAAACAATTATATATAGTTTGCAATGTTCAATAATAATTTTTAATCACAAATTCTTTTACTTATTTATCATTAATTAATCCATCAGTTGTATTATAGTAACCTAGACTTAATAAATTCTTTTACAACATCCTAACAATTACTTTGTTTATATATTTAAATAACCATCTACAGGGTCAAACCTCCCTCTTATTGTATAGGAGACAGAATTTGGAGCTTACACCCATGCTGCTTCACTGTTAGTAGGCTTAGAATGACAATATTTTTAACGAAGTATATCAGATGTTAACGATCATAAACCTGGACGATCTTGTAACGTCCTCTCCCAAGCACACGTGTGTAACACCATCTAGTTTCCAACTCCGGGCTGAAAATTTCCCTGCGAATTTCTTGGAAGAAAGAAAAGCTCTATATTGAATTCATAACCTTCTCATCACCCTCCTCCAGAGATCATCGTGATATGAAGCCACATAGGTTTTTTTTTTTAAAAAAACATAGGTTAACTATTGGACCTATGATATAGCTATAAGGTTAACTAGACTCAATCCTGTTAGGTTATAATCAATCCTACCCACTCAGTTATTGTTGGATCCACTCCTAACACAGCTTCTTGCTTATTTGGAAGGAAAAAATATTGATTCTTCTTCGTTTTCTTAGATTCATTTTTTTATTAAAAAATGTAACGGCAGTTTTTAGGTCAAGAGCTTAACAAAAGATTTCTCATAACACCGAGCCCTAATGTCGCATAATTGAGACAGGAAGCTTGGCCCCAACTGCAGGAAAGGGATGATCAGTCAATGAGCGTTTAAGTGGTCAATTGATAGCCGCGGGTGGTCGATGAGTGTCCCCTAACGACGGACACACTATCGACACGATATTGAGTTCGTAATTACATAAGCCGTGAAGACTTCTTTAGGGAGCTGCTAAAATCCTCGCCTTTTTATATTCAAAAGAAAAAAATATTAGGTTTTCTTAACATAAGCAATATTAGATACTATTTTCCTCCAAAAACGTAATCCAACGAGTGAGCTGCAAATTTAAAAATAGTCAAAAAAAATTAAATCCCTACATAAAATGTTATTTCAATGACCAAATAATGTGATCTTATATTAATCAAGTTTAAAAATCTGAACTCTACATTGCAGAGGAAGCCCGGGCAATATGCATAACTTAGGTAAGAAAATAAGCGTTTTTCTTAATCATTATTAAAGATGGCGTTATTATGCTCACACGCAACAATATTATAGATGACCTGCAGACATTATAATTAGTGTTACTATAACGTAATAAAAAATAATGTGATATTTAAAACTTTTAGCTATTTTGCTAACCGTGTCTCTTTCTTTGCAGGTAAAACTTTAATTAACACCAGTCACACTGACACCGAGTAAGTTCAACAAACTTAGTCATTCAAATTGAGCTTTGTTACTTTATAACAAATAATGAGCACTTAAAAACTTACTCGCGTAACACTGCCCCTCGCTTTTACCGTCTACAGTCTAGACCGTTTTCAGGTGTCCTCGCAACTTTTACTTCCTGTAACTTTAAAAGATTCCACTTAGCTGTTTGTAACGCTCCACGCACTTTAGCACTGAGAGACTAGACTAAGGTAGATGAAAGTTTTTAAATGTTTTTTTTAATAAGAAGGAGTAGTTCGAAGTTATCTTTAAGGGCTGCATACGACTGGCATTCATTTTTACTAACAAATCGACTTAGAACATTAATGTTTACAAAACTTGAAGAAAGTTAAGTTTGTTTCTCTTCAGGACTCATTACCAATTAAAGAATTAAGAAGAAATTAGTTATATATAGAATAAGCTAATTAAACTTTCTGTGATTAGATTAAAATAGAGAACACAGAGATCTTTATTAATATGATAGTTTTAAAACTGGTGGACCACATTAGGATGAAGCCTTTTTTAGTCAAAAGCTAACATTTTTGGATAACATTTTGAGCTATGAATAGATAGCAATTTTTCATTTTTTATATAATGTAAATATTAAATATTTAAATAATTTACATAAACATTGGAAGTCACCCAAACTTTCGATCGAAATTTAGAAAATATTTTAAAAACGAATCTAATACTACCTCTTTCCGTGTTAGCTGAAACCTGTTAATACCTTTAGTCGCACTTTCAATATTAATAATTGTTCAATGTAAATTAGGAACGGTAATTTCAAAAGTAAACTCATTTAGCAACTCGTTTGAATTTTGCGAAGTTTAACAAAACTGTTATTGCTTTGTTAAAATGTTTTGTTTCCTTTTAAATAAGTTCTTTCTAAAATTAATAAAATTAACTTTTTACCTTTATGTTTTTTCTTTCCTGAGTTTATTATTTTACGAGTATGTGTATTGGGAATTCCGTACGTTAAAATATTCGTGAGTCTCTAGTTTGATTCCCAGTTACTAGCATCAATTTTTAGGGTTCCGTACCTTAAAAGGAAAAAACCGGAGCCCTTATAGGATCACTTCGTTGTCCGTCTGTCTGTCAAGACCCATTTTTTTTTAGGAACGCGTAGAGGTATCAAGCTGAAATTTATATCAAATACTCAAATCTGCTGTCCCTTAGACTCGTGAAAAAATCAAGCTTCTAGGCCAAGGCAATCAAAAGATACAGCCAAAAAAATCGCCAATTTTCGACACGGTCAAATAAATCAAAACCTAACGGGTAGTTCCCGTAACGTAGGATCTTGAAATTTGGTTACGTTATATAGTATAGATAATGGAAAAATTACGAATACTGTAAATTTTTAGTTGCTTTTAAAAATTTTAAGCTTACCCCCTTTTCTCATGAATGCGTAAAGGTATTAAATTGAAATTCATATCAAATACTTGACTCTATAATACCTTTAAGGTGTAACAAAATATAACTTCTATGTCAACACAATCAAAAGATATAGGAACATAAACCTTGCATATTTAACTCTCTACTACTCGCAGCAAGTCCTAGAATCTTGAAATTCGCTTCGCTAGCAATGTTTAGAAATTATTCCGAAAATCTTGAAATTTAGGGAATCCTCGGTGCGCAAGTCCGACTCGCACTTAACCGGTTTTTTTATTTTATGTTTCTAAATAACTGTAAATAGCAAAGATATATGAACCAATATAGAGATTGTACCAGTAAAAATTTTTTAACAAAAAATAGAACCGACTCAAAGCGCACTAAAAAGTAAAAAATAACTGTGTCATTTAGTTGCTTTAATTTACCTAAGCATATCTATGAAGTCGGTGCCAGCAATTTTAAGGAACATTTATTTTACGTAGTAAATAAGTTTGTGGGTTCTAGGTTACGTCCTTGAAAGTAGAAACCTTGGCTGGCACCGACTCCTAGATATGCTTAAGTAAATTAAAGCAACTAAATGACACAGTTATTTTTTACTTTTTAGTGCGCTTTGAGTCGGTTCTATTTTTTGTTAAAAAATTTTATTTCTTACTTTTTAGTGATTTATCGCCACGTAACGTACTCATGCTATACTGTCACAGTATATTATACGGCACTAGTAGCCAAAAAGCTACTGATACTGAGACAAAAACCGAAATCGCCGTAAGCGTGCCTCCAAAATTTGAAGAGTTCCTTCAGTTTCCCCAGGATATCGTCATCAGATCCTAACATGCGGACAATGGGACCACCTTGGATGTATGCCCTTTCTAATAAAAAAAGAATTATCAAAATCGGACAACACTGTAAAAAGTTATGCGTGGTCATACATATAAAAAAAAAAAAAAAAAAAAAAAAAAAAAAAAAAAAAAAACTATACGTGTCGAATTGAGAACCTCCTCCGTTTTTTTTCGTCGGTTAAAAAATATAATAATAGACAACAATAGATTTTATAATAAACACTGCAGGCATCACGTGCAAGATACTGATTTATTTAAACTGGGTAAATATAAAAATTTAATATAAAACAGAGGTGCACCTTGCAGCTTGTTGCCATTTGCACCCCTTCCCTTTGTTTGCGTAACTCACTAAAACGCACCCCCTAATGAAAACCTGAGGGAAAATTCGGGAAAACTCATAATAATGGGGGGACTGCACCTCGTTTGCCTAGAGGGTGTTCTTTATTTAGTTTAATTTTAAAATGTGTCGTGCAACTGTTTTTTGACGTTTACCTTTGAAGGTCTTTGTGTGTATGTGTGTGATTTTTTTCTGGTAGCGTTAATTAATGTGACTTACTTTTTTGTTAGTTTGAACTTTGCTTTTTGAAAATAAAATTAATGTTGTATAATGTCTTTACTATTTAACGTAACTAAAGTTTGCCTTGTGCAAAAGAAGTGAGAGAATATTTACACAAATTTTACCTTTTTGGTGGTACTTTGCGTTATATTAAGCCTATACGAGTATCTCCATGATTTCGGATTTTTGGCCTATAGTTATTCCCACTACTAAGAAATTCTATACTTTTAATTGGTGAGGGCAAAAAAAATATTGCTTAAGTTCAAAAGTAAAAGAAAAAAAGGTTTTTTTTTAAATTCAAAGAACATCCTGTGTAGAACAGTGCGAATGTATATAAATTTAAAGGCCTGCGCGTCTCAAATCGTGCGAAATTCAAACTTATGCAGATTGCGCCCAGATGTCGCCCCTGCCCTTCGATTATCGTATGGAGATTAAAATGGAAAACCCGGTGTTTACTCCGAAACCAGATTGCACTCCACCATGCGGTAACCAATGTATTTTTGTACTTTAAACTACAATACTATAAAAATAATAGCGATCACTATCAAACGGCAATGTTACTTAATGAACATAATTGACTGTTTAACGTGATCTTCAAGGCACGATTGTGTTATGTCACCATCTTTTTAACTCTAAGCTAAAATATATTTGATGCGAATTGCTTAAAAGTACAAAAAGTTTCAAAGCTCGACTTACTAGCGCCATTCGGTAACGATGTTTTAATAACTTGGCAGTGTGAATTTTTACGTCATCTCTATCCAAAACAATACATTTAATAGAGCCTTATCGTTAATTTAAGACTGCCAAGTTATAAAAATAAAAACATTTCTCACTAGTCCATGCCCAACGAGGACATTTACAATCGAGCTTTAAGCCTGTTGAATACACACACAAACTTTGTATATTCGAAGAGTGACAACGTCATATAACGATGATAACCAAATACGAAATAATAGTAGCCTGTACAATTTTAAATTCTACCCTCTGTAAAATTTCTTTTAATTAATTTCCCAGTGAAAACTTCATAACCAAACTCCCGGATCAAAAGTAACCACGCAACACATCATATTATACGAAAATGTTTCAAATATCAGAGCCCAGCCTTTAATATTTGAATAGCGGATTCCCTTCGCAAATAATTACCCAAATTAGGGGAGAGTTTACCGTACACGTAAATAAATGATGAATAGGCGCTTTTCACCTGGTCTTAAACCGATAAATACACACGAAAATAACCCTTACCGCTATGTAAATAACTTGCACACTTGCTTGTAAATAATTGAGTGTCAAGAACTGAATTATCCGAAAACACATAACTTGTAAGATAGAAGTTTAGATTATGCCTCAAATATTCATAAAGGATAATAATGTTTGCCCGATGCCTTGATGGGACGTGGTTGTTAAATTAATTTGACGTTGTGTGAAGAACAAGTTAAGAATTTGTTCTTGCTTGTTCTCATAAACTTCAATGACAGGTCTATTTAATAAGCTCTTAGCATGCTTTTATTAGCTTCTATTGTGTCTACGATAATAAATATTTTTTTAAAGCAAGTTTTCTTCGAATTTAACTAATCCTTATTATTTTAAAACTTTACATGACTTATCAAGGTTACAATAATAATTAATGAATCAATTGATTTTAAACTTTTCATTTTTACAAGCTGATTTTATTGTTTTTACTTTCACACTAACGTTTCGAGGTTTTAATATAAACTTTGAGTCTTATGCGTATTCTAAACTTAGCTGAATGTATTTGCGAAAGTAAAAGCAAATCAATCAAATAGTTTTTATTTAAATAACGTGTCAACAAACAGGCAAATATTGAACACTTGTTTCTAAGTCTGTATGTTTTGGCAATAACAGACTTCAGATATCTTTTGATCGCTTTTATACGGCTTGCGGTAAATATGTAAAAATAAATCCGTAGCAAAAAGCAAGCAAGCAAGCAAAATAAATGTGATTTCTATTCCATAGGCTTACAACTACTTTAATATTAATTAAAAATTAACTCAACACCAATATGCAAACATGATGTCCAAAGGGTGTTAATTGACCATTGTCGAAGCTTTTTGGTGAAAACACTTTCACTCTAAGCTGTATCGAATAAACATTGAGTTTGCATAAAAAGGGAATTACCATTTCAATAACACACGCTTCGGCCTGGTCTTGATACTTTAATTACTTTTACCCACCGTGTCAGTATTGCTATTATTGAAAACGTACAAAACTTTCAACCCTTCCAATGGTGCTTGAATAAAATGACCCAAATGAGTAGTCATATATAAAAGATATGCTATTTAACAAGGCCTATTTTGAAGGCGTTTTAGGATTTCGCGTATTCTTTAATTATGCAATATAAGTAATTTTAGTATAAGTAACCCGGATTCCCCAAACTACCAGTAACGTTACGCCAGTATTTGTACCTTAAAAATAAGTTGTTAGAAAAACTCCAATTAAAATTTTAAATGGTTATTCTTATTATTCTTATAAGAAATGAATATTAGTGAAAACAAAAAAATATCTTATTTGTAAAAAAATATATGATAGGTAATTCAATGAACACCTTTGGTTAACACATTTAATTCTAGCAATTTTATTATATTTTTTTCAAATATAAATAAAATAAAGGTGAAGCTAAAGGTTTACGAAGCCACGACAAACTTGTATAACAATATTATATAACGATAAAATTAACTTCGCCTAAGTAAAAAATAAATTTGTTATAAATAAAACAGTATAAAGCAAAATTATAGCTATCAAAAAATAAATTACAATACCCTATAGTATTGAATATAGGGAAAGTAAACTGTGACTCGTCTTTGTAAAATAGGTACGCCATAATCTCTTCCTTAACGCACGCCTGAACAAACTAAATGTATCGCTATTGGTTTATACGCGTTATTCATCGCGGGTCTCCGCTACCCCATTAGCATTTAAAGGGTTATAGCCTTTTGTAGACCTTAACTTAATCGGTATCGGGCTTGTGTTTGAAGCATGAATTCAGACCATGTGCCATCAATTCTATGTAAAGGTAAAAGTGTAGGACACGTCACACGCGAAAGCGTTTTACTAAATCTTTATAACCGAAGTGATTTTGTATAAAAATATTGGTATTCGCTATGGTATGGAAGGTATGGCTTGTGAATTGTCTAAAATGTTTTTAACGACATTAAGAAAAATAAAATTTTGTAATAACCTTCAATTATTTAATTTTTGATAAGTTTATTTTGGCTCACACTTAAGATAGTAATTTACATTAAATTTGCATGAAGTATTTAATCAGTAAACGTGTGGTTTGATTATTTAATCAAGTTACTTATATAAATATATTATAGCTGTAGAACCTATATTCGATCGTTATCTATTCGTTAAAGTTTCGTTTATTTACTATACGAATTTTTTAAACAACTATATATAACTATAACAAAATAATATTTTTTAATCCAGAGAGATTTTAATTTTTAAATTTAAAAAAGATATGTTTAAATATCTTATTTAGATATTTATTTTAAATAAATTTTTTAAATTTAAAATTAAAATCTATCTGGATTAAAAAATATCATTTTGTTATAGTTATATATAGTTGTTTAAAAAATTACTATAATAAATAAACGAAACTTTTATGTATGGCTGTGAGTATCATTGTAACTATGATAACGATCTTAGCTTATGAATTGAACCACACTTTACCGCTTTTTATGACACGACTACGCATTTCTGGAACAATAGAATGAACACTATATATTGAAGTTATAGTAACGGCTCCGGTTAAAAGATGGCGTTTTCTATAGAGTATTGTTCTGTCCGACTTTTGTTCGTTATTGACGCCTCCATCTTGAAATATCGCACCACAAAGTGCTTAACTTGAGTATGAAAGATATGTACTTGTGTTAGCTTTTACTTGCGATTTCACCCACATTAAGTTTTCTCAATGGATTTTATAGTGGACTAAAAGTTATTATTCTGTTTCACAAGAATTTCAATCGTAGTCATGAATCTTCAGATGAATTTCAGGTCAGAAAATTTTAAAATAAAACTTTTTAGTTTTATTAATCAAATGTCAATACTTTTTGCTTTAAATTATAAAAGTAAGTATGTTTGTCTGTAACCATAAATGTTTAAACCACTGAAACATAAGCTACTTATTTCCACGAAAAATTTTACCCTTAGAGGAGAAAAAAGAATTTCTCGCTGACGAAATCGCGGTTGTCTGCTAGTTTCAAAAGAATTTTTTATAACTACCTACAGAGTTTAGTCTACAATAAATTTTGCCTATTGTATTTTCTTAGTTATTTATAGCAAATTAATACAGTGGTGGTGCGGGGCGGCGTGGTGTGTCAACCCCTGTATAATTTTCCTTTCTAAGTCCCTCGTAAATCTGAGATCAGTATACATAATATAGGTTTCTTTTATTTTAATTAGGCATTAGAATATATCTGTGACTAATTTTTGCCCGTAATTTTGCCTTATTGACTAATTTGAATGTGTTTTTTGCTCATTCTTAAATTTTGCAAAATATTTTTTAAGTGGTCTTGGTATACATTACATTTTAAATGACGCTTAAAATTAGTAAACTTAAAAAAGGCTTTTGAACGATAGTGTTTTTTCAAAATTTTACAAAATTCGTAAGTTAAAATTAACCACATCGACCATAACAACAAGTCACTCATAATACACGCAATATCCAAAAAATCTCCACCATAGAGGAATAGCATGTTTCCATGTTTGTTTTCTCTATTCTTGGCGGCATAAAATCTAACTCCGGCCGTGTTAATGGGCGCGGTGAAGTCTGGAGGGTTCCAGGATTTATAGACCGCTTGTGTCCAAATGCAAGTCACGAGAGGTAGCGATAGCGGGAAAGATGCTGTTACATTCTTTGCAAGTTAACATCGTAGAGTCAACATCTCCTGAGAATTCATCGAGTTAAACGGATCATCTGTCGGTTTTATGTCGAAAATAACAAAATAAAGAAATTGATAATTACATATATTTTGTGAATCATGTAGTTTTACTTACCATTGTTTTATAATTGGTAATAAAATTTACTGATTTATGAGAAACATAAGTCATACAAAATTTTGTTCTCTTCGTGAGAAAATCAAAAATCATTCTTCGTAATAGAAAGCTATGCATTTTTATAGTTTTCAATATAGCTTGCTTTATACTATGTCATATCAGAGTCAGTTACCGTATTTGTTTAGTTATATATTACAACTTTTATTTACATTCTAACAGTCTGAATGAGTTGCGCTTTATATTTTTTTAGTTAAAATCTGTACTTATTATTTGTTAATTGCTGCATTTCCAGAAAAAGCTCTGAGAATAACATTAAGGCCTTACAGAGAAAATATAAACCTAACTGCATTTAAACTAAGACGCTGCCGTTTATGACTTGCAACACACAAAACTATGGTACAAGGGCTCCATAGGCGGCGGTATAAAATGCACCTGTTATATACAGGCGATGTGATTGCCGCGTATAATTGAATTACACACAGAAAGATATACGGTTTCATTTGGGACCCGTTTTATGGCCTGGACTCATTTACCTCGAATGCTGATGGATTCGGGTACATAAATGCTAATGTCATGAAACGAAAATACTTTGACGACCACAACGGCTATAAGTAAGCTAATTCTATTTTTTTAAATAATAAATAATTTCTCGCTTAGCTCTTTCAAGACCTATTTCTGTACTGACTCCGGTTTTTTAATCTCTAAAGCAGCAGGCGAAGGTGAAATGGAACTAAAAACTTTAACCGGGTACCTCTCGAGTTCTAATTTTGTTAATCGTTAAAGTATATGCTTTAAGGCCTTAGTTTACAACAGGAAGGTTCTATTTTGAACCAATTGGTAAAAATACCAAAATTTAAAAATACTGTTTTGTAACATTCAAATGCTCACAAAATGACTAATTTATCAATTGGCCTTAAGGAGCCTAGAGCAAATATGAAACAGAAAATCAAGTCAAATTTTTTATCAAATTATTTAACGGTGATGACAAATTTTATTCATAGGGATTTCTAAGTAATGAAAGAACTACTTTATTTCTGCACAAGTATTTAGTATCAACCAATTTGGATTCCTCTACACGTTCAAATACACGCTCGATACGTCTTAGTACCACGAATACAAATAGCTATTGTTGATACAAGACGACGTATCCCACTATATTGTAAGTCGGGCAAACATCGGGGATTTGCAGATAGGTGAGGTTAGTTAGCTGGTATCAACATACCCTGTCTCTTGTTTATTCAGGGGAGGATTAATTCCGAGATTTATGTAAATAATAATTTGTATAGCTACAGGGGTTAAAATGATTTACTATTTACTAATTAACGGTGTATTCTTGAAACTCGTTTGGTTCTAGACAAATAATAATTTGCCTTATATATAAAAGATGCCAATTTCGCAACGCTTTTTTACCAAAACATAATAACTGACGGTAACCCAAAATTTTAATGATCTTTTGTTCTTTTCTTTCTATCAATTCTCAGAAATAATTTTCAGACCAGAGTTGGCAATTTGTTGGTGTTTGATAAAATAGTTTTGAAGAGCACGATAGGATCGAGAACAACTGATATCGTTGTTCAGTATCAAACATTGTCTCGCCAGCACGTAGTATGCCACCTTGATGGGTATGAGCTCTATACCTATCCTTATATGCCTGGCCGTGGACAGGCCTAACGCTGCCTTTAGAATAGGCATACAAACCTCTATCTGAGATGAAATTTATGAAAGATAGCAACTGACTTACATGCTCAAGTCGTATAACATATTATGGTAATTTTATATACTCTATTTATACGAGCGGTGACGACCACGCACCGCAACCAACAGAGACCCAACACGATCCGACACCCGCCCCGGCGCCCGTGATACCCCAAAACAGCGAACCGAACCCAGGACCGAGCGCCAGACCAAGCGCCGAAACAAGCGTCGCACAGCCCAGCGGCAGTGGAACGCAATGGGACAAGGCGCCGGAGGCGTCGGAGGAGTCGGACCTCGAGATCGAGATGGAGATGGAGACAGAGGATACAGAAGAAGACGAGGAGCACACAGCGAAACACATCCCGCTGCATGAACTCCTCGACAAATGGATCCCCAAGGATCCATAACCTCTTACACTACTTACCGCTCTTGGCACCACCCATTTCCCCCTCCCCCTAAAACCAACAACCCCCCCCCCCCTCCCCTATCAATCAACATACGATTCCCATAAAAAGAATGTAAGTAACCATAACCATACAATGGTCAACATAAATACAACCAAAAACAGAATTAAAATCATACAAACAAACCTCCAGCACAAACAACTTGCAACGGCTACGCTACGAGGACTCTTGGAAGTCGAAGCGGACACAGTAGTCCTGATCCAAGAGCCATGGGTCAGGAAGAACCAGATATGCGGCTTCAACAGTTGCACTGGTAAGATACTTTTCGATAGTAAACAAACACCACCAAGAACAGGGATATATATACCTCGTCCCATCAAAGCAACGCTACTAACACAATACTGTTTCAGAGACCTTACTACGGTAAGAATACAAAACGGAATACAACACACAGATGCCGAGACCAGGCCACTGGTTCTAGCATCACTTTATCTACCAATTGAAGAGGAACCACCTCCAAAAGAAGTCATGGACCTCATAAAACACTGTGAGGACGAAAACACAGACCTAATAATATCGGTCGACAGCAACGCACACCATACCTTATGGGGGTGCACAGCAAACAACAAAAGAGGTGAGCAACTTATGTCCTATTTACTAACAACCAACCTAAATATTGTAAACACAGGTACAGAACCCACGTTTGTCTCAAGTAGATATCAAACTATAATCGACCTAACTTTGGCGTCAAATAACATTGCTGACCACATTGAAAACTGGCACGTGAGCGACGAGCTGACTTTATCAGACCATCGTCGAATAAGATACGAACTGGAGCTTACCACGACACAAAACACACCATGGAGAAACCCAAGGAAAACAAACAGAAAACTATACAAGACACTGCTGAATACAAACCTAAAAACCACCAACTTCGAGGTAAAGAATCAGATTACCACCACACACCAAATTGACGAAATAGTGACAAATATTTCGGAAACCATCAAACTATGCTACGAAAAAGCCTGCCCCATCAGGAAACACACCACCAAACAAGCACCAAGAAGTAACTGGTGGAGTCCGGACCTGGAAAGGAAAAGACAAAAACTGAGATGCCTTTTCAATAGAGCAAGAAATACCAGGGAAGACTCGGACTGGGACAAGTTCAAATCGACCCAAAACGCTTACAAAAAAATCATAAGACGGAGAGAAGCTAAATCTTGGCATTCTTTCTGTACAAACATAGAATCAAACGAAAAAGCCAACAGGGTAAGGAAAATACTGTCTAAGGATAAAAACCTTACACTAAGCACCCTAAAGAAACACGACGGAAGCTACACAAAAAACGACAAAGAAATAAGCGAAACCCTCATAGAGACACACTTCCCAGGATGCAGAATCCTTAACCACATACAGTGGGATAATGAAGGAGGCTACAACCCCACAGAGTGTGACTGGGACCTTGCCAACAAGATAGTCACACTAGACAGACTACGCTGGGCAATCAACACCTTCCACCCCTTTAAATCAGCGGGCACAGATGAAATCTTCCCCGCCCTACTACAGTGGGGCCTGGAAGACCTAATAACACGTATAATGCAGGTACACCGAGCATGCCTGGCACACAGACACATTCCTGTGCCTTGGAGAGAGGTAAAAGTAGTCTTCCTGCCAAAACCAGGCAAAACAGACTACACGCAACCGAAATCATTCAGACCAATCAGTCTCACCTCATTCCTTCTAAAAACCTTAGAAAGAATGAGCGACAGGTTTCTACGCGACGGTGTATTGAAGCATACACCTCCACACCCAAATCAACATGCCTACTGCACAAGCAAATCAACAGAAACGGCACTACACTCAGTAGTGAGAAGAATAGAACACAATGCAGGGAACAAACTATCAACGCTGGGAGCCTTCATTGATATAGAAGGGGCGTTTGATAAAACGACTTTCAAAAGCATCGACAAATCTCTAGAAAGATACAAAGTACCAGAAACTCTACGTAAATGGATCAATTCCCTTCTAGAACTGAGGGTCATCCAAATAGACATAAACGGAAAAACAAGAGGAATCGTAGCCAAAGGGTGCCCACAGGGGGGAGTCTTATCCCCACTCCTGTGGAACCTGGTGGTGGACGACCTCATTACAAAAATGAACAAAAAAGGTTTCCTAACCATAGGATACGCTGACGATATTACAGTACTCATCGGCGGTAAACAAGAAAACACACTGTGCGAAATAATGCAAAGCGCCCTAAGACTGATAGAGAACTGGTGCAAAACCAACGAACTATCCGTCAACCCAAAGAAAACAGAACTCGTCATATTTACAAACAAGAGAAAACCAGATCTCCATAAAACACCAACACTATTCAACGAAACTCTAAAGCTAGCAACAGAAGTAAAATACCTAGGGGTACTCCTAGACCAGAAACTAAACTGGAAAAGACATATCGAAACAAAAACACAAAAGTCCACCATCATCCTTTGCCAATGCAAACGCATGATAGGTAAAACATGGGGTTTAAAGCCGCATATAGTGAAATGGCTATATACAACGGTAGTGAGGAGCTCTCTCACCTACGCATCGATAATATGGTGGCCCAGGACGCTACTAACTACAACACAAAAGGAATTACAGAAATTCCAAAGACAGTCACTGCTAGCCATCACCGGCTGCATGAACACAACACCCACCGCAGCTCTGGAGGCTCTAATGGGTATACCACCTCTTCACCTACACATACAAGAAGAGGCAAAGATAACAGCCCTCAGGCTAAAAGCCTGCAATCAATGGCAGGAAACACACACTGGCCACACAGAAATACTAAAGATGTCAACCACAGACAACTCACTCCTGAGCTGGATAAGCGACAAAACTACAAAACACTACTTAATGGATAAACCCTACAAGGTCACTATAAACGAAATCACCAGGAACGACACAAAGCCGAACGAAATAAACGTATACACAGACGGATCAAAGTCCGAGACGGGCACCGGCGCTGGAGTCCACTGCGAGGAGCTAAACATAAACATTGAACAGGCGCTCGGGAGACACAACTCAGTCTTCCAAGCTGAATGCGTTGGTATCACAACGGCGGCCATGGCAATGGTCGCCAGAAAGGTAACAAACTTCAATATCAACATACACAGCGACAGCCAAGCAGCACTCAAGGCTTTAGATAAATACTGGTCTACCTCCAGACTGCTACTTGACTGTCACACAACACTAAGGGAACTCTCAAAGGAGAATAAAGTAACCCTACATTGGATAAAAGGACACAACGGCAACCTCGGGAACGAGAGAGCAGACGAACTAGCACGACGCGCATCAACACTGAAAGTTATAGGACCTAACCCCATAGTTCCTATACCCTTCAGTGAATACAAAACATGGTTACACAAGGACACCTACAACAAACATGCAAAAATTTGGACACAGACACTCGATTGTAAACACACTAAAGAGGCAATACCACGCCTCGACACACAACTAACCAAAAAACTCACCCGGTTAACCCGTGCAAAACTTAGAACGGTCATAGGACTGATCACAGGACACTGTCCACTAAATAAACACCTTTCAGTTCTAGGCTTGACCGACAGCCCTCTATGCAGGGCTTGTCTGGAACACGACGAGACACCGATACACGTCATGCTCAGTTGCAGAGGAGTATCGGAACAACGTGCAACACACATTGGCTCCAAAGCGACACTCCAAGAGGCAATCGGCGACCTGGGCGGCCTGCTAAGCTTCTGGAGCGAGCTCGGCTGGCTGGAGTGAGTCAGCGGGAGCCTACACCAGGGGACCCACGTACAACGGCCACCAAGTTGGCCAAGTGCGGAAAACACCCAGGAAGAAGAAGAAGAAGAAGAAGATACTCTATTTTTTATAAATGGTCTTTTATTTTTTTTTTATTTTATCTACGTTTATTAAACGAAGACCAATATTTTAAATGATGATTATTTTTAAAGATTCAGTTCAGGATTTCCTTTAAGCTTATCTCGAAAGAATCTACTAAGCGAATCTGAAACGCTATTGTATAACGACAGTTTGAGTTTCGAAATCGTTTCCCTGTAAACATATATATAACACGATACGATAGGTAAAGAGAAATAGAGACGAATTCGAAACTCATTACGAAATAGCGCTTCTGAAGTACTTTGTGATCAGACGAACTTAACAAAACATTTTATATAAAGATTTGTTTATACTTGGCATAAGCAAATTTGTTAAATTTATTATAACAGCGTTAGTTAAATTGAGCAAAATGTTGCTAATGTAGAGTTTTAGCTAAAATCAGCAAAAAACTGTGCCAACATTTAGGTATAGTCTCATGGAGCCAGGTAACGTCTGCAGGCTACACCTCATTAAAATTAACCCCTTACACCCCAGTAATTGGCTCGCCCTTGTTAACTTGCAGTTTTAACGAATGCCATTTTGGAGATTTGCATAAACCGGCGTTTGGCACGTTTTATTTTATTTAACTTTCACTGAATTCCTTTTAACAATATTAGCGGCTTTACATATTGGACCATTAGACTGAAAACATGTTCATTTAAATGTTGTTAAATTTTGTTTTACCACTTATTTGACTCTCTTGTAGTCCAGTGGGTAGGCTTCGGAACATGAGCTCTTTGGCCGAGTCCATGACCGGACTAAACAATATTAGCTTTTCTTTTTGCTAAGAAATTTTCAGTAATAGTTCTTAGAATGGAGTCAAAAAAGTGGTTGTGTTACATTCTCGTGCCTCAAAAAGCAACTTAAGCCATTGGTGAGTCGTCGATTTTTATAATTATTTCTGATAGTGGTTTCATTACAAACATTTATTATTATTTCATTACCTTCTGCCATAGGGTTACCGTTTAAATAAAAACCTTACCAAATTCTTGTAACATAATTAGCTAATAAAATCTCATCTCAAACACAAAAACTTTATAAATGCCGAATACGGCACTCTTTTATGAAGTTAAATCCTGAATTCCTCAGTCAACTCCGACGAAAAATATCGGACACCTAATAAAATTACACCTTCGTCAGCGTTCGTCAGTCGGAAATGCACTAGAATTTTAGCGTTAGTCTGCATCAAGTGCTGACGGGCTAACGAGAGGAGTGGAGTCGTCAAATTGGCTCGCGCGACGTTGTTAAGCGAATTTAGTCCTAATTGTGTTTGGCGGACCGCGTCGCCGGAGTTGAGTGTCGTGTGACATTCGCGATGGCAAAGTTGCGGAAAGTTTTGTTCCGATGCACCGTTCTATCCGATTGAGTGATGTAGTTATTTTGTACAGTAACGTGCAGGTTTAATTGTATGCATATTTCTATAAACAAGTTATAGTAACATATTGTTCAAATATTAAATAAAAATTTTAATTAGGACCGTCCCCGTTGACAGAAGAACTTGATCTTTTAACTAAACTAGACTAAGACGTAAGGAAACCTATACATTCATACTTATCTAAAATGTTAACGCTTCTTAATGCTATAGACATTGTAGGCTTGATTGAATAATGATTTTTATTTATGAAAGAAAAATCAATGTATATTTTTTATTTTTTAAATGTGACCACTATTTCTCTTCTCCTTATTATCCTATTTAATCGTAAAGTATGTTTTAAAATTTATAGTCTGACGACTTTATGCACTTGGAATAGTACAATGAATCTTTTCTTTCCCAATTTTTCCTTAATTCTTACACAAGTTCCCTTCAAAGGTTTCCGAAGGTTGGATGGTTGCACTGCTTGTCATTCAAGGCACGTTTGTACCGCGGGTAAATAACACTTCCTAAACAATCACTTAAAACGACCCACCGATTGTTTGCGGTTAGATTTTTGGGTCGTTCGATTCCTTTCAAATGTTCTTAAACTACTTTATTTGTTGGTGGAGATTTGGGTATTTACAATTAGTTGTAAATACTTCTAATGTACTACTACTTACTTGAGCTACCAACTGTTTAAACTTTTGAAATTGATCTAAGAATAACCAAGACTATGATAGAGTAGTATTTTGTCAACATCTGATAGTGATCGTTAATGAATTAAACATTATCAATCCCAATGGACCCAGCACCCACTCAGTAACTCCACCAAGCGTTAAAATATTCGTCCCCACTATTACCTATTATTTCCGGCTTTAATTTCAAAAGTTAAAAAATAAAATTTTTGAACAAAAAATAGAACCGACTCAAAACACACTAAAAAGTAAAAAATAACTGTGTCATTTAGTTGCTTTAATTTACTTAAGCATATCTATGAAGTCGGTGCCAGACAAGTTTAAGGAACATTTACTTTTTATTCTCTTTTGAAGTCGGATAAAACATTTTGGTTCTTACTTTTTAGTGATGTATCGACCAGTACCGTACTCGTACTATACTGTCATAGTATATTATATGGCACTAGTAGCCAAAAGGCTACCGATACCGAGTCAAAAACCGAAATTGCTGTAAGCGTGCCTCCAAAATTTGAAGAGTTCCTTCAATTTCCCTAGGATATCATCAGCAGATCGTAACATGAGGACAATGGGACCACTATTACCTATTATAAAAAAAGAATTATCAAAATCGGACAACTCTTACGTTCAAAAGAAAAAAAAAAAACAAACAACGTCGAATTGACCTCCTTCGTCGGTTAAAAAACAAACTACCTTACAACTGTAAGCAAGGTAAATACTAGTATTTATTTAGCCTGGAGAAATAAAGCAATGTATCTAACAAGCCAATTACAGGAAACAAGCTGCCAGTCCATTTGCTGGATGGACGTCACGACAGTAAGCTATGGATTACCTACATTACCCGCGGGCTGTAATACTACACTTCTGCGTTTCCCTGCACGCCTCTACAATATTGTGATAGGGAAATTGTAGGGGGGTTTCATCATATTGACAGCTTGAAAATATCTAACCACTAACGGTTATTCCGTCGACGTACTCGTATGTCTAGATAGTATACTAGCTCGCTGATTTAGTAGTAAGTCGGCATCTGATCTTGAGATCCTGAGTTCGTGGTAATAATTTCGTGATGTATGAATAACCATTACCCTTTTAGAAAGCGAGAGATTTGAAGCTTTATTATGTCACTTCACTCCACCATTAGTAAGCAATGTGAGGTCGAGTAAAGATCAAATAACAATAACCTAACGAGTAAAGGACCGAACACTGGCTGTTACGAATATTTTGTAATATTTGGGGCTTAAGTTCCACTATTATTGAGGTCAATATCTCCACTTTGTGAAACCGGACATAAATCCAAGATGTCTAAATCATTGGTGTGCCGGATGTGTTGTATTCAGTCTTTTGTCTTGTTTGGTTTTTCTTTTTTTTATCGACTACAAGTTGGCCCTTGACTGCTATCACACCTGATGTTAAGTGATGATGCAATCCAAGATGGAAGCGGGCTAACTTGTTAGGAGTAGGACATAATCCACGCCCCTTTTGGTTTCTACACGACATCGTGCCGGAATGCTAAATCGCTTGGCAGTACGTCTTTGTCGGTAGGGTGGTAACTAGCCACGGCGAAAGCCTCCCACCAGCCAGACCTAGACAAATTTAGAAAAATCTCAATCTGCCCCGCTGGGAATCGAACCATGGACCTCCGTCTTATGAATCCACTGCGCCACAGAGGTCGTCAAAATGGATGGTATGGAAATGGAAAACTTGTCAAGTTTTTTCAAATAAGTTATGAAAAGCTTGTATCAATTTGTTAGTTAAAAGATTACCAAAATTCGATTTGAATTTTTGATACAAAAAATATGCATTCTCCCCAAAACAAAGCGAAAGTGCTTCCACCGTCCATCATTCCCTGACGTTTATGGCCCTGGGGCGAAGTTTTCAGAAATCGTTAACTTTTGTATGGCCGAATATCGCGGCCATCTTAATTAGGTGCCCGTGTAATTACGAAATGTTTTAGAGGTCGTGATTATTATGCGATGTAAAGACGTAAGCACACCAACCTGAGGGTCAAGTGTGAGCTTTTATCGAATCACTGCGTAAATAAATACATATGTTTAATTTATACAGAAAAATGTATATGGCACTTTTCTTAAAATTTTCCTTAATTTCTAACTGACGAAAAAAAACGGAGAAGGTTCTCAACACAAGTATTTTTTTTTATGTATGACCACGCATAACTTTACAGAGTTGTCCGATTTTGACAATTCTTTTTTTATTAGAAAGGGCATACTTCCAAGGTAAGAGGTGATGCTTAAGTAATTTAAAGCAAGTAAATGACACAGTTATTTTATACTTTTTAGTGCGTTTTGAGTCAGTTCTATTTTTTGTTAAAAAATTTTATATTTTTAACTTAGTTTTATTAGTGTTGTTGTAAAACTTGTTAAGCATGTCGTGGTTATATCCAGAAGGTTATAGTCTAGTGTATTTTTTTGTTAATGTTTCACTAACTTTTTTTATGAATGTAACTAGTTTTATGAGTCTGAAAAAAGGGAAAATAAAACGACACTATGAGAACCTTCACGACTAATCTCATTCTCTCAAGTCTACAAACTCCAATGGTGCCAACGTGCCTAAATCTCAATACATTAGCTCAGTTAGTCAAATCTGACAGAAGTTCAGCGCTCCTCTAACGTTTCTGTAATTCTACAATGGTTCCAATAAGTCTACAGCAAATAAAAAAAATCAGACGAAATCACAGTGAAAAGCTAAGTTTCTGTTTTATCACACTACCTTTTATTATGAAGTCAAATGTTTTTAACCGACGAAAAAAAACGGAGGAGGTTCTCAATCCGACACGTATATTTTTTTTTGTTTTTTTATGTATGACCACGCATAACTTTTTACAGAGTTGTCCGATTTTGATCATCCTTTTTTTAGAAAGGGCACACTTCTAAGATGGTCCCATTGTCATTATGTTAGGATCTGACGATGATATCCTGGGGAAATTGAAGGAACTCTTCAAATTTTGGAGGCACGCTTACAGCGTTTTCGGTTTTTGTCTCGGTATCGGTAGCTTTTTAGCTACAGGTGCCGTATATTATACTATGACAGTATAGTACGAGTACGATACGTGGCGATAAATCACTAAAAAGTAAGAAATAAAAATTTTTAAATAAAAATAGAACCGACTCAAAACGCACTAAAAGGTAAAATATAACTGTGTTATTTTGTTCCTTTAATTTACTTAAGCATATCTAGGAGTCGGTGCCAGCCAAGGTTTCTACTTTAAGGACGTTACCTAGAACCCACAAACTGCTTTACTACGTAACATAAAGGTTCCTTAAACTTGGCTGGGACTGACTTCATAGATATGCTTAAGTAAATCAAAGCAACTAAATGACACAGTTATTTTTTACTTTTTAGTTCGTTTTGAGTTGGTTCTATTTTTATTTAAAAAATTTTATGTTTCAATGTGTTTGTTTGTTCCTCTTTTACGCCGCAAGTGCTAAATAAATTTGTTCGTTCTAACTTAGAGCACAACGCAAAACCCAACGGTGAATGCGTTAGTGTGTCCTAAGCCTAACACGTTCCCGATGTTTTACACGGGGGAGATTAATACTGAAAAAGGGAAAATAATGAATAACGAAAAGTAAGTACGACTCTATTACTAAGGGAGAATTTCGACAATTTTCCACAGGAAATCAAAGGCTGAATGTTTAGCTTCAGGTTTTACAAAATCTATACGTGTATGTGTATGTGGTAAGCGTGGTGGATTTATGAGACGGAAGTCCTGGGTTTGATTCCCGGCGGAGATTTTTCTTAATTTGTCTAGGTCTGGCTGGTGAGAGACTTTTGCCGTGGTTAGTTACCACGCTACCAACAAAGACGTACCAGCAAGCGATTTAGCGTTCCGGTACGATGTCGTGTAGAAACCTAATGGGGTATGGATTTCATCCTATAATTAAAAATAAAAAAGGAAAAGGATAAAAAAAATGTTTTGTTGTAGAATATTTTTTATATAAGTCAACAGAAATTGTAAACATGGTCTGAAGTTTGGCAAACTGTCTTCAGAAAATAGAATCTGACAGAGTTAACTAACTGAACAACAGAATAAGTCCCAGCCAGTGTTAAGTGTAAAGTCTTGGTACCAAAGAGAACAACACATGTAAGGAACATATTCAACAATACGTTGATCTATATACGACTTTACCAACCCAATATTACACGTCGACGATAAGCCGTATAATTTAATCGCATTAATAGCATTTTATATTTATATATTTATTTTGACTTACGTTTCCTTGATTTATTATCTAGCTGTTTCCGTAAGTTCTTCGCGTGACGATTTTAATATAATTTTAACAAACAGTTGCTTTCGTACGATGATTCATCATTTGGTATCATTCCTGTCCTTAATTAGTTGGTTTACAAGGAGTGTCAACGTTCCTAAATAAATGAATCGGGATTTATTGTGAAGTCAATTTGTTCAAAAATAATTATAATTTCTTGTCGGTCATTCTTTGGTCCCGGTTTTTAACATCAACATTTGATAATTATTGATAAGAATCTTGTATAATTACCCTAAGCCTACTACTGTACCAACGTGGTAGGTCTAAGCTTTACATCCCCTGTCCTATAAGGAACGATGGTTGGCCTTGTAGTCGGTGGTTAAAAGGCTGATAGTAACGGTCACTGTAATTTACACTAAAGTTAAGACTGATTGTTTAACTGGCCTAATGAATATCTTATGTGGCTTTTTATAAACCTTAGTTAGATCTGCTTTTTTTAAGAATTATTATTATTGTATTGAAAAACGCTTTTCGTGCCTCGTACAGCTATCAAAAGTGCTAAGAAACTGAGAGCCTTACCCGCAGTATGTTTTCATTAAGTCAGCAGAAATCGATTCGCGTCTAGACGGTCTAATGTCTAAGAGGCGCTGTAACCTGCACTGATTAACGTTAAATGGTATTAGATTATGGTATTACTATGGAAATTAGAAATTTGAATATTGGTTCGCATTTTCCGCCTTATGTAACGTATGGTGTATAGAAATTTAAATATCTTCGGTAATGTCTCACGGAGATGTAAACGGATTTTCATGCAACTTTTACAACTTTTAAATAGGTAAATAGACTAAAATTAAATAACTTAAGTCTCTGTTTGACTTTGAAGTAAGACTGCTTGAACAAAGAAAGACTTTGTTTGAATATCAAAACAACTTATGTTATCAGGTCATATCAACGTCTTCAATACCACTACTTGAAATAAAAATAAAATAAAAAATCTTTACACACTGTTCATCAAAACAAAATAGTTCACATAGACATCTATTGATGTTAAAAAATTGGTTAAAAACAAATTGAATATTTGCTCGCGTGCCTTTGTTATCAAAATAACCAGAAAATATTATATTCTAGAAAAATTGCAAAACCAAAGAGCATTAGTTTAACGTTCCAGACACGGCGCGCGCAATTGTGTAGAAATTCCTCTGCTCTTTAAATGTCTGGTAATTATGGCAATTATTCAGCAAAAGCCGCCGCCATCAATTTGTATAGCGAGCCTTTGTGAAAAACAATTAGAAAAGTATTGCGACCGACTCCATCAATCTTACAGTACATACGCCTTTGCATGAACTGTATAGCATTCATTAGACGCTATAAAAAGTAATACAATACACGTACTCAATAGCTTCACTTAGAATTTAACCCAAGAGGGTTTGAGTTCGAAACCTGTCCAAGAAAGAGTTAGACAATGAGCGAATTAACGAGCGCTTTAACGAACTAAATCTTTGGCGGTACGTCTTTGTAAGTAGTAACTAGCCACGACACGTTACATTGTCTATTTTGCACCATTTGTGAAGTAAAATTTTACAAATATCATTTTCAATGTATTGTTATTATCTCGTATTTCAACAGGAAAAAGTCGTAGTAAAAAAATTAACACCAGCCTTGTAAGCACAAGCTAGAAAACAGAAAACTACTTAACTATTTCTGAACAAAACATTTCCAATTCTAACAACTCTAACAACAAAATTTCACAAAGTCAACAACGGTTTCATATTACGTAGAAATGGAAAACACGCGTCCACTGTATTATTATTTACCTAAAATAAGATATTTGCGTCCATTTTGTTAATATTTACCTAAAATAATCGCTATTTGTTCTATCTCAAATGTACGCGGAGGTCATTTATAACAAGTTTTTCGGGAAAGCTTTTAGCAAACCCAATTAGTGGAAAATGGGCCCTCGTGCTTGGTGCTTGAGATTAGAAAAAGGACAATTTATTTTTCTCTCTTTCTCATTTTCGCGTGTTCGTGAAAGCAAAGAAAACCCTGTAGGGGATAGTTTCGTTATGTAATGGTTTTTCAGAGAACGATAATACGCCCAATCGATCGACCCACATTATTTAAGGAGTTATGGGTTTTAACAGTTAAATAATTAATTAATTAAATTATTATAAACTTAATTTTCAATTCGCAAGTTATTCTGATGTAAGTAATTCTAACACATCGATTTTTTGTTAAAATATAATTCAGATCATTATAATAACTGGATCTTAATAATAGTATACTTGTAGATAGTAAAAATAAATTGATTAGCGTCTTATTCATTTAAATTGAATGAGTAGTTTTGACATATTTTATAGGTACACTATTGCATACATATTTAAAGTGATAAAATGAGGGTACTTTTTTGGATTTGCCATAGTTGGGTGAAAAGAGAATAATATATCAGGCCAAAAGAAAGAAAATAATTTGATGGTTGATTTTCTTCAGAACTTCGCCCGAGTAATCAGGTGCAAGTAGAAATAAATAAAATTTGTATACAAGTTAAATGACCAAATACCTTCGCATTAATAATATTACAATAGCTTTTATGGTGTAACCCAAGTAATAGATATCACTTTCACAGTGACAAAGTGCTTTATATTGCTGCTTTCCCGTAAATAATACCAATTATTGTTACATCCGGTGCACTCCGAATATGCGGGCTTGACACAATCATTCGTGGAATTAATATTTAGCTGTTATACCTATTTGTGATACACTTCTATTATGTCACCTAATTTGTAGTAGAAAATCTTTCCTTTTCTTTGTTTCTTTTTACTCCCGACGGAAAAAAGTGAGTTACAAGTTTCACGTCTTCGTTGCATCGCAGCCATTGAACTAATGGATCGTCATGATGCGGGTTTTTGCAGTATACGATAAAGACCCGATAAGCCAAGAATATTGACATTTTTAAAATTTAAACTATCGCAAGTGTTTTCAATATTATTAAAATATAAACTCTCCGATAAAAGTGACTTGACTTTCAGCCGTTTATATTTTAATACTAGTGTTTATATTGTTCTATTATGATGGTAAGAAATTGTGACACAAAAGAAGTTCATAGCTTTACATAGGCGTCTTGTAATTTCTAAACAATATAGTCCTAAGCTCGCTGCAACCAACGGCGACCTATATCAATATCGATATCAAGAGTCCACCTAATTGGAGTCGAACCACACTCTTTCCAGTCCGAATTGCCATTTTTGAACCTTGTGATCCTAACGCCCATGCCCATTGCCACTTCTTTGCGACACATTGCGCAAAGTCTTTAACTTCGATTTTGCAGCGGATCGCCACATATCTGATTCGATCACACAGATGCGCCGTGCATATACTTCTCTTTCGCTCCATCGTCTGCTACATGTCTCTATGTCAGTTGATTTCACCCTGATCTTCAAAATAGTTTTAGTTATTGTACCTACATATGACTTTGTTGGTGGTCCTAATAAATAAATAAAAATACTGTTATATGTAGTTATTGTACCTAAATCATGAGTATCAGCTAATAAAGCCAGCTATTCAAATAGCCGCAGATCTCTTATTTTAATTTTAAAACGTCCGGTAACAAAAGCATCATAACACCCAAACAGCCATACACGCGAAGCCTTTAAAAATTCTAATAAAATTTAATATTGCAGTAGTCATTTGACACGGCTAGCCTGCGGCGCGGTGCCGTGGCCGCACAACCACACTTTATTTCACTTTTATTTTACTTTAATTTCACTTCACTTTTATTTCACCTCATTTTTATTTCACTTCACTTTTATGCCCATTGTTCAGAATGCATCAAAGCGAACGTATGATTTACTGACCCATAAATCAAGTTTCATTCATAAATCACTTTTTGTTCCCAATTTTATTTTACAAAAGGAAAATGTGTATGGTGAAATCGGAGTAGAACCTGAGTGTAGTTTTAATTTTAATGAGATTTATCTGAAAAGTGAAAATTAGGTTAAATCTAACAGCTGCCTTCTAGCTTAATGAAATAGTGTGACTATAATTTGTTTGTCGTTCTCACCGTAAAGATCTAAATTCCCTTCTATTATCCATTCCACAAAAATGTAATACCTTAGAGTCGTTCAGTTACGATTGCTGTCTGAGTAGGATAAATAGCCCTTTTCCGTAACAGTGGTTATAACTCGACAGTGATAGTTTAGAATTCGTCTCTATCGTTATGTACAGTACCATGTTAATAGAATAAATGGAGATAAATACCAATTCGAGGCACAGACTGTCGGGTTTTTATAACATTTAATACTTTTCAAAATCTCCCATTTCCTATAATACTTTAAAACCATCGATGTCATATACATCGATGGTTTTAAAATTAGAATACATTTTATTCAGTATACCAATATTGATTTTCTTTTATCTTTTATTTTGTTTTACTTAAATGGTGCAGACAACATTTGAAATTAAAATGTAACAAATACAAAAGTTTCACTATAAAATCCTATTCTGAAACATCCGTGTGTCTCAATAAAATATTTTGCGCGAGCGCCCCACAAACGGAAATGGCGACAAAATAATTTCTATTTGATATTTAATGGCAATACGAAATGCTTAGTAGCGAAAGGTTCGCGGCGGCTACATGAAAGAGACCAATTAACGCGAAATTGCGAGCTCTGTTCGAGGCTACCAACATTTTCTTTGTGTTATATAATGTAGAGCCTTATTAACTTAATAAATATAGTTTTTGTTGTTGTTATGTATTATACAAGGAATTTTATCACCATATTCAGCCAATTTTTTTAACGGCTTACTACTGGGTCAGTTCTCCTATCTTACGGTTGAAGTGATACTGATCGTGGTGTACCACGATGCTGCAATACCAAATGGCGAGCTTAGGTTGACATGGTTTTTATTTACTTTTGTGATGGATACATATAACTACCTCTCAACGCTCAGGTTTGTGTTTGAAATCCTTTGCTCGTTTCTGCGTTCAATACCATAACAAAAAACTAAAAATATAACTTCCTTCGTGAAGATGAAAGCGTCTGTTATTGATCTATATGCATAAAAATGTAATATGCTCCCAAAATTGCACAACACAGCAGTTGCCAATCAAAGCGTCGATTTCGTCAAACTTTCCAAACGCAAAGTTAACACGGCAACTGCATTTAAACTAGCAAATTGGCTTCCTAACTAGATTGCACGTTTGATTGTATCCTCAGGATGCAAACGTAGTTTACTGGTAGCTGTTAACGTGTGCATTTGATAGTTATAGCACTAAGAAGGATATTGACAAGCGCTATAATCATATACACTGCTAGGTGTATGCTTCCCGTCCAGCTAAGCGAAAAACCTTTAAATAGTATTTCGGAGGGCGTATATCGAGCCCAGAATCTCTCGGCCTTGAATCCAGATTGAACACAAATTCAAATTCAAATTCAAAATCATTTATTTCAAGTAGGCCAATTATAAGCACTTTTGAAACGTCAAATTAGACTATTTGTAGTGACTCTACCACCGGCTCGGAAGGCAGGTCCTGTTGAGAAGAGCCGGCAAGATACTCAACAGTTGCTCTTTTAAAATTATTAATTTTTACAATATTAACTGTATTGTTACATAAAATTATTTATTCTACTACTTGTGTGAAGTTGAAAGCTGATCCGATTGCCTCTCAACCTCTTTGTCATTTAAAAATTCATCTATAGTATAATAACCTTGACTCAGTAAGTGAGTTTTAATACATTGCTTAAACTTATGCAATGGTAGATCTAAAACTGAATTGGGCATCTTGTTGAAGAAGAGTACACCCAGTCCAACGAATGACTTTTGAACTTTTCGGAGGCGGTAGCTGATAAAACTAATTTATGTCGATTCCTAAGAAGACGATCGTTTAACTTCAGTCAGCTTGCTCACCAGTTGGTTGTAATCTTCGAAAACAAAGGTTTTCAGTAAGGATGGATTTTAAATGTATTTTTGTACTATTATAATAAGGACTTAACCGAAGTTTAGGTAAACTTAGGTTAAGTCCTATATCATATAATTTTTTGTATGATCAATATTCCCATTTCCTTTCAAGTACAAAGTAGTGTGTTCGGAGGTCCAACGAGCCGGGATTAATCGTATGATTTCTTCGTGTTAAGTGTTTTGACGGCCTCCGTGGCGCAGTGGTGTGCGCGATGGACTTATAAGAGGTCCTCAGTTCGATTCTCGGCTGGGCCGAATGAGATTCTTTTGATTCGTTCAAGACTGGTTGATGGGAGGCTTCAGCTGTGACTAGTTACCACCCTCCGGCAAAAACGTGCCGCCACATGGTATAGATTTCATCCTTTTTCTCTCAAGTTATTTACACAAGGTGTGATTTGAGATTACTTGTAATAAATAAAAAAAGTAACTTTTATTTCATTTCATATATTAGAATTAAGTTATTAAAAACCGAATTTCTCGTGAACGTCGTCGAATATAAATAGTGACGTCAGCCTGAAATATCGATAACTCATCCCAACTCGTTTCAACATATTAAAATCAACAATAATAATTTGAAGAATTGTAAACAAACATTTTCATATATTGTCCGCCTGAAACAAATGATCGATACGTCGAATGAATACGCATGAATACGAATGAATCCAACGATTACGGGTGCGTGGCCACGAATAATGCGACGACACGAATAAATTAATAATTTTATGGCCTCCCGTGCAATACTCGGTACGAATACCGGGTATTGGGTATTGGGTCTCTTAATTACACATGGTTGGGTATTGTCTTTCACCGAAATGCGTTTTACAGCTATTCGCATATGATTTACTATGAGAAATGTAATTTGCGATTCCTCATTGAAAATATTTAATTGATTGTTCTTTGCTAGGTAATAAATAAATTCATTCATTCATTCTACGTACAAGATGTAACTATAATAACAATAATAGAACTAAGAAGGTAAGGTAAACGTAGAAGAAGGTAAGAGTGAGGTTCTTGTTCTGTGAAAAAAATACACTAAAAACTACAAACATTTATTACTAAAATCAACCAAAATAAATTAAAATTGCATAAATTTAACGATATAATATTTTAATATCAAACACATGATTCTTTCCAAGCGATTTGCAAAAAAATACTCAACGCTAAATAAGAAAAAACATAAAAAATCTTTTGTGATTTTTAAAGCTACACTATTTTGAGAAATAGTGTAGCTTTAAAAATCACAAAAGATTTTTTATGTTTTTTCTTGCAAATTTATTGAGTTGAGTATTTTTTTGCAAATCGCTCGGAAAGATCATGTGAATGATATCAAAATATTGTCTTTTTATCAGTTTACAATTATCTTTATTATCAGTTTCATTTAGTAGATCAAAGATGCCAACACCGTTGAAGTCATGCTCTTACTTTGTTATTTTTAAAAGCCATTATCTGAAGATATTATAATTTTGACGTAGTTTCTGAAAAACAACAAAAATAAATGATAACTTTCTATGTTTATTGCACCCATAACGTTATAGTTTTACGAATGTCAACACCCATAAATCAGCCAGTATCGCACGACAACCGCACGTCGTGTCACGATTTATGAAAGCCATGGCGAGTGACGGGGCATAAAAGCGAAATGATTGCCATTGATTTTATAGCGTTTATATGGCGCCTTGATCCATACATGTGACTTCATTGTGATTCCGACTGTCGGGAGTAATAACTTCTTTTGTCTTATACTTGTTTCATAAAACAACGGTTTAGAAGAATCGGTACAAATAAAACAAGATTTGTGTGCTCTTCGCCATAGAACTCGTTTAACATTTTTAATAGTTTTACATAGAATAACCGAAAATTTTGCTACGAAATATTTTTTTTTAACTCAATGAACTAGAAATGTAAAATGAACTTATAACAATTATTCTCAGCGACCAACTTCCCTTCAGATGAAGTTAATGTTCTGCTCTTTTTAAAAACCCCATCAGCAAATAATTATTATATGTCATTTTATCATTACAAAAATAAAACTATTTTAGGCAACAAAAGCGGCAAAGATTTATTTCGCCACTAATCATTGAGTTGCTTAATATAAATAAATTTATATATTTTTTTTGTTACAGGTACATTATAAGTTGGTGATAATGAGGAAGAGAGAGGTATTTTTCATTGTATAAAATCCAGGACCATTTACTATTTTAGTTAGACGATTAGAAAAGTCGTCAAAATGTTTATGAGATGAGTATGAACACCTTGAAGATTTAGTAGCTATAACGTATGCAATGGCGGAATTTCCGCACAGCTGAGTGCGGTTACTGTACGTATATCAAATATTTATTTTGCCGCCTTAATGGCGCATTAATCTTATCCCAAGTGCCTCCCGCTTCTGACATGCGGTATGCCAATAAGACGGGATTTGTGGATTTCGGGATTTAGATAAAAAATCCGTACATTTGTGTTATATCTAGTTGAATAAGTGTCATGAACTGTTTTTCTTTAAAATTTTCTCTCAACTACTTTCAGTAAGTTAAAAAAACCTACAAGTAGGCTTATACATTATTAAATGGAGTTATTTTCTTTTAAAAATAAAATTAGGTTATATCACAATTTAATTCAAGTGACGTAGTTATGCTAAGAAACATTCTGCTAATTGCAAACATTCAAACTCCTTTATATAACATAGATCTAAACTCCCCTCCCGCACGCGCACCCCCGCCATGGTGACGCTCACTTTACTTCAAAACCAAAAGTCTAATTCTGCTCTTTTAAACCATTTAACTGGACTGGGCATACTGGTCAAATAACTTATTTTGATAAGGATTAATAGCATGAGTAAAATAAATGCGTTTAAATGTAGTCCAAAAAAAATTAAGATTTTTAAATAAAAAAATGGTTGTTGTGCCTGGTATTCGCGGACTTTTTTGTAGAAACTGACCAGATCCCTTATAAGAACAAACTTATCAGACCAAATTTAAGCCAATTTATTCAGTATTTAATATCAAATCCTAAATCTAATAGCTAGAAATGGAGACCAAGGCCACTGTACATTGCAAGATTCATAATCCTAACTGCAGCATATAGGTCACCAGTCAGAATAAATTCAACTTAAATTCATTTCGTTCTAACATTTCAGTTAGCTGATATGCTCGTAATATTATTATCTATGTTGCTACAAGGACACGGATATAGTCTGTTCTGTATTTAAATCAGTTAAGCCGGGCCTCGTGAGCGGGGCGTAGTGATGTACCACTTGTAACAAGTTGAGTGTTTTAACTCACTTAATCCACGCTCAGTTCGATTCTGTGTAATTCGATTCAACTCTGTATAAAACTTTCCAACAATGTTTTGCGTACGAGTTGAGTAATTATGTTAAACTTTTGTTATTTCTATCGCTAACTTTTGCTTGCTATTTGGCAACTTTATTTTGTATATTTAATCAAAAGCTATAGTAGCGTAGTGATGTGGTTAACAGTTACGAGTTGAGTGTTTTAACTGAATAGACGCTTAGTGAGACTGCAATGTGCAATCGATTTAAATTCGTATAAACTTAGAAAGCGGATTTTGCGAATGAAAAGCATACTATTAATAAACTTCTGGTATCGTGTAACAAGAGTTTGGAACTGCTACATTTTTCAGGACATTTATGAAACAAAGTAATACCCATTTCACACTTTATATAATATGAAGAAAAATAATAAATAATGTTAATCTTTAAACTATTTATCTAAATACATCAGAAATTAACATAGATAAATTAAAATGTAAACTATGCTACTAAAAAACTTTAATTTAGAAATGTCTCATTCGGAGAACGATGACAATAAGTAATGTTATTAATGAATTTTTTTTAATATCGCAAAATTGACAACGCTCCCAATGATTGTAACGTTCGTTTATTATATATATTCACTCAAGAGTCAATATTTTTACCTTGTAAAAAATTTTTTTATATCTTGCCATCTCAGTTAAAATCTTCATACGTGTACATCACTAGCCCTGGTTTTGGCGCCATCTACATGCAAATTGTCTCGGGAACTTCGCAACGATATTCGGTGGGGGATGACATTTGACGAGCTGGCGTGGCACTGTGATATTTTCACATGACCTTATATGAATTTGCACATAAATGTTTACTGAAAGACGTACGTTTAAATAGAACAACACTATAAAGAGTTTCATAGAGTAACTCTGGAACAGTTCCAACAGTTTTTCAACATTAAGCGTGGGAATTTGAAATTTTCAACTCTGAATTCTTAAAATTCCAATACAATTAAATAAAATTTAATGAATTTTCTGGTAATTTCTAAGAAGAATTTCCATTTCTCTCTCTCTCTAATTCTCTCAATCAGCAGTCAATATTAACTGGTCCAAGCTATGAATTAAGGTTCATATGATCGACCGATCACTTAACCAATGACCATAATTGCCTCGTTGGTCAAGCGATCAGTCGGTAAAAACAATACCTTCGTATTTCATACAGCCACAATTTATCAATGCAACAAACAAATTAGTAATTCTCGTACTAAATTAAAAATTTCGGATTGGTCGTTCAACTCCCCGTTTTTGTTTTATTTATTTCTTACTTTATAAATAAAATATTCATATGAGACGTATAGTTTTTTTTATATTTTACAAACAAACAAATTAATATAACCCCTTTATTGTGACAGGAGTTCAAACCTCAAACTTTGACACAACACGGTTTCTGGCGACATTCGGCGTCACCGTCAAAAACAGAGGCAAACATAACTAAAAGCCGGACAAATATCCGCCTCGCCCCAATCTCCCCCTTATTTATTTTTAATGTTCCTCCTTAGATTTATACTCAAATCTCTGCTGTCACAAACAGAAACGGCAAATAATTATTTTTCCTTCTTTGCTCCTTTCGCTTGTCGCGTTTTATGTTTCTGATCAATTTTCGGATATTTGACGTTGATTGGATGTCGAGATTCTGATCCTGCTGGATCCAAGGGATCCGTGGCGATTTAAATGTCAAAAGCATTCTTATTCCTTTGATGGTTGACTTCATAGAATATATTTTTTAAATAATTTCTTATACTCACCTGCAGAATTCTATCAAGCGCTTTTATCTGGAAGGAAGCTCACACCATTCCACTAGAGCACTATGCTAGTAGATATTTCTATAATGACACATACCAATCTCGTTTATTGACTGGCAAAATATCTCTGCCAAGTTTATTTTACTTGTCCTAAGAGTTAGGCATATCTTGCGAGGTGCAGCCTTGTCTTATCATTTCCTACTATTATAATATTTTAGAATGCTGTTATTGGTTTTTGTTAGGTCAAACCAATCAAATACTAATTCACCACTGGTATAATTACCCAGACTACTTTGCATCGGCTCCTACTCTTCGTTTTAACGAAACAACAATATTTTCTGTTTGGTAAATCACTGAACTAATTTTGACTTTTTCATTCTTATTTATTCTTTTTTACTTTAGTAGCCGATAAATCTTTTAAAATATCTCGAGATTATATATATTTTCGAGATATTTTCTATTATTTTAATAAAATGAAACTTAAGTAAAAATAATTACATTTTTAAAAAACAGAATTAACCCTCGGTCTTTCCTAATATTTCTTTTATGCCTTTTTTGTAAATTGACACCATCTTAGTCATAACTTACCATCCTTGCTCATAGTGATGGTATAATCACCATGTTAAGGAGCTTAATAGCATAAACAACACCCTTATTGTGTGTCGTAATAAGCTTAACATGTTAAGTAGAGGGAATTAGGTATGAAACATGATATAAAGCTATAAGACGTTGGTCGAAGCAGGTGTAAATCCTACATAAAAGGGCAGTGCCAGGATTTACTTTATCTATTTTAGTTATACCGTAGCAGGCAGTCGTTGGTGTATGTGGTTAGTTTTTGTGCCTATTATTATTGCTTCGGGATGTATTATTTCTGTAGATTATTACTTATAGATTATTCTGATTCTTCTTCTATGAAATTTTCAGTAAATTTTAAGCCAGGAGTCAATCATATGGATTCTGTAACGAAATTCGACATGCGTGTCCCGACGTCTGTCTAATCTCTCCCTGTTTAACACGAGACTTTAAATGAAGAGATGCAGAGACGAAGCCGAGACTCGCATTGCCAATTTTTTTTACAGAATCAGCTTACAGATGTTGTTGTTGTTTCACCCATCACGTTAACCCATCGGCTCTAGTTACTTTCATCCACATGTTTATAATGATAGTTAATGAATTTAACAGTATCACCCTAAGCCCGCCAACTTAAAACTTTTTTTTATCGACTAGAAGTTGGCCCTTGACTGCTATCACACCTGATGTTAAGTGATGATGCAGTCTAAGATGAAAGTGGACCAACTTGTTGGGAGTGGGACGAAAATCCACACCCCTTTCGGTTTCTACACGACATCGTACCGGAACGCTTAATTACTTAGCGATACGTTTTTGTCGGTAGGGTGGTACAGACCAAGACACATTAAGAAAAATCTCAATCCGTCCCGCCAGGCATCGAACCCAGGACCCCCGACTTATAAATCCACTGCGCATACCACTGCGCCACGGAGGTCGTCAAACTGATATATTAGTTAAAAATTGCCTAAGCTTATTAAGCTTGTTACATGCAGCCAAGTCAAGGACGCTGCCGTGTAAGCGATGGCCTAAAAACCTGCACACTGAACCAGTCGCACGAGGCGCTAACACAGCAAGATCTACATGCAAGCCTCACGTGAACCGCTGCTACCTGTAAAGTTATCGTGATCTTTAGTATGTAGAAGATCAATCGTGATCTTTAGTATGTAGTTTAATTATATTGTAATTAATTATTAATTAAATAATTATTACGTATCATTGCATTTCTTTCCGAGCCCCCATAAACGTAAGTACCTTAAGTTTCTTAACCACAAAACATGTTTAATATACAAGTTAGGCTTCATTGTTGTGGAACAATGATAGTGAGAACAATGATAGAACAGTAGTCAATACTATTTTTACCCTTCTTGGCTAATTAGCTAAGCAAGCAGGTGTAAAGCGTAATACTCGCCTACTGCCCCTAATACTATAAGACGTTAACAATGATCCTGTTATAGCCAACTTATGAGTTTGTTGACTCGGTTTACTTCCTCGCACCTTTATATTTCTTTATTATTTGAAGGGTAGACGGTAAAATTGCAGACATAGGCTTTACACCTACGCCTTAGATAGAAGGGCGAAGTACACCGCAGTCAATCTAAGCAAACTTAAAGTAGTTCTGCTAGGCAAAGACATGTTTTCATTAAGGTTTTGTGTTAATAAGGTGAAATATGGCTAATACGAGTATTATTGATACGTTCAAATAATTCTTGTCATTGGAGAACTTCATGCATAAACCAATTTGAACATTTCTGTAATAGCTCTTGAATGAACAGTATTGACTCTTTACTAGGTGAACTGACAGCTTGTAAAGACAGGGAAGATCTGGTTACAGCGGCTCAGAGCCATGGCTTAGAAGACCGTACCAATCTAGCAGTGGACGATTAAATTAAAGACTACTGTTTTACAAAGATAAACAGGAATATCACGCTCTGCTATTCGTGCAAAATCCTGGTGGATGTTTGTTCGAAATAATTATTTAATTAACTCGTTATTTATAACAGGATATTGGCAGTCTGTTAATTATTATCGCCTGTTACACATGTCCATTCTCGCAGACAAGTATACACAAACAGGGCAGGTGAGTGTTAATGACGTGTTAGATGCCGTGATAATCGAGAGGACATTGTTTGTCCAGCCGCCTAGTGTGGGGAGGCCTATACCGCACAATGTGTGATATACCCACTAGTGAGGGGCAGTCCTGTACCACATGTGTTATACAATATGGCTAGATAAATACTGTATTATGCGAACTACTAATATCGTCAAGGGCCCTTTGATAACTACGCATTTCGTGTTAAGTGACGGAGTGTGGTAACTAACAATAATTAATATATCTCCACATGACGATAATCTGGTGAAAACTGAAAAGGAAAAAGTATCAAAATACTTGGACCTTGCTCATGAGATTACCGCCATGTGGAATGTTGATTCAACAATGATTGTTCCTATAGTCGTTTCAGTCAACGGTCTTATAGCGAAAAGCTTTGACGAACATCTTAAAAAGCTTTCGCTTAGTTGTTAGATCAAGGGTCGGATACAGAAGGCAGTAATTCTTGAAACGGTGCGTATTGTGAGGAGATTCCTCACTCTGGAGCCCTGACCACCGGTTGCTTGGACCCCCGGGCCAGGTGGAATGGATTTTTTTATAAAGTTTTAATAGTGTTTTTTTTTATAATTTTATAACCATTGTTAAAAATTTTAAAAATAAATGTAAATTAATAAATGAGAGTAAAAAAAAATTAATATCTGCAACCTTTGAGCTGGTCAAGCAGGATTCGTTTGGTAGCTTGTCTTAAAAATTGCATTAAACTTTTGATGCCTGGTTTCGATTGCCAGCTTGATTTTAGTACGGATTTGTTTTCTATAAATATTATTTTTTCTGCCATTTTGCCTAAAGATTAAACGCTCTAGCAGAATATTATGAAAACGTTTAGGAATTTACGTTCCAACAGTAAATAAATTGTTATTTTTTCAAATCAACTAATTACACTATTGTAGACTACATCGTCGCTTAAAATTAAACAATCACGTTGATCACAGCCAAAAGCTGATTGGTTTTTAATAAATTGTTTATTTTTATTAACCCGCACTGGTATTTCCTGCTATAATTCGAGACCTCATACAGACAAACGCGGGCTTAGGTCCAATTTTTTTTTCATCAGTTAAATATACTAATACATACATGAAGTTTTTTATTTTTTTTAATGGTCTAGTTTTATGAGTTTGTACACTACACCAATATCAAGTTAGCAGGTCGTAGTGGCTCTCCCTGAACATACTCTCTGAATATTAAAACTTTGAAACTAATCCGCGAGCACAAAGAGATTCCATCATCCAATTTCTCGTCGCGCGATATGAAACAGACTTCAAAAGAACTCGGCTGAAGCGACTGCAGAAATCAAAAGGACATAATCTCGATAAAATTCCTTTTATGTCCTTTCGTGGAGTTTTATGAAACTCGGATTTGAATGTTTTTTGACTGGATTCAGTGTTATTTTCTCGATTATTCTGAATAGATTAACCTTTTGTGATTTTATGAAAGGGCGGTGCCAATAAATAACAAAATAAAACTAAAGTCTGTGTGGTTCTGCACCGCCATCAAACCAATTAGTAGATAGCACGTAGAAACTATGTTATTTTTCCCTTTTTAGTGTAATTGGTATTTATTTAAAAACGATTCGTTTTCTTAGTCTTATAAAATTTAAATATAAGCATGTCTATAACAAAGTAACAGTTATTACCAAGGTACCGCCATTTTGGTGGTAATATGGAAAGGGCAAAACGTGTTCTCGCATAAATTGAACATTTTCAAAGTTCAGACTTTGCATATTTGTTAATTGTCCCGTCAGCTTTTCACGTGTTCAAACTTTTTTACCTTTAGAAAAGTACCCTCATTTACTGTTTTCAAAGTTTGTTGTATTTTTTAATGCGACGTCGTCGACTTTTGTGTTTTAACAAATAATGCATAATTTTATTACGTCTGACTTAGCCTTATACTGTAAACTGAATATGATCAAACAATTATTCTTTACGTACGTTTTGCAAAAATTCTTTATAAATAAGGGATAGTATGGTTTTTCTCTCCAAAATTTTCATTTTTCTACTCCATAGAATCGACAATGGCATCTTCTACGAAGATCTACAAAGTTACGTTTAACGTAACCGGAGCATCTTAAACCGAGTAATGTTGACTCCACGATTGTCTCTACATCTTAATACCATATTGTCAATAGTAACTGAACTACTTAAGTTGAAATTGATGTTAGTTTGCCTTAAGTCTGAAAAACATTGCTATAAAGTCTGAAAAAGTAAATACAGTGTGAAAACAAACAACTATAACAACAAAAGTAAAATCGAAGGCATAGTATAAATTGATACTCTACGGAAAACCGCAAAAACCATGTATTTCACAAGTAAGCCAAACAAATGTTATCATCTATAACATTTCACCACTAGCTTAGCATAAAAAATGCTCGAGAAATGTACCATTCAATAACCATAAACACAAATTTTGCTTACACACCATCCTAGGGAAAAGGATGTGCGAAAGCAACAAAACATCTCTGATTCCTCTCGAGTGAGAAGGATGAAAAACACATAATTTCCACGAGTTTTCCGCGAAAGTTATTTAGTGCGACCTTCGCGGTTTCTTCGTCAAATTTTCATAAGAGTTTTCAAGTATTGTTACAGTTTTTGTATTAAAATTGTTTTTTATACCTTTAAATGAGCAGTTTTTGTATATATAATCAGAATCTCGGAAATGTCTCTAATAATTTTCATGAAAGGCTTTCGGGGGAGATTAATCGATCTAGCTAGGTTTTATTTGTAGAACATGTATAATTTCCGAAAAAAATATCGAGCAATGCTCGGCCAAGCAGATGCCTTTGGAACTAAACATAATATCTAAAATTGCGGAACCTTATCTGTCCGAGCCAGAGTTCTTATAGCAAATGCTGGCATCCCTTGTTATTGTAGAGTGCATTTGGAGCTTAAAATGATGCTGTGCGACTCTATAACGATTAGATGTTAATTGAATTGATTGAAATTGAAATTATATTTAAATACAAAATACATATCAAGATGTGTCGGTACAGTTTTACATAGCCTAAAAACACTAATGAAACAACATTTTCTGAAAATGAAAGCTAGCTAGAACTCTTCTGCATACAAAATTTCATGAAAATCGTTGGAGACGTTTCCGAAATTCAGATTATTTACACATATCATAGGTATTAGATAGACAGATAGCGTTCTAACCAAAACCGGGGACTGAACAAATTCAGAATTTGTTCAGTCCCCGGTTTTGGTAGTAAATTCTCAGCACCGGGCTGCTACTGAACATGTCTTGCAAAATAAAATTTCTTGGAAAAAAAAAACTCTAAAGCCAAAACAGGACACGAAAAAAGAACCTCATGCTCCATAAAGCTACGGCTACCTACTAGACAACCATGACAAGGCAGTCATAGGATATACTAAATGTATACTACAATGGATCTAAAATAAAGACTTCGAAGGCACCGATGTCGCCCTTTGTACTTAATGGTCTATAAGTTATTTTTAAATCTCTTTGTCATTTTAAAACAATAGCGCATATCGAGGCAGTTGACATTTAGTGAACAAAGCGACCAATAACCCATCAGAGGCCGAACACTGAATGCCGAAAGCCAAAGGCCGAACTCCGAAGACTGAATTTACGGGTCGGCTTACGAGTATACCCACAGTAATTCGAAAACTGCTATTTTATTGCTAAAGCTTCTGGTGCCAAATGAAATCGACTTTTTATTTCTTTTAACGATCCCCGCAGCCTTTCTGCGCAGTTCGCAAATGTAAGGGAGAAATTTCATAAAAATATATTTTATTATTTCCTATAATAATAATATTACGTACTAAGTAGCTACTTAGAACATATTGCACTCTACCCGACAGTTATGTTTTATGGCATGGTACATTACATATATAATGTTTATGTAGTAATTTGAAGGATTACAGAATATGAGGTATTCTTAAATTTTCCGCACCTTATATTATTTTTAAATCCGTCAAATATTGTTTGGCTATATATGCTGAAAATAACAAAACATAAAATTTCTTTATAACAGCATTCGTTAATTATTTTAATATTAAATTTTACTTTGGACATTTCATTTAACCGTAGTAGCTACAAAAATTTTTTTTGAATAACTTCGTTATCGGGTGTTCATGTCATTCATCTAAAACATCTAAGTGATAAAAATACATTTTTTTTTAGCGTCACATTTTTTCCGTTACGCGCCATCTTTGACTTAAAATGACGTGATAAATATATATATATATATATATATATTTATATATATGTATATATATGTGTTATATTGAAGTTGTGCGAGCCAAGTCTAAGGATTTATTTTAAGTCTAATGCAATGTGTGGTTCTAGGTAAAAAGTAAGAAATTGCATCTCTTTTCTAATACTTAAGTGAATTAAAGCAGCTAAATGATATATTATTTTTCACGTTTTTTAAAATTAACCTCAGTTTTTGTTGTAATTTTTATTTCACTAACTTTTTGTAATTTATCGTATAATTTTCTCGTAATATACTTCAAAGTTTATAAGGCACTAGTAGCCTAAAAGCTACGTACGAGTGAAAACAGAAATCGCAAACATGTTTTCAAAGTTTAAAGGTTGCTTCATTTTCCCCAGGATATCCTCATCATCTAACTAGACATCACAGTTATAAAATCGGACAACACTGTAAAAAGTTATGCGTGGTCACTGGTCATACATAAATCAAAAAAAAATATATCAGCCGAAATCTCTCGGTTAAAAATGAAATCGATTATGGAGACCTAAAACTTAAAAGTCTAGACAGCGAGATACAAAACATATTGGCACATGGTTATACCCACTGAAGCAGCAAGCTGGCGAAGCCAAGATACAATTCCGTTTGACTGACTCCCAATTGTACCGGTGGGGCCATTAGGAGAGCGTCCAAATAGTATAAATTAAAAAAAAAGAAAACTTTTTTACCTCAGTGCCAAGCGTATTTTTACACATTGACTCGACTTCTGAACCCTTTGAGCCTGAGTACCGAGGCAGTAATAGTGATCATTGCACAGAATAGACAACCTGAGTTACATACAAACAACCACTGAGTTTGTTTGTTACAAACATCAATAGGTATGTAAAATCTGCAAGTAGTTTTTGACAAGAATATTAAGAATGTATTTATTTTAACCTAATCCCTTTAATCTATGAAATGATGTGTGACATTCGCCTGGCTAAAATAATTATTAGCTGCATAATATAATTATAATTTATTCTACAAAATAAAATAAATTACATACCTTTCTTATTTACGAAAATCAATTACATAATTATTAGTGCAGAACAAAAATAACATTTGAAAACAAAAAAAAAACATATTATGTATCGAAAATAGTGACTATATTAACAGAATTAATAGAATCACAAAAGAGAATCAGAGATTGTTTTATTTTGCCAAGAAAAGCTCGTCTAGACAATCCGTGCGAAACATAGAAAACATAATTCAATTCGCTCAAGCACTGATGTGTACATTAAAGAAAAGATACAATACGAAACGAGCGATTCTCACAATCTCTGGTGTGGATTGGTCCATTAAAAGAGCGTGTAAATTGTTTCGTATTCGGAAAATGAAGCCTTAAAAGCCGGTGCATTGCCGTAAATCCGTCTAGACAGACTGCCAAAGATAGAAAATATACCAGTAATAGCAAATAATCTCATTCGATCAACCGGTGATGTGTGCAGATGTTACATTTCGATTCGACCGATGTTCAGTAGTGTCGACGGACCATCAAATTAGCGATTAACAGATAGTTAAATACATTAATATAAATGTAAATTGAGTTTATAGTTATTTGGTTTGAAAGTTTAACTACTGATTTGATGACCTCATTCAGATATAACTTGCACACATAGTTGGCAAACTATTAGTTAACGCATTAGCTTAGATTAAGCAATAAATTAAATAAAATATTATTTATTAAAGAAAACAATTATTATATTTTACAAAAGGAAACGGTTCATCTTTGACGATGAAAGGAAACTAAAAATGTGACTCTGACTGTATACAATTTGTCTATCGTAAGCTAGCAAAAATTTTTATATTACATTTAAAGCGGGGCCACTAAAACCACACATAAATCTGACGGTCAAGTAAATAGCTTCTAAATAATGCATACGAAATTCAGCGCAATACATCAGTAACAAGCTCTTTTGTGTTTAAAGTGAACATGTTAACATGACATCCAAAGCTCACAAGATCCCGCGCTCGTCTAGCCAGACAGCGAAAGTTACAAAATCGATGGTCGCGTTCTCTCGCCAACTCTGCGCTGAGCTGGGAAAAGCCCGCGAGCTACAAATTCCGATCTACTGGCTCTCAATAGTGGCGACGTGGCCATTGAAAAGGCGATAATGTTTATCATTAGCTTGTAAATGAACTTTATTGAAAAAGTTTGTTCATCAATTAATAATAAATATATTTACATTTGATAATGTTCTACATTCGTTGATTTAAAATGAACTTGTGAAAGTTACTATTTTACAAATGAAAATCATGTTCATCAATACTTTGCATTTAATCTATATTTACAAAGTGTTAATGAATTTGGTTCAATTTATCGGTATGTTGACCTTTAATTTAGTAATCTTATAACTCTGTCTAGTTCTGAATGGTTCTATAATGGTCAAGTTAAACAATTTTGGTTATAACAATTTAACTAAAATTTAATCAAGGTTAAAATCCAACAAAAATACACTATTTATTTATAATCGCTCCGTGAATGGCCTAAACCACAGAACTCTAGCAGAGCACTAGACATGAGGGCTGTTCAGTTTCCGCGTGAGCTGAGAGTGGTCTCGACAGTGGTCAACAGCCTATACCTTTGCCAGTCTAACTTATACGCCGAAGAACATACCTCACAGACCTATGTGTTTAACTGCCGTGTTGATTATGTCGTTAGCCATTCTTTTTGTTAGGGTTCGAGTCCCTTATTAAAATTCTGTAACTATGATTTTGTAACTCGACAGAGTGTATTTTGAATTTGTCTCTATTCATTTCTATCTATAATATCTGTGAGACAATGGGATATAGAGGCGAAATCGAAAATCACACAGACGCGTTATAAAAACTTCGTTAGAGTAGGCATAGCGCTACTGAGTCGAGATTTAAAATATTAGGCATGCCGTAGGTCGCAGTCATTATAACTAACACCTGATAGTGATCATTACATGAGTATACATTATTAGACCGGCCAACCCGTATTGAAGCTGCGAGGTGGGCGCAGGCTCCATGTCTACTAAATCAGAAGAGACTTGTTTGTTAAAAATGGGCCGATAATGATAACAGGTTGTTATCTCCAGTAGCATATAAGCTCCATCATATCAAAAAAGTTAGTATTAAAATTTAAACTTCACAAAGACGGAAGTGACGTCACAGACATCAGCTAGTTCTCTCCTAAATGAACGTATCGAAAAGCCTGAAGTTGGTGAAGCATTCACACTGTAGCATTGAGTCTAGCGCCTTTGTACCTACCGGCAAAAAAACTGCACCGAAGCCGCAAAATAAGAGCCGCGACGGGTACAGCAAATACGAAAAAGGAATTAACTGTGAAAAGAGAATAAACTGTGAGAGAAAAATTTCATTTTCTATTACGATTCCGTTCCTTTTCAACTAGTCGTAATATTCTTTTTTACTTTATTACCTGAACATGCGATGTTTTTAATCGGTTTAAACAATGTTTATCAAAGTAACGTTAAACATTTGGATGTACTGACGGGTGGTAACAAATTTGAAACTTATTTCTGCCACCTATCATTATTGTTATGTCCGGTACATGAAGAAGAATATGATTGCTGATAAATTGTCTCTCAATGTATACGTTTTACGAACTGTAATGAGACCAGTACTCAGGTACACAGTGACGTGTGTGTACAATGTAAACTCGTCTCCGGCAATCACAATTTGAGAGCGCTCCGTGTCTCTGTTCAATTGTTTCAGTAATTGCACTCCGTTTAAGCACAACTCAGCGGCGAATGGCGTCTATACGTTAGACTCTCTGTCGCCAATATCTTCGGCGGATAAATATTTGCTCGCGTTCAACTTAATGTACGTATACGTGTTGCTATGTGAGAGAAAACCACATATAAAATATTAACTGTGCAATGTTGTTTTATCTTCGTTGACCTCATTCTCGTAAGAATATAGGGATATAAAGTAGTCTATATATATTTCTACTATATCTATTATACAGACTATAATCTGTCTCTGTGCCATTTTCTTGGAGATGCGTTAAGATATTATGCCGTGATAAAAATAAGATGATGTCATGTGATGATATTGGACCTTTTTTAATGATAAGTTAGTTTTGACTAAACTTAATAACCACTCAATCGGCAGGATTTTTAATTCAGGATCGCTTCTCACTTGTTTATGTTTTTAAATCTCTTAGTTGGTAATTTATACTTAATTCCTTGATTTAAATCTAACTACTTTCTATCTCACACTTGTCCACTTTTCAAGCAGATTAACGCCAGTAAATATTAATGTTATAGGGATGCCTATTACATTCAAATTTATCAAAGTATACGTTAAAGGAACACTTGGTGTAATGTACATACATAATATACATTAAATATAAGTATTATAGTTGCGATAACATTGAACACTGAACCTTTATCAGTGATCACACATTTCACCAAACAGTGGGTATCAAAAGATTCCCGAGCCAGGACGAGTTACGGGGTCACGGGTGCGGGACGTCCCGTAAATCCGTCCTACGGGGCCGTTCCACGTATCTCGGGACAGATAAGTAATCCCCATGTTTATGTACGAACTACCAATACTATTCCACGGTAAATGCCGATGTGTATCTGTTGAGTTTTTGAACAGTTATTATTTGTATCATACAGTTAGAGATTGAAATCTTTGGGTCATACACTAAGAAAGTTAAATCTACGAGAATTATTAATAAATAGCCTAATAGATTACCGGTCTTATTCTCAAATCTCAGATGTGTTGCTGTATACATGATCATAAAAACTTTTTTGAGAAAAATTGTGCAGTGATGTTATGAGGCTGATTATTATACTAAACACATTGTAAAAGACCCACTTTATTGGATTTAATAAATTTGTTAAATAGATATATAAATAGACATTCCAGAGAATTAATAACGCTCTAAACTCGCTTGCGTTCAAATATAAAGTATATTTTTTTATCATTGTCAATTTTCGAAACTCGCTTGAGATTTTAAATATAACAGTTTTTTTTCTTTATCCGACTACATTAGAAACATTTTTTCGACGTGCATGTATGTATATATGTTTCCACTTCTTACGAGTGTACGCTAGTACACGCACACATTTTTTTTAAATCATGAAATTCATCATATTATGCTCACGCTCTACATATATCACAATTATTAGTAAAGTTTATTATATCTGCAAATGATGTCCTTATCCATGAATTAGTGACGTCAATATTCCGACAAGATATACGTAATTAAATATATATGCACTTGCATAATGCTTGAAAAACATAACCCTCCAAGCAGTGGAGTACAAATACCAGCAATTATACGAATAGTTCCCGATATAAGTGCATCCAAACAATTATGCTAACTAAAGTTTATAATATCTGCAAATGATGCAAACTTCGCAATGAATTAGTTATGCACCTGCGTGCTACCACAGAGCAAACAAACGTTACGGAGTTCTCCTCGACGCGGTTTGGGAATTCACACGTCTGGGGCTTTGCTTATTTGTGACGAGCTTCTAGTACGACAACTGTTAATACTAGTATTAGCATTATTTGAGCTTACTGTTTACATATTATACTAATATTTTGAATGCGAGTAAGGTGCCGATCGACAACTGCAGGCGACGTGTCGTAGTAACACTACAGGTTTGTATGTGTTTTTACGAAATATTCGTGGCGAGCGTCGTTTCCATATAAATACACAGAAATTTTTACTGTCGATGTGGCATGGGTATGAACTCACACTTTACATGCCATTTAAGAAATATTAATGAACTTACTTGTAATTTTTGCACTTAAAAAGCCAGGAATAAATTTAGTCCATTCCATCTCGGCTCAAAACTAAAAATTCTTTACAGTGTTGTTTTATACAGAACGAAATCTCTCAAAGAACGCCAAACACGAAATTGTATCAAATCACTAGTACAGATAAGACTTCTCTTGGTTAGATTTTAACCTTCTCTGCAGTAAGAACAAGAGCTGTAAATATACATTTAATGCAACAGTGGGACGAAACGGAAAAAAGGTCTGGCAAAGATTCTCAAAATGAATTTTTAGTTAAAGAAAGAAATAAAACGCTATTTTATTTTTTTAAATAATTTACCAGAAACAAAACCTGTTAACACAAAACGATCAATATTCATCAAACACCGTGAATATGTAGCGGGCGCGGTATTGAAAACTGCCGCCGAATCACAATGGATGAAAAATAATGGAACGTTTACAGCTCGCTGAACAAGTTACGGGCCCGAACGATCTGCTATGACGTGCTGCCGTCCTGGTACTGACAGCGTAGAATTGTGGCGAGTTTGCTTTGTTTTAGCGTCTGTCGAAAATCTTTTAAATCGTATTAAATTTCTTGAATTTGATCGTACGTGTTTAATCTGAAATCGTATGAACCGCTATGACGTGCTGCGGCTCTGGTGGGTACTGACGGCGTAGGATTGAACTGACTTTACTTTGTACCGTCCGTCTCTTCAAAATATAATCATATTCTTGATTGTCTATTGCATTTTTGAAAATAAACGTCACATCAAAAATTGCGAATCCACTGTACGTATCACTACCTCCGAATTGGTGCGTGATATATAGTTTGATTTTTACAATAGGCGTAAAATTTGTAATGCCATGAACTTTTAAAAAGTTGTCCATTGCAGTGCCCATATTATGTATTATATACCGTAGTTGTATAGAACTGTTGGAACACTAAAGTCTAATATGGTGTGTCAACAGTTTTATAAAACTAAAATTAGAGGGTACTACTGGGATGTACCCGTTAGCAGCGCCAGATACAGCTTTTTTGGTCTATGGCTACATGTGTGAAACTAAACAAATCCTTAACGTTCTTTTATGACGTGTTGTCGCCCTGGTATTGACAGCATAGGATTGTGTCCACTTTGCTTTGTTTTTCGTCCGTCTCATAAAAATCTTTCAAATCTAAAATAGTACTATTACATATTTTTACTGAGTACAAAAAAGATCTTTTCTATAATAACTTGGATCCAAGCAGGTCAACAACTAGTGGATCCCCTAGTTTTATTTGAGTAACTAAAGAAGAAAATGTAGCATGACCAAAACATTTATTTAAAAAGAAAAAGGATTTTCAAAAAGTGGAAATCTTTAAACTTTTAAACATAAAACCTGCGTTGTGAATAACGTAAAAAGTCCTTAGTAAACGCGACCTACTTACAATTTTCCACAATAAGATGTATATTGAGACAATAAAGCTATAGCCACGGGCCCCGGAACTGCTCGTTTACTGCAGAACTTTTTATTGTTTCCGTTTAAGAGTTCGCTATAAACTTACTGCTCGTAAATCTGGCTTTGAGACTGATGGTTACTGATGTAATGGTCTCGAAACTTTTTACTGTTAAAATTGACAGTTATAATTGAAAAGGAATTGTAAGTTATTATAATTGCTGTTTCATTTGTTTTTATCGAAACGTGACCACCTATTCAGAGGTTGCCTGCATCGTTGGACCAAGGGTGAGCGTATCATGGCTTCTTAGCCAACCTTGGCAGGACATCGTGATCCTTATGACGATATCCTGTATTCGTGTCCTTATTAGCTTTAAAATATTGAGCTTTTTTCCTTTCTGGAAATTCACAGTCCAAAATTAGAAATTTGATAATATTACACTACAGCCCCACGTAAAGCACGTTTATCCATCGATCCCGATCATTATCAATAATATCTGATAAATCTTAATCAACGCGCAGTGGAGCAGCGTGGTGGTTTTAAGCCCCATATTCCCCCTCATATAATGATTGAATTGATACAATATATATATATATTTTTTATTGACTACAAGTTGGCCCTTGACTGCAATCACACCTGATGTTAAGTGATGATGCAGTCTAAGATGGAAGCGGGCTAACTTGACAAATACAGACCCCTTTCGGTTTCTACACACTCCGGAACGCAAATAGCTTGGCGGTACGTCTTTGTCGGTAGGGTGGTACTCCCGCATCATTATTAATAAATCTTAATCAATGCACAGTGGAACAGCGTGGTGGTTTTAAGCTCCATATTCCTCCTCATATGCAATATTTTTTTCTATTTAATTCAATTAAGGCCAAGGTACATAAAAGAGACAAAATTTGTGCATTGAAAAAGTAGGTACATTTAGATATTCGTATAACTCGCAAATGACAAGACATGAAGAAAATGTCCAAAGAAAATGTTTAAGTCTCTCAAAATATCACAATAGAAGTCAAGACAGTAAACAATTTTCTTCATTTTTCCACAATATTCAGAACCCCATGTATTTATGGTAGGCGCTTTTCACATTGACTGGATAAAAGCAAGACGTTTTACGGTTGCACTACTCGTATTGTATCTTTTTATATAAAAGTTCATATTGTTGTGGTTTTACGAGCGTGGAGGTATTGTGAAAGTCACAATTGAGCGGAACACTTCTAAAATTGTTAAGTGTGTAACAAAAATGATGTTACAATATTTTACTATTTGAGTTTTTCTTTCAAATTCATGAGATACGTAAAAAATCGCTTAGGTTTGCTTCTAAATTTTTTTTCTATATTTTGATTTACCAATGTAATTACTGTTACATGAGACTTGATATACTAACAGCTCTACTGAAGTATTGCTCTATTATGCTATTATGAGCTACGGCTCACACTTCACTTACCAGATGGGTCAACTGTTTCATCATTATCAGCCTATTAACGGCCCACTACAGGACCAGACCTCTCTCCCCTTACAGGAGAGGGGATATGGAGCGTAGACCCACCACGCCGCTCCAATGCGGATTGGCGGGCTTAAGGTGATAATGTTTAATTTATTAACGATCACTATCAGATGTTGATGACAGTGACCGAGTCCGAGGGCTTAACGTGCTCTCCGAGCCATGATGGTATATCGCCATTAACTCTTTATTTAGTCAACTGTTTATTTAGTCTATTATTTGTAGAATAAATATTACCAATTATTTGACTGTAACTAACACCTCGGCTCATCAGGTGAGGTGGCCGCTGTTGAGCCTCACATCACTACAATGTGAGAGCGCCCTGGTATCGTCATCGGCAGTCACGTACCCACAGCATGTTCGGAGGAAATGAATTAATATGAGTGCAAGAGGGCCGGCACGTGGATTTATATTGCGTGTGTGATACCATTGCAAGCTTTTGTGGTTGTTTTAACCGACTTCCAGATAAAAAGAAGTTGTTAATTTAAAACGCATGTTGTTATATATAGTGTAACGTATAGGAGACGGAATACTTAGACCTGCTTCAATGCAGGTTGGCTGATAATATTAAACCGTTTTAACGGTCATTATCATCAGGTATTAATATGTCTTAACATAATTATATGACCTTGACCAACCGGCTAAACGTGTTCGCCGAGGCACGAAGGTATAGATGGCACCACTCTGGGCTGGCAATACTTCTGGGCTACAAATTTTATGAAAAGTAAGCAAAGATCAGTATTTCATTGCCTGATCCAGAACCTCGTGATCCGAAGCCACGTTGGCTCACCTAGTGGTGGTCTGGTGACTAACAAGGCTTTTCTCCAGTTTCTAGTATATTTACTCAAATGCCTCTGTATTACATGAAGCATCAAATGAGATGACCGCAGGCTAGTTAGCGCGTGCTAACAATTCAATTCAATTCACAGACGCCAGCAGTGCAGGCGACACACTCACTGAACACTGATTATGTGTTTGCATTACTTGTCAGACTAACTAAGTTTATGTATACTATGTAACAGTATTATCTATAAACTGTGTTAGTTAACCCGTAGTTAGTATTGTTGTTAATGACAAATTCTAATTGACGGCCGAGTAACGCAGTGGGTAGGGTCCCTGCTTCTGCGTCCTAGGCTGTGAGTTCGATTCCCACTTGTAAAAATGTGCATGTATATTTTCCAGTGTCTGGGTATTTATCTATAAATTGTGTACAATGTGTATTTATATGCATAATATTTAATATTTATCAGTTATCATAGTACTCATAACACAGGCTACCTACGCTTATATTGGGGCTATAATAGCGATATGTGTAATTATTGTCCTGTAATGTTTTTTTTATTTATTTATAAAATGAAAAAAAAAATTCAAAAATTCAAAATCGTTTATTTCAAGTAGGCTTATTACAAGCACTTTTGAAACGTCAAATTGGACTATTTGTAGTGACTCTACCACCGGCTCGGAAGGCAGGTCCTGTTGAGAAGAGCCGGCAAGAAACTCAACAGTTGCTCTTTTTATAATATTATTAATTTTACAATATTAAGCGTGTTATTACATAAAGTTATTTATTTCACTTCCTGTGTGAAGTTGAAAGCCGATCCAATTGCCTTTGAACATCTGTGTCATTTAAAAATTCATCGATAGTATAATAACCCTGACAATAAATAAGTAATATAAATAGTAAAAAATACTAGAAACAAGTACCTACGAATAGAAAATATTCGGAATTCGATCGTTATTCTATTTAACGATATTACCAACGCTATTTACGATTCTTTGTCTTTGTAAGTGAAGCAAATATACAACAGATTTTTCAAAGAAATAAACATTTTTTCTCAATACTGAAAAAATATACATTTAAATAAACACTATCCAATTATTTCACTTATTTTAGAAAATCAAGGACATGATAAAAGTGGTCGAATAGAAATCCGTGAAAATTAACGAGATTTTTTTATTATGTTACAATACTACCCGCACGCGCTCGTAATGAGTATTTCGTAAATTGTCCCTTTCTATTAATATTCTATCGCAAATTGCTGATTTTAGAACTAAAAACAAGCAACATTCGGGTATATTTTTATGTCGCTATATCATAACATTCCAAAGCAAATTCATTCCTTTAAAAAAGTCATTAAAACTTACCCCCTTGCAAGAAACCACCCATAGATCCCCCAAACGACTATCGTAAGCTCGATCGTTAAGAGCATCCAATTTATGTCAGTGTGTATATCAGAGCACTAAGACGGTAGCTGCGGTCAAGTCGCGCCCTTCCAAGCTCCACGAAAACCAGTTAAACCAGACCCCACTCTTCCTGCGAACCCTTTTTACTTCCCTCAAAAAACAACAAACGCGAAGTGCAAGAGCAGCTCATGTTACACTAGCCGTGCCTTCAGACATGACCGCTCTACGGGCCTTATTTGATGCTCAAGTGAAACCTCTTAGAAATCCTTCAAGGGGCTTAAATTAACAGGCGGGGAATATCTTTGCGTAGCACTCATCTGGCCAATTATAAATGGCTCCGGATTCAGACCAATTTGCATGGCTCGGAGGGTCTAGTTAAGTGTATACTTGTAACGGATTAGAGTCAATAAATAAGACGTATTCCACTCCTGAGTGATGTTTCAACCGATTTTATACGTCATTTCGAACAGATTTCGGTGGATTTTCGGTGAAATTTCGGTTTCAGATAACCGTAACAGAGTAATTAATTATTTCTGTCTGTGAACGAGATTGTTTCCGCTTGTTTAATTAAAATTATTGTTTCGAATTAATTGCGTAGGTACGAGTACGTATTTTTAGTGAAGGACTGTTTTAAGGGAATGCAACAATGTTAGCACAACACGCGTTTAATTTATTGTCATGGGGCCCTATTTATATTGCCAATGTAATTAAAAGATTTTCGGAATAAAGAATATTTGTTTAATTGACGAGTATGTTATAATGAGAGGGTTGACGCATTGGATTCGAATTTTAATTACAAGTGTTTTATGTTGTCAACTTTTTTACACGTACGGGTTGTCGTGAACAGTACATTTTATGTTTTGCTTATGTTAACCGTTGGTTATGATAACCGAAATCTTGGTGCACACAAGCCTAAGTGTTTTATGTTGTTAACTTTTTTAAGACACAAAAAATTTTGAACAAACTGTTCAATACTAGTGTTAACAATAATGATTATGATTTTAATATTGGTCCTAGACAAAGTGGTCTTAGGCACTTCTTAAGTATTATTTTTTTCTTCTTTTTATCATATACAAGTCAGAAATATACATATGAGTAAATATGTGTAGACGATAAACTAACCGTTGTTCTGAAAGAAAATCACTTGCTTTACCGCAAAACTTTTCAGCTCGCAACTGGGGCGGAAGCTTAGACTTGCGACAACTTCCAAAAGTTTATATTTCCACAAAGTAGGCGAGAGATTTTACAAATTAAAATTGCGCTTTAAATTTTCTACATTTTTCATCCTACCTGCAGTTTTTTTTTGTATTCTTATTTTCTTTGTACGTGTATTTTTAATTAATATTACAACAAATTTAAAGTCGTAGAATAATTAAATATGTATTAATATATTGATTGCGCAAATTTATAGTCGAAGAATAATTAAATATGTATTAATATATATATGGCTGCATTACCGGCTCAAGAGCTGATCGGATTCGGATACAATTTGCCACAAAGATAGATTTCATATCTAATATAGGAGTAACACATAGATACTACGGTTTTAACAAGTATTTATCCCAATAGGTCTTAAAGTAAATTAATCTACGTAGGTCGTAGGCACACCTAGTAAAACAATAAAGAAAAAAACAAGTATTTTTTTTAATCTATCTACCACATACAAGAACATCCTCAAATAAATAACAATAACAAATCTCTTAATATTACCAAAGTACCGCTTTGCTCTTATGATCATGCCGAATCCCTATTTTTCCCCAAATACCTAACTAAATACCACGCCTTTTCCGTGTATCTCAGCTTTAATACCGCCCCGGGTTTTGTGGTATTGGGTATATGGAGCTTTCCTACCCATATGCAGCGTTAGAGTCAAGATTGACGGTATTAAATGTACGAGATATATCCATTTTATAGCTACAAACTTAATGTATCCTCTTATATGTGTAGTTTCGAAACAATTTTACTGTCACTAACCAAGTAAATGCAATCCAAATATTTAAGCAGCTTATTTCCGCCAAACAGTAGCATTGATCGGTAAGCATCACCGACAAAATTCCAATATATCACCTTTTTATTTATCATTATCACTTCACGACAAATTGAATAAGAATTTTTAATGAAAAATTGAACCGACTTCAAAACGGCACTAAAAAGTAAAAAATAACTGCGTCATTTAGTTGCTTTAATTTACTTAAGCATATCTATAGTCGGTGCCATCCAAGGTTTCTACTTTAAGGGTGTTATGTAAAACCTACAGTGCTTTGCTGATTCGTCAAATAAACGTTAAACTTGGCTGGCACCGATTTCATATATATGCTTAAGTAAATTAAACTTTGCTTGCTTGCTTGCTTATGCTTAAGTAAATTAAACTATTAGAGTACATTATACGTCACTTGTAGCCAAAAAGCTATCGAGACTGACAGAAACACCGAAATCGCTGCAAGGGTGCCTATAAAATTTGAAAAGTTACTTCGATTTCATCACGATCATAACAAGATAACTATGGTACTATTTTGGAAGTGCGCTCTTTTTAATAAACAAAGAATTATCAAAATCGGACACATCACAATTGATGGAAATATTGGCGAACTTATAAACAAAACATAGGGTATAGCCGATGAACAAGAACCACCTCCCTTTTTGGAAGTTGGCTAAATAACAGATTTCATTATTGACATTACAAAAGTAACTAATAGCATGTATGTAGGGAAAGTAATTGGGTATTCATAGACATCTTGCGTCCATTCGTAGACAACATATTAAAATGATAGGTAGCTAAACACCATCAACAAAATATATCGCATAAAAAATATAGCATATTTACGAAGTATAGTAAAAGACAAGAAGCAATTAGTAACAAATTCAAGCTTCGAATGTTTCTTTGGTAAGTTGTGCAGTTTTTAGAGCGTGAAACGTATCCCGTCACCCGCAGGATCCCGGTCACATTAATTACTCTTCTCAGAGCCTTCTGTTACGTACATTTTGTTACTGTTCTTCATTAAATATACTAGAGTCTAGAAGTATTATAAAAGAAAGAAACATCACTAGTACGAATAAATTTTGTACTAGGAGAGCTTTTGTAACAGAGTTCATCAGACAAGTGTAGTAGTACAGTAATGATATTCTGTAACGATATTTTTATAACTCGACAGTGTAAGTTCGATTCGTTTCTCTCTCTCTATCTACAGTGTTGTGTTAGACAAAGATAGAGGCGAATTTGAAACACGGGCAAGTTCTTAAACAGGTGTACGGGATAGAGCCACAGCTTTTTGTAACAAAGCTTGTCAGGAAAGTACTTATCGTTTCTGACGTTAAATATTCTGTGTATTCTGACACATGTCGCTTAAAACCTACGCTGGCAACACTTTGTAGGAATCTATAATTTCCATGTTCTGCAAAAAGTGAATTTGTTTATGGATTAATGATGTTTCATACTAAATATGGTTTACTTAACTTTATGGTCATAAGTTCGTGGTCCTAACCAGACAATGTAAAGATCTTCTGATACTAAGCCAAATGAGCCAAGCATCATCCGCTTTAAAGCAACTTGGTGGACTCGTAATCCCAATTGTTAGTCAAGACTTCGACTTTATCTTCCGAAAGACACGAACCGAATAACCCATTCGAACAATGAAGTACAATTAAAAAAAAAACAAATCCAACACTGATAAAAAAAAATCTGTTACGAAATAAATATTTTGAAGTCGTATAAGTATCCCATCGTATAATGATAAGCTTTTTTGTCAGAGTATAGAGATACAATTACATTAAACATTGTGCCAACTTGCACAATATAAAGTTAAACGTCCTTTGAACGAATTCTTCCCAACGGCAGTGCTTTCAGGACTGAAACTGTTCCTACATTTTTGCTGGAACGCCCGACTTGCTTCAACGTGCTTTGTTTAACGTTGCAAAAATGTTACTTTACGTGAACCTAATTATTTGTAATTTGCTTTTTAACTTTAAATACTCAATGCTAAAAATGTTTGAGCTCTGCTTCAAGTATGTTTTTAATACGAATTAGAATTGAACTGTTCACAGACGATCTAACTTATCTGAAAATCATTTCAGGACACATATTTCTGCGTGAATATCACAATATAATTAATTTTTGAGCAATGATACTTAATTGAAATAATTGGAGGTCGGTAAAAAACGTCTGCCAATAACTGTTTAAATAATTAAAAAAATGCTAGCTAATACGTAAATCAATCAGAAAGCAGTAACATAACTTTTATATTATATTGTCAGCAATCATAATTTATTCAGTTAACATAACTTTAAACTGTTTATCATCGACATCGTTCATGTAAAATATAGCATAAATAAATCGATATATGATACTACGTTGATCTTTAGAAAAGTTAAAATTTCACTTATTTGATTAATCGGCCAACCAAGTCATATTGTCTGTAAGCAGCTTTTACTAAATTCGCAAAAATAATTGACAATAATATATGGATTATTCGCAGAAAATAATAACGATCATAATCCCCGTATTTTTACATAAACAGCACTCAATAAGCATACTTAAGCGCCGTTCTGTTATCGCGAACATTCCATGGCCTCGAGCCATGGATTCAGAATTCCATAAAACAAGTTATTCCAAGGAAATCGGCAGAAAAACACCGCCATGGGAGCTGTGACCCATTATGCGCCCTATCGGAAAAGTTTGACATGTAACGAGTATTACGGGATAACGTATCTATCGGAAGTATTTTCTGCCCTTAAATACAGGGTTGTCTACAGAACAAAAAAACAATGCGGTGGGTTTATATCTTTTGTATTTTTAACAAAAAATAGAACCGACTCAAAACGCACTAAAAAGTAAAAAATTACTTTGTCATTTAGTTGCTTTAATTTACTTAATTTGATGGTGCCAGCAAGTTTAAGAAACATTTATTTAACATCTTTGTATATTTTATAAACTGTGATCCTCATGCAACTTGACTAGCTTTTTAGGCTTATATTTATATAAACTGTGATCCACATGTTAACTAGCTTAGGCTTAGATTATTAGTTTTGCGTTTGATTCGTGCTGTTTTATAGGTCGAGTTATCTTTAATCCAAGAAATTTTTAGTAGCAGCAGAATGAAGTATTTTTAGCTTTTATTCCTGGTCATTGAAGTGGAGGGAAGATTGGTCACATTTTAAAAAGATGGACATATATTCTTAAAACATAATGTAATGCATTGTGTGTGCTGAAGAATAACCAAAATTATTTTATAGTCAAGTATGGGAGTCCACATAGACAGAGCCGCAGGCATTTGCTAGTAATTATATAGGTGGCGAGGCAGCAGAAGGTGACCTAGTATTGCCCCACGAACACAATTGTTTCTTACTTAATGCGCTTCTATCTTGTTTATTGGCCATATCCGGCTTACAGGCAGGTACAGACAATGTACTACATGTTGATATAAAACACAGTATCTACGACTATCACAAAATGTTGTACTTAATTAAAACCGTTCGACAACTCAACAATCTAAAATCATAAAAGTCAAAAGGCCCTTTATCATCGCTCTATTATTGTATTCGTATTCCTCTTATTTGGAGACAAAAGGAAAATATTTTAATCATTTTATTTTTTAATTTTATGATATGTAAAAAGTTACATGAAAAAATAATTTCTTTTATTTTTATGTGCCCTTAAAATAATCTTTTTAACAATGTGTCGAAAAGTTGAACTTTTCTCTGAAAAGACAGGCGAAAACCCTGCCCTTAAGGTTCCGGTTTTTTTAAAGATTTTTTATCTCCATTCTTGACGTTTAAACAGGAAACCGCCTGAGGACTTTGTTTGTTTGTTATCTTTAATTGAGGAAAATGTATAAAAAAGCTTTTTATTACGATCACATATGATCAAGTATTTTGGGTAACGATGGCACCAATAATAAATTTTAACGAATGTACTTGAACATGGTTATGTCAAGATTAGTTAAAAGTTAAAAATATCAACTTTTTAAACGATTAAGATGCCTCACTTGTTTCGTAGATTGCTACTTTTACTACGTATAATAAAGTCCAGACTTCAGTTCAAGAACTACTCGTATAACATATTTCTCTCTATTATTTGTTTATTAAATATTAATTTTAAAATATATCTTTCCAGGTAAGAAACGCCATTATCAGAAACGGATAGCTGTGAAAGCAAATTACGGTAATGGTATTTTTTGCACGAAATAAAAATAAGTGAAAAATTCATAGCATGCAACAGATATTAAAATGAGAAAATACGAGAAAAGATTAACAATTTTTTTAATTCTTAAAAAACATCCGAATCCGAAGGAGGCACCTACACCAATTTTTTTCACTCGGTATTCTTTACATTATTTTTCTAAATATCACTCTTTGCTGTAACTTACGTTATACAATGAACCCAAAAATACGCAATTTCGTCATATCAAGGGTGGAATGAAGGGCGGTGAACGGACGTGCTCGATTACGAAACGAAATTTGCATTTTTACCGTTTCTGCGAATGTTATCGCTTGTTTTAATTATGCTTACATTCTACTTCCGTATAATTTTCAAATAGCAAATATTTTTGTGATATTTTAGGCTCTAAAAAAAATCAGACTTGCGCACTGGGCATTGATGCTAACTGACTATTTTCGAATCCGAACCGAATCAAACTTTTTATTATTATGAAATGACTAGCTTTTGCCCGCGACTTCGTCGGCGTGGAATTAGTTATTACGGCAGCCTAATTTTTCTAAGCTTTAAATGTCATATTTATTAATATCTAATAAACTGCCTAAGAAATAGGTCTTAAGCTTTCAAAATTACGACACTTTCATACAACATTTCATCCCCCCTTTAGCCCCTTACAACCCTTTTTTCGCAATAAAATGTAGCCTATGTCCTTTTTCAGGCTCTAGACTTACTGTGTACCAAATTTCATTTAAATCGGTTCAGTAGTTGTAGAGTGAAAGCAAGACAGACAGACAGACAGACAGAGTTACTTTCGCATTTATAATATTAGTTAGGAAGTTAGGATGAATGTCATATTTATTAATATCTAATCAACTGCCTAAGAAATAGGTCTTAAGCTTTCAAAATGACGATACTTTTATACAACATTTCATCCTCCTTTAACCCCTTACAACCCTTTTTTCAGGCTCTAGACTTACTATGTACCAAATTTCATTTAAATCAGTTCAGTAGTTGTAGAGTGAAAGCAAGACAGACAGACAGACAGAGTAACTTTCGCATTTATAATATTAGTTAGGAAGTTAGGATATATGTCATATTTGTCAAAATGACGATACTTTCATACAACATTTCATCCCCCTTTAACCCCTTACAACCCTTTTTTCGCAATATTTTAACTATTTAGTGCGTTTTGAGTCGGTTCTATTTTTTGTTAAAAATTTTTATTTCTTTTTAGTGATTTATCGCCACGTAACGTACTCGTACTATACTGTCATAGTATATTATACGGCACTAGTAGTCAAAAAGCCGATATCGCTGCAATTGTGCCTATAAAATTTGAAGAGTTCCTTAAATTTTCCCAGGATATCATCATCAGATCCTTACATGATAACAATAGGACCATCTTGGAAGTGTGACCTTTCTTTAAGAAAAACAATTGTCAAAATCGGACAATTCTGTAAAAAGTTATACGTGGTCATACATAAAAAAAATATACGTGTTGAATTGAGAACCTCCTTCGTTTTTTTCGACGGTTAAAAATAATTGAGATATAGTTTTCGGAATATTACCTGCTTATACTTGTTTAGCTAGTCTATGTTAGGGATAAATGATTTTAAAAAAATGTTCTTCTTATTTAGCTTCGGATTGAACATCACGTTTTATATTACATACCCACACAGAGGAGATTATTCATTTTGGGCCTTTTTTGAAAGTGCCAGCTAACGAAAAAAAATAATATAATTATATCGTTAGAACTAGCCATTTGAATGTTCTGTTTTTGTAATATTCACACACATCTAAGACTTAGTTTGCCAACGTTTTATTAATCTAGGTCAACAAAAAGTACACTGGATTATGATTTCCTTCAAAAGTACGACTCAAACGTCTGTGTTAAATAACCTCTACCACTGCGTTTATATGTGATTGCACACCTATTCGTTCTAGCGTGTAAGCAACGTTCCCGCCGCGTCTTTATCTAAACCTCCCGTCTGCTCCATTACCCTCAGATAATGATCGTCGATTCTAACACTTGGTTGCCCGCGAAATATCTGTGGTGAGAAATTAAAAGGTATATAATAGCGATAAAGTAACTATATAAGTAAATATTATTGGACTTAATATTTGAAATTCCAATAGTAAGTTCAGGTAGCTTGTTTATGGGTACTTTGAAATGTCAAATATTTTTATATATTCTACCAACGACTTAAGGTATGTAGAGAAGACCCAGACACTAGAAAACATCCATGTAAAATCATCACATAAATATTTTCCATATTGGGAATAAAACTATTTAGCCTACGACGCAGAAGTTGAAACTATCCACTGCCTCTCAACCTCTTTATCATTTAAAAACTATCTATAGGTATAGATGAATTTTTAAATACTTAATATTTGTCAAAAACCATCAGCCTATTTGACTGCCCACTACCAGGCCTCCCTCCTCGTAGGAGAGGGTATTTGGAACAGCGTTGCTTCAGTGCACCCTTGGCGAGCTATGGCTGATAATGTTTAATTCACTAACGACTGACGGCTGAATATGCTCTCCAAGACACGAGGTTGTAACACTATTTTGACGACTAGGACTTACAAAGAACTGAATATTTTTTACAAGAACGAAGAACTCAAGAGTTAATTCTGCACCCAAGGATTCAAATCCAAGACCTCGTGACTGAAGCCATATAGGCTAACCACTATACCAACGAGGGAATTTGAGGCAGTACCTACTAAAATGTTTATTACAAATTTTTAATAAACTTGCCCTGTTCGTGTATGACAATTAAATCCTAGAAGCTATATTAGAAGTCTATATGATATTCCATAGAACCCACATTTAGTATACTTGGGCAACTTCAATGAGAATAAAACATTTTGTGGAGTCATGGTCGAAGATAGAGTCGGAAGGCGGCTGCCGGATGTATGCTTCGAAATGTTAGTGGAAAAATACACCGAGTCTTACTACTGGATCTTCAATTATGTCATCAACTGATCTCCCCTCTTCAAATGGAATAAAATAATGCGTCACATCGCTCAGATACCTTTTCATTTAAATATTATAATGTAAGTGAAGTATAATTTTATTAATGCTGACGAATGTAACCCATGAAGCAGTATTTGTACTGCCTAGCAAGATTTATATGTCCCAGTCTTAAAAATTACATAAAGCGATACTTCAGATTAACGGGTACAAGACGGGTTGGACGAGGTATCCTTAGCATATTCCACGAAGTAATGGGCAGTAATTTCCTTTGATCTGAAAGAGGGCCTGCTTCTAAGTTTCTTTTAGTGAAAGAAGAATCTATCACCAACTAACAAGAAAAAGAAAAACAACTTTGTGAACTGCGACTTCTAGATATGCTTAAGTAAATTAAAGCAACTAAATGAAACAGTTATTTTTTACTTTTTAGTGCCTTTTGAGTCAGTTCTATTTTTTGTTAAAAAATTTTATTTCCTACTTTTTAGTGATTTACCGCCACGTACCGTACTCGAACTATACTGTTATAGTATATTATTATATGGCACTAGTAGCCAATACGCTACCGATACCGAGTCAAAAACCGAAATCGCTGTAAGCGTGCCTCCAAAATTTGAAGAGTTCCTTCAATTTCCCCAGGATATCATGGACCACCTTGGATGTATGCCCTTTCTAATAAAAAAATAATTATCAAAATCGGACAACACTGTAAGTTACGTAAATAAAAAAAAAAAAAAAAACAAACAAACAAATATACGTGTCGAATTGAGAACCTCCTCCGTTTTTTTTCGTCGGTTAAAAAGTCTTCTAACATTGAATATCAAATCATTAAGCTTCTGCCACACCTATCAACTAAAGATTTTTCGAGAGTCTCAAGCGACAATTGTTTTGTACCGATGACCCCGCAGGCAATTTACAACGCAATATACAATACGCAAAGGATATAATATGACAGCGAAAAACAGAAGGGGAGACGATACTCCCGATTACTTATGCCATTAGGCAATCACGACTACCGCAGTTGATACTAAGCTCTCGTGAGGTTTGCTACTGTGAGATACTCCCAGCTAAACATAGATATCTAGTAAAATAAGATATAATTCTAGCAGTATAGACATACTTCTAGATAAATAGATAATGTTGCTTAAAAGTGTTTTAGTAGCCATGCTCTTGTGTCTCGCTTTGGAGGCGGAGGCTAGACGTGGTCGAAACAGACCAAGAACAAAATCAAAGGTAAATCAGTTCAAATTATCCTATTGTAAGACTTTTAAATAAAGCCCACCACTTTTAATATAAAAGAAGTATTAAAAAAAAAGACGAGTAAAAAATATATAAACAACTGGTCATGGCCTAGCGGTAAGGCGCTCTAAGTGCTCGGATTGCTAGAGACGCGGGTTCGAATCCCGTCGGCTCCGCAATTTTTTTTTTTCAAGCGTGATATTTCAAAAAGTCATTCAGTCAAAAGACGTCGGAACCGAATTATGCTTTTGATATTCAGGGGGTGTTAGGTTTTTTCGTTACGGAATTTCTGAATATAGCCCGCGATAAAAGCTATGCAATAGCTTAAAATAAAAACAACTGGTCATCTGACGACCTAAAAAGTCATCAGTCAGTTCGTAGTCAGGACTCCAGAGTGCTTCTTCAAAGCCGCAGAGGACATACTCAAAGTGTATTATTTTTTTACCCTTGATCCAACTGCTAAACGAAAACCTTATCAAGATTTATAAATACCCTATATCAAATCACCTAGGAATCGAGTACTACTCGTATTAGCAAACATTACTATAAAGTAACGCGTACGATATAAAATGTATAGACGAATATTCTTTGCAGGTGCAAATTGGGCTGCCTATAACCGGTAAATACAGGGACCCGGAATCAGATCAGTACTACAATAACAATGATGTAAGTTGGCATTGTTCATTTAATAATTACAAACATTACGTTGTTTTTATGATGATTAGTATAACTTTCCATTTTACTAGATATCTTCTGAATCTGTAGAGTATGATTAACTTATTATTCTATTTCCTTGTATTTTTTTTTTAAGTATTGTTTTTTTTAATGTATGTAATTAATTTTACTAAGGTAAAACTAAATTTTTAATATATTTAAATAAATTTAATTATAAACTATTCGTCAAAAAATGTGAATTTAGTTTAATTAATTATTAATTGTATTTTGATTATTTACTGAAATCCTTTCAAAGTTCAAGACAAATTATCTTGACTATTTCATTTGACATGACTTGACTCATAGATTGAGTGCCGATTGCCTGAAAATCGACTTGACCTTAATGCCGCAAAAATACTTACCAGCCGTTTAGAAATATGCCTAAAATTTTTAGGGCGCCAAAATTCTACTGGCCTCACACTTTGACCTTGAGTACGTTTTGGGGCACAAAATAGCCTTCCTGTGCACCGCGAAAGGAACACCGCGACCGCACATCACTTGGTTTAAAGATGGCAACGAAATTTTCGCACATCACTACTTGCACGTAAGTAAATGCACTTACTCATGCATATGTTTTTCCAATTAAATAAATGTCGAGGAGTCCTTCTGGGACCTCAGCGGTATCACAGAAGGGCTTGGGTGAGCGTAGAAGATTCGCCAGAGGTTTAGATGTGTATGAGTAAATACTTTTTTTGCGTTATCTTTTATTATACGCATAGCTTGAGGTCTATAGCATAGAAGTCAGTTTTTCCTTATTCCTACAACTTGGGTATCTTAAAAACAAGAATAAATAGACATCTTCTAGGCGAGCGCGTCCTACCTTAGACCACATTTACAGAGTATTATGTACCTTTAAAAGACCCTAATCATAACATAATTATAAAAATATAAAAAATTATGTGTAGAAGTGTATGACTATAGGATTTTGCTATTTAGCAATTTTTTCTAATTATACAAATTTACTATTTACTAGTAAAGTGAATATGTCGCTCACTCATAATTCAAAATTCCAGATACACGAATGGTTTATCGGCGATGACCGCGTAAAGTCCAAGATAGAAATCGATCCGGCTACCCAGATGGACGCAGGCGTGTATGAGTGCACAGCTGATAATATGTACTCAATCGACCGGCGCTCTTTCAAAACTGACTTCTCTATTGCGTTTGATTGAGTCTGTGATATTGTAATAAGAAGTATGATATAAATAAAAAACTATTTGTGTTTATATGAAAACTTCTTAATAAAATTCAAATTGAAATTCTCATAAATTTACAGTTAAATATGTACATTGAATTAAAATTTATAATTAAATAAATAAGAAAGTAAATGCTTAAACATTACAATATCCTAAACTATACATAATATATTAAACAATAAAAAAAAAAGTTAAAAACTTAGGCGTCATAATATTCCTCCGAATCGGTGTCGAGCGGTAAAGTGCCCAGAAGGCTGGCAGCATTGCCACGTTGAATGGCAATGCTGATCCTCTGTGGAAGTACGCAAAAAAGAGACCAGCCTTCTGGTCACGGGAGGCGTCGATTAAACCTTTGAGATTTCTCTATAAAAAAGCGAGTACTCGAGACCCCATTTGGTTTCACCATTTTCAATAAAGCTCCAAACGGCTCAACACATAGTTTTCTTAATCACCGACGAGGTACTGTACTTGCGCCATGCGAGATGGCACAGTTTACATCGTCAAAGTTTGGTTTACATAAAATGAATTGAATATTACAGAAAATTAGTAACAACGATGCTTTGAAGTCTTGTTAGCCTACGAGGCTTTAGACGATGAGGTCCTGGGTTTGAGTCCTAAGTCAGATTATGAAATAATTTGTCTTTCTTCTTTGAAAAATTTTGGTGACATTTCTCAGCCTGGAAATAAGAAGGGTTGGTATTATACCTTGGTAAACATTTTAAGTACTCAACATCAATAACATTTTTATCGGTCACAGCCTGCATTGCAGTTGTAGATTAAGCTTTATATCCCCTCTCCCATACAGAGGTCTGGCACTGTGGAGAGGAAATTATGAACGTATTTTTCTCATTGAATAAAAAAGGACAAAAGGTAACCTTATCGGTATGAGTAATCCCTGCTAGACAGCCTTACTGTTAACCCAATAGTTTGTCATAACAAAATATTAGTACTATTACAAGCAAAAATCCAATGCTGTCAACTTTTATGTTATTGTTCCCCCTCGATCCTGTAACACAAATTATTATATAGGAGTTTTCACATTAACAGGCCTCCACGCACTAACAATAGTGACGCGGCAGGATGACGCGCACGAATCGCGCCCATTACCTTGATGAACAAAGTATTTTATTGCCCAACTTGCCTGCCCGCTAATTGCTTCAGAAGCTATAACTACCTACTGAAAACATACGGGTCTTGTACTATATAGAAGACAAGAGTAAAAAGGCATCTTTTAGGCATATAGAGAAGTACTCTAACCTAGACCTCATCATTGCACCAAGTACGATTGTAGTTAAGCGCAAGCCTGTTTAGAATAAACACCTACCTTTTGTAAACATTTATATTTGGTAGATCTTTTCCAAGAAGTACTATGTCCATGATCCTTGAATAACGATGCAAAATAAAAGTACTGTCTTTGAAGACAGCACTAACTTATACTTTTCGAGATGATTTACTGATTTCGATATCAACATTGTTAAATAAAAATAGACTCACACTAAAAAGTAAAACTAATGACACAGTTATTTTTTTACGTTATACCGGTACATTGCTTAATAATGCTTAATTAATGCTTTGCATGATCATGCCTGAACTAATTTAGAAAATCTTTAACCCTAAATTTAATAGAAATCGAACCTAGAATTGTTTAATGATTCGGTTTTAAAATTATTCCCAAATGCAACAAATATAAGTAAATACTAAAAAAGCAAAGAAGATATTATTAATTATTTAAACAATAAATCAGATTAGTTAAACATTATTACATTAAGTAAAGTCTTGCAGCAGATGAAACTGAGGACCACAAATAGTCAACCATAAAGCGCTTGCAACTGCAGTTTACTGAAAATATGTATTCAAAATCAATTCCGAACAGCGATTTAGCAAAATGGCGACGGGAAATCGCTGATCGGAAACGGGAGGGCAGCCATTGTCTCCCGGAAGTGAGAATGTGCAGCCGTGCCCCCCGGAAATGGTCTGTGGTTGGTGGTACGTACACTGTGGCCACGCTGCGTTTGTAATGGTGGTAACAGGGGATGTGAAGCTGTTCAATGGAGGGGATGATTTTAATATTGATAGGTTGTACTTTTGTATTACTAAAGGAGATATTTTTATTATAAGAGGATATTCCAATTATAAGAGACGGAACCTCTAAGGATACAATAGTTAGTTGAGTTCAAGGTAGTCAATTAATTAATGTTGAGGTAGGAAATAATAGCAAGTAGAGTTCAATATGATATACAAATACAATGGTATATCTGACTATATGATCGATCTCTTTAAACAAATTGTACTGAAATATCTCCGAAACAAAATAAGATATCGACAAACACCCAGTTTTAACAACACCTAATCAAGTTTTCAACTAAAATGGATTTTCAATGAAGAAAAATACTGGCCTAAAATTCATTTCAAGAAATTGGTAAAATTCATTTCAATAGTAGTAGAGTTGTTGTAAGAGAAGTCGTCGAGGGAAGTACTACCACCATGCTTATTTCTGTCGCACATACCTTGTTCTAGTCTGAATACAGACACATGAAGCTTAATCTATGCCCCAAACAGACACAGAGCAGCACTTTGCAGGAAGTGGTCATTGCATGTCTTGTTTTTCTATTAAGACGACGGTTTTCCACTTTCCCATGCCATCTGCTAGGTCCGTCAATCATTACTAGAAAAAAAGATTTTAAATTCTCCGCTCCCGTAGCAAGGAACTCTGAAGGAGAAAATCGCTTAGTTTAAAATGCGGAGAGCGGAGAGCAATCTACGTCAGCTGAACCAGCTCCTCGACGAGAGTAACTTGAGTATTAATTTGTAAAGCTCTTGCAGAATAAATTAGTGACTCGGCGACTTGATATTATGTCAAGTTGATGGGAAATTGGAACGTTAAGCTGTGAACATACCGATTACTCATATCTTGCTAAACATATTAAGAAATGCTATGTTATAAGGAAAATATGCTTCATTTTTTTTATTAAAAATTAAGATCCGTTTACTACCTATTTAGTATTTACTCAATGCTCAACTTCAAGAAACTTTACTTTGAGCACAGTAAATGCATCATAACTTCCTTAGTAGTAAACTCGTACTAGTAACACTTTCACAGTATTTGAGATTTATACAGTCATAGTATTACATACCAATAGTATTTTTTTATATATGTCAGTCTAATGGTATCACAGAATATATTGAAACGTTTTGTCATTCACATTATAAAGTTAAAAATATCTCAATGGGTTAAAAAATTGACTTTTATGGGAGAGAAGTCGTTGGCAACAGCTTATTAGAATATCTCAATATGTGGTTATGTATAGAGTCAAATCATGAGCGACAGCCGGCCGCCGGCCGTTTTCAGTTTCCTTTCAGCCTTTCACCCACAACTGGTCCTAAATCGCTAATCTAATTAAACAATAATAATCTTTAATATGTGTTATAAAGATCCCTCTGATATACATATGGGCACTTTAATCACAAGCATGCCTAATTTTATGTCCACATAAGTCTCGAAAAAGGTCTTACAAAAACATTGGGCCAGTAAAAAGTATAATAGGTATGTATGTGTGTTTAAACTAGCGCCAGACTCGTTGGCTCCAAACAATTTATGCGCATATCGGATCGCTGTTAAACTTGCCTTGTTGTTGCCGACTTTGATTATTCTTCGACAGATAAAAAGCCGATTCTTTCTAAATACAGTCATATGGTAAACGCAGTATATTTTCTTTACTCAATGACAACTTTGCCTATGACGGTTATTTCACCGTGATGTTAAAAGACGTCGATGTGTCTAAGATGGTAGCGGGCTAACTTGAAAGAGGTACGTTTTTCAAACCTCTAAATGTTTTCAACGCGGCATCATACCAGAACGCTAAATCGCTTAGTGATATCCGAAGCGTCTTCGCCGTCAGATGGTAACAAGCTAATCACGGCCAAAGCGTAAATCAGATTTAAGCTCATTTAAGATTCAGCATAGATCAGATTTAAGCTTAAAACAGAAAATTCTGATTGCAATCCAAGTAATTAATAAAAATGCACATGTACATTGCAAAATATATTATTACTACAAAGAAGTGGTACATTTCTTTATGACAACCACAAATTGACTATGATGTCAACGCTACGAGAATAGTACTACCCCATCGCTTGTTCCATTAAATCGTATACATTGTACACTATACGTAGTATAATGCGTCTAAACATATTTTATTAAATCTTTTTGTAACTACTAGTGAGTCTTAGGTATTTATTTAATATTACACACTCTTGTATCAAAAAATTATCACAACCTTGTTCGACTAACACTTTACATGCATACATTTTCCATTAATCCACGGTAATGGTGATAAATATAATGTAAGTGTAGTGAACGTACTCGGAGGTAGTCTTAAATAATATCTAGCCCGTAAACTGCAAGAGGATTTAAAGTTAGTACGTCCGAGATTTGATCTAGCGCTGTGCGGGTGCAATATCCAACACAACTCTCTGTGGCGCAAGTCGGGATCGCAACAATTCAAGTTAAGATCCGCTCATGCGGATATTCCGCCACTTGCACGTGGATGTTAGAGTGCGGGACGTATCCAAAATAATAAATAACCTCTTAAAGCTGTAATCATGTGTGTGTTTTGTGTAGATGTTTGGTCAAAAGGATTTAAAGTTAGAACGTTAGAGATTTGATCTTGCGTTGTGCGGCGGATGCAATATTGAACAAAACTCTCTGCGATCGAAATAATTCATGTTAAGATCCGCTCCTGCGGATATTCCGCCACTGGGACGTGGATTTTAGAGTGCGGGACGCATCCAAAATAATAAATAACCTCTTAAAGCTGTAATTATATGTGTTTTGTTTAGATGTTTGGTCATAAGGATTTAAAGTTAGTACGTTAGAGATTTGATCTAGCGTCGTGGGGGACGTATCCAAAAAAGTTATAATTGAAAAATGTATTTTGACGGCCTCCGTGGTGCAGTGGATTTATAAGACGTAGGTCCTGGGTTCGATTCCCGGGCAGATTAAGATTTTTCTTGTCTTCTTGTTGTCTTTGTCTTCTTGTCAATTTGTCTTGGCATGTGTGAGGCTTTCACTTGACTTAGCCAGTTACCACCCTACCAACAAAGACGTACCGCCAAGCGATTTAGCGTTCCGGTACGATGTCGTGTAGAAACCGAAAGGGGTGAGGTTTTCATCCTACTCCTAACAAGTTAGCCCGCTTCCATCTTAGATTACATCACCACTTAACATCAGGTGTGATATCAGCCACATTGGCTTCACGAATTTATGAGGAAATACTGATGTATGCACCACTGGATTGCAAACGTGTTTAGATAAAGGAGCATATCCATTCAACATAGCTGCAAGGAGGCTACATAGTATTAAACTTCAGTAATGCCATCTCTAGACGCTACGTCCGGCCGGTGCCGCTCGCTTCCGTCTAATGAGATTGTTACTTGAGACGAATTTATTTGCGGGTACTTTGATTTTAGTGCTACAAATTTGCAATTAAAATTTTATAGCGATACTTAAAATGGATCTTTACGTTAAGTATCTCTTACTTTATAGTAATAAGTTTTGATTAAATCTCTTTACACTAGCATACAGAAGTAAAACAAGGAAATAGGAGGAATCACGTGACCAAGTCCTTGATAATCGAAATACGAAAGTTAGCCGATTTGTTTTATGCTTTGGAATTTATAAGTAATCGATCCTTAAAAAAATTATTAAAGATGTATGGTATATGACTCATACAATAAAAACATCAGATAGGTACATTTTTTTAAGGAAAAAAACCTTCAAATCGCGAGCGATGTCGTGGGCCACGCCTAGTAAAATATAATTTCAATTGCCCCAAAAAGGCGGCCGTAACAAATAATTAACAAAAACAAACAATTGCACTATTGGACTTAATTCACACTTTATGACGCGGTCGTAAAGGTGCCTGCACACGGAACGGTTCGACGCCAAAAGTCATTTACCCGCGCACTCTATAAACTTTACTCGCATGATCATTCGCAAGATAAATTCGTAAATTAAATTCCATCAAACAAACGAAAACGCACTCTCAATACAGAGAGTTAAGGTGCAAATTCTATTAGCTATTGACGTTACAGGCGCGCCTTAAAATAATGTTAGCTTATTCAGAGGTCATTGCGCTTTGGGAAATGGGTCAGATAGTGACAATTCTGGGTCAGCATTGGATTTTGGAAATGTTTTTCCTACGAATGAATTATGTGGGAGTCCACTAAGGTTACGTTTGCGTTACGTAACAGTAATAAGTCCTTTCGTTATTTACGACCGCCATTATTCATAATTGCGCCGTAATTTGGAAGAATGATAGCTTTATAAGTAGAATTAATGAAATGGTCGTTTAAATATGCGTCACATAAACAGAGTCACGTGTAAATATAATGCGCGTTAATTTTATACCAGCTGTAAACTGCTATTGTTTGCGTGTTTTATTAACTTTAAATAAAACGCCGCACAATATCACTTTATTTATTTTTTAACTTTTTACGAAAAAAAACAGAGAAAGATGACTCTCACCCGTATATTTTTTTTTATGTATGACCACGCATAACTTTTTACAGAGGTTTTGATAATTCTTTTTTTATACATAACATTGTTAATAAAAATTAAAGTTGCTGAACTTGAAAGGAGTACCTACGCTATCTATCGTTAAATAGCACTAATAGATTGATTCAAAGGGGTACTTTATATCTGCCCTGGGTCAAAATGTGTGACTACACCAGTAGGGCAATTATGTGATGATACTACAGTGTACGTTTCAATTATGTAATGATACTACAGTGTAGGTTTCAATTATGTAATGATACTACAGTGTAGGTTTCAATTATGTAATGATACTACAGTGTAGGTTTTAAAATTGACCCAAGTCCATCTATCCATAAAATCTTTTTCGAAGAGAACAATACGAATAATTAAACAACACTGTCTGTCATTAAAGAATTTAAACATAATATGACCTCTTCTATCTAAGAAACTTAGAATTCATACGTTGCAAAACTGAACCGTATCGTATTCCGAGTAAAAAGAAAGCAGAGATATAGAGCATAGAAATGAAATCTTAATTTTTCTAGATTATTTTTGTCAAATAGACATCATTAATAATTCCTTAATCATAGAAGAGGGGAAGCTTAGACGTACCATTGTAATTCATAACAACGTAGCGTAGGAGAATTTGAATCTATACATCTTCATTAAAACTCATAATAATACCGCCATTCAAAACCAAACACATCAGAAAACACAACACCAAAAAGGGAGTTCCTAAAAACGTAGAAACAGCGGCAAGGATCCGTCTCAATAAGTGAATGTACCCATTTAGTCTGCTTTAATGAGAATTCAGTCCTTCATAAATTGTCGCCCTTCCAGCGTTCACTTGCCGGCCGATCGGGGATCGACGCTCGGGATCGGGATTGAATCTTTCAACTACCGCATGAAATGGAAAGTAGAAGTTTCTAGAAAATTTACCATCAGTGCACTTTTTGAGAAATTATCTTCAACTACTGATAGATTCTACAATATTAATTAATGTCAAATTGTGTAATTATGGCCAAATAAAAAAAAACTTTTTTGATCTGAATACTTTTGTCGTGCCTAAGCAAAGTTCCTTCCTTATTTTTGTAACTAAAGAAGTATTTTTTTTTACTGTAGTTACATTATAATAATATAAGTTTGACTATGCGTTGGGAAACATTTAGGACAAATTTTTGTTTACGTATAAATTAAAAAAAAACGTAGTTAATAGTAACTTAACGACAAGATTTCGTATTAAATAATAGAAAATATAGACTAATACAAATACCATAGTTATAAGCTAAAACGGACACTGAAACAAAACTGGATTTCCGCAATCCTCCCATAAATCGTTCCTATTTCCGACATTCACAAAAATCGGCCCCCGGGCGATTGTCATTCGACAATCGGAATCGATAGCAATCGCTAAATCACGAATTGTCGCGTCTCTGAGGAACAGAAAAGAAATTCCGTATCCTTTACAAAGTCGTCTGAAATTTCCAATGAGGCAATCTTTATGGGTTCATTGAATTTGCGCTCGATCTTTTTGCTAAATCTGACCATTTTGTGCTTGGATACATTCTCGTACGAAAGTAACTCTGTTTTTATGATACATTTTCATAGATTTTACATCTGCTGTCCTTTTGACTGGAGCATAGCAATGCTGCTTGGTGGCAACGAAAGTTCTATTACTCTTAAAACTCCACCACCTAATCAATTTTGATAAATATAATTTTTTGGCAAGAGCTCAATGGTAAGCTCAATTGTTGTTACAAAAATATCATATCGATTGCTGCAAGATTGGTGTGGAAGAAGATTTTTTAGAGTCAATTGTCGGTATGTTTCCATTGACTTTTTTGACATACACTATGATGTTTCGACTCTTAATACAGATAATATTGACTGTCACTGATTCTCAAAGTTTGAAATTATTAATCGTTTCACGCTTAACAACATAGGATGGGCGGGTTTGCTGCAACTAATAGTTGACGCCACAAATTTTGCTTGCATCATTTTAATAATTCCATTATTATAATGAAAGTAAACAGCGCGAGGCGGTCGTCGGTCGGTTTTACATAATAAATCACTTCAGTCGGTGGTGGATGAATATTCATCCAAATGTTTTCCGCCGGTACCTACTTCAAGTGTTCAGAATCTTAATGGTCCATCTTTTATTTGCAGACGCCGAGTGGTTTTATTATATTTCATCGAAATGAGAATGTTTCGCGGTTGTATAAATATTTAGATAGATGTCGCTTGCAATTAAATAAGACATAGATAGATATAGAGTCTTGACTTACACCATTACCTCATTGTATCATAAATGTTCAAGGTATGGTATCGTGTGGTTATGTTGTTCTGGATGAAAAGACGTAAATATCTTCATCAGCATGTTTGCAAAGTTGCACTTAATTACACCCAAGAAATGCTTATTAAAAATTCCCAACATGGACTTGGAAAGTCGTTCGTCCACTCTGGTGCCTCGAAGAGCACCTTGAACCGTTGATCCCGGTCATTATCATTACCATCTGATAGTAATCGTTACAAGAATAAATGATTATCAATCCGCCTCCCAATCCGCATTGAAACATAGTGGTGGATAAAAGCTCTATATCACCTCTTCTAAGAAAGGCCTGTCAAAATAGCCACTATTGATGAAAATCATGTAAAGAGTACTTTTATCCCTGACAGGTCTAGTCACTAACATGGAAATACTACATAAACACGGACATAAAAGTACATATTAAACTTAACATAGAAGTACACTAAAGCTCTCATATATACATACGCTACTAACTGACTCACTCACTTCAGTCAGCACACGCACAATCCGCTCGTACAGAAGTGGGATAAGAGCGAAATCACTTATTACAGCCTTCATCTCCCTTCGTTATATTTAAATCGGCTGCTGCAGCCAAATCCTGGCCTGACCCACTTCCTTTCCATCTGCCTAATGCTACGCATTTCCACTCAACGTGCGTCCATAGTGACAGCGGAAAAGTTAAATTTATTTTACAAGCCTATATTTAAATTGCACTGTTACATTATGCGGTTTAAATGTTGGAACTAATTAACTTGACTTTTGTTTGGATACTACAATATTGTAACATCAACAACAAGAAACTGATATGATGAATATCTAATCCTAATCTAAACAAGATAATCTCTTCAAGTATAGGCTTCATGAATTGTCTTGTTATTTGTTTATTTGTTGCTATTTAACTATATTTCTGATCCCATTCTAGGTTTTTATTCGTTTGGACAAATAGACTGAGAAATTTAACCTTTATTCAATACAAACGAACTTTGAAAGTACTTAGAAAAAGGTAAATATTAATTAAATAATTACATTTTTAACGACCTTTGTGACCTTGTGAAAGTTTTGGATTCGATTCCCAACTGGGCCAATTGAGATTTTCTTATTTGGACAAGGAATAAGAAAAGTCCCTTTAGTAGACCCAAATTGCAACGAGTAAATATAATCGCTACCACTCAGGCCACGCACCAGATCCGCCTAACACCACATCCGCTCGGTGCCGCCTTAGCGACCGCGTTTCAGAAAAATAATAACACTTTGAATAAGCATTTTTTTCGTCGCCTCCCGAGCCTCCGCATTTTACATTCAAATTTTACTTCCGCAAGGATAATGTCGCCAGAACCGAGTCGCGTATTTATCTAGAGAAATGTAGCCTTTGCGAAATTTTTGAAGAAGATACGTACATCGGTTGACCTACATCTACCTATCTGTTTATAATAATCAGTCGATTAATTTCTTAGAGATGGTAAAATATACACACACAAATACAATATAAAAAAATATTTCAATGGAAAATGATGAAGTCCAAGATGTATTATATATAGACATTATAAAATTATAAACTAAATAATAACTGCTTTCTTAATTCAATCATTTTACGTCCAGTCCATTCTCATAAAACCAGAAGTCGAGAGGTGGGGTTATGAAGTATTGTTACACAAAAATATTAATTCTTGTTACAAAAAAGCTTAGTATCAGCCCGAAGTTAAGAAATTGGTAGTTTTTGATAAACTCCTGTAACTCCAAAAGCACTTTATGCCGATTCCGGTCATTATCATTAACAAGTTATACTAGTCGATGTAATTTTTTAATCAACATGTCAACCAGCTTTGGATCAGCGTGATAGGTATAAATACACTCTTACAGCTGAGAGAAAGCCCGTGGTAATAGGCTCTTCAGCTGAGCTGATCATGTTTAACAATAACAAAGAGCAATTTGCACATAACATAATATAAAGTTAACATAAAAGTCCTTAACCCTGAACGTGGTGGTGCGAGTGTGAGCGGTAAACAAAGACTCGCTTTCAGCGGAAGCGTTTCATGAATAAACACAATAAAGCAGCGGAGGTTGCTCGCTGCTCTGATTTACCGCCTTCCTCGTACATTCAGCTGCAAATATTGGTGGAATTTCCGCCAGCGTCTATGGCTATGCTATAACTATGGCTCTTCATTTTAACTAATCTGATGTTAGTTCTGATAAATGTGAACCTGTTACGTGAATCACTTTATATCAAGTTTGTATGTGTGTGTGTGTGTATGTTGTTTACTGTTAATTAAAATAAATTTCTTGTTACCCTGAATTAAAATTAGGTAAAACAACGGACAGGTCGCTAGGTATAAAATAAAATAATCTTGCTGACTGCCTTGTTTATCTGAACAATATATACCTATATCTACTATTGAAATAAGCAGTAATATAAATTATCTAACTTGCTTTTTGGCGCTGTACTAAATGGTCTACTACTGCCAGGCCTCTCCTAAAAAGTAAAGTGAAAAGAACCATCTCGATCTTTAGAACAAAAAAAATATTTTATTTGTTCCATTCATTTAGAGCCACGATGACACAAACTAATGTACATATTCAAACAGATACGTTGAATTTATAACATCCCATTTAGGTCGGGGTTAATAAAATCCTTAGCCAACTGTACAAATCGTTCCGGCTGATGTACTATGTCACAAAACGTACTCTACGTAACTGCATGTACGCGATGAGAATTTGGGTTAAGCGTAAGCTACTCTGCATTTAAATAAGTGGTGCACTTAAAGCCTTTTTGTGTTTTTGGGATTATAATGAAATAAAAAAGTCTCTCACTCAGAGGGCGATGGAAAGAGCAATGTTCGGAGTATATCGGCGTCATCGAATCAGAAATGAGGAGATCCGCAGAAGAACCAAGGTAACCGCCAGAGCTCAGAGAGTTGCAGAACTGAAATAGCAATGGGCGGGGCACGTGGTTCGAACAGCTGATGGACGTTGGGCGCCAAAGGTGCGAGAATGGCGACCCCGCACCTGAAAGCGCCGTGTTGGTCGACCTCCCACCAGGTCGACTGACGACATCAAACGTGTCGCAGGGAGCTGCTGGCCACAGGCGGCTCAGACAGTCCAAGGTTGTCAGTAACATTCACTCAACAGAACATACTCGTAATAGTTATTTGGAAATCAGTAACGAAATTAGGGAAGCATTTGTTTGTAACTGTATAAAACTCAAAACCGGCTAATTCCCCCCGTGCAACTCCTGATTGAATTTGAGACTTATAAAATATTCATGCAATATGATAATCTCCCCCAGTATCCACAGATTATATTTCATAGACGTTGTAGTTCGCACAAATTGGGGAGATTATAGGATACTCAACTTAATCTCCAAATGCAATCTCACCTGATACGACCGAATATTTTAATTGATTCAAACCCATTTATTTATGTAGGCTTGATTTAGAAGCAGCTATGAAACGTCTTGTTCAATCATTGTTTAACCACTTAAAGCGCAGGCATAACTGAAATGTATGTGAAAGCGGCATCCGGCTGCCGCTTCCTGCCTCGGCGAGTTAATAGTGCAGAAAGAGCGCACATCATCGCGAGATTTTGTCTTTCTTCTTACGCGACACCGAAAAGCTAAATAATTTGGCGGTACGTCTTTCGGTATGGTAGACCACTGCGATCCATTATCTATCTTATTCAGAAAATAAGACCTTTTCTTAATGTTGTTTTTTCGTCGATTAAAAAACATAGTTATAGAATAATCCTACTGTTACTGTACTCACACGGTTATCTAAATATACCCGTATATTTCAAAACCTGTTCGGTGGTCTTAATCATGAACTTCATGTTACATGACTTAAAGCAATTTAAGAATCCCGAATAATTTCAAAACTAGACGCGCATGTTTCTTTCTTATAACGTCTGGTAACGATATCTACAAATCTGTGTGCAAAAATTCAATTTGAAACTATACAAAACTGAACAAAACTCGTATAAAAGATTCGCAAGACCTAATCCCATAAAATTGAGTAAAACAAACGGAACGGAACAGAACTAACAAGTAAGTAAGTATTCAAACGGCGTATAATACTTGTAACGGTACGCAGCCTTTGTTGTAGACGAGCTACCCGCAATTGTACTGAATAATTGTTAAACCTACAAAGAGCCCGCTACCAGAGCTCCATTAAAACGAGAAAACATTAATAAATTCCCTCAGACTACACTCGACACAGACGAAACATGTGTCAAGATAGCAAAACGATTTTAAACACATTCCTTCACATCCAAATTCTTATCGTATTAAACTTGGGCGAAGAAATAATATTCCGATGTCTTCGAAATTGTTTAATCTTTTGTAAACTACCGCCGCGTCGGAAATGCAGTCCGTTACGAGAAAAGACGCGGCCAGAAAAACTCGACACATGCTCTTTTTACATGAAAACCACTCAATTACAATAATTAGTATTACACTAAAAATATGCATACTGAGTAACAATCAAAAGAACAGTAAAATACACTATTCGACTATTCTAACATATCCATTTTACATTTTATTTTACGGCCTGGAATCTAGTCCTTTGAAATCATCTCACGGTTGACAGACACAAGCTTACGTTACCATAGACAATATCGTACAGTATAGTCTATGGTAACAAATTGTAATATTTTAAAATGCTAACACATGAGTAATGAAACTATTTAAAAAATATATTATTTTTTTTTAAATTAATCATTGTCTTGAAGTTGTTGGAAAATGTTTGCATGACTGAAAACGACACTAAAACTACATTCATATATATCTTATGCTACCAAGATATATAATATTTTTAAACACACAACATATCAGTTTCATTACAACGTGAAGCTAGAGCTATAAGTTAATTTAAATGCTAAAACAATACTCGTACTGTCAGTGTGCATCAAATATGTACATAGTTATAATCAATTAAAAAAAAAACCATTTGAATTACATTCGTAAAAACCAAGCTTGAAGTAATGAAACGTATGGATTGAAGATTAGCACTGAAAGACGGTCTGAAATTATGATTTGAAATACTCCGTCTACTTTCAGTTTACTCTGCGCAAATTTCCTACAATTCGCATTGGAACAGCTTCTATTCTTTTAATTCCTTTTTCTTTTGACTTTATGAAATAAGTTTTTTTCAGTAACAAGATTACGCTTTACGAGGGAAAAATTGGGGGATAACGAATTTGGGAGTGAAGCTTGGCGAGACTTGAAGCGCGCTTCTGAAAGAAATTGTTTTAAATTTGACGGAGGGCTGTGTTACTACGTTTTAATATCACAAAAAATGAAGAACGAACGTCATCCTTATTAAATTACAGTAATTTATGGTATAGAAAAACAGTGGAAAGAGAACTGTAGACATTTTGATATTTTGACTACTTAATAGAAAACATTTTAAGTCTGTATTATATTTGTTTTTTACATTACTTACTGTATATTATAAAATTTAATTGATTGCTTGTAAATTACCGTTATATATGAATATCATATAACAATCATATAGACCTTTTTGCTTTACTATTACAGGTGAATTGTAATAAGGGGCTTGTCTCATTTTTATAAAAAAAAATTTAACAAAAAATAGAACCGACTCAAAACGCACTAAAAAGTAAAAGATAACTGTGTCATTTAGTTGCTTTAATTTACTTAAGCATATCTATGAAGTCGGTGCCAGCAAGTTTAAGGAACATGTATTTAACGTAGTAAAGCAGTTTGTGGGTTCTAGGTAATGTTCTTAAAGTAGAAACCTTGCTGACACCGACTCGTAGATATGCTTAAGTAAATTTAAGCAACTAAATGACACAGTTATTTTTACTTTTTAGTGCGTTTTGAGTCGGTTCTATTTTTTGTTAAAAAATTTTATTTCTTACTTTATAGTTATTTATCGCCACGCAACATACTCGTACTATACTGTCATAATATATTTTACGGTACTAGTAGCCAAAAAGCTTCTAAAAGTACAAAATTCACATTAATTCTACATCACAATTCAAAAATATCCATTTTTCATCCTGGAATAAAATATGTATAATCTAGGACGTACATATTTAGTGAGGACAAAATGCATTTCTTTGTTTTTTACATAAATGTTTGCTTAGCTTTTGTCTAATAAACCCTACGAAGGCAGTTTTCAAACAAAATGAGAATAGAAATTCCTTTTTTGCTATCATCTGCATTCTGCATCACGGATTAATGAATGGAATTCAGTCACTGTGTCAGCACGATGTTATTCAGCAAGTCATTCATTCGTTTCATTCATCCACCACTCATTCAAATGAACTATTCAATGAAATTACTTGCTACGCTATTGAAGCCTTTGTAGCTTTCTACTTTGGTATTGTGAATTGAAGTCAACATCTTCTGATGTTCCCATCTCAAATGGAATGAAGGCTAAATCAAAAGTCTTTGGTAATATTTGAGGAAAAAAATGAGAAAATGCAACTTATGTATAGTGCAAACATTATAATAAGGAGGTGCCTTCGCTATGCCATAATATTAAAATAACATTTAATTATTCATTCCTATAACTACTGGTTAGAAAGTTTTTCTAACCAGTGCGGAAGTGCATTATGAATATTGAATAATTTGGTTATTTTGCTACTTTCCATTGATGACAAAACGCACAATTTCATGTCTATATAGAATTAGTATTACCTGAGGAAACTCTGACTTTTGTCGGATCTGAAATGAATCGGAAAAATAATCTTACTCTGTTATGTTTCAAAGAAATGACCTGAAGGCTTATCAAACACTTGTTTAGACCAAGAAATAATTCAGTACTGACCACAAAAAAAAATTTGGTACTGACCAAGAACTAATTAATTCGTGTAAAAACTGTTAAAAATTCCAAAAACTAAAGAAAATACACAAATTTATATAAAAATATGAACACGTTTACAAATATTATTTCTTGCTTTAAAAATTTGCACAGTATTATCAAATCCGTTGCTTGAACTTTGACAAAATTAAAAAAATAAGATACGGATCGCTTCGAAAAAGGTTTTACGTCATCGCAATTTTCGACTTCATCCATAACGTGATAAAACCAAGTTGGGAAGATAAATTTTGCAGGAGCCTGCGAGTTTGTAAGAATATTAAATAATATCGAGTTTTGCTTTTAGTCTGCGAAGTTGTGCGGTAATGAGCTTCTTATGAGCAACTTTTAATTTTTGATTGTTGCACATTTTGTTTAAAGGAGCTATAACTATGATTATTATTACAGTGGCATAATAGTTTTACATGTATTTTCAATAATTTATCTATCAGTTTCAAGTAGAAAACGTAAATTGGCTTTTTTGATTAATAATTAATTTTTTATGTTTAGCAGCTTATTTATATTTTAAAGGTTACAGTTAGCGAGATTACAGTGACTGGATAATTCACAGACAAAATATTATCAGCCGAAATTAATGTAGCAACCTATTTTATTTAAAAAAAGTTTCCAAATTGAACGCTAAAAAATTAGCATTTAATTAGATACCACATAGAAACTAATTGGAAGTACTTATATGGTAAACAAACTATACTTAACCCTTGCAGTTTAGAGCATCAATAGTATTTTAGAAAGTTGATATGGAGCCTATTTATTTATTTTATTACTTTGTACTTTTTTAACCGACGAAAAAAAACGGAGGAGGTTCTCAATTCGACACGTATATTTTTTTTTTATATGTATGACCACGCATAACTTTTTACAGAGTTGTCCGATTTTGATAATTCTTTTTTTTTTAGTTTATTAGTAGATAATAAAGATTTCATTTGATTTCTATTATCAATACTCAAGTATTAATAATAGAATTGAAATCTGAACTCTCTCCCGGGTCTTTTTTTTAAAATCAAGGTTTTTCCAGCCAATAAACTCACAAGTTTCTGGTAGAATACAATAATTATTGTTTTTGAGAGAAAACAGTAGCAACATACAGAGATGGTTATCCCGAGTGCAGCCAGTGCAGGCTGTTTGTAGAGCCACAGGATATTACTCGCCGCCGGACACTCAAAGGCGTCCCAGGATTACTGCGGCTTGTATTTTTTGCTTTAAGAGCACAGCTGACTCTGCGTGTGTTTGTTTAGGTGGTCTGTTACATTGTTATATGTGGAATAATTACCCATTATTATGACTGCCTCTTGCTATTGGTCCAGGGGTTAGCTTAAGTGACTGCAGATCACTAGTTTGAATCCTGAGTTTTATTTCTTGTAAGAAATTTTCTGTAAAAATCTTAGTCAAAACATTGCGAAAACAATCAAGAAAAAAAAAGTTGGTGGTGCTACACCCTTGCGCCTGGGACAGCACGTTAAGCTACCAAGTTAACTATCAACATCTGATAGTGATCAGATAAATTAAAACATTAATACCCTAAGCCCGACAATCCGAATTGGAGCAACATGGCCTGTGCTCCATATGCCCTCGTACAAGGAGGGAGGTCCAGCCCTGTAGTGAGTCCTCAACAGACTATTTATAATGAAAGCTATTGACAATATCACAAACCAGTTCTCCAGTAGAGACCTCCAGACTCAGTCCAGTCAATAATATTGATACTTTTTGACGACCTCCGTGGCGCAGTGGTATGCGTGGTGGATTTATAAGAAGAACCCAGGACCTCCGGGTCCTGGGTTCGATTCCCGGTGGAGCAGATTGGGATTTTTCTTAATTTGTCTTGGTCTGGCTGGTGGGAGGCTTTCGCCGTGGCTAGTTACCACCCTACCGACAAAGACGTACCGCCAAGCGAATTAGCGTTCCGGTACGATGTCGTGTAGAAACCGATAGGAGTGTGGATTTCATCGTACTCCTAACAAGTTTGCCCGCTTCCATCTTAGATTGCATCATCACTTAACATCAGGTGTGATAGCAGTCAAGGGCCAACTTGTAGTCGATAAAAAAAAAACACTATTAGAAAATGCTTTTAGTTTTCGGTTCTCAATATTTCTTTTTATTATAACTAGGTATAAAAACCAAAAATAACAAACTTCAAATATTGGAGCACATTATCGAATGCAATATTAACTGTATAAAATAACCCATATAGCGGAGTGGGTAAACACGTTCGGGTGATACTCACCCACTCAAACTGTTTTCGGTTCTTTGATATCTCATGTTTATTTTATGGCGGTACAGCTACGGTGCGGCAACGCCACATGTAGGTAAGCCTTATGTTTATGTATGTGAATTATTTATTTTCTTTATTTATTTAATTGTGTGACTACCTCGTTAGTCCAGTGGTTAGGTTGGCCGTTAAGGAAGTCCTGGGTTATGAAATAACGTGTTTCTTTCTTACATGTACAGTACAATAATGGGTCAAGAAATTGGAGGTCGAGTCCGTACAATACAATACAATATCATCTGATAGTATTTGTTGAGGAATAATTTCCTACTTATTGTATAAAAGCGTGGTGGGTTTAAGCTTCATATCCCATTTCTTATAAGAAGTGGAAGGCTCTGTAGAGTGCCATTCAAATGGGCTGATAACGACTATAATAAAAGTAGATTTAACAAATTACCTTTAAATTTTATGAAATCTAACGTAATGAACGTCTATCGTATTTAATAACGTCCAAGTTTCTGAACAAGCAAACAGGGGGTCGGGAACAGGGATAGTGAAGTCGGAAACGCATTGGTATTCGTACAAGTATAATCGAATGAGCCGGTCCGTGCTCCGATATCCTCAAATATTTGCCAACATGAAGCAAATATAATTTATCAATAAAGTAAGAGTCTGCAAACCGTACCGGTGGCTTGAAGGGTCGACTAACACGACCCATCATAATACTTTCGGTAAGCAACGTTTACATTTTACCGTAATGATATCTCAAGTAATATATATTTCCATATACTTTTTTATAAAATAGGCTGTGTTCGTTAGATTACACGTGGACCTGTGTCCAAAAACCTAAGGCGTAGCTAATAAATCTCATGTACTAATTTAATTGGCAACAACTCTTCAAATCAGAACACTTTGATGCTGATCGGCAGCGGAAATTATCTCAATCTTTCACCCAAAAAGCTCTGCTTCTACTCAAAACTCTATTGATTCTAAATAAAAAAATATTCTTATTCCGTATCCAGCCGAAGTCAAAGAACATATATATGTAACAAATTGCTATAAAGTGAAAAGGTTGCCTTTTGCATTCTGTTTTGTTTATATTTTACTTTGAATAAAATAGTATAATAAAAATAAAATGAAGTAAAATTATTCAAACACAGTCTTAACAATTCTATTGTGTATTCTTGCAAGTCACGCCATAGTAGAGTAAGAGGGAATCGTTACGTTAACATGTAAACGCGCTTCAAAAGAGCTCGGGAGACACAGACAAACAGTCGGACCCAATTAAATGGCTCACAGAACTGTATGCATAGGACGGCCTTTGATACACGTCTTTTATATCTAGTTAATACGCCTCTACATACCTCTTTTGTGTCAATATATAGAACGGTATAATATTCGAGGAAGCGTGGTTATCTTACGAATATCTCAACCATTCTATGCAATACTGAAATAAAATGTAAAACTCGAGTATTTTCTGAATTTTATAATTTTGAAGAAGAAACTGAGTTTTATAAATTATTTTGTAAAAATACTTTTATTTTGATAAATTTTTTCCCTTTTCTTTCCAACTTTGACAAAAGTCTCTACCAGAGGTATTATACTCAAACTCAAAATTAAAAATTGAACCCAGGACCTTTGGGATTTGAGTCTGATTGGTTTTTACTGTTATTACAACGGCCGAGTGGCGCAGTGGGTAGTGACCCTGCTTCTGCGTCCTTGGCTGTGGGTTCAATTCCCACATCTGGAAAATGTTTGTGTGATGAGCATGGATGTCTTCCGGTGTCTGGGTGTTTATCTATATATTATAAGTATTTATGTACAACATATATAAAAATATTCATCAGTTATCATAGTACCCCTAACACAAGCTACTTACGAGTATACTTGCTTTGGGGCTATATAGCGATGTGTGTAATTGTCCTATAATATTTATTTATTTATTTATATAAAAAAAAAAAGAAAGTAAGAACATGTAACGCAAAAGGTTATCCGTAAATCGTAAAAAAATACCAGTAGTTCTTTGATGCGTTAATAATGCGTCCTAAAGAAATGAAAAAGAGAGTATTATTTTACGAAATTTTTTTGACGATAACTACATATATCATTATCTACACAAGGTATGTCTTTTGATGCATTCTAGACATAATAAACTTAAACAAAAAGATATAATAACTCCTCTTCACACTTACTTCAACAAAACTGTAGCAAACAACTAAAACGCTCCCATTACGTCACTTCAATACCGTAATATTACGCAGAAGAACGTAATATTACGTAAGAGAACTGTATAATCCGCAGTGGAAGGGTTGAACGACCAGTTTTATGGTTTCACAAACTACTACTACCAAGATTGTTTGCGCGGTGTAGCCAAAAATGGTGGAAGATATGAAAACTTTTACGAGCCAACTTTGAGACTTGGCTATTGTGTCAATAACCTTATTATTTTGCTAACTTGTACAATTAAATTAAGTTATTAGACTTTTATTGGCGATTGAATGCGTATAATGGATTTATTCGGTAGAAAAAATATGGCATGAGGTATACAGGTGATTCGAATGATCACCCAGCAAGATCAAAATGACTTGTGTACTCGTAATTTAGAGATACGCCTACTATTAAACCTAGTTAATTTCAGGTATAAATAATATAACTGATCCTAATTATGATTAAAGGAAAGATAGACATTTTACAGATTAAACATTGGTTTCGCACGGCTCACAGTAAGACTTATCATTAATTTAAGATATATTGGGTTCGATTCATAGCTTGTTTAAATTTATTTATATTTTTAAATAGGCTCTCATCTACTAAAAATCGGTGACCTATACAAAGCGATTTTACTTTCTACTAAGAAATAGCATAGATACAGTAAGATTATACATAGATTGAACAAACTTTAATTAACTCTATATTGCCCGCACTTAATACCAAGTGCGATCACAGTCAACATATAAATTTATCATTCAACAAAGAACCTTTTTGTTTTTAATTTGTATAAAATATTTTTTGTTTTGCTGAATTTTTTGTGCGTCTTTGGTTCAGTGATCCATTTCAAAATCTCACTCTGTTTACAAAGTAGCGTTGGCAAATAGGGCACAAGAATACAAGCATAATTAGCCCTTAATATGACACAACAGGGATGCTTGGGGAATCTTGAATGGGGCTCCAGGGGGAATATTTAGGAGAGAGCATTATAAAAGATCCCATTTTTGTGCCATTTCAAAATTAAAAGATGACATGAAATACGTATTAAACAAACACTAGTTGGATTCCCCGACTTCGCAGAGGTGTTCTTTTTATTCAAAATTTTAACTTAATTTTACGTCTTTTATAAGTCCTTTGGCCTAAAGAGCCACTCAGCATACAGCCGAGCGAGCTCTCGAAGTATCTCAACGTGATCGAATCAGATAGATTATCATCATTACCTGTCTATTAACGGGCCAGGGCCAGGCCTCTCACCTTGTAGGAGAGGGGATATGGGGCATAGACCGACTACGCTCATCCAATGTGGGTTGACGTGATAATATTTCATTTATTAATGACTACTATCAGATATTGATGATAGTAATCGAAGCCGACGGCTTAACGCGCTCTCCGAGGCACGGAAGAGCCACCAACTTACCGATTTCGGGCTTGGTGACTACTGATAATTTTATAGAAGAATGAAAAACTCAGAATTAACCACTAAACCAGCGAGGCAGTCAGATAGATTATACACTGAATTAACTTTTTATATCGATGTTTTGAACGAGAACAGAAGAATGGGATCTAAGCCGATGAAAACGCAAGACACAGCTAGAAACACGCCAACACTTTGAACTCTGACTGTAACAGGTCACGACCTATAAAAAAATAGTGTGAACACAAAATATACCAACCTTCCGAGCTGCGAAGGCTAAACACATTTCCTCATCCGGCTCAATGCTGGCAATCACGAACTGCTACACAAAACACGCTGATTGCGTATTTCAAGGAAATGCTTTTTATTTTATTTTTTTTCATATAGAAAACGTGTATGAATGCACGCTGAAGCGAAGCTCATTTGCTTAGAAACACTTTTTAAAGCATTTCTTATATAAAGAAAAGCGCTTTTTTTAATCGTAGTAAAAATAATACGAACTTCCTACGGTGAGTAGATTAGTTAGCTTTATTCAAAACTTGGCCGATGCCCGCGGTTTCACCCGCATAATTGTCATTCCTGTGAGAATATATATTGGCCTATGTCTTTCCTCCTGAGTCTGGCTATCATATACTAAAAGATTTTTTCACCTGGTAGTTTTAGAGATTAGCCGGAACAAACACATAGAGAATAATCTTACAAATTATGTTTTTATGTCAGTGCCGTTACTTATACGTTTATTTCTATTAAGTGACACTTCAATTTTACGTACTTGTAAAGATACCAAAAATAATTTGCAAGAAACGTCTAACTTCAATTATTACATTCACATACATCATCATATGGACTTTTGTAAGGACTTCCAAACACAACGATCCTGAACTGCTAGTAGCCAATATATATTTTCTTTGCCCATACAAAACTATGTTCATTAATGACCACGTTAAGGTTTTGGAGGTAGATCATCTATTGTCGCTAGTCTAGTTAATGGTAGAGTTACAACTCTACAGGACATATTCATTGTAAAATAATTAGATAATTTATCATAATGATAGGAGATTTTAATAAAGCTAAAGATTTGGGGTGGCGGCAGACAAAGAGTACTATCATGCCAAAATGTATGATGATATGACGAAAAAGTCTTGATAGCCAAGTAGTCAATACTATCAACGTAAAGTCTATGAACACAAGTATTGCCACTATCAACATCAACCTAACAGAGAGCAGTCTGATATTTTCCGTATTTTAAAGAAGCGTAAAATTAAAAGCTCTTCTGTGTTTGGTCGCATCGTTTAGAATCTTACGAATGGATAATTTATAAATTTCGCTAATTTATAAATTTACCACGAAACGTCGCAAATTGATAAATTTTGGCGTAAAATTATACAATTTCTCTCTTGTTTAGAATCCTACGAACTTGTGGATTTTGTTATCTTCCTGTGACAGATATATATTATCCCATTATAATATAAAGCCTGTGTTTTAATCCAATATATCCTTATTTCATATTTCACCTAATCGGATCAATAGTTGCAGCGTGAAAATCCAACAACTTCCTTATTCACTCTTGCTTTCAAGGTATTCCAAAGTTATATTAATTTCAATAAATTAATTCCAATGCTAAATAAAAAAGGGTCACGTTGCCTCACGTCGCTCTATTAATTAAAGGCTGACGTTTAAAATGTAATTAGCAACCCTTTCCGTCTGTCTGTCTGTCATAATTACAACTACGTTACAACCCTTGCGTGGCGTGCGCGTTAAACTGATTAGGAAGAGATGGTTGGTTGAATTAAAAAAATATGGAAATATTTTAGGGTTTCAAATATCGTAAGTTTGTATTTGAACGCTAACTAAAATCGTAACTCGTGAAAATTTATTTTTTTTACCTCCCATATGAAAACCTTAAGCTATATGTTGCTCTAAACATTTAATCTGATCGCATAAACAACAAAATATTAATAGAGGTGGTATTGCATGAATGCCAAGTTATTTTTCTTTTTGTGATTTCTCCTTTATCGTCCCAATAAAATTGTTAGCAATAAAGTATAGAATCTTCTGGTCTAACTTCTCATTAATAGTAATTTATCAATATTAATTTATGAAAACACCAATCGGATATGTATTTTGCATAAATCGTATTTAATTTTGCAAAGTCTCGTTAAAGTCCAGAGTTTAGTTTTATATTTTCTTAACGGAGCGTAATTCGCAAACTTTTCTTAAGTAAACCATGAATATTGAAAGCCAGTTAAATAACTTAATCTTTTGGGGGCGATGGAAATCTGAAGGGCGAGGTGCCAAGACATAAGATATCCGCGGAAATTGTGGTTTAGCGCTTTACTTTTACTTTATTCTTACAATTACTTTATTCACAAAACTGATGCAACGATCCTCTGTTAAGAGTTGACCATTTTCAATACCATGAATTCCATGATTTTTAAGATGATTTGAGCATTGAGCTATATGTGTATAGCTATGTAATCCGTATTCCTTGAACACGAATTAGGCGATTGCTCATCCTTATTACTTATATGCACTGCAAGAATCTGGAAATATCTTCCAGCTTCTGTTCTCCCTACTAGTTACAATCTGGATTTACTATACTTGCCGTCAATCATTAATTTTTTGTCATAAAAAATAGTTTATTTCTTTCATAAGAGACCGACTGATAAATGCCACATTGGGATATTTTTAATAATTTAAGAAAACAATATAAAGATATAATTATTAATATTAACTCAAAAATGGAGAAGCAGTAGCAAACTGCTCTATACATTTCTTTATATCATAGAATTCCATGTTCGTTAACCTCCATTCATCTGCGAGTATTTTTCTGTCCGCTCAAAGTGAAGTTATTTCTATATACGAGTGAATGAAGTTGTAAATATACTCGTAAATGTAGATTAAGTTGAGGAGTATAATGGGGTGCAGTGCCAAAAAATCTTGGCAATGTCATTGCTCCCATGCCTTATAATGTATGTCTGTTTGCGTGATGTAATTCCATACGGATATCTCAAACCATCTGATATAGGAAGTACTTGCCAAAAATGAGACACAAATAAAGTATTATGCTATATTTAACGTAATACTACTACCGCGATAGTCTCAATTTGTTTTATATACTTAGTACATGCATACTTTCGTAAGAAACTTCAAGCAAAAGATTTGAAATAGTACATCACCTACTACCATTTCTCAGCTACTTGTATGCGAATGTTAATAACTGTCTAGTTGACGAGCCAGGTTAATTTGTATGACAAAGTCAAATATTATTACCCTAAGCCTGCCAATCCGAATTGATTTAGCGTGGTGGGGTCGTACTCTCCGAGGTACGAGTGTGGAATACTCTATAATATCCAAACTTCAGGCTTAGAATTTTTACTGAAAAATTCTTAAAAGAAAGAAAACCTAGGCTGACCCAGGACACGAATTCAGGATCTCGTGATAACCACGAACCAATGGACTGACGAAGCAGTCATTTTCTAATAAAAAAAATGGTTGTCTGTAAAGTCGGTTTACTGACGATAGTTGAACGTGACAATGTCTTAAGAAAATACTGATGGAATTGTAGCATTTAATTGGTTATTAAAATTTTTAATTTAAGTATATTTTTATAAATATTAATTTAAATTAATAAAATAATTGATTTTGATTTTATAAATTTATATTTTAAATTTATAATAAATATATTAATTTATAAATATATTAATTTTTAATTTAAAATTAATATATTTAATAATTATATTTAATAGACGGATGTCGAACGCTGCCGAACGCAAAGGCCGATTATGCTTCTTTGTCGCTCGTTCCGCGCTCTCGCTTGCACTTCAAACCTTACATGGAATGCCTCAAAGCGAGGTAACGACGCATGACGTCATGGTTTTTCGTGCATGCAGCCAGCTCTATCGAATTATAAGACGTTGTCACGTCAAAAAATAAACTTTGTGCAAAACTTGGGCCAAGCCGCAACAAATCAAACACTGCTTAAGCTCCAGTAATATTGCTCTAAACAAAAATTATGTATCAAACAACTTAATGACAAAATAAACTGAATTTTAAAGTAAATGGAGGGATTATTCTCTCCCACGGGACATTAGCGGGAGGGACTGAATTTTTCGGGGCTAAGCTTTTATACACTTAATGGCTTCCTTAGATACTTTATTAAATCTAAATGGGATAAATGTTACTTTTAAAGTCAGAGAGATAAGTATAACTAATTTTTAAGCTCGTCCGTCGAAGTACCACAGCTGTCCTTGTTTGTAATTACTTAAATATTATAGTACATGTAATTCGTTAAATTAAATACCTGGAAAAATATTATCTTTTAATAGCATATCGGGTACTTTACTTACTTTTACGTACTTTTAGTTGTTTACTTAGGCTTTTTCCCAATTTCTATTTTTTTAAGGCCCGCCTCAATTTATTTAGCTATTAGTTTATATAGATAATAATAACTTCTATCACAGGGTTTTAAAATACACTGATGTTAAGTGATGATGCAATCTAAGATGGAAGCCGGCTAACATGTTAGGAGTAGGATGAAATCCACACCCCTATCGGTTTCTACAAGACATCGTACTGGAAAGCTAAATCGCTGGGCGGTACGCCTTTGTCGGTAGGGTAGTAACTAGCCACGGCGAAAGCCTCCCACCAACCAGACAAAGACAAATTAAGAAAAAACTCAATCTGCCCCGCCGGGAATCGAACCCAGGACCACCGTCTTATAAATCCACCGCGCATGCCACTGCGCCACGGAGGTCGTCAAAATATAATTATTAGACAAAAAGAGAATATTTCGCACAAGTAAACGTCGACTCAGTTAATAAATAATTTACCATCGTCCTAAGAAATTGTTGAAAATGGAACTCCACACAAAATAATAATGAGACAAAATAAAATCCCTGCTCCTGACACAAAAAGGATTTCCTTAATCACCGCGACGCAACAAATCTTTTCATTGAACGTCACGGTTATTATAATTTCGATTGCCACCCCCTGTCCCCTCTCTTCATTCCCCCTCCATCGCCTCGGCCGATATTCAGTGTGAATTTCATGAAAGAGGAAATTAAATTTTCTATAAAGCCAAGAATAACTTGCCATCGGAAGTTAGAGTATTGATCGGGAAGCACCGTGGAATATTACTTAGATTTTGTTTACACATCTTAGTAGTTGAATTTATTATGATTTAGAGACGGTTTGGCTTTAGTTTTAATTGTAAGGTGTACACACGTCAGGCAAGCATCTTTAAGTGTCTGGTTTAGTTCATAATACGCTACATTTTCTCTTAGTATTTCCTCAATAACAGGATCTACACTGGTGGAAACGGGACTCATTTAGTATTTTCTAAATTAAAGAACTTCAAAGAAACCTTCATTTTGCCAAATATTCACGGTGTTCTTTTTTTTGTTTCAGGTAAGAAGCTGACGCAAGTTATCTGGTATTTTTCTACTGCCATATCCTACTAAGCGTTAGAAATGGGTACACTAGTAATCCGTCAGGTGGGTATCGGATCCAGGGCCTCTCGTATTTATCAGGTCCCTTAACCATGAAGCTATTGAAGCTTCATTTAAGGAAGTTTGCAAAAGAATATCACATTCTTAAGAATAAATAAGTTGCGAAAGTATAATACAAAATGTTGTACATCATTTTCCTACAAAGTAAATATTAATTCAAAACATCAACATCTTCTAAATAACCGCCGAGGAATGGCACACCGACACGTAAATCCTCTGAAACGGTTCAATTAATCTTTATTTCCCCGTAAAATAATTTAATCCGAGAACTTTGATGAGCCGAGCCTCATCGAGCATTCGGACTATGATTAGAAATCCCGCCCCTTTGGAATGGCCCAAGAAATTTCCCTACCTTAGGACGATCGCCTACCAAATGCAAGAGCTTAGACGAAGCGGTGAAATTAATTCCTCTAACATTATGAGACTTTAATCTAAGCTAAAAATTGCAAAAATGAAACTGTGCACAAATATTTGCTGTTAATCTTTCATGAATCTATTTAGCACGTGTGATTATAATAAAATAATAATTTAATAAAACCTTCAAGGTTAATTTTAAGTCGTTAATAAACTTTAGTAAATCAATAGTAATAATCATTTATTACACTCATTTATTTATTTACAATTATTTTTAAAATTTTTAACAATGCTTATAAAATAAAAAAAACACTATTAAAAATTTATAAAAAAATCCTTTCCGCTTGTTGCGGGGCCCGGGGGTCCAAGCAACCGGTGAGGAAAGAGTGAGGAACCTCCTCACAATACGCGCCGTTTCAAGAATTAGTGCCTTCTGTACCCGACCCTTGATCCAACAATTAAGCGAAAGCTTTTTAAGATGTTCGTCAAAGCTTTTCGCTATAAGACCGTTGACTGAAACGACTATAGGAACAATCATTGTTGAATCAACATTCCACATGACGGTAATCTCATGAATTAATATTAAAGTAATAAAATACATATAGTGATACAAATATTATTAAAATACATATAGTGATACAATATTCTTAAAAAAACATATAGTGATACAAATGTGGACTAACTCTAATGTATGCTGCGACGTGCTACACTGCATACGGGCTCCTACTTTTTCTTGTACATAACCCAATTAACAGTCTGATGAACGTTATTGTAACAGAATGTATTAAATAGATACACACTACCAAAACCGGACAAAGTGAGCTAGATTATGCCGGTAATCTAACCCCACCTAGTAGGATAACGCTAAGAAGAAAAAGGCACTACCAAAAAAAGCCAAATAGTAAAATAACAGTAAAGGAATTATAGATAATTTACAGTTTTTCAAAATATGTATATAAAACGCAAAATATTTTTAATTTATATTTCCACTTTCAGTAGAACCTTACCTTTATACAGCAACTCTAAGATATTATTTTACCTCATCTTCAACCTTATAGCTGCAGATATAAAGGTCCCTCAGAGCCTTACACTAGAAGTCTTGTAATTAAAGTTTTCTTGAAACGGGCCTTGAAGCACAAACGTTACAAGTAAAACTTGGCACCGTTGGTGGACTGTACATTAACTCTGAGCTTTTTGTATTGTTTCAAGCCTTTTGTTTTGATTTTCTTTGCTTCTACTATCAAAAGGAGTTTTTCTTTTAACCCTCTGCAGTTTAATTATTAATTTATTAAGTTTTACTTCAGAATAAAATATTTCAGTATTTTTTAATTAATTTCTTACGACAAGCTTTACACAACTTTTGTTCTGGTTTTTGTTTTGATGTTTAAACTTTAAAAAGGCAGGTTAGTAACACTATTTATAATTCCAGAATAGCTGAGTTCGTTTTGAATAATTAAAGATGATAGTAGGAGCGGATAGACTTTTTAGTAAATAGAATTTTTTTTTCACTTTGATAAATAGAAAAAATCTTAAGCGCTTTTAGAAAATTAAAGTCACCGAACTTGTTTGAATTTTGATAAGAAAATTGTTACAGAGTTGCCTTGTTAAAGGTGATTGCAAACCGATGATTTGTTTGCTGTCAAAGAGACACCTACTTTGCCTATTAACTAAATCCCAGGTGAGCCAACTTGGATAGTAAAAATTCTTAAACCAACCCGTGCTGGCAAAATAACTCATGGCTTCTTATCATTGCTCATATCCAACAGTCCAACATTTCTGAACCCTCTCAAATAAATAACGAGATTAATATTAAAGGGTAATAACTAAGAACATCCATTTCGACCCTTTTGCCTGAGTTAAATCTTTTTTTTACCCACTCAAACGTCGCTCCTAAATCTTAACCCGTCACGGGTGAAATTAAAAATAATACTTCCCCCGTGTACCTTAAACCACTTTCTTGAGTCCTCTGCGTAGTTAATCAGTTAAAATATTTAATTACTACGACTTGGGTTGTGGCTGTCAGGGAACACTCAACCCTTTTAACGTGGTGCAAGCGATAAACTTAGACTTAACTCAGAATGGCGCAGAGGCGAAACGAAGCAAATGTCATATTTTTTTCTAATAATCTCTATTTTACTCACTCCCACAATCACTAGTGTATTGTATTGTACAAAAACAGAATCAAGCATCAACGCGCTCTCGCATCTCTCCGTTTTTGAAGTTTCCATATTTGAATAATACAACTTTGTACCTTAACGATTTCTTACAACAATTTTTCAACTACAAATTATAATATTTAGTATATTATAATTTGTAGTTGAAAAATTTGACGTTTCGCTTCTAGTCTGAGTACCAATTTACTTGGAAGGGAAAGTTAATGTCGTTCGTATTCAAAAAGATAGCCATACATTATCAATTTTCTTTTCCAATATTGTAAAGTAATTGTGATTAGTACCTACTATTTTTTTTAAACGTCGTGATAATAAGGGTTCATACGCACCCTGAGAAGAACCCACGAATAGAACATTGGTTAGCTTATCGATTTACTTTATAAGGCCATCTCTTACAACTTGTACCACAACCTATAGGGGTCCCGAATATTTCATTTTGTCCCGGAAATATTCCCGGGTACACTAGTTTCCTGATTAGACGAGTGTTACTGGCGACTTATAACCCTTCATAATGTTATCAGAATTTAATTTAATTACAAAATTACCCTTTTAGTGTTATATTTTTTATTGCAGTACTAAGCCACTGTGAGGGCAAAATTAAATTCGTATAAATAAGTATGAAACTCTCTCTATATACATGTTAAAAATAAACGTAACTTTACTACAAGTCAATAAGATAAGAATATAATTCATTTAAATAAATTAAATACTTATTGACATACTTACAAATTAAAAATTGGTCTTGTTCAAATGTGCAGATAGATAGATAGATAGATAAATTCTTTATTGCACATTTAAAAAGATACAGAGATACACAAAAACAAAATAAAAACAAAAGATAAATGTACAAAGGCGGTCTTATCGCTAAAAGCGATCTCCTCCAGACAACCCTCACTGAAGTACTTTAAGTTATGGAAAACGGATAGTGCAATAATAAAATATATGCAATTAAAAAATAAAATATACCTACATATACATTGGGCCTACACAATAAAAATACACAAATAGTTTAAACATATAAATATATATACATACTATATTATATAAATATACATACATATACAGCTACTTGTATAGTAAAAATTAAAGTATATTTGTTAAGTAGTAGTTTTACAACCGATCTTTAAAGATGTTTAACGATACAGGTTGTCGTATGTCTCTTGGCAAATCGTTCCATAGTGCCACAGTTATTACAGTTCATGAATTGTAGTGTAGCGAAAGAGTGGTAAAGGCTCTTATAGCAATGCTGTGTTCTGATCTGAAGGAAATGATACTCAATAAAATATAGGCATATGAGGCTGCCCTGTGAAGTTTTGCTCTGTTCTTAGTTTTTTATTTACCATCATGTGGACTTAGTCGATCAATTATATCACGATAAAAAGCAATCCATAATAATTTTTAATATCATTCTTAATCTATATCTATTCGCACTAAAAATTTGTCTAATCTAATTCTAATATCAGTTTTAACCTAAAACCGTAACTGTCGTTCTTAAATCCCGTCTATTAGTGAAAGCTTCGTCTTAGAGCCGACTGAGAGTAACTCACTTATAAGCTTAAACTAAGCACTGAGTAAATGAATTACCACGCGCCGGAGAGCGTCGTGTTTGAAACTTGAGGTTTGCACAGCGGTAGCGGGTGCGAAAGCGGATTCAGTCGTTGTTATGAGATTCTACATTCTTCTCGTATATATCAGATAAGAGGTGTAATAACTTGCAAATCAGGAAAACGGCTAAGTCATACATTTTAACAAAGAGAAAATTAGAGAGAGAGAATTCGTAGCCGACCGAATACGACATCTGCTAACGACGTATCGCAGCGACTACGAGTATGAATTTGTTTGAAATACCTTTCGTAGCCGACGACACATCGTTTCTAATAAATGCGTAAAAATCATCTGCTGCGGTCGTTTATGAACTTACTCTTATAACTAGGGCTCACGTTACATGATAGAGTTTAAAAGTGTTAAGTAAGAGCATGGATTCTTAGAAGGTTGGCTCTCGTTGAGATCTAAGAACTTTTCTACAGTGCAAGCAACAACTGTTCCTCTTGGTATTACTGTACATATAAATGTTTTTGTGAGATTGAACTTGTCGAAATAACGTGGTTTCCGGAGTAAGTGGGCCAGAGTATGTCAGAAATCAGACTCCACCTAGAAATAACGCTAAGTTCACACACTTTGTAAACATTAATTTATCTTTCTAATAACACTAAACTACCTAAATATAAATTCTTCGTCGTCCGCTAGCTCATAAACAGCGCGATGAAACCTTAAGCAGTGATAAGTACATAACGTTAATTAGGAGCGCCTGAGCGACGCAATTTTTCTGCGCCCCAGAGATCGTGCCGTCTTTTGTAGCTCTTTGTACTTCATAAAGAAAAATGCATTAACTTGGAAGTTTAAATCACTTTTGTAACTACGAAGAACCTTGGCCTTAAAGAGAATTACTTTCTCAAGTTTTTTAGGCTGTATAACGACATACAGTATATACATTCATCATCATCATCTTATTTAAGGACCCACAATAAACTGAGCTTTTGTTACGAGAGAAGGTGATTAGGAGTTTGGACCACGTTTCTTAAATGTGATGTGAGATAATAATGATTAATATCAAATTGAACATGGGTTCGTGATCTGGGGACCATGTTATGATTGTTACCGGAAATGATTTAACTCGCAGACTCCATCCAGACTATAAAGGTCTCCGAAAGCAAAAACTCCGCTCGCTCGGAGTGCGCTCCTCTCGCTCCACTCCGCCCCTGGATTTACTTCCCGAAGGTGATATTTAGAACTTAGTCCAGTCTCCGCCTCTTGTTGCAGGCGGCGTCGTCACTACTGAAAGCGGTAATAGCGGTCTACGCTGGATCATACCTCGTTAAAAATTCTTTAAAGCCTGACCCAGTTCTTAAGGACGCTATGAACCATAATCCTATTGACTAACCACTGGATAGAGGCAGTCGTATCAAATACAATGAATGAAAGTAGATGACGCTTATTGGTAAGTATAGGAAGTAGCGAAATAAAAACCTTTGTTATACTTAAAATACCGCGAACTTATATAAAGTAATGACACCTTCCGTTGAAGCTTTCTGAACATATAACCAAATTCCAAAATCTAAAAGGTCGTTTCAACTTGGTTTATTTCAGTTTTTGCGTGATTTTCCAAGATGTGAAACGAAACCTTCATAAGGAAAGGGAAATATGAAAACAATTTACCCAGTATTCGACGTCAAACAACATTTACTTGCACTTTGCACGTAAACGGTACCAGAGTACGTGACGTGTCAGATTATTTTAATCAAAGTACATAAAAAAACACGTCCGTAATCCGCCAATAAAAACGAAAACAAAGGAGGCTCTGCAGGCCGTAAATAATACGCGGGGATGGCGTGCCGAAGCCTCTTTAACCGACTGTAATTCAGAGGGATGCAATATCCCAAACGAGTTTTATGAGTTAATCACAACCTTTGAAGTTTGACGAATGGGGGCTATATTTTATTGGTTCCATCACGATATTAGGTGTGCCCTCTTTTCGATTTTCTTTTATATGATGCCCCAATTGTTATACGGAAACTTGTTTTGCTTAATTTATAATGAATTACTAAACTAAATTTTGCTACTGTGTTTGATAACGTAACAAAAATACGTAATTATTATTTTCGACAACCTATAGTATCCTCCGGCAGCGCAACATCATGAATTTTCGCCTTGACTATATTTAATTAAATACAAAGTGAGATTGTTTGTGTACCGTATTTTTATACTAATAATTCTCGGACCAAGCAGTTTACCCACTTGATGGTAAGTGAAAAATCATCACCTATTTTACTTCAAAGGCATGTATCAAACTTGCCCTACACAGTGCCACCCTATGTCCATCAGCCTGAAGCGTAGATGTTAAGCGTCAATAACCAGAACAACCAGACCAGAACACAGTTATGCGAAAGAAAATATGGCAGCAGAACTTCCAAGAAACTAATAATAGTTTTAAATCCTATTTTATTTTCAGCAATAAATACATCATACATATTCACACGTCTCGAATCACGGCGATCCTTCGTATAATAAATCTGTTCGAAGCCATAAAATCTTGCAAGATATATTTTACACAGATCCCTGTATAACCCTAAAAAGGGACAGTTTAAGACAAAATGACTTACTTATTCGTCATAAAATTCAATATGACACCGAACGTCGCGTTTCAGTTTACGATCGCGTCGATCGTTAGGAATATCGTGACGGGTGGCTACTGCAGGCGAAGGAGAAATAAAACGTGTAAAGGAACGCAACGCCTTATATCGAATCGTAAAGAATTTCCATAAATGCCGGTGTACTGGTGATACGCAGGTTAGCAACGGTATCAAAATGTGCTTTATTATTTCAACGATTTGTTAAATAAATAAATATAAATAAATATTATAGGACAACCTATGTCTACCAGAAATTAATTTTCACTATTCCGAAATTTCTAGTATTCTAAAACCCTATAACATATAATCAATAAATATTCTTTTTCATCTAAATCAGTTCAGTTAGTTGTAGAGTAATTAACATAAATACACACAAACTTTCGTCTTTGCAAGAACATGATAGTGACGACTTGAGTCTAATAATTGAGTAGTGACTTGAGTGAGACACAGTACAATGATGTGCACTGTGTCTCACTCAATATAAGTATACAATCAGTATAATAATGTAGTGGTCATAATATAATCTCGGCCAATAGAGGTCAAATACTAGAATAGAGATATTTAAATTATATCCGGGTTAAAACATCTAATATTATATGATGATATTCATGAAAATTTTTGGTTTTAAGTCGGTAGAAATCGCTGTATATTACGCGGTTTTACGTCTTAAATGGTAGTATACAATATTAAGGAAATACCACCTGATGCGAGACAGTTAGAACAAGTTTACGAGACCGACAGGCATATGTATTTGTTACATGATACTTCGATATATTAAGAATATCTATATTTAGAAGTTATTCACAGTACAGATAAATGTCACGTAATTTTAATTTTGCTCGGATAATCTATTAAAAGCCGTAATAAACTTTACTGGCTAGTGTATCTGACATAGCAAATTAACATGGTTAAAAAAAATTCCAAAACTTTAAGCAACAGGCTGTAGGTAAAAAAATGACAATCAGCACGTCAACACATTCACTAAGTGTGCTTCAGTGGTGTTCCTTAATAAACGTAACTTAACTTTAATAGTTAGCAATCAAACATTAGGGGCTTCATACGAAGGATCTATGATTTACTATCTTATGCATAATGCTCAAGGGTATTCTTGTGTGACCTAATCAGAAATGAGGAAATATGCAGAAAAACCAAATTTAAAAACCGACATAACTCTACAAGTCACAAATAGTTCAAAGAGCCGATGTTGTCTGGATGTCCAAGTTGAAGAGCTCAATGTCCAACAGTGGACATCCGTTTAATGATAATAAGTGTAAATATGTCAACTTGAATACGCATTTATCAAAAATAAATTATTTGTAACTTCTTACCTCCACGTGCAACGTGTTCGCAGGTTATTGAAGGCAATGATATATTATCTCAATGCTACGCCAGAGGGGAGAGGGGAGAGGCAGATGGAAAGCGATGTCTCAGCATGATTGGCGTGGATTTATTGCCGGATGATTTCGCGGATGAAAAAGTGACTGGTTTCCCTTTTCACGATTTCTAAATGATGTTTTGATTATCTCTTTTTATGTAAAACGATTACTGTACGATGTAAAACTGAGACGTTTACATGAGAAGAAATATAAATTCGTAAATAGTACATGCTCATCACCATCATTATCATTATCAACATTTTTTTTATTTACTACAAGTTGGCCCTTGTCTGCTATCACACCTGATGTCATCAGGCAAGGGTGATGCACACCTGATAACATCAGGTGTGATGATGCTATCTAAGATGGAAGTGGGCGATTGTCAATCGATGAACGTCCACTGCTGGGCATACACGTCCATGGCCTCTTGTAAGGACTTTCAAGCACTGTGTTCTTTACTCTTAAGCCTTCTGCTTTTCGCAACGACTAATAATAATAAATAATAAACTGCAAAAATTTTAATTTTCATACGATATATTGCGCATATTTTTTATTTTCTGGCAAATCATCAAGTGTACGATGGCTCTCGAACAACTAGACGGCCGGTTATGGATAAAATTGAAACTTAAACGTATACACATTCTTTCCGTCTATTCTTCAGCGGAAATCGCTCAAGCGAAGTACTCCATACAACGGTGATTTATCACATGAATTTTTAACAAATTCCAAGTAAACGTCGATAGAGTTTCGATAGAGTTGTACATCTTCGTGCAAGTTGAGACGTTTGATAGACACGTGATAAATGACGTCTTTAAGAACATTCTAGAGTGGATGGAGGGAGGGATATTTGCATAAACGACACTTAATGGCCGTTCAGCGGTGCATTAAGTATAAAGTAATCTAATCCAGTGTGGAAGGATGACTGATGGGGTTGTAATTACTGGTGTCTTGGAGATTGGGGACTGCTTAATTGGTGTCGAGAGTTCCTCTTCGTAGGCCTTTGTTTCCAGTATTTAGTCACGGCTTGTTTGAGCTAATCCTATGTGATAAGCTGAAAGTTTAATGCTGATGTTTCTGAAAAATAATGATGGCGTTGTATTAATCCTTTAGAAATAATTAATAAAAACTACATAAATCCAGGCTGAGTTCTTCTCTACATGCTTGAGCATTAATTTTAAATTTTTCGAGTTCAAATGATCACAACTACTTTTAAATAATGTACAAATTAATGTTGTAATAATTTAACGATTCAAATTATTATCATTTCGTATTTTTGACTTTGCTGTTCATGGTTGAAAATTAGTACATTATGCCATGTGTCGTGTCATTGAGAATAAAGAGATCCCATAAATGAAGAAACCGAGTTTTTTAAAATTTAAAATTTATACTAATAGTAAACGCATGAGCTTTACGTATGAACGTACCTTTAGAGTTTTATTAAGTAGAAGCAGTCATAAAAACACTTTACTGTTTAACTAGACGTTCAAAAAAAACGACTAAAGTTATAAGCCTGCGATTTCAGTGACAGGCATAACTACTACAATGTGATACACTTTGGTAAAAATTGTATTTTCCCGGACCAATACTATCACAGTGAGCCTTTTCACCAAATAAGCTTATTTGTTGTTTCTAACTGTCGGTTATTTCAACCGACACATGAGAACCATATAGGTGGGTTATTTTATTGTTTCGTTTTATATACAGAAGGACATAGACATTATAGAAATAATACATAAACAAAACATAGACACAAAAATAGTAAAAAAATACAGATAAAAAATAATAATAAACTAAAGCCATAATTGGGCTATAATTTGGCGTAGACACTAACTAATATACCACTTTAAAACTTCAACCGATTTAAGCACTTCCCATTTCTGAAAGCACAATAAAAACTACCAATCATCGTCCGGGCTAGTTACTTTTAAAAGAGCATCCTTCTTATACTTCAAAGGATATCGCCTTATAATAAAGTCTTTTACCGTCGACACAATAGATCGGGGTCAGTAGCTTCCTTACAATAGCATTGCGGGCTTTTGTTCGCCCACTTCAGTCTCAAGCAGCGTTAACTTTGCAGGATGGTAAAAAAACTCACGTTCCTTGTTCATTTTTAAAAGTGTAATGGCTACGCCGTAGTCTCTCGTAGCGTTGTAGATATGCTACGACGTAGGCTATCTACGGGCACGTGACAAACGCTTTTGTTACGTAGAATTTATTTTTAATTATTAACATTATATCATGAACTTACTATTCGGGTGCGATTTTTTTATACATTTAATACAGATTTTTTTGTTATCGCCTATCCGCAAAAAAAACTTTGAATAGTCCTTGATATTAAAGAGCATGAGGCCTAAGCCTCATAGTAGACCGTATATAATAGTATTTTCCAGTTCCATTACTACAACAATCGATAGAGATCTCCTATCTCTTATCTCTCGTAAAAAGATTTTTTTCAACATTGAAGAACTTTCACCATTGAAGTCAGGTTATGTACATAAAAATTCCTTAGTTTCGCAAAATTATAATCGCATTTCTTTTTTATTTTCCCTAAAAAACAAAGTTTACAGCTACAATCAAAATATTCTCCACAACTAAAAAGAAAATTGCATAAATTTCAATTCAAACGCTACACTAAATAAGATTGTTAATTGCATTTCCCAAGTTCACGGTAAATAACATTTTATGCTCATAGCTCAGTACGTAAAAGAATATGCTCAGTATTTTAACTTAAAACGTCATTAAACTCATTTCAAAGAGTGTTTAGTTAAATTGCGCCGTTTCACATGAGGGTGTATGTACATGTATCCGTTAAATTCTTCAATTTCACTTCAATTCCACTTTGAACTGAATGCGCAGTGTAATGAAATGTTTCAAACAATCTTTACCTTAAAAGGTTCATTTGTACCCGACGACGTATGCGAGAGTTTTCTTGGATGGGTACGTATTTAGTTGTGGAAGCGCAGACTTGAGACACATAACCAGATCAAAAATTTTATACTCGTTAATAAATAAGAAACTACTATTATAGTAAAATAAAAAATAAGACAAAAACAATTAATATTTTAGTTATTTTTGTCTTATTTGTTATCGACGTCATATCACCCGATGAATATTAACAGCTAGACATAGACCTTTTATAGAGACTTTAAATACAACAAGCACTACCACCTTGACTAGCGATTACTTGTGATACATTAAATGTCACCAGTTCACCTTATGGGAATTGACTAACACTTTTTTTTTTTTTTTTTTTCCGCTGGGAAATGCATTTACGCATCCCTCCCGGAGGTACTAGGATAGGTCGCGGTACCTCCCGGAGGGTATGTGGGACTCGCTGACCGGAAAGCGGTCACAATACCCACTAAAACCCAGCGCTGCCCTCGGCATCATGAGTGAAGCACCAAAGGATCCAAGCGGACATTCTACCTTGGCACTTTGACGCAATCCTCGATGGTTTTAAAGTCTACACGGGAGGCATTAAGTGGGCGAACCTGCGTCTCCTGCCACCCGTCCTTCTTCTACGAAATTGTGGGGCATCTGCTGCCATCTCTCTTTCACGTTCAGCTGCTTCTTTGAGGCGTATTACTTCCTCGCAGAAAAAGACCATCTCCTGCCATTTACTTTCGTTGCTGATCATTAAGTCTATGATGTTCAGCAACGAAGTATCACCATTAAAAGCAGCCAGCAGTGAGTGCCGTTGTGGAGCCCAGGCCACGCACTCCACTAATGTGTGATATGCAGAGTCCTCCTGTGCGTCACACTCCCAACACCCCGGAGTAACTTCCCTCCTCGCTATTTTGTTCAGGTACTTACCAAAACATCCGTGATCTGTAAGTACCTGAACAAGACGATATGTCAGCGACCCGTGACGTCTCTTAAGCCACCGCTCCAGGTGTGGCTGAATTCCTTGCACCGTCCAAATACCCACAGTCGAGGTGTCTAAGTTTTCTTTCCACTTCTGGACTAAACTCGTTTCTGCGAGATTCCTTACTCTATGGATATTTGCCTGCACCACTAGCTCACCCCTTCTTCTCATGTCTGTTCTATATTTGTAAACTTGCGTAAGCACTTCTGCTTGCAACTCCCATGGCGGGTCTCCGGCTAAAAGAGTGGCTGCTGTCCACGAAATCGTCCGGTACCCCCGAATCGCACGGATTGCAATTATACGCTGCGGTCTCCTCATCAAACTCTTGTTACGAGGCGACAGTGCATTGATCCAAATAGGAGCCCCATATAATGCCATGCTCCTAATTACACTCATATACAGACGCCTGCAGGAAGAGGCAGGCCCTCCAACATTGGGCAACAATCTTCCAAGAGCAGCGGCAGCGCCAACCAGTCTGGGTCCTAGCTGCTTAAAGTGCTCGTTGAAGGTCCATCGTCCGTCCAAAATTAGTCCCAGGTATTTCATGTGACGTTTAACTTCTATCGAAACGCCATGAACATAAACTTGTGCCCCTCGGGGTGGACCTCTGTGTGGACCGTGAAAAAGAATGGCCTCTGTTTTCGCTGAAGAAATATGAAGACCTAATGCTCTTATTCGGTTAATTACTAATCCGCAACCGATACTCGCAAGACGTGCAGCCTCCTCAAAATTTGCCCCACTTGCAGTTATAAGGGTGTCGTCTGCATAACAAAGGATTCTCATTCCTGGAAGCAACGGACTACGCAGAAGCCAATCGTATCCAATGTTCCACAGAACAGGGCCCAGTACCGAGCCTTGTGGAACGCCACTGTGGACACTACGTCGAACAATCTGACCTTTACTCCCTTCCCAAGAAATTTTCCTATCTTGAAGATATGCCTCCAACAGTCTTTTCAAGTAGTGAGGTACCAAGTGATATTTTAGCGCCTCTAAAATTGTTTCGAAGGGAAGGCTGTTGAAGGCGTTGCGAACGTCGAGTGAAATAGCAAGAACAACCCTTCCTTTCTCGATTTCTTCAGCAGAAAAGCGTTTAAGTGTCTCTAAGGCGTCCAAAGTCGAGCGACCTACCCTAAACCCATACTGTGCCTCTGAGAGTCTTGGTCCAACTGAATCAATGTGCTCAATCAACCGGTTGACAAGGATCTTTTCAAAGAGTTTTCCGGTCTCATTGAGCAAAATGATTGGTCTGTACGCAGACGAGGAGTCTAGCGGCCGACCTTCTTTCCTTATGAGACAAAGTTTGCCCTCTTTCCATTTTTTTGGAAAATGACCTGTGTGCAGGCATTTTTCGAATAGGGTCTGCAGATGTTCACCTATAATTTCCGCAGTTTCGGATAGTATTTTACCTGGGACGCCGTCTGGTCCTGGTGCCGTCCTTTTATTACGCAGGCGGCTGAAGGCCGTCTCCATTTCTTCCTCTGTGATTGGAGGAATTGCATCTTCGACTCTGTTGTCCAAATTTGTAGACATTGAAGGAGGAGAGTGGCCTCTCAAGTCTGGAAACAGCTCGTCTACTAATCGTATCAGTGAGTCTGGCCGCATGGTCTCAGTAACAGGCGCACCACGTGGACGAAGTTTATTTCGAGCGACGCGGTATGAGCGCCCCCAGGGGTCCCTGTTTAGGTCCTTCAACATCTCCTCACGTGCGAGCTCTTTAGCCTGATTAATGGCGGTCCGGAGCGCCTGTTTGGCTTGTCGGTACTCTTCATGTAATTGTTCCTCCAAAGTCGGATCAAGGCCATTTCTTCTACGGCATCGTACGAAAGCCCGTCGGGCCCTTATGCAGTTAACTCGAAGATCAGCAATTTCAGATGACCACCAGTAAACACACCTACGTCGGCTGTTTCCACGAGCTCTCGGCATAGAAGCATCGCAGACCATGGTCAGAGTATTGTGCACAGAGTGAGCGAGCTCCTCCACGCTAGCATCACTGTTTCTACCAGCAGAGGACCACCGTCGAAGAATAGCAGCTTCCTTTGCCAGCTCACGATCGAAACGGCTTATCACCCAGCGAGGGAACCGATTCGAGTTTCGTGTGGTTATGGTCGTAGTAGGTGGAAATCTCGAAACGGATATAATTGTGGTCCGAGAGTGTCTCCATATCCTCTTCTACCCTCCAATTAATGACTTTGTTTGCAACCGACGCTGTAGCGAAAGACAGATCTACAATTGACCCTCCGTGTCCCCTCACGCAAGTGTACGCAGTCCCTCTATTTAGGAGGGAGAGGTTCTGAACAACGGCCCACTCCTGCAGGGTTCTGCCTCTAGCATCAGTCCTAGGATTTCCCCACATCCGCGATTTAGCATTGAAATCGCCAAGAACGATTATATTTCCAGGATGCCGGAGCATGGCTGCCCTTACGGAATCAAGAAACATCTCAAACTCGGCCAGACACCGGTTGGGTGAGAAATATATTCCGACGACTATATATTCCCCCCATTTCACAATAGCGTAGCCTGGACCTTTTTCTAAAGATTCGAGAGGGGGGCCTGAAGTATGCCCAGTCACAATCGCCACCAAGTTATCTGTGTCTCCTACCCAGTGAGGCAAAGGAGGAATATAATACGGCTCACTCACCACGACAAGGTCTATCTTCAACTCTGCTGTAGTTTGCATTAATAGATCTTGAGCCCCAGCAGAGTGGTTAATATTCGACTGGAGGAAGCTTATATTATTATGTCCCGTGTGATTCATGACGACATTTCAGCCTCATTTCCCGCCTGCTGTCGCCTATCGGTAGAATTAGACAACTGATTAAGTCTGCCCTTTGTGTAAGGAGGGTTGCAACTCTTTCCTCCTAAAATGTGATTTGTCGGAAGCCCAGAATCTCTGCAGACCGCGCAACAAATTGAACCCGAACATTGCGTAGACTTGTGACCATCACAACCGCACCGGAAGCACACGTTGCTTCGATCTACTGTTGAAGGGCATAGAGGTCTTGTGTGTCCTAGACCGAGACACTTAAAACAGCGTAGAGGGCGCTGATCAAGGATCTGGACTCTTGCAGAGCTCCAACCTACAAGTAGTTTTCCTGCATCACTCAAAGTTTTGGCAGTCTCGATAGGACAATGCACAGTTGTGGCACCCATACCCCTAGGGCCCATCTGAATATCACCTACTTTAACGTTATGAGCAAGACAATTTCCAACCCGAGTGATGGCAGTAACCACTTTTTCCGGCGTGACTGTGTCGTCTAGGTCTGTAATTCTGAGCGAAACTGACTTGGTAGGTCGAGTGACACTGGCCATACCGTCCAAGGCGGCCCGGAGCTTGTTTGCAAGCTGTTCCACCTGTTCTAATGTTTGCTCCTTCGGGAGCTCTAGTAATCTGGCTCCCGTGATAGCCCGGCGGATCTTAATCCCTTCGCCAATACCGAGCTCCTGTAAGTTAATTTTTTCTTCAGCTCGCTCTAGTATCTGAGCGTATGTAACGCCTTTATTTGCTGCCTCCGTATTCAGTGTGATCACTACCGCAGCCGTTTTAGGGGGTTCAAGCGTCGGAGGTTTCCGTTTGTTAGTAGCAACGGGAGTAGCCATAGGGACCGTCTGTGTTGTGGGGGGAGTGGTTTTCTTTGCCTTCTTCCCTCTTTTAACAACCGTAGACCAGTCTGCTTCCATATTCACATTATAGCTACTGGAGCTAGCCACTACGTCTGGTGACTCAGAGTAAGCTGCAAGCTCGTCACCGTCTTGCGTTGTCGACTTTTTTGAGAGTTAGAAGAAGCTGATGGAACCCCCTGTTTACGACTATCCGATGACAAAGGTGGGCGGAGTACTTTTTCGGGAAGCAGTCTCTGTTCGATGCCCGCAAATCTAGCATCAAGCATGACACCCACAGAGGCAACGATGGAGGCTTTTAACTCTTCTACTACATCATTATTAAAAGTGGTCGAAGATGCACCACTTGCCGCCATGCTTGATTTCATTTCAGAAAATTCCCGTCGGTGGGCTTTTAACTCCATCTTAAGTTTACCAACTTCCTTCCGGAGTCGTGCGTTATCAAGCCGCAACCGACGAGCCTCTTCAGATTCCGTCCTGCTAACGAGTGCATCTACGAAACCTTGCAGTGCTGAAGCAGAGTCTTTAAGGCATCTTGCAAAGTTGCCTTTTAAATTCCCTGATTTTGAAGCAACATGGATAATTGCTGCCACTTTCTTACCCGCAGCCGCTCTTAGCTCCTCGGCATTGAGGTTGTTAGGGTCATCATCAATTGCCTCTGCGCTGAGGATCTCTTCTGGGTCCGGTACGGCCTGAACTGTCTCTTTCCTGAAGATTCTATCTCGGAGTCGTTGGTTAAAAGCCTCTTCCCTTGCCTCCTCCGCGGCCTTTTTAAGTTCCGACCTGGCCCTGCCGATACCTGTCCCTCGCCCCATAGGGGTCGGGTCTCGAGAAGCCGACGACGCTCTAGAAGGCGATGTATCTCTAGAGCTTATGTAATCCGACTCGTTATTATTTGGAATTCGAAAAATTGGACTTCTATTTCGAAGGTCTTCCCTTGGGGTAGATGCCAGTTGGCGCCGTGTCCTACGAGCGATCCCCGCCTCCGGCTGCGACGACATGTCGTCGCTCATTTCTATGAGTCGACCTGCCGGACAAGCCAGGCAGGACGACTCTTATACTACACTAACAAAATAAAAACAACTAGTACAAAATTAGAACTTAATAGACAGACAACGAAGGAGTACGATATTTCGAACGAAAACCAATAATAAAACAAAAAAATTTTTTTTTTTTTCTGACACGACTACAATTTGGGAAGAAACGGCTAAATACAATATTTAAAACCAATACTTGAATATTCTCTCGAGCGCGTAAGCGCGTAGTGCAGGCGGCTAAAAGTAGGTCACGCGCCACACACACACGCGCGGCGGCGCTGCGAGCTCCGACTATACCAACCGAATAACACCTTAACAATTATTAAGATGTTACTTTGTTGATGCAACAATAATAAGAAAGAACACAAAAACAACATAAACTCTACAGACAATTCCTACTAACAAAAATCAAATTAAAACAATGTGTGTAATTCGACAAACACGAGAAGTAAGTAGCTGCGTGTCGCGAACGGAGCGTAATGCACGTGCGCTCGCTTCCACGCCTCAGCGCCGTCTCAATTGACTAACACTTGGCTTTCCAGTACGGGATCGCATTCTAGCACTTAAGGGGCCCATCTAGCCATCAGCTGTTTAAACTTGTCTTATTATTTATCAATATTTCCTTTTAACCGCGAGAAGTGACAAGTGTAGATGAGTAACCCTATGATATGTGGGTACAACATTAATCCAACAAGCTAGGATCGAGAAAATATGAATCCAAATTACAACCTTTAACCGTGGAGTAATAAAAATTTACTAACCAAGTACAACGAAATATTTACGGCAAATAATTTTTTAATATTTATCTTTATACCACCTATCTTACAAATTTTACTGCAGTAATTTGTTTTAGAAACAAAAACAACCAGACTGCTCGTATACTTGTATAGGTAACATTAAGATATTCCGGAAAAGGTTCCCTAACTGCTTTTGATATAATTAAGATACGTGAATTATTCCTGTAAGATGCCTGTAAGCTTAATATATCTCACTGTATTAAGGCAGTCTTGACTAATGTCAGCGCTTTGGTATAATCACGCCATCACACGTCGCTCTCATTATGAGAATCTTCGAGAACTTCGGGGCAACATGGCGGCTTTGTTTTAATTCGCGTAAATAACTCCGTGTTCAGTAATAAAACATATTAAGCGAAGGTGCGAGACAAAATGCACGGCGTAAATCTTGTCACTAATGCGTTGAATTTTAAACGGCTCTTTACTTTAAGCACTCTCTTACTACAATTGAGGGCATTAACGTTAGAAATGAGTTTTACTTAAATGTTATATGTATGTTTAGTAGTAGGACACTTCAAGACAAAATTTGTTTGGCCCATTGTTGCAATTTTCAAAGGTTGACGGACGTAGGGCAGCATATTATTTTAGTGGTTGTTTTTTTCCAACATTGGGCAACAATCTTCCAAGAGCAGCGGCAGCGCCAACCAGTCTGGGTCCTAGCTGCTTAAAGTGCTCGTTGAAGGTCCATCGTCCGTCCAAAATTAGTCCCAGGTATTTCATGTGACGTTTAACTTCTATCGAAACGCCATGAACATAAACTTGTGCCCCTCGGGGTGGACCTCTGTGTGGACCGTGAAAAAGAATGGCCTCTGTTTTCGCTGAAGAAATATGAAGACCTAATGCTCTTATTCGGTTAATTACTAATCCGCAACCGATACTCGCAAGACGTGCAGCCTCCTCAAAATTTGCCCCACTTGCAGTTATAAGGGTGTCGTCTGCATAACAAAGGATTCTCATTCCTGGAAGCAACGGACTACGCAGAAGCCAATCGTATCCAATGTTCCACAGAACAGGGCCCAGTACCGAGCCTTGTGGAACGCCACTGTGGACACTACGTCGAACAATCTGACCTTTACTCCCTTCCCAAGAAATTTTCCTATCTTGAAGATATGCCTCCAACAGTCTTTTCAAGTAGTGAGGTACCAAGTGATATTTTAGCGCCTCTAAAATTGTTTCGAAGGGAAGGCTGTTGAAGGCGTTGCGAACGTCGAGTGAAATAGCAAGAACAACCCTTCCTTTCTCGATTTCTTCAGCAGAAAAGCGTTTAAGTGTCTCTAAGGCGTCCAAAGTCGAGCGACCTACCCTAAACCCATACTGTGCCTCTGAGAGTCTTGGTCCAACTGAATCAATGTGCTCAATCAACCGGTTGACAAGGATCTTTTCAAAGAGTTTTCCGGTCTCATTGAGCAAAATGATTGGTCTGTACGCAGACGAGGAGTCTAGCGGCCGACCTTCTTTCCTTATGAGACAAAGTTTGCCCTCTTTCCATTTTTTTGGAAAATGACCTGTGTGCAGGCATTTTTCGAATAGGGTCTGCAGATGTTCACCTATAATTTCCGCAGTTTCGGATAGTATTTTACCTGGGACGCCGTCTGGTCCTGGTGCCGTCCTTTTATTACGCAGGCGGCTGAAGGCCGTCTCCATTTCTTCCTCTGTGATTGGAGGAATTGCATCTTCGACTCTGTTGTCCAAATTTGTAGACATTGAAGGAGGAGAGTGGCCTCTCAAGTCTGGAAACAGCTCGTCTACTAATCGTATCAGTGAGTCTGGCCGCATGGTCTCAGTAACAGGCGCACCACGTGGACGAAGTTTATTTCGAGCGACGCGGTATGAGCGCCCCCAGGGGTCCCTGTTTAGGTCCTTCAACATCTCCTCACGTGCGAGCTCTTTAGCCTGATTAATGGCGGTCCGGAGCGCCTGTTTGGCTTGTCGGTACTCTTCATGTAATTGTTCCTCCAAAGTCGGATCAAGGCCATTTCTTCTACGGCATCGTACGAAAGCCCGTCGGGCCCTTATGCAGTTAACTCGAAGATCAGCAATTTCAGATGACCACCAGTAAACACACCTACGTCGGCTGTTTCCACGAGCTCTCGGCATAGAAGCATCGCAGACCATGGTCAGAGTATTGTGCACAGAGTGAGCGAGCTCCTCCACGCTAGCATCACTGTTTCTACCAGCAGAGGACCACCGTCGAAGAATAGCAGCTTCCTTTGCCAGCTCACGATCGAAACGGCTTATCACCCAGCGAGGGAACCGATTCGAGTTTCGTGTGGTTATGGTCGTAGTAGGTGGAAATCTCGAAACGGATATAATTGTGGTCCGAGAGTGTCTCCATATCCTCTTCTACCCTCCAATTAATGACTTTGTTTGCAACCGACGCTGTAGCGAAAGACAGATCTACAATTGACCCTCCGTGTCCCCTCACGCAAGTGTACGCAGTCCCTCTATTTAGGAGGGAGAGGTTCTGAACAACGGCCCACTCCTGCAGGGTTCTGCCTCTAGCATCAGTCCTAGGATTTCCCCACATCCGCGATTTAGCATTGAAATCGCCAAGAACGATTATATTTCCAGGATGCCGGAGCATGGCTGCCCTTACGGAATCAAGAAACATCTCAAACTCGGCCAGACACCGGTTGGGTGAGAAATATATTCCGACGACTATATATTCCCCCCATTTCACAATAGCGTAGCCTGGACCTTTTTCTAAAGATTCGAGAGGGGGGCCTGAAGTATGCCCAGTCACAATCGCCACCAAGTTATCTGTGTCTCCTACCCAGTGAGGCAAAGGAGGAATATAATACGGCTCACTCACCACGACAAGGTCTATCTTCAACTCTGCTGTAGTTTGCATTAATAGATCTTGAGCCCCAGCAGAGTGGTTAATATTCGACTGGAGGAAGCTTATATTATTATGTCCCGTGTGATTCATGACGACATTTCAGCCTCATTTCCCGCCTGCTGTCGCCTATCGGTAGAATTAGACAACTGATTAAGTCTGCCCTTTGTGTAAGGAGGGTTGCAACTCTTTCCTCCTAAAATGTGATTTGTCGGAAGCCCAGAATCTCTGCAGACCGCGCAACAAATTGAACCCGAACATTGCGTAGACTTGTGACCATCACAACCGCACCGGAAGCACACGTTGCTTCGATCTACTGTTGAAGGGCATAGAGGTCTTGTGTGTCCTAGACCGAGACACTTAAAACAGCGTAGAGGGCGCTGATCAAGGATCTGGACTCTTGCAGAGCTCCAACCTACAAGTAGTTTTCCTGCATCACTCAAAGTTTTGGCAGTCTCGATAGGACAATGCACAGTTGTGGCACCCATACCCCTAGGGCCCATCTGAATATCACCTACTTTAACGTTATGAGCAAGACAATTTCCAACCCGAGTGATGGCAGTAACCACTTTTTCCGGCGTGACTGTGTCGTCTAGGTCTGTAATTCTGAGCGAAACTGACTTGGTAGGTCGAGTGACACTGGCCATACCGTCCAAGGCGGCCCGGAGCTTGTTTGCAAGCTGTTCCACCTGTTCTAATGTTTGCTCCTTCGGGAGCTCTAGTAATCTGGCTCCCGTGATAGCCCGGCGGATCTTAATCCCTTCGCCAATACCGAGCTCCTGTAAGTTAATTTTTTCTTCAGCTCGCTCTAGTATCTGAGCGTATGTAACGCCTTTATTTGCTGCCTCCGTATTCAGTGTGATCACTACCGCAGCCGTTTTAGGGGGTTCAAGCGTCGGAGGTTTCCGTTTGTTAGTAGCAACGGGAGTAGCCATAGGGACCGTCTGTGTTGTGGGGGGAGTGGTTTTCTTTGCCTTCTTCCCTCTTTTAACAACCGTAGACCAGTCTGCTTCCATATTCACATTATAGCTACTGGAGCTAGCCACTACGTCTGGTGACTCAGAGTAAGCTGCAAGCTCGTCACCGTCTTGCGTTGTCGACTTTTTTGAGAGTTAGAAGAAGCTGATGGAACCCCCTGTTTACGACTATCCGATGACAAAGGTGGGCGGAGTACTTTTTCGGGAAGCAGTCTCTGTTCGATGCCCGCAAATCTAGCATCAAGCATGACACCCACAGAGGCAACGATGGAGGCTTTTAACTCTTCTACTACATCATTATTAAAAGTGGTCGAAGATGCACCACTTGCCGCCATGCTTGATTTCATTTCAGAAAATTCCCGTCGGTGGGCTTTTAACTCCATCTTAAGTTTACCAACTTCCTTCCGGAGTCGTGCGTTATCAAGCCGCAACCGACGAGCCTCTTCAGATTCCGTCCTGCTAACGAGTGCATCTACGAAACCTTGCAGTGCTGAAGCAGAGTCTTTAAGGCATCTTGCAAAGTTGCCTTTTAAATTCCCTGATTTTGAAGCAACATGGATAATTGCTGCCACTTTCTTACCCGCAGCCGCTCTTAGCTCCTCGGCATTGAGGTTGTTAGGGTCATCATCAATTGCCTCTGCGCTGAGGATCTCTTCTGGGTCCGGTACGGCCTGAACTGTCTCTTTCCTGAAGATTCTATCTCGGAGTCGTTGGTTAAAAGCCTCTTCCCTTGCCTCCTCCGCGGCCTTTTTAAGTTCCGACCTGGCCCTGCCGATACCTGTCCCTCGCCCCATAGGGGTCGGGTCTCGAGAAGCCGACGACGCTCTAGAAGGCGATGTATCTCTAGAGCTTATGTAATCCGACTCGTTATTATTTGGAATTCGAAAAATTGGACTTCTATTTCGAAGGTCTTCCCTTGGGGTAGATGCCAGTTGGCGCCGTGTCCTACGAGCGATCCCCGCCTCCGGCTGCGACGACATGTCGTCGCTCATTTCTATGAGTCGACCTGCCGGACAAGCCAGGCAGGACGACTCTTATACTACACTAACAAAATAAAAACAACTAGTACAAAATTAGAACTTAATAGACAGACAACGAAGGAGTACGATATTTCGAACGAAAACCAATAATGAAACAAAAAAATTTTTTTTTTTTCTGACACGACTACAATTTGGGAAGAAACGGCTAAATACAATATTTAAAACCAATACTTGAATATTCTCTCGAGCGCGTAAGCGCGTAGTGCAGGCGGCTAAAAGTAGGTCACGCGCCACACACACACGCGCGGCGGCGCTGCGAGCTCCGACTATACCAACCGAATAACACCTTAACAATTATTAAGATGTTACTTTGTTGATGCAACAATAATAAGAAAGAACACAAAAACAACATAAACTCTACAGACAATTCCTACTAACAAAAATCAAATTAAAACAATGTGTGTAATTCGACAAACACGAGAAGTAAGTAGCTGCGTGTCGCGAACGGAGCGTAATGCACGTGCGCTCGCTTCCACGCCTCAGCGCCGTCTCAATTGACTAACACTTGGCTTTCCAGTACGGGATCGCATTCTAGCACTTAAGGGGCCCATCTAGCCATCAGCTGTTTAAACTTGTCTTATTATTTATCAATATTTCCTTTTAACCGCGAGAAGTGACAAGTGTAGATGAGTAACCCTATGATATGTGGGTACAACATTAATCCAACAAGCTAGGATCGAGAAAATATGAATCCAAATTACAACCTTTAACCGTGGAGTAATAAAAATTTACTAACCAAGTACAACGAAATATTTACGGCAAATAATTTTTTAATATTTATCTTTATACCACCTATCTTACAAATTTTACTGCAGTAATTTGTTTTAGAAACAAAAACAACCAGACTGCTCGTATACTTGTATAGGTAACATTAAGATATTCCGGAAAAGGTTCCCTAACTGCTTTTGATATAATTAAGATACGTGAATTATTCCTGTAAGATGCCTGTAAGCTTAATATATCTCACTGTATTAAGGCAGTCTTGACTAATGTCAGCGCTTTGGTATAATCACGCCATCACACGTCGCTCTCATTATGAGAATCTTCGAGAACTTCGGGGCAACATGGCGGCTTTGTTTTAATTCGCGTAAATAACTCCGTGTTCAGTAATAAAACATATTAAGCGAAGGTGCGAGACAAAATGCACGGCGTAAATCTTGTCACTAATGCGTTGAATTTTAAACGGCTCTTTACTTTAAGCACTCTCTTACTACAATTGAGGGCATTAACGTTAGAAATGAGTTTTACTTAAATGTTATATGTATGTTTAGTAGTAGGACACTTCAAGACAAAATTTGTTTGGCCCATTGTTGCAATTTTCAAAGGTTGACGGACGTAGGGCAGCATATTATTTTAGTGGTTGTTCCTAGCGAGTGTACCTACAAAATGTTGCACTTCAATGCAATCAAGTAAAAAATTTCGGGACGATGCACGATGATAAGCGAACTGTCTTTTTAACGTTTTCTCTTTTTCATGACCTCCCTGGTGCAGCGGTCTGCGCGAAGGTTTTATAAAATGGAGGACGAGGGTTCGGTTTCTGCCTGGGCTTAATAAGATTTTGGTTCAAGCCTGGCTGACGGTAGGCATCGGATGTGGCTAGTTACCACCCCACCGCCAAGCTATTAAGCACTATGTCATGTGATCGTAATATGACAACACTGTTATGTTTTAAAAACAACAAACTACGTTACTGTTTACTATACCTACACATTATTGCAGGTGGCTACGGATTAGCAATAATAGCGGCTCAATAAATAATCCGAAGTATCGGCCGCAGAGCTTGTTACGGCAATTACGGTAATTACGGTATTTACGGCTAATCGCGAGTATTTGCGAGCAGTAGTGACCAGGTGTAACAGTGAGCAGAGCAATATTTTTTCTTAATATTATACGGGTAATAATATTAGTAAGTAAGGTCCAGCCTAAGAAACATGGAACGGAGGCAGAAAGGGTATAAAGGTAAAATAGCCAATGGGATGGCTAAAGGAAGAGACCTACCAACAAAAAACTTTCATAAAAAATGAAACCGACTTCAAATCGCACTAAAAAGTGAAAAATTATAGCGTCAGATAGTTACTTTAATTTACTTTAAAAAAAATTAAAAAAACCGAAAAAATTTTAGTGGCTTTTTAAAGTCAGTTAAATTTTTTTTGGTCTTTTTTTATAAAGTCACTAAAGTAACAGTCAACTTGACGTAAAAGTTCTTGTAAACCTAGCTTACTTCATATACAAATATATCCGTTATAATTATTATCAGTATAGAGTAGATCTGATTCATTAGAAAATTTATTATATATCCAAGATTAAATGCAAATTAAAAATGTTGAGAACGTGATGCCTCCGAGAAATGGAAAGATTATTGATTATCTAGATTGTACATTGGTTTAAATTGTACAACATAAAATCACAACATAAAATAATGTAAAAGATCACTTTCGCCTTTTCCAAAGTCGGTTATAAATCTTTACACCTCTTAACTTCGAAATTGTGTGAGCTAAATTGTCCCTTTGAAAAACGTCCCACAAAAAACTTTGAAGTCTTTTACGAGACCGCAGTGTCAACGCGCTTAACTAGAATAACTTAGACTTATCACCCGAAGGCAGGAACTCCGATTAGGCAGGTGCCCATTTTCCTTTGAGCTGTGCCGCTGTATGGAACGGGCCCCATTCAGATACGATTTCTATGGCAGCTTGTTAATAATAGGTCAAGTTTAATTTGCCTTTGAGAACTTTAATTATGCTGGTGCATTCATATTGATTCGAGTGCAACTATCCGCAAAGTACTCAAAGTAGTAATTAATAGAATAATACTTTTCTACCCACTACTTAATTTCGGTGAGTGTAGAATATTTTCACATTGTGCGGTATCTTTTCCGCGATAAAAAGTTTATGTGTCCTACCTATCTGTCAAACCGGTTTTAATTTATCTCATAACTAAGTATTAAACCATTGGCATATTAATAGTTAGTCCTATGGACTTCGTGTGTAATGCAAAATTCAGGACAAAAGTGTCCCGAGATATCTTATATATACTAGAATGTATTTGTATTTTTATAAACAAACTAAAACATTGTAATATATGTCTTATATTATTTGTTATACAGTCTAATTTGCAACGGTCTAATTTCTTGCAATAAGCAATCAGCTTTTACTGACAGTTGCCATGGCAGCCTTTTCAGACATGGCAGCTTCTCGTGAAAAAAGAACATAAATGGTGTGGAGTAGATAGCTTTAAATTTTTTTTGGCATCTTTAACCTATATATTATATTCACAACAAACTTTAAATGTATCAGTGACCTCTATATGCTGGGATAAATCTAGTACCAACCAATATATTTTTTACTACAATGACTTTAGGTCACTGTTTTAAATAACTGTTCCAAATTTCATGTATATAATTCTAATACTTATCAAAATAATCGATTGTGAAGGACGGACCAGCGGACGGACGGACAGAAGGGTTCCATTTTACCATTATGGTAAAACTTCTGTGATTAATATTTATGACATAAAAAATAAAAATTTTATTAATTAAATTTATTTTCAATTCAAAAATTCAAATATTATACAACAAAATAACTCTATGCAGTCCTTGTTCTAAAACATTATTGACGTGTACTCTCTCAGTAAGCCAATATGAGACTGAATGCGATTAGAAATATTTTTCGCGTTTTAGCTCTCTTTTGGTTCGGACACTTTTTAGCGCTGACCCGAAGTCCATAGTATTAATATGTCAATGTATGTATGTATGTAACACTTACAAACTATTATATTTAATTGTATATAAATAAGTAATCTGCCTCGTTAGTCTAGTGGTTAGCCTATGTGGCTTCAATCACGAGGTCCTGGGTTCGATTCCTGGGTCGGGTCATGGAATAATTCTGAGCTTTTTCATTCTTCTATGTTCAGTACATTCCTAGCCCGGAGTTCGGAAGTTGGTGGTGTTACACCCCCGTGCCTCGGAGAGCATGTTAAGTCTTCGGTCCCGGTCACTATCATCGACATCTGATAGCGATCGTTAATAAATGAAACATTATCACCCTAAGCCCGCCAACCCGCATTGGAGCAGCGTGGTGGATGTACGCTCCATATCCCCTCTCCTATAAAGAGGGAGGCCTGGCCCTGTAGTGGGCCCTCAATAGGCTGATAATGATGATGATGAAATAAAAAATGTCAAGCCTGCATCAAAAATCAGGTATGGATAATGTTTTATCCATATATTTTTTACTTTGGTTTTTAAAGTTCAACTGCTGACTCACTTGATAAAGTGCTATGTATATACATTCGACAAAATATCATAATCTATAAATAATCTGCAGTGACTGGAGTGGCGTGTAGTGTAGGCAGTTGCGGCGCTGCGGGTAATAGTGCACAGGTGCGGTTAACTCTCGCGTTAAGTGTGACCCCACCAGTATTTTCTGTTAAGATGGCGTGCGGTTGACAGCTGACTTGTGTATTTTACGAGAACTTGACATCTTTATGGTATTACAAAATTAAGTTAATCAATCAATTAAGCTGGATCTGTATACACGTTATATTAGTTTCGGAAGCAATGATATAGTGATGCTAAATGAGTGTATTGTATTAAATCCAATCTCAAAATTCAAATTACTTTATTTAAAATAGGTTTAGTTTTAGTTAAGGTTTAGTTAAGTAGGTATATTGACATGACTTTATCGTTATATATTGACTGTACTCACTCACTCATTTCCTCTACAAATACTTGGTAGTATTTGTAGAGAAGGTGGCAGATTTCGTTACAGAGTGGCAAGAGCTAGGATTTTGTAGTTGTTCTTCTCAAAGAGTTTTATTTCGATATTCCTCTCTTTTATTTATATGTAATTTTTATCAATGTATAAGACGTTGAGCTGATATAATTACGTAGTAAGACGTAAGTATCTATGTTAATTTCTTTTTTTCAGTGTAAAGTTTCAAGCTAAACTGAATTTCTCGAGACATTTTTGTTATTAAAAATCTATCATACATAAAATGAATTTTCATAAACACCGCATCTAAATCAATCCATTCCTTTGGAAGCTACGACACAAACTGACAGAATACTCGTTCGTTCGACTTCACTCTTAACTCACAAAACGCTTAATCTACACATCAACCTTCGTTACTCTCAGGCTAGTAACAGAGAAACGAAGTATTATCAGCGTTGAAAGATCGTTATTAATAAACATGGAGTTATTTCCGACTAATGACACTTTTCTTAAACCGTTATTAAGGCGTATAATATGGCAACCCACATTTTTTAAAAGTAAAAAGAGTGAGTCTATGAATGAATATGGAATGAAATTAAAGCTCAATTACCCTATTTTATCTGTGGTTATGACATAAATGACATAAAAATATTTTTGTACAATACGATTGAATAGGCAAAGGAAAAGGAATTGCCTTTAATAACTAAATACTACACTGAAAATTTCAAGACGATTGAATAGGCTGTATGGTCACAGATCTTTGCCTGTCCCTTGGGGACGAATAAAAAAAAATTATTTTTGTACAACTAGTTTAAACTTAAAGCCGTGTTCTGTGTAGTGACTAACCGATTTATGATTTCCTTATTATGATTAACAATTTATATAGGTTTATAATTTAAAATTTATTTATACAAATAGTCTATTATTATTATTATATATATTAACAATGAGTGACAAGCGTATTCGTTCTGTTAACTTTTATGTGTGGTGGTATGAAACCACCACTGGAATCTGCAACTAAATCGTTTTCATCGTGAACAACCACATTACATTGAGACAATAACGGAAGACAAGACGCTGTAAGCGTCAAAAACTGCAATTATGTCAACTACTCGTTCGTTAAACCATGTAGCACCAATGATTAAATTTTATTACGGTAGTAGAGAGTGACTTGCTTAATCGTTCTTTTCTTTGCTTTTATTAATACATAATTTTGTTAGTAGAGATTAAAAACTTGTATTAAAGTTACTTTCGTTCTAGTCCACGTTTATTAATAGAGCTGATAGTCTTTGCATAAAAGTTTAAATGGGTATTATCTCCAATCCAGACAGATAATAGTGTTTTCTGTAAATCCATTAAAATCAATGTTCGCACCTGCCGCTTGGCAGCCTTGGAATCTCATTGTATATCGATTTATCACACCCGGTCCAACCCGTAACCAGCTCGCCGGTAAACACTTACCCGTCACGCCAATATCCGTTGCAGACTCAGCATAAGTAGATTTAAGAGAGCAAGTTACAAACTTTTGCGATTCCGACCCACCTTCGGGTTATAAGTGAGTGAGAAGTGACTTTGGCAGTTTTGCTTAAAACGAATTATTAATTTTAAATTTAACGAGTGAATATTTTTGGCCCCTTTGCTTTTAACCTGTTTTGCCTGACTTACTGAATATAAACCTAAGACTACAAGGACATAAATTGATGGCATACGATGATCGCTTTCAAAACGTACAAAATCCCGTTATCCTAAAAAAATATCTAGGTACATTTAGACCTTTCAATGCGTTAACTTTAAATTGCTTGATTGGTTTATTTCACGGCTTTCATCTCTATACTTACTGTTAATGCAAAAAAAATGTAATTAACGAGTAAATTTTCTATAGAAAATGTGATAAACATTAAAGAATAAACTAAAACATAATATGTATCACAATAATAACATTAAGTGAAGTAAGAATAAGTATTCCCAAGTCACTTGACATTGATAGGCTTCTAAGTCAATTAACAAGTGATTAATCAAAGGAATAGATAGGTTTTAAACTTTCAAAGCATAACTAGAATACCTGAGCCAGCAGCGAAGCTTTAAAGATCCTTATGAGGATATTAATTGCCGGCTGCAATCCTTACATTGTCGCCATTCAGCAAAGGGCGCCTCGCCGTGTTCAAGGGGACCCGAATAGCTTGGCTAAAAGCTGCTCAAGAAAATGGGCTACGCTCCCATTGTTGGCTTGTAGGGCCCTCGCGGTATGTGTCCGGGTATTTTAATAGCTGTTTTTATGTGCTGTTTTCATAAGAATTCCTGCGCCCAGTTTGTAGTAAGGTATCTTGTGAACTAGGGTTTTTGTTTTGCTTTTGCCGCTACGTTCGGTATGTGATTAATGTTGAGATTGGCTGTTGGATTATTTTGATTTCTTCATTTTGTTATTAAAATAACATAATAATTAATTTTTGTACAAACATTTTGTTTTGGTTAGTTTTAAAGCAATATATTTGTGTTTGGTTTAGTTTACTTTAAAATTGTCTATTGTTCCATGCTTCTCGTCTAGACTTCTACCATATATACTTTTTCTAACCACTATGACAAACGCTTTTTTGAATGAAAAAATCTTCAAAAATGGAAACCGCCGTCGAGTTGTGACCGCTGCGTGAAAATAAATATACGCGTCGAACTGAGAACATCCTCCGGTTTTTATAAAATAAATATACGCGTCGAATTGAGAACATCCTCCGGTTTTTATAAAATAAATATACGCGTCGAATTGAGAACATCCTCCGGTTTTTATAAAATAAATATACGCATCGAATTGAGAACATTCTCCGGTTTTTATAAAATAAATATACGCGTCGAATTGAGAACAACCTCCGGTTTTTATAAAATAAATATACGCGTCGAATTGAGAACATCCTCCGGTTTTTATAAAATAAATATACGCGTCGAATTGAGAACATCCTCCGGTTTTTTGTCGGGTAGAAGTAAAAATGTAACAGTTTTTATTTAGTCAAAATTTTATTTATCTTTCTAAATATTCCTGGAATATTTTTATTTAGAACTTTGGAGTCACGAAGCTTAACTTCTAATATATTAAAAATAATCCATATGTTAAACTAATTTATTATAAAACACATCAAAGAATCCTCCATTTTACTGATTTCATACGCATATACCTAATATACGACTACGTGTTTACAATACAATAACTACATAAATAAATTGAAATTCAAAATCTAAATCTGTTTGTTTGTAATGACTCTATTAACAGTTCGGAAGTAGAAATTTATTAAGAAGACTCAACAAGAAACTCAGCAATTGTTCCTTCGTTATTGTTTAAAAATTCTGGTTGTGTGACTGTGAAAGAAACACATAAATCTTACTACGTAAGCACCTATACACCACGAATCTGTCAAAAAATATCGATATTTATTGTATATTACAATAATTGTCAAAAACTTAAATATAAAAAAATATTTAAAAGGCAAAACAAATGAAATCCGTCTCATTATTGTAAATTACATGTTACAAGAAAATTCTTATCAAATTCCTCAAGATTAACCCCCGCGTAACTTGTACTCTCTCCACAATATCTACATAATTCGCCATGCACGCATGTCCTCATAATCCGACCCCTCAGACCTCTGACCTCTTGTTATCGCCGGCCCTCTCTAATTGGGTGAAGGAGGTACAATGTAACTTGGTTAAAACGATCCTTTTATTATTAAATCTTGAAAGTTAGAAGGATGTTAAACTTACCTTTAAATTAAATGTGTTATTAACAAACAATCGTTTTGTCAGGGTCGAATAGGATCTTAAAAAATATTTGTTTATTGTCAATCAATATAATTAACAGGCTGTTTTATTAATATATGAAAAAGAAGAAAAAAAGCTTATTGTTGATGACAACATTACTTTCGGTGTGGTGCTTGACGGCCTCAGTGGCGTATGCGCGGCGGAGGTCCTGGGTTCGATTCCCAGCGGGGCAGATTTAGATTTTTCTTAATTTGTCTTGATCTGGCTGGTGGGAGGCTTTCGCCGTGGCTAGTTACCACCCTACCGACAAAGACGTACCGCCAAGCGATTTAGCGTTCCGGTACGATGTCGTGTACAAACCAAAAGAGGTGTGGATTTAATCCTACTCCTAACAAGTTGGCGAGCTTCCATCTTAGATTACATCATCATTTAACGTCAGAGCATTTTAAGAAAAATTCAACGAATTTTTTTTTAAATATGCATGTCAAAAAAATTTAAAGCTTTGTTTAACCAGTAGTTAAGGACCAGTTTCAAGACGTATATATATTTTTTTTCTATGTATGAGTTGTATGACCACGCATAACTTTTTACAGAGTTGTCCGATTTTGACAATTCTTTTTTTATTTGAAAGTATATTATTTAAGTATATCTAGGAGTCGGTGCCAGCCAAGGTTTCTACTTTAAGGACGTTACCTAGAACCGACAAACTGCTTTACTACGTAAAATAAATGTTCCTTAAACTTGGCTGGCCGACTTCATAGATATGCTTAAGTAAATTAAAGCAACTAAATGACACAGTTATTTTTTACTTTTTATTAAGAATTTTATTCATATCGTGTGGTAATAAAAACTTGGTGCATCCGACGATCATTAGAAATTATGAAACATTTTTATTTTTTGTCTCCTCCATTATAAACTAACACTAAATTATTAATTTATGCCTTTTTGAAACCGAAAAGAGCCACACTAACCACAAAGGCTTCTAATGTTATATTGTACAAAGAACCTTTGTAAGCTTATTAGAAATTTCCTACTTACCCTTAGGGCACGTACACAGTAGCAACTGTCGATTTGATTTAGCTTCATATTTTTTCTTACATTAATTCTATTGATGATTAAAACTAGCCAACCAAGACTTGCGACTTCTTTCGCGTACAATTCAGTTTACCTATAAGGAAACTTTAATATCTCTTTCAACAAGATCACATGACGTGGAGCAATATATTCTATACAAGTAAATTTACGGATTTTTAGTATTCAATTCAAATATTGAACTACGTATTTTGATTAGATGTTTACACGTAAACTAAACATTTTAGAGAAACACATAGAGATAGTAACACACAATTTCCTTTTATATTTTCTGTGTGGACGCGCCCTTAGCCTCAGTATGAAAGGCCTTTCAGAACCGTGCCGCAGGTGTCCTGACCCACTTCGTTAGTATTAAAAATGTAAACGCCAGAGCCTCGTGATGTATAAAATTACACATTCGTCCTTCCACCTCCTACTTTATTCAAAAACTAAAAATCAGCTAATGCTTTTGAGAAAATACTAATTACGAGTACTTCAGTACAATACTAATTACGAGTCTAAGTTGGTGACTGAGGTACGCTTTATTGTTGTTAATTTTTAAATTCCATTAGTATTTTTAAGGTTTTTCTATTTACAACGCTAATTTATATATTGCTTTAGTATAATACTTAAACAACATATGAGTGTTGTTTCATAATAAAACGTCGTTCTTCTTGGGCGTTATGATTTTTTAATGGCGGAATACAATCGTACCAACATACATTTCAATATTCATAGACATAATACGATTTAATAGACAATGGACTTTGTACCAACTTTGTATATACTATTTTGTTACAGTATTGCTATAATTTAATATTTTGATATCAAAATGCCTTATAAACTTGACGAGATAGTATCTCAAAGATGTACTGCTTTTTACTTCTTGTATCACGCAGAGATACTTCGAACATAGCTCGCTTTATCGCTCGCCTAGTTGTCTCGCCCATTGGTAGAGGCAAAGGCTCGGTTTCATAAATCAATGGCACTGTTAAAAGACTTTTGTCACTGAGCAATTTAACGCTTGTTTACATTTTAATATATTAGTAAATATTACATGCACAAATGTTGTTAGCTACCAAAAATGTTCACCTTTATGAAAATTGACGCAGGTATTAACAAATTCCACAAGGCTGTAGTAGGCCGGCCACAGCTGTGTACTGACCCACTTCCTGCATATTAAATTATGTAACAACCGCAATGTAAGCACGACTTCCGCACATACTCGCAGCTTTATTGTAAACCGCTTAACGTGTTTGTAAAGTATCGTTCATATTGTTCAAAGGTTGACCATATATGCAAACGGCGTAAGCATCTGTAAATTCTATCTTATCACCAGTAAATAAAGCTCAATTTTAAGACACCAACTGACTATGGAATTATGCTTATTTTGTACGTTTGGAAGCAGATTTGCAGTTGCCAAGTAATGTTTTTTTATTGCTGATGTTTTCCCACTTAACATTAGGCTACGATACCGCCAGAAAAATAGAATAAAAACATTAACTGAAAGCATTTTAAGCAAGCATGGTTAAATCAAGTAGGGAGAGAGCGTTATTTATTAACATTATCTTTTTTCGTTCAACAAATTCGGTTATTATTGCTTAGACCATAGACACAATTAATATAGTGTCGTATGTTCCATGCATATTAAAAGATAGTACATGGATCATAATAGATAGTCCAGTTAAGCAGTAAGTTATACATGAAAAGTCAGTTTTTATATATGGTAAAGCACGAGTACATAAATGTAGAACCTTTCGTGTACTATCTAGACATACCTAAGCAGTCCCCATTCATTATTTGGCTTGTACTCATACAATAGTGGTTCGTGTAAGTTTTCAGGTGCAATTTCGACGCCGGGCTAGTAAATTGCTGACAATACATTTCCAAATTTCGGCGAACACACGCGAGTCCTTTCACGCAACTCCGTAATGACTGCTCTTTGACAGCTCCAAATGAGCTTTCAACTTGCCGCCCGTTTGGTGTTCGGTGATTCATGGCTCCAACTTTATTGATTGCGAATTTGTCTACGTAGGTACTCGAAACATTGTTCGTGTAAACTATTGATCTACATCGACTAGTGGATATGCCCTCGACTTCCACTAACTATGAACCACGATATTCTTTATTTAAACTGTACGTACATAACTGTTAAATCACTCCAATTCATTGTTGGTCGACCGTCCACTAGTTGGACTGACGATATTAGATGTGTGGCAGGGAGCCGCTGGTCAGGTAGGTCAAGTTCCTAAAAAGGCCTATGTCTAGCAGTGGACACCACCGACTGATGCGATGATAATTAATACACTAAGCTGTAGGGCTTGTAAATAAAATAAATAAATAAATATTATAGGACAATTGCACACATCGCTATATAGCCCCAAAGTAAGCTTAGCTAGCTTGTGTTATGGGTGCTATGATAACTGATGAATATTTTATGTCCATTATACATAAATACTTATAATATATAGATAAACACCCAGACAATGGAAAATATATATGCATATCACACAAAAATTTTCCAGATGAGGGAATCGAACCCACAGCCTAGGACGCAGAAGCAGAGTCACTACTACTGCGCCATTCGGTCGTCAAGAAAAAACTAAGATAATGATTCATATAAACACAATATGACACAGATAGAGTTTGTTAGGCAAGGGCATAACTTTTTTACAGCACAAGATTCATTCGTTATGCCTTTACTTTATATAAAAACATCTAACCTCTATCAATTGAAAACGCAGATGTTAGCTTTTACGAAATAAATCAAATGTTACGGGCAATGTTATTGTATAGTACAATACTCCCCTAAAATATCACACTAATTGCACATGCTATTTCTCAAAAACGCCACGCCCTCGGTGCCGTGTTCGAAATGAGTAATGAGTCCTAAATGAAGCCTGCCTGTTGGTGTCAATGAGTTTGCCTGAGAAGGTTAGATGGGTTAATACGAGTATTCATTACGAATACTAGAACCGCAACGTACGCTTCTTGTGTAGTTTTACGACTACCTCGTTGTTTTAGTGATTAGCCTATGTGGATTCGATCACGAGGTCTTGGGTTTGATCCTGGGTCGGGTCGCGGTGAGTCTACGCCTCATATCTACTGCCCTTACTAACAAGGGAGAGTGGCCTGGCCCTGCAGTGGGCCTTTAAATAAGCAGAAAATTTTAAGTATTTTACCTGACTACGCGAGGAAGCACGGTTATGATTCTCTAGCTGATACGATGTATGTACGAATGTTGACCATGCCTCGTTACTGTTAGGAGAGGGGAATCGACCCACAAGGACACTCTAATTAGCTACAGGACTTAGGGTGTTAGAGTGCTTGAGTTAGGTTTTAAACAATAATATTTATTTACTTTTATTTACATTTTTCAATTTGATATTTTTTATTTTATAAATATTTCAAAAGAGAAAATAGTGTATTGACGACGTCAAGAAAATTAATATTTTCTCTTCTAATCTTCCTTGTCACTGTCATCATTATATCAGTCATTTGAGTCCAGTCCTGTCCCTACAATGTCTTTTTGTAAGGATTTAGCAAGCAAACATGGTTAGTTAAATATCCCGTATTAAGGCTTAAACTCACGACGACTCAACGACTCACCGGTTGTACTGTGCTTTGTCGACTACAGTAAAGCCTTCGACTGTGTAGATTGGCAACATCTATGGCGAGTGCTAACAGAACTTGGAGTACCAAAACATCTTACCACCCTCTTACACTCTCTCTACCAAAATAGCTCGGGAGTGGTAAGGATCGGCGCCAACATTTCAGCGCCATTTCACTTTGAAAAAGGAGTACGCCAAGGATGTATATTGTCTCCTATTCTTTTTAACATCTATGGAGAGTACATCATGAGAGAAGTGCTTGCAGACTGGGAGGGCGGAGTCAGCATTGGAGGTGTAAAACTTACCAATCTGAGATATGCCGATGACACAACCTTAATTGCAAGCAGTGAGAACGAGATGGCGACTCTCCTAAGAAAATTGGAAGCGGTTAGCAATTCGCTGGGTCTCACCATAAACAAGGCTAAGACGAAGCTGATGATAGTGGACCGATCTGGAAAGCTAGAACTCAACGGAGCAACAGGCCTGGAAATAGTTCAGGACTTTATTTACCTAGGCTCTACCATCAGTAATAAAGGCGGCTGTGAATCGGAAGTCCGGCGCCGCATCGGAATGGGAAAAAGCGCCATGGCACAGCTATCCAAAATATGGAAAGACAAGAATATTTCCCAGTGGACAAAAATGCACCTTGTTCGCACTCTTGTCTTCTCCATCTTCCTTTATGGAGCCGAAACATGGACGCTCAAATCTGCCGACCGGAAGAGGATTGACGCATTTGAAATGTGGTGCTGGCGACGTATGCTTAATATATCTTGGGCCGAACGCAGAACAAACGTCTCGATACTGAATAAATTAAAAGTAAAGATACGGCTTTCCAACATCTGCCTGCGGAGGATGCTCGATTACTTCGGTCACATTGCCAGGAAAAACGCAGATAGCATTGAAAAACTAGTGGTCACTGGCAAGATTGAAGGAAAGAGACCCCGCGGGCGTAGCCCGAGACGATGGACGGACCAAATAAAAGATGCGATAGCCGCGCCCATTTCGAATGCTATTAGTGCGGCTGCAAATAGAGAAAAATGGCGTACCACCATTAAAACAGTCATATCTTTGGGGTGCCACGATCCTCAAAGCTGAGGAAACGACTCATGAAGAAGAAGGCTTAAACACAAATTGTGTTGGAGTCTTAGTCCAGACAAAAATCAAAGGTCGTCATACAATTTTATGTGTGTTAGTATTTAGAGTTTCACGAAAATCGATACAGGCTTACCAGTGTGGAATCCTAAATCCAGACGGAGGCTCAATGAAGAAGATTTACGACACTCATCTGGTCAAGGGTGCGCGGTAATTTGTCGCGGCAGGGGGGTAAACGGGTATGAAGGGGTAAAAGGGGCAAGAGGAAATGCGCCCGGTGTTGCCAGATTTACAGTACACGTGTGGTGCAGGATTATGAATGAGATTTTAGATAATTAATTCGTTTTTGAACGTCGGGTACTTTTTAATACCGTACCTATTGCATATTAACGTTTGAAATGAATTTTTCTTTTTTGTAAGCTTGCCACCGGTTTCGGTACATTCTGATTGCTTTTTAATCACACCTGTGTTTATTATTTATCAAATTGAAATCTTTTTAATATATCTATTCTTTAACAAATTCTCATAGTTTAGTCTGCGTGCGTGCTTTAAAGTTTAACTTTAAAAATATATTTTTTAAAGTTAAAGTTAAAAAATATATTCTTAGGAAATTACGACAACTACTGTATGAAATGAAATTAAACTACCTAATCATTAGTTGTTTCGCCTAGACGCTGACATCATCAGTAAGGCGATCAGTTATCCTTTTATAAATAGACTAAGAAACGATCTTGTTATTACCAACCTTCGTCTTTTTAAAAGTTGTAAGTTTGTCATCCTAATACTGGCTCAATCAATAAAAATATCACTTATACTTCATACTTAAACAAAAATAACTAAAATTTGTGACGTAACGCTGTAACACTAAATAGGTAACACTTTTGTTTTTAAAAGTTTGGTCTAAAAGGCGAAGTTTTATTCCCACACTGATTCAAAGTAATGATACTATTTATCGGGACCTATGTGTAGATTATAATTATTAATAATTCACGATCATAAGTCTATGATCACTCATCACCACGTAAACGTTGAGGCAATCCTCAACGTAACAAATACAATTAGAAAACTCAAACGGACACGACCATATGAGTAAGTGTACACTATACCATACTAGTGCTAGTGTAGTGAAGTTTGACCTAAAAGATCACATGAACACAGTGACTTAAACTAACTACCTCGAGACTATGATTAAGTCATTGGTCTTTATGTTAGTATGAAATAATAATTTACAAGTTTGGATTGATGATAAATTCAATTCAGTCAATTAGCCACATAAGTAAACTAAATTGTATATTATTAAGTACATAATCGGTATTTTAAAACGTTCTTTTCTAACGTAAGTAAAAAGAAAGAATCATAACAAAATCACTTCATATCATATAATATGTATATCTATAGAACGGTTATGCTGTAGTATATAAAAACTTCGCTTTTTATGATGAACACGGCGGTAAAACTCAGCGAAGCAAACGTGCACAAGATGGAGACCGAATGAATGAACTTTTTCAATATCACATCGCGATATTCCTTTTCACGTGTCACACAAAAGAATCTGAAATTATTTCAATGGATTTATGAAATTCAAATACGTTTCTATTAGCACGTAAAAGTCTTTCTCCTCATTCACGCCTAAAATAAGATTTTTATTAAGGAAAAAAAAGATATTTAAGAAAAATAATTATTCCTATGATGTTCTAACCTGTTAATGTTTCTTCAACTTTGAGGATGGTGGCACCTAATGACATCACTTCCTTACGGTGTTACGCCATTTCTCTCTATTTGCTAAAAAGAGTCGGGATGAAACTCACCTTTGCTACATTGAAATATTCTTACAATTTACTTTCGTGTCACGATTTCTAAATGTTAAACCAATTAAAATTTAACACTAAGCCTTAATATGTTTCCGCTTCTCCTTAATGTCAACGTAGACTCTCATATTACCTCCATCGACAGATATGATTTACAAACTTGACAGGAATAATAAAAAGAATCCAAATGATCGCAACAAAAACGTAGCTCGGTCGATACGTTGTCGTGACTGCAGCTCGTAAAACACCGGCTGTAGAAAAAAACGCGCGTAGTAAAAAAAACATTAAATTACATTGTAATAAGCCCCGACGCCAAAACTCCGGTGATCGACCCGGAGTAGCATTTTTCTAGATTTTCCACAAGGGAAATACGCGCCGGTAATGTGCTAACGGCTGAACGTCATACTTTGAAGTCTCGAGTGAACTTTTTGGGGAAACTCGTTTATATTGCCGATTAATATCAACATGTTTTTATAGTAATATTTAACGGACCTAGTAGATGATACGTTAAAATCTCTTGCTTGTAAACAGGACAACACTTCGCTGGGTATGCATACTTTCTACAAAGTGTCGCCCTGTGTCCATCCCTTGTGTCTATCCTGCGCGTACCTAGAGACTTGTTGAGACTCTAGTGCATTCCATTCTACTGGTAATAATTAGCTCTTCAGGCTGGAACACAGCGAATGGTGCTTGGCGGCAGAAATAAGCAGGGCAAGCACTCTCTCGGGTGAACTTAAATAGTTTACTACCTACTAAAAATGTTTTTAAATAATTTATATTTATGTGCTATCCCAATAATTAATTCGATTTTTTTAGGTAGAAACCACACAGTGCGGATTTCTTTTTAATTATCTTCTGTTTTAATTCATAAATTCCAAAGTCGTTCATCTGTAACCATCCGAAATATAACCCGTTTAACTTATTTAATCTCTTCATTGCCTAAAGAACAGGCTATAATGGACTTAAACCTCGTTTAATTAGGGTCTAAATTGCAATAACATTTTGAAATACGTCTGACCACCATTCGTAGCTCCGTAACATTTTCTTTAATACTTTAATATCCTCTCAACGGTGTATTAATAATTAAAAGAGGGTGAGATGATAATTCGACGCTTTTGTTTCAAGAATTATCTTCTGTACCGCTTTTGTAGATTTCTGAGGAAAACGATCCACGAATAAAAGGAAAAACCTATTTATATTAAATAAATGCAGGCGTTACTTGGCAGTGGTTCTTTGCTCATAATATTGTTACTCGATATTTAATAACGATAATTTCCATGAATTTACAACGAATTGGACTTCAATATATTCGAATCATATCTCATGAGGTTGCGGTTTTGATTGCACTTTTATTTATTTTACTAGCTTTTTTGATATATTTCATTAATAACATGGACGTTCTCTTTGAATAGTCAATAAATTTATTAAGCTATTGCATAGCTTCTATCGCGGGCCTTGAGCGTGGAGACCGAATCCAGAAATTCCGTAACGAAAAAACCTAACACCCCCCACTCCGACCGGCACAGCAGTGATACTTTTCAATCAGATTGTCTTATTCGCGTCTTTGTTCGCCAACGTTCATAACATGTTGAATACACCGGTTCTCGTCCGATCACCGAAGTTAAGCAACATCGGGCGCGGTTAGTACTTGGATGGGTGACCACCTGAGAACACCGCGTGATGTTGGCTTTTTAAATTCTTATTTTTATTTTTTTTTAGTTTGTTTTATTTTTCTTTTTCTTTTTTTTTATTTAAATTTATAAAAAAAAAATAAAAAATGTAAAACAAATTAAAAAAAATAAAAAAGTCGGTCACCCATCCAGGTACTGACTGCACCCGATGTTGCTTAACTTCTATGCAATAGCTTTACCGCGGCAGTCTCCGAGTGTCACACGTCTTTTTTTCTTTTTATCGTTCTATCTAAAATCATCTTTGTATCTAAAACTACTAAATGGATTTTACTATCATTTTCATAGATAGGATTTTCATAGAAAGCATATTTATCAATATAGGACGCAGGAAACAAAGTGCACACAAAATATCAAATTCCATGCGTTCTCCGCAATGAACTTTATATTTTTCGTAATGTGCCAACTAGTAACTGAATTAATTAATTGTATTATAGAGCAACTTATTTCCTCTGAGAACATTTTCTCAAACGCTTTTCCCAGTTCTGAAAGTCTCGTTGCATGCAAATCTCTTCCGGAGATTATACTTCGCGACTCGGATCCATTCGCATAATGAAGTACGCTTTCGCAGATCACCTTTTGTTTTGTTCTTGTGCTTACTGTTAGCACGCGGGATTAACAACTTATTATGAATTGGATCTACTCGGAAAGAATTAATGAAATCCACAAACATCTTGTCGAAATGTTGCGATATTTTGAAAGCATTTTTTATAGTATTCTTTTCTGAATTAGATGTAATTTTATGTTCTGAAAACAATATAATATGTATACTTACTATGAGTTTAGTGTATTGTATGTTATAAAAAAATTATATGTTTATGCAACTATAAATCTTAGCCGTCCAGGGTACCACCCACGGTAGGTATGAGGAAGCAATGGCTTTGGTCCCAAACCACCGCTACCTACCCTGATAGTAGTACCATACACAGCTACATTATTTTAAAATGTGCAGTTGACATTGCGGAGATATTGAGGCGTCTATTGCTTCCAGAGGTTCGTTCTCTACATTCAAGCAGATGTCGCATTCGGCATTTTACGGTGGTTAAACTAGCATTTACAGGATTAGAGATACTGTATTATCTGTAACTAGAAGGCCTTCCTTTTGAAGAAAAGCTACACCCCTTACTAGCTGGGGCACCACAAGGCTGCTTCTTATCACCGTACCTATACATCGCATATTCAAAAGATATCCCAGTTTCACATTTAACCTAAATAAATAATGATTATTTACATTATCAAGGTTAATATAACAAGAAGTGAACAATTTCGTTTGTATTGTTTCAGGATGGAGGACACGGTGCGCTCGCTGCTACAACACAAAAGCCGCGTGGAAACTCTAAAGCAGGAGAAAGCCTCGCTCTCCTCCGCGCTGGAGGTGAGCTCATCACAAATTTTGTCAATTTTTATACATATTTGTTCCTTTTGCCGTGGAGACCCTTGGGCCATGAAGTCGCAGTGCCAAAAAATTCTTCCGTAATATATCACCGCGCCTAATTACCTCAACTGGTGACCGAAGGGCTGGCTCATTTTTTGCACAAAGGATTAGCCTGGCTATCCAACGCGGAAATGCAGCCAGTATTCTAGTCACCATTCCACGTGGGCATGATTTGTATAGTTATTAGGATAAGTTAACTTAAGTTCCTTATTGTATTCTTTCTCAATAAAAAAAAAATATTTTTATCACATCATTTGATTACGCTTGTCGTCATCAGTTGTCAGATATAAGGATCTCCTATATCGTCAGAGATAAAGACTTCGCAAATTATTTTTTTATCCTTTTTACGTGCTTTCATTAGCTTCTCAAAAACAGTTAAGCAAACTTTGAAGCCTAAGTAAGCCTCCGATGTTTAGAAAAATGCTTAAACTATTTTTTCATCCTGACTTTGCACAAATATTAAACGGCTACTATTAGCTTCGCAAATCAATTCATTTCAGATATTAATTCTTCAAAGATCGGAATGAACTGTACTGTTCTGATATTTTTGTGTGATAAATTCCAAAATAAGCTCGACAAACTAAGCGCGACGGAAAACTTTACTTCAAAATACCATGAAATGATATTTAATGATTCTTCGCCATCCTTTAAAAGATACATGCTCTGTTCTTGTTTAGAGTAGCAACTGCAAAAAAATCATTTGATTTCTTTGTCTTCGAAAATGTAAGGTCAACAAAAAAGCAATAAGTACTCAGTCCGAGCGAGCTCTACATGTGCCGTTCACGCTCACTGTACAACACTCGCTACGGCTAAATTGGTATTTCATTAAACTTAGCAATACCTACTACCACTTAACTCCCAAAAACTATACATACAAAATAGAATACAAGCTAAAGAGTAAAAGAAAAGTAACAAAAAACAACAATTTTTTTTTGAATCTTTGGGCGTTTTATCCATTTACGTTAATCTCGAAAATTATAAAGGACTTTTCACACAACAATCTTGAATTTTAAAGTTAATAATAATTATAATTTTTTTTTAAATATCATACAGTTCTTTACTAGAATTTCGAGTAGATTTTGTATTTCCAACCGTTAGTAGAGATATGACAAAAACTTTTCAAAAGAGATTTTGGATTCCTATCACCGGAGGTCCTCAGACAGAAGAGCAAAACTATCACTAACCAGTGAGAATCCTAAATACGGGCTTGGGATAAAATCTCTCCGAATTTTCTTTAAATGTTTGGTTCAATCCAAATTCACCTCTTTACACCGGTAGGACTAACCCGGTAGGGGTGACTCTTATTCTGCTTGTGAATTAGCACAATCCGAAGATCAACCTAGAACCTAATAAAAAGACCCTGACTTTCTTTACGGCAAGGGGTAGAGACTGCAGGAAAGGCATGCGTTGAACCTGTCATGCCCTCATCATGGGGTGCGAGGTATGATAAGGAACGTCTAACTTTTTCCTGTAGTCTGAGTTCATCCACTTAGTTAAGCAAGCGTGCACCAGGTAGCTACTTTGTTCACGGTCGCTTCACAGAGCCGACGCGGGTTAAATTGAAATTGCAACTAAACTGTGCCCCCAGCACTTTTGCTCCCGGCTAAATAAAGTAATATGCCACTCTAGTGTAGCAAGTTTTTTATTCGTTTCTCAGTTTGAAAAGTTGAATAAAAAAAACATACCTGGACTGGGAGACTTTTAGTATCTACACTGGACATATTCAATTAATTACTTAAACTACTCGTATAGGTATAGTAGTAATAAATCACTGTACATTAGAGTGTAAGTTAGCTATTCAAAGAGATACTTAATATTACCAGTTTCTTAGATCGTACGTATGAATCGCTTGGCGGTATAGAGAAGATTATTATTTTTTGATTATTTTTAAAAGGAGTAATTTATTCAGTGCAATTTTTTAGGTATCAGTATTATAGTTGTTAATTTATTAATTTTTAATACAGTGATGTATAAATTGATAAATAATATGATTTGTTCAGAATATTGATTCTTAAGATAATTTGTTAATTAAAATTAATAATTAAAAAAAATTGATAATAAAAAAAAAAAAATATTGATTGTATAACAGTTTTTTTTTAAATAAATGGAAACTCTTAAAATTAATACTTTTACTCTACTCGTAATATAAAAGTCTGTCATAACATATCAGTAATAGAGTATTATCTACGTTGCCAACTTGTATCTAGGTATATAATGAGATACAAGTTGGCAACTTCATAACATCAGGGCACCTCTCAACTTGGCTATTTAGCGACATTAAAGAGCATTTATCGCACTGCAAGGGGACAGCCGATCATTTTTGGATTATGGCTTATAGCTGCCCCTGCAGATAGAGGAATTAATTTACGAAAGTACTGCACGCAGACCAGACTAACCAGACCTAAGGGAATACAAGGTTCCCCACAATTTGTAATAGTTGAAATACTCTAGTGAGGGGGTGGAGGGCTCTATTAAGTTTGGTTCGGTCATAAACTGGACGTTCTTTGAGGGATTATGAACGGCGGAGTGTGTTTGAAAGGGGGATGAGATGTTTTTTGCGTAATTAGTGGCGCGAGGGTCTTTCTTGCGGTAAGTGGTGCTTTGCCAATGTTTGGATGGCGACAAAGCTGATTAATATATCTTTGAATTGAGTGCTTCTAACTTCCTTTCGCTTTCATTTTCACTTCCAGACTTTAAATGGGGTTTCTTGTGTTTTTGTTCTGCTTAAGATGTTTATTTTACAACGAATTGCATATTATGAACATTTTTGTAATTTTTTTTATTTAATGTTTATTTTAATATTAAATTATTATAATAGGGATGTAATGTTTGCATATATATCTTTATCTATTACCTATTGTAGTACTTTCCAACGTTTACCAGGTCCAGTAGTCATCGGACAACATGCGCGCTGTGAGTAATAATTCTTTCCCTAAAAAGTTCATAGTCAACCATTTATTTCAAGAAAAATTACTCAACATTTAGATATTTGAACGTTTTCGCTTTTCACGATACATTTAAAATATTTTAATTTCAACTCTTACGTATTTAAATGAAGCCTAGGCCGCTATTCTTTCTTTTATTTCAAATCAAATCTAATTATACGTCCGTTTATTAGAGAAAATTGAAAAAAAAATATGCGTAAAATTCTCAAGAGAGTCTAATATTAGAAAAAATGTAATCACGGCTCCTATATCAAAAAAGCAAACATTCCAAAGGAAGGGCCCCTGATATAAAATGACTGACAATACGAAAATGTTTAGAGCTAGAGATATTAAAAGTGGATGGTATAGGGGCACCTCCGCACAATAAAAGGCAGAGGCAGGAACATTTAAGTGACGGGAAATGGGAAAATCAAAATTCGCGTTCGCCATTCAAATTCACAGATAAAATGTGGCGTTTTGTGCGTTCGGTGGTAGTAGACAACAATGATACAAAATGTTCGTTGTAGCGCGCAACTGAAATATGCCATTTTTGTTGTTTTTTTCTTTTCTATTGTTCTAACGCGTTGCGGTGTGTACAACTCGATACGGACTGACTTGCAAACGAAGGTGTTTTTTGGGCGTATTATTGATTAAAATTATTTCATTATTAAAAATTTTTATTATTAAATAAAAGCTGGTCTTACTTTGCGGAATTCATCACAATTGTATTAGTAGTATCAAAATTTCCTAGGAATGCTCCAGTTTCAAAACGAAACGTACGAAGAGAATTTTCAGTTGAATCTGGTTGAGTGTTGGTATTCGTCTGTATTTCGCGAAAAATAGCAAAACAAATAAATTATTAACTAATAAGATTTTTGTTTTTAAAGAGAGAGTTGAGTGTTTAACACGTGCCTAGTGCGAATCGGACTTGATTCTTATAACGCCAACAAAAATATATAACCTGTGAAAATTTCAACTGTTTAGTGTTACGGTTCATGAGACCGAGACAAACAGACGGCAGTGGAGTCCGGTTTTTACTTTTAGGGTACGAAACCCTATAGAAATACTTGACGGAGCTCGTCTGACTACCAGCACATACTATTTTCTACCAATAATAACAATAATTAGCGTTGCTGTTTTCCGTTATCTCCCATATACTCCCGTGAAATTATACGCACGTACGATACGAGGCTTAACACCTATGCATTAAGTTGATGGGTGCAGGGCAGCGTACTGTAGCAGCTTATTGCACGTTCTGCAAAGTTCTGGTACCCGCAATGGTTTTCTATTCAACATGGATTTACATGGTAAACAAATGTAACAACTAAGTAAGTAGTTGCCTAATATTTTTTAACCCTCAATAGTTCAGCTATAAACGAATGGACTCGACACCGAGAGCTCATACGTCCAGTCACCGAACTGATGAACTACTATCACACCCAATTTTTACGACTGCTTGTTCTTTCTTTTTAATTTTACGACTATTTGGATTGAAAGAGAATTTTTTAAAATTTTTTACAGTACAAGATTCACTTCACTGCCAACACACTTAAAGGTAAGTGATGATGCAATCTAAGATGAAAGCGAGCTAAACGAATCTAGGATGAAATCCTCACCCCTTTCTGTTTCCAGACGACATTGTACTGGAACGCTAAATCACTTGGCGCTACGTCTTTGTCGGCAGGGTGGTAACCAGCCGCAGCCGATAGCTCCCAACAACCGTATTAGGATTTATTAAGAAAATCTCAATCGACCCAACCGGGATTCCAATCCAGGACCATCCGCTACAAATAAAAAAATATTCCTTTAAAGAAATGATTAGTTGAAGAAAGAAAAACATCTTTGCGAAAAAATTTTAGATAAAAGAAAATACAGTAACTTAGAGAGAAATATTTAGATGAAAATGTCGAGATGCAAAGTTTCAGCATGCCATTCAACATGTAGCGATGTACATCTGGGGGAGAGAGCAAACAGTCCGGTTTAATGAAATATTTTGAATATTTGTATTTGATTCGTGCTCCGATACAGCCAGTCTTAAATGGACTTTACTAACTTTGCAGACGATATTTGACAAACTACTTACTTTTTGGACGTGGCTACGAATGAAATTCATACCTAATTAACTACTCCTTATTTTTGGAGTTTGGAGGTGCCTGGTGTGAAAATTTGAAGTAGAATCCGTTCAAGCGTCACCAAAAAGCAAATTTTGTTTTATCGCGCCCCTATTGTATTAAACGAGGTTTTGAAAATATATTTTCACTGACGGATCCGACATTCGCAATCCAGTCTGAATCAATACAAAACTTTTCATCAACTTGTGATTGTATTTTCAAAATATCGTTGTGAGACTAAGTTTTATGAATATAAAGTGTTAAATCATCCGGGTCAAATAATTTAAGCTTAAAAATATATTTCCATATCTCTCCAGCTGTCCTAACGTGATATGTGACAATTCGAAAATTGATATTTAAAAGCCAATCACATATACTGGCACTACTACGATCGTCTTCGTGACATAGGAGGGCAATAAATGTAAACGCAGTCGGGAGCTTATTTTATGTTGGACAAATTTCGCAAAGCGGGTATCCTCTGTGAATTTTTAATTTGGCAGCTTAGGGAATATTTGGGGAACAATTTGAGACTTAATATTTCATAATGTTGAACCTTCGGATTTTCACAATGAAAACTTTTTATGAGATATTTTGAGAGCGTTTTCGTGCAACTTGCGCGAGATTTTCACTTTTTTTGGCAATTTTTCGTCTTAAATTAAGTAAGATTGAGTGGCAGTCAAATTGGAAGTGACGAGTGATAGCAAAATGTTATTTATACTTCCTTATATATATAAAAGAGAAGATGTTTTTGTTTCAGTAGAAATGTTATTTTATTCGCGAGTTTCAAAAGCTTTCAAACATATTTTCAAATTCTTCGAGCTTGAGAGCAACGAACTGGTAAGATTTGGAATGAGAAACCTCCACTGTACCTACTGTTCGTGGTATGTAATGTTACGTTGTGATATTCAATTGTATATATTCCAAAAATGTACTTAAATTAAAATCGCGTTAATAAAATCTAAAGTGAAACGTTTTTAGCTTTTTCTATTCATGTTATTTCGACTCAAAAACAGAAGCTCTTAAAATATTTATAATTAAAAAAAAATACGCATACAGTAAAGTAAGACAGCACAGCCATAACCAATGTAAGGACATTAAAATGGCGGAAAACGGTAAATCGGCTATGCACAATGACTGGGGTTTCCCGGTTTAAAAGCCCCTCCTCTAAACAATAATTCAGCTTCACCCTTCCGAAGTGCAAGGGCGCATTTACTGAGGGCAGGGCTCATAGAGTAGGTATGTGTTTTTGAGTTTTCTATCGATATCGATGTATACATATTTACATTAACATTACATAGCCGTATTTTTACTAAATGTAATGCACGATTAGTAATTCATTCAATAACTTAAAATTAAACCTATAGATGTTTTACTATCTTTGATTACGTCACGAGCATCATTTAGTTAAGCTCGTCGTTCTCTTTCTCGTGGGAATTTCGAGATTAAATGTGGCCTATGTGTTATTTTGAAATGTAAGCTATATTATTGCAAAGTTTCATTAAAATCCATTCAGTGGTTTTTGCGTGATAGGGTAACAAACAAACTTTTTTATAATATTAGTAAGGATGTAACCGAATTCGTATACATAAATTACTCTCTCTCTCTCTATTTAACGTATCGCTAAAATAAAATTAACGTTTCACTAGTACCTACTTTTGTAGCATAAGTAGTTTTACAACAGTATAGTAATGTTGTCTATGATATATAATTATGGTTATCGATGCAAGTAGTCAGTCCCTACACGCTACACCGGACACAGGGGTGCATCGCTTCGCCCGCGAGGCCGCGCGTCTCCAATTTACACTCGCGCTCTAATTGTGTTCGCCGCATATTCTGTTACGACTTATTTTGGCTATTTGTAAACAGATACATGTATTTGTTGCGAGATAATATATAAAATCATTGCGGTAATCCCAGATAGGACCGTCTATAACCTATCCTTGGACACGTTAGAATAATGAGGCCCTTATTAATGTGAAAGGATTACTTAAAACAGATATAAACTTTACTTACTTACTTACTTATCGTTTTTAGCTCTCAATCAATAATAGTTTGATTGGTGAAAAATTATTGCAATGGGCATTGGACACTTGCGCAGAATGCCCAGTTAGAAAAAACGGACCTAATTCTAGAATATTCGTAAAGGCCTTAGTAGAATTCTTAAATAATAAAGCGACTAAGCTCGTTCGGGAAAGTGATGTCTTCTAAGGATTTGTAGTTGCTTAAATAAAGTCAAGTGGGCACAGGATAGAACATTGTAACACGTTCCTGGTATGCCCTGTAGATTATAATCTTTTTCATAACTCATGGTTATTCCGTCAACGAAACTATCATGTTCCTAAAAAATTTGCATTACACTAAAGAACAATGTATATTATTTGTTATTGAGTAACATTTAAATAGGAAGTACATCGGCAGTATATTTCCCTCCACTTGGCAAAGGCTCGCGCGGACAACGAGAATGAACTTATTGCCTGAATTTCGTTTAGTGACGAACGTTTGGACACGTAAAACTCCGGAATCCCCGGCGGCTAAACGACAGAATTCCGATTTGAAACGTCGAAAGGCGAGAGAAAACTGAATATACCAATTGCTTTATTTTTTAGCAACGTTTCGGTTCTCCATTTCTCTATCTCCATCTGTTCTAGGTTTCAACTCTACGTAATTAACTGTTTTTGTATGTAGGTATAGGTTTGGGTATATTTTTTTATTGGTCTTGGTATTTTTGTCCCAAAATGCTAACAAATATGATTATTTTCTAACCCGTTTGACGTTGAAGTCACATGGTGCTGGAGGCGATTCCGTATCGAAAAATGCAGTGTTAATAGTGAAAACTCGAACAGAAAAACGAGAAACGCAGTGTTCGCCGATCCCTAACTAAGTGGACAATCGTCAGTCCAACCTAGTGCAGTGAGTTAGTTGCTAGATGCAGGCTGCTAAACACCATGGTAATTGGAAGTCCTTATAAGAGCACCTTTATCTTCCTTGGACGTCCATCACCTGATAATGATTACATAGATGACAGAACTAACAATATACCTACCATTCCTGTAATATTATTTCGTTACATTATTCCTATACAACCTCACAATCATAATCAAGTTAATTCCGATTCAATCCAATACTCATAAAATGGTTACAAAAGAAACTGGTTAAAGTGTTAATAAACTACTCTCACATTTACAATTCATTAGATGTAGATGGCCTTAGGGCTGTCTTATTAGAGCGATCACAATAATTGATTCATTACAACAATGGCCACTGTGTGCAGGTAGTTGCATAAATCTTATCCGATCGGCACCGCCGGGCTGCTGCTGCCTTTGAATAATAGCTGAAGGCTCCGACTCCATTGACGCACGAGAATGAAAGACCAGAGTTTAATATACGAGTACACTACTGTACCGTAACCCTATATAACCATTTTCCAAAATTCACACCATAAAGGGGTTAAACGGGGGCTTAGGTATACCTACACCAATTGTCACGCGCCAAAAATAGCGGGAACCCATTTTTTAACATTATCTGTACATAAGTTTGAAATACCTCCACCTTAACCGAGAGGTGATATAGCAGTCTAAAATGCTATCAGTGAAAGAATTTGCACATCCAGCTAGTATGTACAAATATTCATAATATTCCTAATATTTGTACATCCTACTGGATGTACAAATTCTTTCACTGATAGCATTTTAGACAGCATCGTCTAAAATGCTGCCAGTGCATCTTAAAGAGTGAATGTAGAGCTTTATTTTTTGTATTAAATTAAAATTATTATATAATTAGGTATATTGAATGCCTTTTCATTGGCTGAGCGCTGTCCCACAAGTAGAAGGCCATAGATTAACCCTGTAATTACGTTTTGAATAATAATAATCTGTGTTAACTATCGCAATGGAACATTGTAGAGTCAACATCTCCTCATGTCGGGGTTTAAAATGGCACTTTCTAGAACTACTTCGGGTTCGTAGACGTTCGTAGTCAATGTTAAGAGATCTCTTTCCGACATATCTACTCGTAGCTCTGTAATCGTCGCGCGAGTAAAATTAAATCAAAATTTGTTGAAATAAATAGTAACAAACTCGTCGTATAACAATGGAGCAACGTTAATTGGTTTCGTTAGCGTTGGTCTGTAGGTATCCAATGCAGGCTGCAGCGCGACGCGGTAACTCAATTACGAAGACACCGGTCGCAAGGCACAGCAAAAACCTGCCCACAACTTTGCAGTTTACAATGCAGACGTAGCTACCCTGAAACCGCACCATTTAATCTGGAATCTAGATTATTTCGGGTTGGCACTTAATATATACACACACTGGAATTGTGTAATGTTGTCACAATTTAAATTGCTCCTCAGACTCATTAATAAACAATAGGTATAAAGATCCCGAAGTTTTGTGTCGGATTATGAAGTACTGAGTTTTTTGTATTTCACGATATTATTTTTAGTAAAAAATATCAATCAGATATTGGATTGGAGAGCACGTTAAAGTCAAACATTATCTACTTAAGCCTGTCAATTCGAAGCTATCTATCCCCTGTTCTAAACAGAGAGAGGTCTATCCCTGTAGTCAAAATTAAATATAAATAATGATTAAAAAAAGGATAGCGGAGCGCGACCAATCACTAATAGTCTTCGTTCATCTGTATAACCTGCTCCAACGTATGGTACTAATGCTTTTTTTTAATGTTATTCTGCAGTTTCGGATTACTGAATCCAGTGCAGGTAGGTTGTGTAATAATAGTACCTACTTACACCTATCCGGTTTCAATGCGAAATCGTCATAAAAAACTGTGTAGATTTGATAATCGCGAAGCTATCATTAAGTCAAAAACTAGTTCAGAAATTTTAAATTCCAAAACTAGCTATAACGGGAAACCGAAGCAAGGCCTCCTTATTACTTAATGACAATGTACGCCACTACGGCATTCGGTCAAAGGCTCTACAGGACAAGGAGGGTTCAAAATGATTCCATTTGAGGCAATAACTAGAATTAAACCGCGTGTGGGTCGACCATTAATCATCGGCGAAGTCGGCGCCTTTGCCTGGCGACGCGTGAACTGGGGGGGATCGGCTGATATTGTTAAGTCCGAACATAGGGACAGTTCACAATACTAATACAATGAAAGGCACGTCAGTAATTCTTACACAAATAGTACAAAAGTGATTCATATTTCCTGGCAAACAACTTTAACACATCGAACAGGCGTTACTTTGCGAAAATCATTGTAAATAATCAAGGTAAATCACTTTCCTGAATTCCACGAAAACCTTTAAAAGGTTGAAACGCGAAAGATTATTTTTCAAACATATAAATAAATCACTGTTTACAGTGTGTACTGTTTGCCAAGAAAAGCTTAGAAATTCGACGACAATACCTAGGCTAGACAATACTATAGTAGATAATAATAGTACTTTTTGTTGTTACGAAGTTCATACGCAGAAGTTATACTTCTTTCTGCCTTCAAACACTACTGTTTCGTTATAAGTTGTGGTTGCCATGAGAATTAACTTGTAATGGCAACTGTTACCTACTATAGGAAAACGGTCTAAGCACACATCTCTCAGGATTTCTACGGGAAAATGTAGTTATTTCCATAAAATAGATTTCGATGGTTTCTATGATGTTTTCAACTAGTTTTACGACTCTTTTGAGTGCAAATAAAACAAATATTCCCTAAGAAAAGAAGGTACCGACTTGCATTTACTTTAACACAACTTGACAGAGTTCCGCAATTAATATTTCCCAGCCAATTATTTATCCAAATTAATTAAGAAACTCCAGAACGACGGCGACGAGATGGATGTTCTATTTATAGAGTTATATAAATCGTGGATGTAAATAGATTCCTTTGAGTCGTTTGATGGAAAACTCATTGTGAAGCCAATTGGCAATTTAATTGGCAAAATGAACATCTGCGGTTACGGCGTGTTTACAAGTTGGTTATAAACAACTAAATATTGCCTTGTAATACTACACAGTTTATAGTTTTAACTCGATTTCGTATCTACATATTAAATATTTTTTATTTTCAAATCGAGCCATGAAATGTTGAGCTTTCTTTGTTTCGAGAAACTCCCATACTGGTATTCTTAGAGTAGAGTTGTGACGTACTTAAGAGAGCCCGTTAAGCCATCAAAGGTTCTACATTATCACACGAAACTCGTCAACCTACATTGGAGCAGCGTGAAGAGTTTGAGCTCCTTATCACCCCCTCCTGTAAGTAAGGAGGACTACATGGTAGTCATATAATAATGTGTAAAGTATCTACTTTTAATTTGAGAAGTAAATTAAATTTACTTTGAACCAAAATTGAGATAGACATTGACAATCAACGTTTTATAACACAAATAGATAAAACTGGAAAAGCACATCGAGTAGAACAATCAAAAAGCAGGCCTTTTCACAATCCAGTGCCTCTGTTTGCTTATTAAAAAAACAATGCGAAAGCGCAAAATTACTAGGGACACGTGGAACAAAGGCATTTCCAACGAGCCCTGCACCTGTACCAAGGTTGTGTCGAAATTAAATGCACCTACACACTGATACGCGCCCTTGTACGCCGTATCAACCGGTTGTTTTTACAGACAGACGTACAAACAGATCCGTACCCCTCTGTGCCCGTTTGTACCCCCCTTGATGACTAATGAAAACCTCTTGTGCCGGCTCGTTTTGACCGAATCTTTCCAACAATTTGAACCCTACACTCACTGCCGACATCCCCAATTTGACTGGTCGATTTTACGCTGCACATTTACAACCAATGCCAAATGATCTCCACGGTTTAGGTGTCCGGTTTACAGTTTTAATTGGGAAGGACAAACACTGAGGTGGTTCAATTTAAAATGGTTTGTTTTAATTTTCCCCGTCCGTGGCCGATCGTTTAATTAAGAGTGCGAATGATAGGTCCTCTCGGAGTATTTTTTATTTAAAATATACAAAAAACCATTTTCAATGAAAATAAAAGATGAATGAAGGAAAAATCTTGATAGAGATGTGATACTCATCTCTATAAAATGTAGGGCAGGGGTGGTCAAAGGGAGAGCTACACAGCTTTGTATAAAGCATTCAAAATGAATACGAATGACGAAATGTTTTACGTGAAATCAATCCGTTTTTTCGTAGAATACATATGAACAGAATTGTATTGTCTTTGAGACGACGTAACTCGTTTACAATACAGTAACGCAGTGCAGAAAGAAATGAAATAAAGTCAGATAAATATGAGAAATTAAACAACTGTTTTGAAAATCAATCAAGTCCATTATCATAATAAATCAAGGATTTAGCACGGTAACTAACTATTTCTGTCGGATTGCAAAATGGAAAATATCATTGGCGCTGTTTGACCTAGAAAGGGTTGTAGGATCACAAAATCATTATGAAGCTTTAAATAAAAGAGTTACGCAAGACTAAATTTAAGCTCAAAATTGTTTCTTGTTAACTATTTAAGGAATCTAAACGTAACTCTGACTACACGACAACACTACGTAATATAAAAGAAAATTACAGTCAATTTCAAATAGGCTGTTATAGTAACATTTTTGATTAAGCTTGAAACACTCAACTCTCTTGTTGCAGGCGTCAGCAGCGCACTACCAGAGCCAACTGACGGCGTTGTCGGCGGAAAACGAGAGGCTACGCAACGAATTGTCGGCCTTGTCGGCCGGCGTACAGGACAGCGACCACGAGAAGCGGCTGGACGATGTCGCGCAACAAGTCGTGCGGGCCTTGCTCTCACAGAAGGTAGTTTCTGCTATAATTATTATAACTAGTTGTTGACCCTGTTAGCCGGCGTCTGACAACAACGACCTGAGACGCGATTGTACGATATCGTGCAACGATTTGTGCCAGCCTTGCTCTCACAGAAAGAAGTTACTAGGTTTTGCTTTATAACTAAGTGACTCCTCAAACTACATGTAACAACAACTACGCTATTTACACCCTTATAATATGCTACATGATTAGGTAAATGGGGGTCACATTAGTATATATTATGTTACATATAATAGTTAAATTGATAAGTCAACAAAAATCTCCTCCAAAATCAAAAACCTCTTTCAAATAGATATATGCCTCGAAGAATATTACTTAATGGTTTTTAAAATTAATGAGACATAGATACCAAAGTGATCCGGCAGCGTCATTACCAGGGATCTAACTAAGCCACAAAGTACGAGATAATTCCGAAAAGTTCTGAAAAAAACAAATATAAATTAAAATACTACCCGCAAAAAACGGCCGCTTGCCGAATCTCGTAATACCACAAGAGCATTAAGATGGAAAACGAAAATTGTTTTCTCATAATTATGGGAATGTCCCTGGCCGTGGATTACGCACAACACATTCGCACATAAATCGCGCGAAATGGGACACTTTAGGCTAAGCTGCACCGTAATAATTTCACCCAGCCTCCGGGCCACTATAATCTTGGCATAATCTGCCCGATAATGGGACCGTTTGTGTTCTAAATCCGGTCAAAACGCCCTGGTCGAGATTCGGAAAGTGAAAACTATTCGAATAAAGTTAGCGTGGCGTGTTCTTGACAATTTTAATGTTCGCTGATTTGTTTGGCAGGATTTTGGCGAAAATTTAATTGCCCAAAATCTGTTTGGAAATCTTATTTCATATTCCTAACTTTATGGCATTATAAGCAGAAGAAGACTGTAGTATACTTAAGTGTAGATTGACAACTTTAGAAATTCAGTATAATGTCCTGAGGTGTTCTCAGTGATATCCAATTACTATTTTAAACAACACGAGCGATACTATCTAATATACTTAAAGTATAAACAGGACATCGACAGTTTGAGCTCTGTCTGCTCTCCCGAACTGCAGATTCTTTGTTTGAAGAAACCCCAAATGACTAATATAAGATTAAAAAAATAAAACATAACCGTCAGCTACGCATATCAATTTTTGGGGTAACATCCGAAAGCTCTGGCAACACTGAGGATGATGTCTCTCGTATCTTCCATCTCCCCTTAATTACCTCCCGTCAATTACTTACTCGAATTTAATTTGGCTAATGAAGCGTAATTAAAATATACGCGTTTATTTCGAAGACTGACGGGAACGGGGGAGGGGGTGTTGCTCAAAGGGAGTAATGAAAGTGACAAGTATCTTCCTTACGTTTACATTTTAAGCCAAAGTGATGTTTAAGACACAATTTATCATTAATTACAGCTAAAATTTGATATATTTTTAATGAGAACGTAATATGTTCTTATTTTGAACTGACTGAAGAAAATGTTGTCTAAGTAATACTGTTGAATATAATGTTATGTATGAAATATTGAACCGGCAAGTCAGATTGCTGTACCTAATTATTTTTGACTATTGCAGGCTGCAGCTGTCGTACCAGAACAATTCCGAAACGGACTCTTTTCCGGAATTGTATCTACTCTTGATTAAATCCAACCTGATTAGTCAAATCCACCTAATAAAATACAAAAGAATTTATTACGACGAACTTTTTAGTTCGGCGCATAGTTTTTTTTTTTCATTTTTAATTCAATCATGATAATATGTCAACAATTATTAATAACTACGATTGAATCGCCTATTTGGAGTAGAAAACCCAATATTTTTTAATCTTTGATCCTATACACAAAGTAATGAAATAAGCAAAGTAAAAAATGACTATTATACCTAAGTTCTACCAATTATTTTTAAAACATACAAAAATGATGAGTAATCTTTAAAGATGTACAATTTGCATTTCAGAGTGTACGAGAAGAATTGGGCTGTGCTCGCGCCAGGATACGCGAATTGGAAGCACAGAACAGAGCGTTGAGCTCGTTACTCGTGAGGCAGCTGCGGCCTCAGCCGAGGCCTTCGCCTGCCACGCCCCACACGCCGATAACACCGCATACACCACGAGACCTTCAAGGTAACTTTCTACTAGTGCAAAGCCAATGATAACAATTAATGACAGTATTATCTATATCTATATTAATATTATAAAGAGGTAAAGTTTGTAAGTTTATAAATAAAGTTCTGTCGGGGCTAATCTTTGGAACTACTGATCCGATTTTGAAAATTCTTTCACCAGTAGAATGCTACGTATATATATATAATGGAAAACATTGTATGAAAACTTTATGCACCTTAAAATGTTCTACAAAAAAGTCCGCGATAGCATATATCTATCTTCTATATTTTGGCAGATATATAACTTTTTGTGTTTTAAAAAATCATATAATTCATATGCTTAAGTTTACGTCATCGACTATACAACTAAACTTAAATCCATATCAAAATAAATTATTTAATAATCATAAGGATAATATAGAGATAAGATTTGCCTTTTACAGTATTTTAATTAGTTATATAGTTTCGGAGATATTACAAAATTTCTAAAAAAACATAATACTGCCGCTATATCATCCAAATTAAGTTGACCTCCTCCGTGTTATGTTATATGTACTGAATAGGGGTTAACATTCTGGTACTGATATTTTTTGAGAATTCGAACTTTGATCTTTTCTTTTAATTTATTTGGCATGGCAGACCATATTTATATAATATACGAAAAAGTTTGTTCGTTTGTTTAAGCGAGCTTATCTCTAGCATGCATGTCGGATTGTAAATTATTTTGTTTATTATGAAAGCTAGACTCAAAAGCGAAATAGACTTTTTAATACAATCTATACACGTCAGCTTGCCAACAATATATATTGTTACTGTTAATGTACTGTAATATCGTACAATGTTTAACAAAAATGTAGATCTTTAGTACATGGGACGGGACGGAGGATATTGCTTCACGGGAAACTGTAAAAAAATTAAATTGAGAGAGGTAGCGTGGAAAGAGCACACTTTATATGAAAGTTTGTCTTTAAAATTAAAAGGGTACCTAATAGGTTTCACGCGGACGAAGTCGCGGGCGAATGCTAGTATAGCATATTTGGACATTATGTCTGTTGTATGTATCGTATTGGACATTGTGTTAAGTACACGAAATATATCCTATCCTAGGCTTAAAGTGCTAATCCGGGGTGTCCCGGGTGGGCCGATTTACATTTTCATAATTGATCAGGCCGGTGAGAGGCTTCGGCCGTGGCTCGTTACCACCCTACCGATAAAGATGTACCGTCAAGCGATTTGTTGCTAGAAACCAATGTGGATTTCATCCTACTACAAATAAATCAGCCCGCTTCTATCTTAGAATGCAATTGCACTTACCACCAGGTGTGATTGCCGTCAAGGCTAACTTGTATTGAATAAAAAAATACCTTGGGGAATGAATTTCAGTGCACCTGGTAGACGTGGGTTCCTGCGGCTCCCTGGTCTCGTTCCGTGACTCCCCTCCACCCGCGCCGCCCGCCCCGCAACCGCACCCGCTGAACCAAGACGACAAGCGCCGGCATCAGATCCTCGCTGACATCTGGACTGAATTGAAGGTAACTTCAATCAGCCACCATTCTGGCCTTGAGCCAATGTAGAACATTTAATACCCTACATTGAGTCAAGTTGGGAAAACCCTTTTACTTACTGTGTGATGTCTATGCCCAATGTGGTTGCAATTTAATATTTTAATTTAACACGCATAATATCTTTTAACTTCACAGTATTAATATCACAGTTTTAATATCACAGTAAGAATGAAGAGACTGCTAGTACAGCAAGACATAGTTTCAATTTTTTAAAATATAAATGTATACATGTATGTAAGGATGTTTAAATCTGTTTCCAGGGTCTGGAAGTGACCCCAGCCAACTTGGCGCGCGCCTTGTCAGCTGTCGACCCGACGCTGTGGGCTCCCCCCGCGCGCCCCGCCACCCTCAGCCTCAGCGTGCCCCAGCCATGTCCTGATCAGGCTCCTGGTGAGTTATTTTTTGAGTATAACTCTTTGTGAATATCTACGAATATACGACATCTCGTAAGAGTGCGTAAGCATTTGCTGAGCAATAGTGTAACTTAGCCAACTTTGTTTCATGTACGTACCTAATTATTATTTATTAATTTCAGGTGCAACCAGGGAAAAGGTGACAGAAGAAGAAATCGGTGAAGCGGGGGCGGAATCTCCAGAGAGCGGAGCCAAAGACGAGGGCTATTCCACCATGTCTAGTGACGTCCAAGCTGATGCATCAAGGCAAAGTGACCACGCGGCAGACAGAGCTCTGCCCGATCTTAACGAGGCTTCTGACGAAACAGACAACCAAACTATCGTCTCTATCAACCCTCGGGAAACACGTCGCCGGGCCCGGCTACTGGCTGAAGCAGATTATATATATTTTCCTATAGGTGTAGCTTTCGCTGGTATTAGAGGCAGTTATCCTCCCTCTAGACCAGTACTACCCTTTCAGCATGTCGTACGAAGTTTCTCAGACTCACACCTGTGTTTAAAACTTCTTGCGAGTACAACGTGTCCAACGAGCTGCCTCGAAACTCCTTCGCCTAGCTCAGGTGTCTTACTTTTAGATCTTAAACCAGCTCCCGAAAGACCGTTGAGAAGACCAGCGATAGCTTCAACGACAAGTTCAGAAAGAGTTTCGTGGGGTAGTACCCTTGAAGATCGTGGTGAAGGGTCACAATATGATGCTGACTATGTTCAACATTGGCTAGAATTAGATGATGCTAGATCAGCTTTACAACAAAGACATAGAGATCTGGCAGATTTAGAATATGATAGAGCTGAATTAGAAGACTGGAGCTTATCTTTATCGTGTGAGGATTTGCGAGATAGGCAATCTCCTTTTGCAGAAATAACTACGCCGGGTCAGATATCCCTCTCGACCTTACCTAGTATTAGAGAAGATGATGCGCTAGAACTAGAAGAAGACGTGGGTGATTGTTTATGGAATGATTGTGGATTTGCAACTGTAGAAATTGATGAGTGTAGAATAGCTGATGAAGCGGATAATTCTGAAAAAAGATGGGAGTACACTGGAACACATTCCCCTGGTGGTTCGTGGTCCAGCGCATCCGATGTTCCCGAAAAGCATTCTAGTGCTGCTTTGAGTGAAGACGGTGATTGTACTAATGTAGGCTTAGATTTTACGCGTGATTTTTATCGCCTTGTCAAATACGAAAGCACAAAAAGTTTAGCATCGAATTCATCTAAAGTAACGTCTCAAGACCCTGCCAATCACTTGCGAATTAATGACGTTCAAACTGTAGCCCTGCAAGATCGTGAACAGGCTCTTCAAAATGTACTTCACTTTATTGCGGAACAACAAAAATATTGCCGTGATAGAGAAGAGTCCGATTCTATGTCGTCTCGTCCTGCGTCTGAAATTCGAGAATTACCACCTCCTTACGCCGCAGCTGATTTCGATGACGACTCAGTCGATCCACGCAGTGAAGTATCTGAAGATAGACAAAGACCAGATTCCTTTGGTAGTTTTTCCGAAAACGAGTCTTGTGACATCACTCCTCTTGACAAACCACGAGTCCCATATTGCGATATTGTATCCGAGCCAAGATCGACTCTTAGATTTATTGAAAGAGAAGATCCATATGCAGAATCTGAGGGTTACTGCGATATATCGAGAGTAGAAAATGCGGAAAATGAAATAGATGACTGTCATCTTTTAAAAGTCCAACGAAAGAACGAGATCAATAAAAACATCGACAACAGTAATTCAGAATTAGACCAGCCGAGTATGGTAAAAGATGAGAGATCTTGTGATATTGAATCTAGTCGTAATTTAGAACATAGCTCCGCTTTAAAAGAAAATACGGTGAATATTATGTTGAACTTGCAAACACCAATTGACAGGGATACAGAGACTAGTTTAGTGAAATCTTCAAGTTTTCAATTATCAGCAGAAAGCGAGATGTCACTCGTTGATGAAGTGCTTAATGCTTGTAGAAGACCTACAAACGCATTAGGTACTGTTCCAGAGGAGGAAGAAAGTTCCTCGCCTGAAACGAGTTCGCCCCAAATGACTGAATCAAATACAACAAGCACGTCTACAGCTGAAACTGTGATAGTAAGTAATAAGAATGATGGAACTCATAGAGACGTAAGACGTAGAAATGAAAAGAGTCGCATACCCACTTTAATGGGAGGCAAGAGACCGCCATCTTCGCCCCACAGAACAAAATCAAAAATTCCAGTAGCCGAAAAAAGTCGGGCTGGATCGGCTCAAGCAGCTACAAATGCAGAAGCAATAATCGTGAAACAAGAAAACTCGTTAAGTTTCCACGAGGCAGCTACTTCCAAAGAGGTCATTGAAGAACTTAATAGGTATAAACACACAGTGAAATAAAAAAACAAAACTGTATTAAGTTATAAAATAATTTATATTAACTGTTCAAATGTATTTATTCTACAGAATGATTCGCCAAAGTGAAAGCGGAGCCGCAATAGCGGAAGTTAAAAATGAAGAGCGACAAGAAAAACCTTACACTCAAAAGGACAGCGCGTTATGGGCGCCGACAGGATGGGTGCATGTTGAAAAAGATATAGATTTCAGTGATCCTAAGGTACCTAAACCATTTTTACCGGTCCCTCGATAACCAATATGTGCAATGAAATTCAAATGCTTAGTTAAATTTCGTGATTCCAGGCTCGTGCAAATTTACTAGACGTGATGTTGGCATCCAGTGACTCATCTCCTTCGTCGTGCGGTTCTTCCCCCGCAGAACCACCGCCGCCGTACTCTCGTCTTCATAGACTACATCGCTCCAGGAGACAGAAGACCGGTAACTACTGGATTTAGTCCTATATGTCTAGATGTATGAAAAAGTTAGACAAAAACCTTGGAAGGGTATTCACAATTTGGCAGTTCTTTACATATCTATTTACGTGACCCTCGTGCAGTATTTCTAATCATTTTATTAATAATATTTTCTCTATCTTTTTCATAAATGTCTTCATGTTTAGTATAATAACTATAGCAGCTAGATTAGCTAAGCTGTATTTACAGTGGTGTAACTTTACATTTCTTATTTAGATGCGATAATTTTAGATGCTCTGAATCTGAAGTTTCGAATTTTAGCCCTTTTTAAATCCGATCTAGCTATCGTCATTTTCTTCATCAAATCCTATAATGTCATGTTACGCCACAGACAATTGGAGTCAGTATTTGACGGTTGTTGGTACAAAACTTTTTATCAAGCTATATAGAGTTTGGTAATATTAGCTTTAGATTAGAAGAAATATTTTGGGCTTACTAATCGCAGACATATTTAGACTTACTAATAATTTATAATACAACTACCGCCAAATTCCCTTTCCTTTAATGTGGACTGTTAACTATTAGGATTAGATTACGATAATGATTTATTGTTTTTAAAATTTACCATGATATATTAAATAAGACATTAGAAGTTAAATATAGAGCTACTCTGTATTTTATTAAATCATTATCGTAAGCTAACATGACGATCAAAATATTAAAACCGTCTGGAGTACCCGATCTATCGACTAGCTGGTCCACCCGTTTAAACTTTTAATTAAGTACGAAATTGCAATCTATATGTAAACCTTTTTTGAGATAGCGCCCGTCAATTTTGAAAATAATTGGAGAGATTAATTTTTCATTTACTTGCTTCTAAAAGCTATTTATTGTTGCTAATTTTATATTGATATACTTGCCGGCACTGTCTCATGAAAGTTAGACCCCTAAGTGTTGTACCTTCATTTATCCACTATCTATTTTCATATGCATTGTCAAGATCTTTAGGTAGGGGAAGGGGATTAGTAGTGTTTATGGTGTCTTTTTCTCAATAAGGAATATTTCTTGCAATTTGTCTTATCTCGATTATAATCTATGGAAAAGGAAATTTATTCTCTGTGTAAATTGTAATGGTGTCTGATTCCTAAATAAGTCCTTAACCTTGTCCTTTAATCTAATCTTAAGTCCTATTTCATCGTTGATGCATGAAAATTTGTCTATTTTGATATTTTCCGAACTATTTTCACACTTGATTGTGCACAGTATCTGAACTATAATAAACTACAATCATTTTTTAAAAATTCTCAACTAGGTACTTAAAATAAATCATAATTTTCTAATATCTTGTAGAACTTACACATCAATAAATCGTAATTTGAAAGTAGATTAGCTAGACAATAAAATGTGAGTCATCATTTTAGGATGATTCTTAGTGTCATCTATTGCATTTTAAACACGCATATTTTTCAAAATATATTGGCAGATATTATGAACTTCTGATCTCTTGAGAATTTAGTGTGATTGTAGTAATTTAACATTGACTATATTAGTAGTAACTACAGTTAAAAAGTTATCGTACTGTTAAAACATTTTCTACTACTTTTATCCTTACTCTTTTAGGTAGGCGTTGAATATAATTTTCTTTCTTTTCATTTAAATCTCTTACATTTCTAAATTTAGTGATAAGATCAAGTTTTGAGTTTGTAATATACTTCAAATAAATAGGTTCTTTTTCGATAACATACTATCAATCATCCATCTTGGTAAATGCAATAGACAACCCCTCTCTATCATAGCTTATTTGGTAATAGACCTTACTTAGAATTTATTATTACACTGATGCTTGCTAGTATTTTTACAATGTCTTTTTTTATTTTATGTGTATAATATAAATATTATGATTAAAAAGTTAATATTATTTTCAAAAATTAACTGGTAAAACTATCGGATTCAATTTTTCAAAATGCGTCATAATATTTATATTTTGTCTGTGTCAAATGTCAAATTGTTGTTGTGTCACAAGCCACGTCACTGTTTCCGCTCTCACTCTCACGCACCGTCTCACTCTCGCCTCATTTCGAGTAGATGTCATATCAAACGCACCGCTCCGAAAATATGATCCGAAAATAATAATATTAAACCTTGAAATAAGAGATTTTTTCACTCAGTTTATAAAATATTAGATCTCGATATCTTTGACCATGTTTCACACACCGTAAAAATCACTCTCAAAACGCACTAGCTTCAATTTCTATTTTAGATATCAAGTAATTAATTTCTCTCAAGAATCTTTTTCTTCATCAGTCAAGATGTTTAAGTGAACTAAATTATAATAGTAACTGCCATAATATAATTGGAGAAATCTGCTCCATCTTTCAACACATCAATGCCTTAAGATAAAAAAGATAAACCTATCATGCTTGAAATAATTTAACCATTTGAGTGTGATTTAATAATATGGCTTGATATATAATAAAGTTCTATTTATTATATAAATTTTTTGATAATGACGCTTTTAACTTAGCGTCTCAGAAACACGGTCGATGAATTGAGTGTATGGAATGGTCGGAGCGGTACGTGGCGCGCGAGTGCGAGCGAGCGGTGGCTCGGCTCAGCTCAGGCGCGTTGTCCAGCGGGCGCGGGCGCGGGCGCGGGTGCTCCAGGCGGTCGATCGTAGCCGCTAATGTACGCACTGGGTATGCAGCGGCGGCGCTGCGCGTGCGCGGGCTGGGCGCGCTTCGCCAGCCGCGCCACCGCCGCCCCTCCATCCTGGGGCGCGACGGCTTCTTCGTGCGCTACGCCGAGCCGGAGCGCGCCGCCGTCGCCACCTTCGACTTCCTCGACGACCTCTCCGCGGGTTCCTCTCCCGATCAGACCAGGCACTGTTCCGATCGATCGTCCTAAGCAGCTCCACGGTTAAACCACGTAACTCGCCTACTGGTGTGGTGGTGTCGGGACTCAAGCTCAAAAAACAAATGAGTTTTGAGACAAATCGTAAAATAAAATAAAGGTACATTGTCATCGATTATTATTCACCAGAAGGTGGTATGCGTTGAGCAAGATAAAATGTTGTGTGTTAATGATTGGATACTTTGCTGAATCCTACTGTCAGCAGGGTAAATGACAATCTTGGCGTTGCTGCTGGCGTAATCCACATACACGTGATGCAACGCATCAAGCGCTGTACAACCCCATAAATACTGTAGAAGTTTAAAATTTTAAATTGAAATATGTCTGTTAAGTAAGTACCTCAATTATAATAAAACACGCTATAACTTTTAAAAGAGAAAATGTGTTTTGTCTTGCTTTGGGTATGTGTCATTTGAATTAGTATAAGTAAGACAAACTCCATTTTTTCTTTCGATAACGTAAAGCGTTTTGACTTTATTTGTAGAGGAATATTTAATGTTGAGGTACTGAAATAGACAACTTCAATAAATTGCGTCTTGTTTGATATTCGATTGAATTCGGGTCATTTATCGATAAAGAAAATATTTTTCTACGTCGCTCGCTTGTGATATTCGGTCGTTCGACTGCTTTATTGATGTGACGTGAGCCAAATAGTTACTAGTAGCGCGGCAGTCGCGCAAGGCTGCAGCTTTTTAGTGTCCGCCCTTTCGATTATTCGATTCGATTAGATCGTAGGTGTAGTCGTAAACCGAGTTATAATAATTACGAGCACCTAGTATAATAAAGTTCTTCTTAGATTCGTGTAGTGGGAGAAGAACAGAGATGATGAGGCGTGGATATGCGGTTATATGAGTTGGCGCTCGGGTTGATTTGTTTGTTTAATATTGGAAAAAATGCGCATTAAATTGACTGTACATATAGGAATGTCAACTTTTGAAAAATAATAGAAATAGATAACTTGTTTCTATTAAAACAAAAAAAAATGTATTTTTTTATAAAACAAAACATGATTCTGTAAATAATGACTGGAAAGCCCAACAAAATATCATATATTAAAACCCTGAAAATTTCGATTCAGTTCTTTCATATTTTATGTTGTGAAACAGACCATATTTTAAACTATGTAGATACTCGTAAGTAAGACTGTAAATTACATAACTGTAACTTTTTGTTATATGTATCTTCATAAGTTGACATACCCATATGCATGAGGGCTGCTTAAAAGTGCGGTTTACGGCCAACATTCTTGGCGCTTGTTAAGCGAAACGGCGAAAACAGCTCAAACCCGATGATAAACGGTTGATTACTTCCTGCGGTGTCTAGCTTACGCTTCGAGCCATTAACTACGAATTAGGTAAGAAGAAGATACAAAGCCTATCACAGATAAAGCTATAACATAATTGCAAGCTTCCTGCTTAATATATCTACCGAAAGAACAATCAACATTAACTATAAAATGGACTCCAATGAACTGATCCCACTTCTGAAAATTTTGAAAATCGCTTCTTGATTATATATATTTATTTATAGCTTATTGTTATATTTGATCGTGTAATAGTTGTATCTGTGACAAGCTCAAGTAATGACTAAGTAAATGAAAGCTGCGGCCTCGAAGTAATGTGATATTTTTGTATATACTGTAAGTCCCACTTATTTTCGTATACATTTAAATGGATTCCTTTCTAACCGTACGAAGCGTTAATATAGAATTTTATCGCGTTTTCACATTATGTGATACCATAAGCTCGTTGATTAACATTAATTAATATGTGAATTCATGACGACGAAGAATCCTGCTCAAAGAAGTGTTCTCTCTTTTTATTTATTTATAAATATGCCGAGTAGTATTTATAAAATATGTTTGCTTATGGCAGCTTTTTAATATGTACAAAAAAGCGTAAATATTTTTCAATTGAAAGTAGATTGAGTTTCGTCTTTCTCTGTTATAACTTTCTTATTGAGCTCTTCCTATTTCCTTCTCTACCGGCTAGCACAAATCTTTAAGACCGATCATACAATGTGGAAACGCTAAAGTAGAGCTGATGTAACTATTCGGTCGTGCGGTCAGTTTATAATTAAGATCTATCTATAATGAATGTAATATGAAAAGCAATGTTTGACGCCCGACCGCGGCCTTTAACGGTTAATAATTATTAGGTAAGGTACTTATGTAAATATTGATAATTTACTTATCGAACTAGTGTAGTGATAACTTAATTATAAAGAATAGTCACTCTATAACAATCGATTAACCTTTTTAAAAAAATACATACAATCGAAGGGTACTAAACTATGTTATTGGTAAGTGTATATATTATTATATTATTTTATAATGTCATTTAATGCTATTTATTGTGTTGTATCATTTGCGGTGTAACATTTTTTTGTGTATACTTAGGTACATATCATGAATCTGTATTATTTCATAACTTTAAGATGAATAGACACGAGTATTGAGTGATCTACCTGCAACTATACATTTTAGCCGAATACTTATTGCGCTATGATTCACTTATAATAAATAACGTGGTTTATTAATATTTAAGATCGCTTGTGCAAACGTCTAAGATTTTTGGATTTGTTAAATTTGGCAGTGTACGGACTTATCCCATGAAATTCGTCTGCAAATTGTTCACATAGGTATTATAAACCTATTTATTTTGGAATCGACTCAGTTAAATCGACTAGCTCTGCACTTTGTCTATAAACTTTTATATAAATTGTACACGCCTATTAGACGAAAATTTGCATATTTGCTTATTTAAAATAGGAAATTGTTACACAAGGGGCTAAACCCCATTGTTAACGAGGTATTTTTTAGTCCTAAACAAGCCTTTTGGCGAGGGCATCAAATAGAAAGAAAGGTCGAGAGGAAGATGAGCCCGCCACCGCTGCCGTATGCGTAGAAGGGAACATAGGCCAGACATACTGTCGCCATACCTAACGTTGCGGCAGAAACCCTCCCAAAAAGTTATTAATAGATATTCTATTTATGCATAAAAACTGTTTCGTTTTACATGGGACATTTTTTTAGTATATGTAATCATTTAATTTACATATTAAATCATTTTATAGGATACTCATGAAAAATTAAAAAGATATTACTTTTGCCCCTAGAGCTCGAAGTGCTATTATAGCGCCGCTGTGGAACGATGAAATGACAGCGTTTTTGGGCAAGAGTAGTGGAAAAAATTGAGATACTACATATTTTTTACTTTTTCTTTCAGTAACCAAGCATCCAGGTGGATCACTCAATACATGGGCAAACTGTTTTAAAGTTTCGCTATCTTAATGTATTTTCATTGAATACGGTTATGAACCTTATAAATTTAGTAGGTATTTGCGGCTTTTATTATTACGATTATTGTGTAGGTAAAGTAATGGCGGAACCAAAGCGATTTTTTACACTAAAGTACAGAATTTGCCACCACTTGTTATGCTGCGACACAAACTTTTCTTGATCAATTTTATTTTTACCCAGCTTTGTTTTAATCGTAAATATTGAAGACAATAAGGAAGATTTATACCTATATTATTATTAATGAATATAAACGAATAACGACTCGAATCGATATCTAAAATATGAACTTATTAGTATTTATATATAGGACGATGTACGTGTGATTGGTAAATATGTTAACTGTGCATCCCTAGTTAGTTCGGATACACGCTATGTATGATTTTTATTCTTTTTTGAACATGCCAAAGCTCTGTTATTGATGTATAATTAATTTGTAGACACTAAACTTGTAAAAGTAAACTATTGTAACATTTATATATATATAAATACATAGTTATATTTATCCATTACCTATTTATACTTACCTACTCTCTTTTTATAGTTGCATTATTGCGTGTATTCGAAAACATTGTAAGTTTATGAAATCGTGATTTAATGGGTTGCTAAGATTGTTGACAGATCCTGAATGGAACTTCCATCTCGTTAAAAACTGTCATGATAATTCACAATAACTATCATGGTTTCTATGAAACGGCAGAACGCGAAATATTGGCTCACCCTGTTTTTTTATTATAACATCTGGATTCCTTAAATATATTTATATGTAGATACGTCTGCATATTGTTTATTTTTTAACAAATAATAACTGTTCCTATAAAATATCTTTCATTCCTGATCAGTTAAGGTATTTTATTGAACATGGCGACTATAATTGGCATGTTGGTTATCATGAAAAATTGTACCTAATCTATATATTATATCAAACGTTCTATTCTTCAATATTATAGGATCCAGAAAGTACTGTGATTTGTAACTACCGCAGAAAAGAGTTCAATGGAAAAGATTACTAAAACGTAACACAAATGGCGCTTTTTTTCAAAGGCCAAAAGCTATTTTGTTTTGATGCAACTCTATCTCACGGTTGGCTCAAGATATAATTAGACTGGACTTAAGATATGATTTCTCGTAATTCCGAAGGCAATAAATAAAGAAATGAGCTGATTTACCTGCTGAATTTGTTACCCACTATGATCCCAACTCCATAAGTGCCTGCCTACTTTCGTATGGTAGGAACATACCTAGGTTGCTAACTTTTCAGTTTTAGCTTTAAATTAAGGAGAATGTGCGACTATTAATAATTAAAAAAAAGATAGTAGCCCAACTAATTTTAAATTGAAATTACATTTAGTTTAACAGAGTTTCTTCAGTAACTACGAGTATTTAACATTTATATTGAGTACATGTTATGATTTTAGACATATCTACCTATATCTTACATAGGTAATCTATTTATTTTAAGCAGGCATTGGTTTATTTACCAAATTATAAAGTTCGTTAAACGTAAAACTATTCAAAAACCTTAAAATTTCTTTGACGATTATGTTATAGTAATCTTTTCCATTGGTTAAAATTTGAAGAGAAAGTGTTTTTCAATTTTCACGGTATTGGGTGCATTTGTTAGTACGTACTAACCATAAGACATAGATATGAGATAGGTAGGTACTTTGAACAGTACAAAGATATGTAGAGTAACGGTATAATTTTAATTGTCTACTATTGCAGATGGGTTGAATAAACGATTCCGATCCCAAATGAAATGTTTTGTTTGATTTTTATTATAACTCACCCCCTACCTACCCTTTAATTTTTTTTTAATTCATTTTTTTTTATTATTGAGAAAGAATACAATAAGGAACTTAAGCTTACTTATCCTAATAACTATACAAATCATGCCCACGTGGAATGGTGGCAAGAATACTGGCTGCATTTCCGCGTTGGATAGCCAGGCTAATCCTTTGCGTAAAAAATGAGCCAGCCCTTCGGTCACCCTTTAATTAAGATATGTCTAATAAATATTCTGGACCCCACCACCTCTGAACAAATCCAGTGCAGAGCCTATGTGGTTTTGAATCATAATGGTCCGACATGATATGAAGTCAGCAGTCGCGCCCATTAACGTTAGCATCTGATAGTGATCGTTAGAATGAAACATCATTCTAAGTCCGGTACACCGCATTCAAGTAGTGCAGTTAGTACGAGATTTATAGCACGGAGTTCGATTACCGACTGCTGATTAAGATTTTTTTTGGTCCAGTTTCAGCTGGTGGAAGATTTCCGGCCGTGGCTAGTTACCACCCTACCGACAATGACGTACTGCGAAAAGATTGTGACCTCGTCTTTAAACTGTACTTATACAGGTTATTTTATTCCTTTACCCATAAACCTAACAGATGGATCCACACTGACACTACCACAAAAAGTTAATTGAATAGTTTCTTCTTTCTTCACAAAAGATGGCATAACCAAAATTGTGATATTCATTTTTAAAAGAGCATCTGCTGTGTTTTTTTTTTTAATCTTCTCGACAGAAACTATCTTCCGATGGTAGAGTCACTAAATACTGACAGACGTTTAAAAATGCTTGTAAAACAGCCTACCTACCTACTTTAAATAAATGATGTTTGAATTCAGTTGAAAAGTCAGCGACGTTGATAGGATCAGCCACGTACTCAACGAAAAATGCTAACGCTACAGTAACTTAAAATTGCATTGATAGTGCATCACTGCATATACGAGTAGGTATATTTTAGAGTGTATTCAGGTCAACGACCTATGCTTTAGCAGAAATAGCATGGTGATAGTATCCACCTATCTGCGGGCAGTGGCGTGCACTTCTTAAATGCATAAACGCACTGTCTAGGTACCCTGAGGACACATTACGAATCAGTATTAGAGAAGGCCATTTCGTGTAGTTAGTACCTATTGTTCTCACCCTAGTTATAAACCTTGTGCACGACAGCGTCTATGTGTAGGTTGGTATAGTGCTACAAACTTGTCTGGCCCTGAATGTCGCTGTGCTCGCTGTTGTTGACAGAAACTAAAAGAGTGACAGTTTCGACCTTTTTTTGCCGCCGGGTCAGATAATTTAGTAGCACTATACTTTTACTTATCCGTACCTGACACCTGACAGGTAGTACCTGTCAAAAAGAGCCGCGGCTTGTAGGCTTATATCGACGCAAATAAGAAATAAAATTATAAGTAATAATAATAAGACAATACGTATTCAGGGATGTTAAACATAAATAAAACTAACAATTAACTAGGTATAAAGCGTTTATATCATTTGTTTAGATAATTTTGTCGTCCAAATAATTAATATAGGTATGATTTGGTCCTTTGAAATTACCTGCTTATTTAGTACAATAAAAATGACTGTACCTGCACTAATCCTAAACTTTTAAATACACCAAGAAAGTATATATTCATGTTAAAAATATTTTTCTTTTTAATTGATATAATTTAATAATATTAACATTATTATATATTTGCAAAATTTGGCGGCACACTTTTGAAATTTAGCGGCACACAAAAGTGCCGCGGCACAGTGGTTGAGAATCACTGTCCTAAACTGATAGATAAACAACGAATCGAGCTAACCATCGAATATTTCTACAGAACTCAATCACTGGTTATGTAACAGTACCGACATAGAATACATTAACTACCTATTTTTAACAATAAAAGTAATCACAGATTCGAAATCTTAGTGACTAGAGTACTAATAGCCTTATGTTACCGTTTAACATGTTAGCCCTTTATTTAATATTGTTGTAACGGTGTAACCTAACTTAACATTTTAAATAAAAAAATTTAAGATAAACATAATATAAAGAATTGCGGTCCCGGCGGGATTCGAAGCTACAGCTCCTTGGGTTGCGCGACCAGTGTTCTATCGCTTGACTTTGATCACAACTGATGTTAAATGACAATATAATTTTTGGCAACGGGCTAAGTACTTGGATGCACAATATCTATCAATAGCGACTATTTTATACTAAAAACCTTCGCATTTGTCGGTAGGTTGGTAACGGATTAAAACCACGAGATCAGACCTGAACCAATTTACAAAACATCGACATTATCCGCCCTCTCCTCCATCTCCATCTCAAGTTTTTCCTAAGAAGCAAATGCTTTAGATACTAGGGCCTAACATAATAAGATATTAAGTAAGACTATATATATTACAGTTAGACTATATACTTATAACCAGTCGATGTATGTCGATACTTCTAACAATTAAAAAAATAGTCTTGTAGTTTGTTCTACATCCTTTTCGCAGTTAAGAAAAACTTCATTTTCTTCATGGGACCTGAAACCATGAAATACTTTATTTATTTGTAATAAATTTTTTTTCTTTTAATTATTTTGTTATGAAAATAATACTAAAATGTGTTAGTACCTTAACCAAGAAAGGCACACAAATACAAAATAAACACACACACACACAACACTCATAAAATAAAACTTCATGATTACACGTCATATTTTTATTAAAATAATTAAAAACATGTATTTTGTCATGACACTCGATAGAAAAAAAATCACAGACAATCTTATTATACTAAGGCTTGTGTGCACCAAGATTTCGGTTATCATAACCAACGGTTAACATAAGCTAAACTTTACTGTTCACGACAACCCGTACACCGGTTAAGGACGTAAGTTCGGTTAATTTATTATAAATAGTAAATTTATAGTAAAGTTATGTTAACCGTTGGTTATAATAACCGAAACCTTGGTGCACACAAGCCTTATATAGGGAGCGCAGACACGCAATAATATTGTCAATATACACTGTATAGTTTAAGATTGTACTTTAGGGTTTGACTCTACAATTATTTGACTTTGCAATTGAACATTGTCTAGTCAGCCCCAGAAGAAGGGCGTATAAAGTGGTGGGAGGATTATGGGGTCTGGAACCTCCTTAGCACAGAACTTGGCTAAAAATCATGGATTATTCATTAGATAATAGACAAAATTTATAACTTTTACGGATCACAACTTCAAGATTTGCGTTCAGAATTCTATGTTTAACTACAGAGATTAGGACAAAAGCTACCTAATTTATCATTTTTGGACCTTTGGACCCGCAAATGGAAAAGCTGTAGATGTCATTGGACCCTTGGCGATGATCATGTCCTTGATGATATTCTGGTTTCGGTTATAATCTTAGGGTGTTACCAGACCAATCGATCGATTGTCGATCGACGGCATCGGTCAACGTCGATCAAAGTTAATCGACTGGCCTGGTAGCTTTAGTTGATTGACGGATACCGTTCGACTAACCAATCGACCGATGGCATCGGTCGACGTTGATCTATTTACCTTGGTTATATTTTATCAATTTCTTTCGAAATGTGTTCACAAGAGAACACGTTATTGTACGATGTTGCTCGTACTATTATTACGAAGACGCAAAGACGCGTGGCGCGGCTAATCAAGCAGCTCGATCGACGTCGACTAATCTATTCTACCATCAATTGATCGTCGATCTGACAATCAATCGATTGGTCTGGTAGAAACAATCGATCGACGTTGACTAATCTTTTCTACCATCGATCGACGATCAAGTGATTTTGTTTTTTTTTATCAACTACAAGTTGGCCCTTGACTGCTATCACACCTGATGTTAAGTCCTTGTGAGGAGTAGGATGAAATCCACACCCCTTCAGTTTCTACACGACATCGTACCGGAACGCTAAATCGCTTGGCGGTACGTCTTTGTCGGTTGGGTGGTTACTAGGGAAATCCAGCCAGACCAAGACAAATTAAAAAATTATCTACTCTTAACCACTGCGCCACGGAGGTCGTCAAAGGTTTTGTTCTTTGGGTTCGTTGCTATTACTATTATTAATATTGACAATATTATTGGGTGTGTGCGGAGTCCAAATGGTGTTTAAATTATTTCTGCCCGACACTTCAACACAGTTACAGATTATGTTCGTGATATTCTAGGAACAAATGCAAAATGCCATTTTATTTACTTTATAGTGCATCACGTACACAGATACACACATACTAGCACTAGCAATTAGTAAATGTGTTGAGGTGCCAAATAAAAAATATTAATTTACATTTAAGATGTATCAAAATTTACACCGTAACAATTTTACTTAAATAAGTTAAAATTTATTTCTATACTTCATTCAAATATATACAAATAATATTTAACAAACGTCTAAAAGTGCGATAAAAATTAATAATAGTAAATAATAAAATAAAAAAGAAAACAATTCGGAAAGCAAGTATAAATAATATCTAATTAAAGTACTAAACCGAAAAACAATCCCAAAATTGCAGAGTATTTTTGTGACATTTTAATTTCATTATCTAAAGATAGACGTTGGAAACAAGTATTATTTTATTTTGTAAATAATGCATCAATAAAAAAATATCTAAAATAAATAAATATCTAGAAATCTAAAAAATAATATATAATAAAAGTAGATAGCAAAACTTTTACAATGCTTTTTGTGACGTTAACATTGACAATTCTTATATTTTAAATAACTGTCAAAACTTTTCGTATATTCTATTTTTCAGAGATGGTTTGACTCTGGATGTAGTAGGGGTGGCAGGTTAGATGCGTTTGTGAGCGTAATTCAAAGGAACGTCAGCATAGCACACACACATTGTTAAATTACCTATTTTAGTGATATAGGTGGAGTATGATATTGAAAGTATAAGTGAAAATACCATTTCTTAACAATCACTCACAGACAGATGACAAAATCTACAAACGTTTTTGTTTTGCCAACACTCCTTCAGTTTCACACATAAATGCGTCTGTCTGAACATCTTACTATTACATCCAACATCAATCCGTCTTCCCAAAAAAATTATCTATAAAAAGTTACAGTTTGGAGTATTAATTAGATAAAAGAAATATGAAATAAAAGAAGGCAAATTTCTCTGAAAATAACAAAAGTTTAAAGAAAAACATGTTTTAAATTAAGAGCTATTTATGAAAACATGTTTTAAATTATGATTCACAACATTTGTGACCAAAGATTAGCTAAAATAAAATTAACTCATAATACTGGTTTTCAAATTATGCTACATTTTTACTAATAAGTAAAATTACTTCGTTCAAATTTGTATTTGATTTCATAACGACGATTCTTATTAAACAGAAATCATTATGAGGAACAACAAAAACCATAGAGTAGTTCAAAAGAGAAAAGTGAATTTGTACGTCATACAATGTAAACTCTATTGCACATTATTTGTAGTATTTTAAGAAATGACTAGAAAGAAATTAAGTATATTTTGTAAACCCAATCAATTATTATATAGGCATATTTTAAGTAAGAGGAGACGAGTTCCGTTAACCAGGTGCAAGGCAAATTTGTGAAACCTATAAATATTGAAGAATAAGAGTCTCACAAAGTCTTTAAGGGACTTTCACGTTAAGTATAACATTTCTTAGCTATGTTTTTACTCTCACATAATATGTAGTGGAATACGTGCCTTAAATAATGCACTAAAAACATGCATCAACAAGTTTATCTCATACACAATTTTATCAAACACATATACATCTACATCTGGTAAATATTAATTCATTAAAAAGGGGCGTAGGTACATGTGTTAACGCAAAAACAAATTACCGACCTTAAAGAAGACAATATAATATTAATTTAATATTGATTAGTTATTATGCACTACTATTAATTAATATTAAGACCGAAATCACTGGATGATTGCAACGTATGTGATGATTAATTTAATATTTAAATTACATTATGCAAATGAAACCAATATTGCAATACGTAATATTATGCCAAGAAATATTGTACTAATAATACATAAATACTATTAATTAGTTAAAAAAGGCGTTGTGACTAAATGAGCATTTAAAATTTCCTGAATGTCCTCAAAATAATGACTATTGTAATTAATTCAGGTAGTGATTTACAATTTCATGATTAGGTATTACAATATGCACGTGAATCAATAAACAAGGAAAGGTTTGTTATTTGTTTACAACGTGAGGAATTTCGAAGCAACTTCAACACGAACACAGTTTACAATTTACATTGTAAAGAAACTGTGCTTGAAAACTAAAATAGGGTAACAGCGATAAATTCAGAAAAAAATACAATTAAGTAGTATCAATTACTACTGTTATCCAAAATTACTCTTAGTTTGTCAACAGGTCAACATATATAATTGCAATAAATAAACGACGAATTACTTTACTACAGTTACAAAAAAAACAAAAAAAAATTTTAATAGCGACTCTACTGGCTTCGTACAATTTTAGTACCATCTACAGATTTGCGATTCATAAAAATCACAATCGATTTCAAAAATCAAATCAATAAAATAAAATAATACTATTAAAGTACGCCAAAAAATTTCGGGTGTTGTAAAAATTTACTTTTACAAACATTAGGAATTCTGGGGTGTGAAAATCCTGGTACTTATTAAAAAAAAAAGTAGGGATTCATAACTTAACGTAACTTCATCCCAAGCAAAGTGAATCTGATCTAGTTTTACTTATTGTAATTGTAAACCTTTTCTACCCTGAGAGTAAAACAATCCCTTACTCCCTTGGGAGTTAACTCCATATACGCGCTTTTGAGCCAGCTGAAGAGCACCTGCTTTTCTTCTCGTCGACATCCTGACTTGCGCCGAATACATTCTTCTGGAGCGGTTCTGTGTCTGTGCTGTTGGAATATTGAATGTTTAGTCACCACATTGATATATTGTGCCCAAAACCATGATTGATGTGAAAATTAAAAATGTTATGAAAACGCTCGAAGAAATTATATGTATTATATATAAGTAAATTATAGGCTATCTAAATAACACGATAATACTATAAAACTGAAGTGATATTATGTATGTTTGGTCATTGATCGTTGAAGGCCAAACCTGTCCATTCAATGAAGACCTAAAAGTGACTGGTGGTATGAAACGTATCATGCATGCGCTTCATTTATGCAACGATTAACGAGACTCTATTTTTATATTAAAAAAACCAATAAGTAACACACATAATAATACTAGAATAAGAATTTATTGCCACTAAATATACTGCCGCAGCAGCAGCAGACAACGTGTCAGCGCTTCTACTGGTTTCTATGTACCTATTTCCATGAAATACATAATCAAGTCGTTGCCACGGAAGGTATAAGTATTAAGGAAAAATCTGTCAGTATCTATTATTAAATACGATTTTAAAGGGGAAACCCGATTTTCTTTATCATTGATAAATAACACAAATATTTAAAGCTGGTACGTACATGTTTACAGTTAGCTTATATAAAAACTCGATTTGTTTTATTTTTAATAATAATTAATAATCTATAGTATCTTTTATTATATAATTAAGGTTTAGTAATAACTCTTATTATTACTAAACCTTAATTATATAATAAAAGATACCATAGTTAAATAGTATTAAAATAAAGATAACACAACATCGAGTCCCCACATTCAAGGTCAAGTTCTTCAAAATATTAATAAACGCTAGATGCTTTAATAACACTTTTTTAAATAACGTCGATTTATTGTAATATATTATTTTTACATGATTACGAAAGTGATACTGGTATCAGGGCATCAATAAATAACGACTAACAATTTAATTCTAAGTACATAAACAATAACATTATCAGTAATTGTGAATGTCAGCGGTTTTGCAATCAAATTCGCGTTAATGAGATGAACAAAGATGTACATTCAATATGCAATTTTATAAACTTGCAATGGAATTTGTATCATCACCATCAAAAGCCTGTTTTTAACGACCTATTACAGGCCACAAGCCTGTCCCATCACAGAGGATTTGAAGCTAAATCCAACCACGCTCCAATGGCGTAGAGAAAACGTTAGCTCCGATCACTACCAAAGATTATTAACAATTACGACCTTTTAACGTGCTCTTCGAAGTACCGGAACCAACGTCCCAACTGTAGACTGTTAATGTTTTAACTAATAATTTCTTAGTAGGATAAAAAATATTTTGTGAAAGCCCGACCCAGAACTTGAACCCAAAACCTCACAATACGTAGACTGCAACAAGAAGGCAGTTAAGCAACGTAAGGCACCGAATCAATTTGAGATATGTGAATTAGACAATATTATCTAATCTGGAAAAAAAATTGCTTTTTATACTGTTTTCAGTTTCTTATCTTTTATATTTATTTATTGAATAGAACTTATAATTATATTTAGAATCTACACATAAACAATGGAAAATTGATTTATTTTGCGACTTCGTAATTGAAAATTGTACTCGTACATGTACAATTGTACAAATAAAGTCTGAGGTTTTATAGAGTGAAAGCAAATAAATATAGAAAATTTTTACTTTGCTTGTATTATTCGGTTATTCGCGGGATATACAAAAATAAATTAATTATTCACTGTTTTGTATTAATAATTATTATATATTTTATTGTTAATCACACATAATAAGGTGATAATACGTTGGCTTCGGCACGTAGGAGGCGGCTATGTTTTGATTCATCCTTGTTTATCTATCGGTTGTTCAGACTTGAGGATTACGTGGACTTTTACGAATGGGTGACGTAATTAGGGCGACTGCGTAGCGACATTTGCATCACAATAAAACAATTTTCATAAGATAGACTTCGTACAAATGGGCACTCAAACTAAGCTTGGGTACGTGATTGTTGTCACATTACCCTATGACGATATATATTTACATAATATAATAATAATAATATCCTCCTGACAAGCTTTCTTAGGAAACGTTGCAGTTCAACAGCATCTACATCTATTAGGACGACCCAGTTCCGGACCATCGTTCGAAATCGTAAATTTCTTGCGAAGGAAATATAACTTATTTATTTTTCTATTCAATACTTTAAACTAATCCGCATTTTATGGACCTATAGCTCAATAAACGTACTATGAGGTTTGCTGGATTATTTATTGGTACTCTACTAGTACACTATTTTAATAGCACTTTGGCGTTACTAATAAAGCAATTATTTTAACTTATCGCTAACGATAAATTTAAACTAATTGCTTTTATAGTTAATATAAAACAAAACCGTGATTTTTAAAGTTGTTCCATGAAAATTTAATATGGATTCTGATAATTAAGATTTCCATTTTCCACCCCAAAAATCACTCCTAGATCAAATAAAAAAGATGTTGGATTGTTCTGAAAATTCCGAACAGCCCGGGAGAGAAATCGTCGATGCGCTTGAAAAGCATGTTAAGCCATTTTCATTATTTATTCATAGTTAATGTTTAAAGGACATTGTCTCAGTCGGATTTATTGGTGTGCCTGATAAATAGGTAGTGCATGGAAAGCCGTCTGGATATCATAGTCAAATCCTCCTAAAGACAAAGGAGATATGTAATAGTGGCATCAATGAAAGTTGATGAAGTAATGATGAATCTGCAACTACGAATAACATTGTAGGTATAACAATGTCATGTGTGATGATAAAAATAGCAGTAACGAGTGCAACACCCGCATGCTATATTTTTACAAGGTAATGCAACAAAACAGGTCAGCATTTATTGCAAATATTCGGTTTCTGTCGCCATTGTACTAGTACCCTGTACCTACTACGGTGCCTCGAAGTCATTTAGTGGATGCCTATGTGGCAGATTAAGAGATCCTAGGTTCGATTCGAAATACTGACAAACAGAAATACTTGCTGGGCTGGCATAATACTGAGATTTTTTTAACAAGGTTTGAGTATAATTTTAAGCCTGAAGTCGTGAAATTGAAGAGGGATCGTTAAATATATCATATTATCAAATATATCAGCTTATCGCCTCCGAAAAGTACAAAAATCTTTCGTAGGATTGGGTGTACTCTTCTACAACAAGATGCCCAATTCAGTTTTAGATCTGCCATTGCATAAGTTTAAACAATGTATTAAAACTCACTTACTGAGTCAGGGTTATTATACTATCGATGAATTTTTAAATGACAAAGATGTTCAAAGGCAATTGGATAGGCTTTCAACTTCACACAGGAAGTAAAATAAATAACTTTATGTAACAACACACTTAATATTGTAAAATTGATAATATTATAAAAAGAGCAACTGTTGAGTTTCTTGCCGGCTCTTCTCAACAGGGCCTGCCTTCCGAGCCGGTGGTAGAGTCACTACAAATAGTCCAATTTGACGTTTCAAAAGTGCTTGTAATAAGCCTACTTGAAATAAACGAATTTGAATTTGAATTTGAAATAACACCCTAAACCTATCAAACATTAGCACCCTAAGCCTGCCAACCCGCATTGGAGCAGACTGGTGGGTAAGCTCCATATCACATCATCTAGAAGGAAAGAAGCATGGCCCTGTAGTGTGCCATTAATCGGCTGATAATGAGGACTACAGGGCTATATAATAAAACGACCAAGCTATTGTTTAAATATAACCTACCTATCTACCTATCTACAGTACTAATCTATGTTTAGCTAACTACAGGAAAATAACTATGACAATGACTCTCATCCGTTTCAAAACCACGACGTAATATTGTATTAGATATATCGCTTACATCGTAGATACAGCTTGCCAAAATTTACTCTGTAGGTACCTAACAACCTTTTAATGCTATACATGCGGAAATGAGCTTATTCTAACTCTGTATATGTCACCTTTTCATAGTAACTGATTATATATACCGACCTAGACGTTAATTATTATATGACGATATATTTCGGCTACGTTGTTCGCGATCTTCGTGTGTGTCAAAGAATAAAGTCAAGTAATTTTTACATTGAAATTTTTTTGACAGATAAAATATTTGGTAAAATAATATATCAAACATGTTCGGTGGCTTTAATTTTTTTTAATCTATCCAGTTAGAGAATACGCGCAGAACATACCAATTCAGAAATACAACTTGAAATATAAAAAAAATTATAATAGGCATACTTAAATTATTGATTTTTACTTTAAAGATAACATATTTGTTTATCATCTAACAACAGAATATTTGGTAATAATAACGAAATTATATAATTTAGGCTGGGATATAGTAACATACTAACTATAGATAGGTATTTCAATAGGTACCTATACAGTTTTGTCAATAAGTTATCAATTGTTATTTAATGGTCTTAATTTTATCATAATGGCAAAATATTTTCTGTTCATTAATAATAAATTATCATTGACTTAATTCATACCTGTTATTAATGATAATATTAAACTCATATTCAACCAACTTCATCGAAAAATTGATGTTTTGATTTTAATCAGTTTTCGTTTGTTATTTTTTGATATTATTATGTATTCAAAGTGAATAAATATTATGACCTTACTAATGATCTAACTAAAAATAGCTATGTGGTTAGTTTATACGCGGAGATGTATACCAGCGAAGTCTCTCTACAACCTGCTAAAAGGCCTTACTAGAAGCGCAGTAAGTTGGAACAAGTGTCCAAAGCTGCTCTAGTAGGGTCCTTCCGAATTTGGCTGGGCAGGGAGAATAACTTGAACAGAGGAGGTGAGTGTTGACGGCAGTCACTAAGGGTACCCTTAAACCTACACCCGTGTCACAAATCTTGGGCTCTGTTCTGAGTTTTTCTGTCAGCCACGCGATGGACCCAGCACCCGCACGGTGAATCCATGGAATGCTAAGATATTCGTCTCCCTCTTTAGAATTTAGAATGCTAGTTTAAAATAATAATGAAAAGATTATTATACATTTTTAATCAATTAATTAATTACAGTTTTTTAAAGACTTTCTAAAATCCTAAGAAGGTATAAAGCAATTTTATTTTTATGTGCAGTAAAAAGTAACGGAAATTGCTATTTCAAGAGCCCCAGTTAAGAAACAACAAATGATAAGTAGGTTTTTACAGCAAATGATAAGGAAAACTGTTAAACCTTATCAGTAACATTATGACCTCCAGCACAGTAGTTAGAAAGCCCATCCATTACAGCCAGAATTTTGGGCTTTTCAATTATAAGACCTCTTATGTTCAACCTTTATAATAATATCAGCTAGAAAGAAGTTGGTCCACTTCTTAGACTAGGTGACTTTGGATCACTACATTTGGGATTTGGCTTGGTTAAGCAAAAATATGGAACTTTTCTTTCTTTCATAGAAATGTTAAGTGTGTTAAGTTGCCCTGATCATTATCATTAACAACTGACACTAATTGTTACAGAATCAAAATCATCACCCTAAAACTGCTAGGTCACATTGGTCGTCCCAAATTACCTCTCTAATAAATACAAGGGCCTGACCTTATAGTTCAGCTAATAAAAAGGCAGATAATATACATTATTTTGTCTTTTTTGGGTCTACCTTTTATTTTTTATTGGTAGAAATGTACATATAAATAAATAAAATGCACATTTGTGGGGACAATTATGTCTTAGTATTAATAGTGAAATTTGTTTTTGAAAATAAAGATATTTCTTATACATAATACTTAATTTAAATGAAGCATGCAGGAGTCCACAATACCAAGGTGGCAATTTGATTATAGCTTAGATTAGAAAATTATATAAAAAGTTAGTTTACATGTTAGTAAGTTAGAGAAACCAAACCACTAAACCATAACCAGCCAACACATGAATGTGAAAGTGAAAGTACCACATCAAGCAAATAGGCAATTATGTTATATTGAGCAACCAATCACAAATTCTTGTATTGTAATAATAGAGATCATCATATATTTTTTTTATTATTAAAATTTGTTTCTTAACTACTGGTGTTAATCTGTCTTGAGTTAAATACCTATCTATTTTGATTTGTATCTTAATTCAATAAAGATGCAAATTCGAGGATAAGATGTTTTGACAATTATACAAATACCAACAGTCCTGTAATTTCCCTTAAATCTAGAATTGAACTACTATTTTAACTATTTATAAATGTTATCACACTACAAAGTATGACATCAGATGATGGTGATTAGGGATCACATATTTAAGTGTTTATAACCACCTATGACACAGATAGGATTCAAAATCTTATGATTTACTTATTTCAAATAAGATTACCTAACAAAAATTCAGTCTTAGATTAAAGCCTTATTATTCCTAGCATAAGTTTTTATATTGTTGATTAGCCAAGACTAAAACCTGGCTAATGCCTTTTACATGCTTACTTAATAAAAAAGAAATGTAAGTACCTGAGCATATTTCTGAAGTTTTCCAGTTCTCGTATACTGTTAGACAATCTGGCGAAAGCATTGAACAATGCAACAATCTCTGTCCTTTGCAATCTTTTGTGCGACTTGTGTTTCAACATTAGTCTGCCCTGATCAGAATCCCCTTCAAAACTGTCCCATTGTCCAGAGAAAAGAATTTTCAGTGCTGTCCCGAGCCCCTGAGTCTGCAGCTTACCCCAAAGCTTGCATTTATCACAGCCAACACAATCCATTATGCGTGATATATTCCAGAAATGATCTCTAAACTCTTGTTTCAGTTTAGTTGCCTGGTTTCCAGCTGTGAACATTGACGATTCATTGAAATGGTCTGGGAAAGTGTAGATCACACCCAACATGTTACGTATTGCATCTCTAGTTTCTTCATCTTCCACTGGGTTACCAGTAAAGTAATCCTCTCTCTCTAAATATGGCCCTGCTTTAGCCAATGCTCGCATTTCTAATAAATATACAAAGTATAAATTCTTCAACCAGTTTGAGCCCTCACCAAATGTTCTCGATGGATCAAAGCGGCGTTGAAACTCTTCCAAATTTGGCCCCCATTCTCCTTCTGGTGGTGCCGCAAACCCTAATTTCTTTTCTGACAGTAAATACTTAGAGCATAAATGAATATTAATACTGGAATGTAAACCAGATACAGCTCTGTAGAACACCCTTTTCTCAAGGCACATATTACTTAAATCAGAGCTTAAAACATAGGGGAATGATTCATAAGGATTTGTTTTAACACGGAAACAATTTTCTTGATAGATGCTTCTCCATATCCTATGAGCGGAAGGGCCTTTGTAACCTGTGTATCTTTCAGGATTTAGCGACAAGTCAACATACTCTGCATCAGCGTCTTTGTCATCACATTCACAAAAATTTCCTATAGAATCATCGTATGCCTTCCATTTGGCGATTTCATATTGACTGGCTGCACTTAGGGTCATGTTTAAGTAGCCTAATGCAGGATCATGGTCTGTGTCTGATTTACAAGGAGTCTGAGCGTTTTCTGAGTATTTAAGAGCCGCGAACTCTTCGTCGTCATCGTTACCATAACCATTCTCGATGCCCGGCACACTTTCTTTCGAACAAGTTTTTATGTGGCAATATTTCATAGCGCACCTGCTGTCGTCTGCCCAAAACGGGCATTCCTTTTTTAAATTGACCTTGTAGAAGCGAAAATAGTCTTTGCCTACGACGCTCTGAATCCTGGGGAAAATCTTTACATTGTTGAAGTAATCTATCGTGTCTACGTTACATGAACAGTCCCCAAGAGCGCCGTGCAGCTCCTCGAAGCAAGCGTTGCTATCGCACGCTGCAGTTTCATATAGTTCCGTGTCGTAACCAACAGCTTGGACTATCGCGAGAGCGAAAATTATAAACACAACACAGTAATTCTTATATGACATTTTCGAAAGTTCAACAACTTTACAACGCATTTTATCAATTAAACGAGTAACACTTCCGCGGCAGTTTAACGTGCATTTGTAAAAAAATTGGGCTACATCAGACACATAAATAATTTCAATACAAACGCCGAAAATGGAAAGTAGAATAGAGAAAACAATTTTACGTGCATTCAAGAACGTCTACACATTTCGATTTGTCAATTTCCAAATTGACAGCTAGATTTATAAGAGATTACAAGTTTACAACTGACGTATGCCTATTTCTTTTATTATTCTTTCCCGCAGGGAAAAGGGAAAGGTATAAATTACATGACGTACGCCAATGTTGTCATAACATTTGGGCACTGATATTTTTCTTTTCTTTTGTAATTTGAAATAATATCAAAATCAAACACCTGAGTTATTTAATTTAGCAATATACCTACCTAACTTGCGCTATGGTAAAATTTTAGAATTCATTGAGTTAAGAACCCTGATAAATGGTCGCACTATAGCTTACTATGCTGTGGTGCTCTGTGCACTTTAACATGTGCACCAATCGCACTTCGAAATCGAAACGGCGGGCAATACAAATTAGTAAAATAGGTATCGACTGGACAACCTTCGTGAAAAAACCGTAATTCGTGGTGTGGTGTTATTGATTTGTAAAATCTCAGAAACAATTCTGTCTTAAACCATATTTATATAAGGGTAAAATCGCTGGCATGGGTGGAACGGGGGGACAAATTTATTTCAACTGTTCTACTAATGATATGAGGACATGCATTTACGTCAGGAAAGGCGTAAATGCCATGCCCTTACTTACTATAAAATTACTATACTTACTTACTATATAATTTCTGTTGCAGGGATCTGACAACTGTTAAGGTCCTTGTAGAGGGAGACAATGGCAGGAGATCCATACTCTTGAGCTCTGCCTATCTTCCATACGAGGAAAACGAACCGGTAACTAATGTAATCAAGAAGCTGGTTGAATATGGCAGCCGACGAAGTGAAGACCTAATCATCGGGTGCGATGCGAATGCACATCACGTGGTTTGGGGTAGTTCCGACACAAACCAACGAGGAGTAAAGTTATTGGAGTACCTGGTAAGCACTTCACTACAATTACTTAACAAAGGAGACAAACCCACGTTCAGAAACATGAGAAGGACAGAAGTAATAGACATAACTCTGGCCTCTAACGGGGCAGTCTCGAGAGTAACAGACTGGCATGTGTCTGATAAGATTTCCTTATCTGATCATAATTACATATGCTTTAGGTATCTAACTGACCAACCAAGGGAGGTAGTACGAAGGAGAAATCCAAGATGCACAAACTGGGACAACTACAGGAAAGACCTAGAAGTGAACCTTGGACCTCTTGTAGGTAACTTAAACTCTGCAATAGACATAGAGTTTGCAGCTGATGAAGTTACAAGGGCGACATCGCAATCGTGGAAGGACAACTGTCTTGAAAAGGAATGTCGAGCGAGAAAGGTACCAGGCTGGTCACCAGAGCTTGACAAACTACGGAGTGAAACAAGGCGAATCTTTAACAAGTGTAAAGCTCGAAAAGATTTCACTGAGTACTCTAAGGCACTAACCGCATACAGCTTAGCGGTAAGGCGGGTTAAACGCAAGGCTTGGAGGAGTCACTGCGAAAGTGTAGAGACTCTCCCAGAGGCAATGAGGCTCTCGAAAGCCTTATCGAAAACTAAGGTCAATCCGTTAACTACGGTTCGGAATGACAAAGGCGAACTGACAGAAAGTGGCAGGGATACACTAGAGGTGATGTATCAAGTGCACTTTCCGGATTGCAAGATCATCTCAGAAGACGACGAAGATCCTATTGGACACGACACAGTGTCTAGGACAACTAAAGTTGACTGGGATGTAGCAAAGGAGATAGTGAATGATCAGACTGTAACATGGGCTATTAACAGCTTTCAACCTTTTAAAGCCCCGGGACCAGATGAGGTTTATCCTATCTTATTACAGGCAGGTGTGAAGTTACTTTTACCACACCTGTGTAGGCTCTACAGGGCTAGTATTGCTTTCGGATATATACCCAAAATCTGGAGAAATGTCAAGGTAATTTACATACCCAAACCGGGAAAAGCAAATTATGAGGAGGCAAAATCATATCGGCCTATAAGTCTACAATCATTCTTTTTAAAGACCTTAGAGAAATTGTTAGACCAATATATCAGGCAGGGGCCGTTGAGGTTAAACCCCTTGCATCCCCTGCAATGCGCTTATCAACCAGGAAAATCCACGGAGACTGCCTTGCAACATGTGGTAACCCGGGCTGAAAGTGCGCTTGAAACCAAGGAAATATGTCTAGGAGCGTTTCTAGACATTGAGGGCGCGTTCGATCGCACCACATTTGTTTCTATGAGGACAGCATGTGAGCAACACGGAGTGGCGCTCACTATCTGTAGATGGATAGAGTGTATGCTCAAAGGCCGGCGAATACAGTCGGACTTACTGGGAGACAAATTGTCTGCAATGACTACAAAAGGATGCCCACAAGGTGGGGTCCTTTCACCTATCTTGTGGTGCTTAGTCGTAGACTCGTTGATTGTAAAGCTCAATGAGGGACCTTTTTACACGGTAGGGTATGCAGACGACCTGGTGGTGTTGGTTAATGGAAAATTTCCGAGCACCGTGTCGGATACCCTACAAAAAGGACTGGATCGGGTGGAAGACTGGTGTAATAATAACAAAAAATAGAACCGACTCAAAACGCACTAAAAAGTAAAAAATAACTGTGTCATTTATTTGCTTTAATTTACTTAAGCATATCTATGAAGTCGGTGCCAGCAAGTTTAAGGAACATTTATTTTACGTAGTAAAGCAGTTAGTGGGTTCTAGGTAACGTCCTTGAAAGTAGAAACCTTGGCTGGCACCGACTCCTAGATATGCTTAAGTAAATTAAAGCAACTAAATGACACAGCTATTTTTTACTTTTTAGTGCGTTTTGAGTCGGTTCTATTTTTTGTTAAAAAATTTTATTTTTTACTTTTTAGTGATTTATCGCCACGTACCGTACTCGCACTATACTGTCATAGTATATTATATGGCACTAGTAGCCAAAAAGCTACCGATACCGAGTCATAAACCGAAATCGCTGTAAGCGTGCCTCCAAAATTTGAAGAGTTCCTTCAATTTCCCCTGGATATCAACAGCAGATCCTAACATGGGGACAATGGGACCACCTTGGATGTATGCCCTTTCTAATAAAAAAAGAATTATCAAAATCGGACAACACTGTAAAAAGTTATGCGTGGTCATACATAAAAAAAAACAAATATAATGACGGCGCCTGCGTCATCGTACACGACTAGAAAGAAGTCTGTGAACTGCACGTGCACCAGCTACGCTCTGTTGCGGCTGCGCATCGTTCGATACCCCCACTCACCCCACTACTTGAGTCATTCTACGCTGTATAAAAGGAGCGGGTCTGCAACTGGTTGGCAGTCTAGGCTCTGGCGTGGCGCGGTGCAGACCTTGTACTTTGCTTATCGCTTAACCTAGACAACTCTGATAATTAATTTGTGCAAACGAATTAATTATTATTCTCAGCTTGAGACGCAGTGTCTTGAGGTTACATTAATTAACACGAGACGTTACGTATCATTGCAATACCATAATTTGCCAGTAGTAATTCACTGTTAATTAAGTTGCTGTTAATTATTCTTTCAGTTACCTATTTCTAGTTATGCCTGACCCTCTTTCGACATATACGTGTCGAATTGAGAACCTCCTCCGTTTTTTTTCGTCGGTTAAAAACCACCTATCAATAAACCCGAGTAAGGTAGCGGTAATAAATTTTACAAGGAAAAAGAATCTCACAGGTTTACGAACTACATCACTGTACGGACGTGAACTTGGGTGGACAGCGGAAGTTAAATATCTAGGAGTAACACTAGACAGGCAACTTACGTGGGCTCCACATGTGGCTGCTACGATCACCAAATCCTACAGAGTTTTTGCAATGTGTCGTACTAGCTATGGGAAGACTTGGGGACTAAAACCCAAAGTCTTAAAATGGATCTATGATCTGATAGTGATGCCTATACTGACGTATGGGGCCATTGTATGGTGGCCACGGACGAAGCTGGCAACATGTAAAGCGGAACTTTTACAAGTGCAGCGCCTGGCATGTATGGCTATCACAGGAGCCTTTAAGACAACTCCAACTGAGGCACTTGTGAGGTTGCTTGGACAGGATAAATTGCACATTGCCATTGAGACCTGCGCAAGGAAAGCTTTACACAGAATCTCTGTGGTAGCTTGTAAGAAGGTATTTCTGCCCAGAACAAATCATATGCGACTGAGCTTAAATACCGACTTAGATAGGATACTAGGTATGAGATACGATAAAATCACACCTGTAATGGTATCAAGGAAGAATTATGACATTTATGTCCCCACGAGGGAGGAATGGACGAAAGGTTTACGCCCCCCAGGGAAAGATACCCTGATCTGGTATACTGATGGCTCCAAAATGCAATCAGGTACTGGAGCTGGTGTCTACTCCGAAGGATTTAGGGCTAGCTATAGCTTAGGGCAATATACTACAGTCTTCCAGTCGGAACAGTATGCTATAAATGCTAGTGTTCAAGAGATGCAAAACCAGAAGATCACTGGGAGGGAAATACTCATTCTCAGTGATAGTCAGGCAGTGCTCAAGGCTCTCGGCATTGGCAGAGTTTCATCTGCATTGGTACTAGAATGTATGAATGGCTTAAATAGTCTTGGGCAGGTAAACTTAATCAGATTAATATGGGTACCTGGACATGTAGGCATAGAAGGCAATGAGCTAGCTGATGAGCTAGCTCGTAGGGGCTCGGAGTCATCTTTCATCGGCCCAGAGCCATGTGTCGCACTTGCACCATGTGTGATAAACATGGCTCTGACATCGTATGCCGAGAAGATGACGACGGCAGAATGGGACAAAGTAGAAGGTCTAAGGCACTCAAAAAAGTTCATGAGTAACATAAAGGCAGGTTTTCTAGCGAAGGTAAGTCAACTGAGCAGGAAACAGCTACGGTATGCTATAGCAGCGTACACAGGCCATTATAGCACCAGGTCTATGCTCTGCAAAATGGGTATCTCCGAGGATCCCATTTGCAGGGCCTGCAACGAAGACACAGAGTCCATGGAACATATTTTGTGTGAATGTGACGGATTGGCTAGAAAGCGAATGGATCTCCTGGGGGTGGCATATCCACTACCAGAGGATTACTGTGCCTCCAACCTGAAAGCACCCGTGTGGAGTTGGCTGCTCTCCCATCGGGCGCGTCCCCGGGTGGCGGATAGGGGAGTTCCCTCACCAGATCCGTCTGGCGGGTACCGGGGAAATAAAATACCCGGCGCGGACCAAAAGCATGCACCAAAAATCCAGGCAGCGTCTGTACTTGGAGCGAGCGGCTTGCCTGGTACCTGCGTCTGACCCAAATTGGGCGGCTGGTTTTCTAAACGACGTATGGAAGAGGGAGAATTTTTTGTAACATGAAAGCACGACAAGAAAAATACATACCCCAGGCGGGTACCGGCGCTGGTAGTACTGGCAATGGAGAATCCCGCCCCCTGGAGGCTTCTGCTGAAAGGGGCTGCCCCTCGTATTCTGGGGGGGGCGACGTTTTGCTTGAGTGTAATACACCTTTCGCGAGATGTGGCCTGCTACAACGCACGCCACCGAAGAAGACGACAAAAATATTAGGAAGAAATGAAACTGAAACGGAAGACGGATTATCTACAGGAGACGAAGGAGTGCAACATAGAAAGGGACCTTATTCAACTCCTATAACCTTTTTTTCGCCGATGGCGAACACTCCAAGAGCTAGAGAGGAATGGAAGAGGAAGAAATCACCAACAAACAACGAGGGAGAAACACTAGAAGAAAAAGAGCAACGATTAATGAATGGACTTTACGACAGCATTCTAGCGATAAACTCTATGGTGGACAGATGTGGTCCATATAAAAACACAGCAAACGAGGTTAAGTTAAGGCTACGTGACCTACAGAAACTATGCGGACGTGTCATGGATGTTCGCCGGATGAAAGAAGCAAGGAAAAATGAAGAATCTGAGAGATCCCCAAAGAGGCCTAAAAGAGCGGTGTACCTGGAGGATAAAGGTACGAATACATCGACCGGGGGTGAGACAGAAGGACTAGAATGGAATGATGACTTAGGAACGGAAACCGAATGGAAGGAAGTCAAAACTAAAAGCAAGCGGAAACGCCACAGGAAAGAAAGGAGTCCCGAAAGAATAAAACAAAATAGGGAGACGATTATTGAAGAAAAGGCAAAAGTTGCAGAGAAAAAAGAAAAGGCAAAAGATGCAGAGCAAAAAGAAAAAATACCAAATAAAATTAAGGAAAATGTGGAAAAGGTACGGAACGAAAATCGAAAAAGGAATAAAAACAAGACGAAGAAACCAGAAGCGGTTCTAGTAGAGGTGAAAGACCGTGATTATGCTAGCGTACTAAAAGAGGTGAAATCAGGGCTGACAAGTACAGAAGTTACATTTTCAAAAGTAAGGAAAACAAGGAAAGGTGACCTCCTTCTCGAGCTTGAAAAAGAGCAAGACGGAGGCGCTTCGCAAGTTAAGAAGCTGATGGAAGGACTATATCCAAGCTTAACACTAAGAGCACTAAAGGAGACCGCAAACGTAATTATAAAAGGTCTTGATGCTACGGTAGAAAGAGAAGAAATAGAAGAATCTCTGAAACAATATGTGAAGGAATTTCGAATTAGAAGTTTTTGGGGAAACAACTACGGAAACAAGACTGCCGTGGTAGAGCTGCCAAAAGGTGACGCTCAAAAACTCGCGAGTGAAAAAAGAATTAAAGTAGGCTGGATGAGGGTCTCGATAGGACTGATAGTCGAAAAGAAAAGGTGTTACAGATGCCTGGAGTATGGTCATATCTCCACAGAATGCACAGGCCAGGATCGAAGTAAGAAGTGCTACAATTGCGGAATTGAAGGACATAAGGCTAAAGAATGCAGAGAGGAAACTGTTTGTGCCATCTGCAAAGATAAAGGTCAGGTCAGTACTAAACACCGCATGGGCTCCAAGAACTGTCCTGTTTGGAAAACCCAAACATTCGGAAGAACGATTCAGCCAAAAAACTTGGTACAAGAGCGGGAAATGGAGCAATAGACTCGTATCTAAAGGTGTTACAAATAAACCTGGATAGAACGAGAGCTGCCCATGACCTGCTCGAAATAACGGCAAAAGATCACGATATTGACTTGGCCATAGTAGCAGAGCCCAATAGAAAAATAGCCGAGACTCAGGAATGGATTACAGACCGTAGAGGAGATGCGACTGTAATTATTTATAATAAACAAATAGCAACAAAAGTGGTGGGTAGAGGGAATGGCTTCATTGCAATATCCATGTCGGGGATGACAATATATAGTTGATACTTTTCGCCAAATTACAGCTTGGAAGAATTTGAAAGAGATCTGGGTGAGCTTTTTGAAAACATAAACTCACAGCGAGGAGACATCTTGGTCGCCGGTGACTTCAACGCTGCTTCAAAACTTTGGTCAAGTAAGGCCGAAAACGCTAGAGGTCGCCAAATTATGGAAATGCTGGCGAGCATGGATATGGTAATTGTTAATGAAGGAGTAACGCCAACATTCCAAAGAGGTGCAAAAAACTCCACTCCGGATATTACATTTGTAAGCTCTGGTCTAGTGCAGAGAGTCACAGAATGGCACGTTTTGGATGAAGATAGTTTAAGTGGGCATAGATACATTAAATTCAAAGTACTACAGAATAAATACAAACCACCAGTACAGACGAGTCTAGGTTGGAGACTGGATAAGCTAGACCAAAAGAAATTAGAGCACGCCTTAAGAGAAAGGGAAGCAAACACACCAGAAGAACTAGTGGAGCTGACACTAAAGGCATGTGATAAATCGATGCCCAAAAAAGGATTAAGGCTGAAACCACCCGTTTACTGGTGGAATAAGTCTATAGAGGAAAAAAGAAAATGGTGCACAAGATGCCGTAGACTATACACACGGAAGAAGCGGAAAAATAATAAAAGAACCTTAGAGAGTGATAAAATCAATGAGCTAGAAATACAACAACTTAAAGAAGAGTACAAAACTGCCAAAATAGACTTACAGTTAGAAATAATAAGGGCAAAACAAGAAGAATGGAAAAAACTCTGCGAGGAGGTTGATAAAGACACCTGGGGATTAGGGTATAAAATTGTCACTAACAAAATTCGACGGAACCCGCCGAGCTTAGAAATGAATCTCATCAAATCCGTAGTGGAGATATTGTTTCCATCGCATAAGAACTTTGGCAGAGTAATTGCTGACGTAACTCAAATTCCAGAAGTAACAGCGGAGGAGATTAAAATTGCTGTAGAAGGACTCAAATTAAAAAAAGCGCCAGGGCCCGATCTTTTGTGTCCAGAAATCGTTAAGTTAGCGGTATCAGCCATCCCGGAAAACATAAGGAGGATCATAGATGCGACATTTAAATCAGGAATTTTTCCCGCATCCTGGAAAACAGCGACCCTAGTACTGCTTAGGAAAGCTAACAAGCCGGCAGATGATCCAACGGGATATAGACCGGTGTGCCTACTTGACTGCTACGGGAAGCTAATGGAGAGATTGCTAGTAAACAGAGTAGAAAAGCTGCTACCAGACCACGGTGGTCTCTCAGACCATCAGTACGGATTCAGACGAGGTCGATCCACGTTAATGGCTGTAAAAAGGGTAGTAGAAACGGCCACGAAAGCAATGCAAGGTACACAAAGAACCAGGAAGCTATGCGCCCTGATCTGCCTCGACGTGAGGAATGCTTTTAATTCTGCCTCCTGGAGAGAAATCCTCCTAGAAATCAGAAAGAGAGGTTTTCCAGGATACATACAGAACCTCATAAGCAGTTACTTGGAGAATAGAGCCATAGAAATAAAGGACAACAAAGGAGCGAGGGAGACAATCCCTGTCAGCAGCGGAGTCCCACAGGGATCAATACTTGGTCCTACACTCTGGAATATTTTTGTATGACGGAGTGTTTAAGCTGAAACACGAAGAAGGTGTCCAGGTGATGGGATTTGCGGATGACTTAGCTGTGGTGATAGTGGCCAAATCTGAAGCAGCTCTAATGACTCGAGCAAATAGAGCACTAGAACGGATAAAAGTTTGGATGCATGAAAAAAATCTGGCTCTAGCTCCAGAGAAAACAGAGGCGGTTGTGTTTAGCGGAAGGCGAAAGTTGACCCCCATCACTTTTCAAATTCAAGGCGCTACAGTAATCCCTAAGGATAACGTGAAATATTTAGGGATATGGCTTGACAAAAATTTAAACTTTAAAAAGCATATTGAGGAAGTATCCCATAAAGCGCAGAAGCAAGCCGAGGCTCTTTGCAGACTTATGCCTACAAAAGGAGGCCCTAGAGCGGGTAAACGAAGAGTTTTGGCGTCGGTAGCACAATCCGTAATTCTTTATGGATCGCCCCTGTTTACCAACGCCATGAAAGTGGAGCTCTACCGCAAAAAGTTAGAGAGAGTACAAAGAAGACTCGCGATAGGGATTTGCGGCGCATACCGAACGATTTCCACAGAAGCGGTGCTGGTTATATCGGGGCTAATACCTATAGCGAAGCTAGTGAAAGAGCGAGCAATATTGTTCGAAAACAAGCAGAGACCACCCCAGGAAGTACGCGAGAGCATACTAAACGAATGGGAAAATGAGTGGTTGGGAATAGGAAAAGGGACCTGGACACGAGAGCTGATCCCCAATCTTAAAAGGTGGCATACGAGGGAGCACGGCGAAGTAGACCGGTGGGTGACTCAGGCGTTAAGTGGACATGGGGTATTTAATACGTACCTCTTCGCTATAGGTAAGGCACCGAGTGAAAGCTGTTACTTCTGTGGCGAGATAGATACTCCTAGGCACGCGCTCTTTGAGTGCGTGGGTGTCGCAGACTTAAGAGCAGCGGCCCAGGGACCAGGAGATAAGGTGGATGCCCGAAACCTCGTGGCACGCATGTTGGCAGGAGAGCAAGAATGGTGTAAACACTCCGACATGCTCCGAGCCATTATGGTCAGAAGAGAGGAAAGGGAACAGATGGAAAAGAAACAAAGAGAGCAATAAGAACTAGAAAGTCAGTACGACGAAATGCCAGGCGGTTCCGTGCTGACCCGGCAGGAAAACCTGAAAGCAACCACCCAACTGTTAGAGTGGGTGTTTGAACCGATATAGGGGAGGTGAGGGCGGGGCGAGTACAAAAGATCCAAAAGGGTCGAAGTGCATCCGCTATGGCGGGCCTCACCATAATAATAATAATAATAAATAATAAACTATGCTTGGTCCCTTGGTCATACAAGAATTTGTGTATATGTATATGTAATAATCAAAAGTAAAATAGCGATTGAAGTACACACAGCATAGACAGTCTTCGACATATACGTCGTTTCAAGTTACGTCGAACAATGTTTTGACACTATTCCTCAAGCAGTCAATTATTTCGATTTCCGGCAAAAGAGAATTCACTTGTCGCGATGTAGAAAGTACCTAATCTAAATTTTGAGAGAAGTTTAATTGTTAATTATAGAATGTGAGCAGCCTTTCAGTGTAACTAAGGCCTATATGATGAAAGAAGAAAGAAGCGAAGCAGTCTACAATTGGTAGTTTCTTTAATCCAAAAGATTAAATTATTATTTCTCATTACATACCTATTAACGTTATATCATTACATATTATTAACATAGCAGAGGGATTCTGCCGGTCCCCTAGTCCGGTCCGGTCCTAGCAATTCCTTCGTTCCGGTCCTTTCAGGCCCGTCGATAGGGTACGATGTCAGTGGGACCTTGAGAGTTCCTTGGTTGGGTTTTGCCGGTCCGATTCGGTTCTTCTAGGTCCCTCAGTGGCGATGTCGGTGCGGTCCTTGTGGGTTAGGTTAGACTCTGCAGGTCCGGCCCGATATAGGCCCGGTCTGGTTCCTATACACTCGACCCGAGCTCCGGCACTACGAAGGCACATCCGCTGCGGACGATGCAAGACTGCGGTTGCTAACAGTCGCAGTCTTGCGTGCTGAATTACTGAAAACCGAATATTTAGTGCACCAATGTACTGACAGATATTAGCTAATTCAGCACAAAATATTTTGTATATTCATACCAACATTCGAGGTAATATGGATTGATACACCAAATGTCAAATGACGATGAGTTTAACAACAGCTCCGCACATCGACAGTGGCACATTATTTAACCCTGTACCTGCGCCTTTGTGGTTATCGTAGAACTGTAGTAGACTTTGGTCGTGATTACTTAATCTCCCTAATACAAAGAAATAGTAGGTAAAGCTCAATTACACAATATTAAAGCAAAAAAATCTTCTACAATTTAATAGTAAAGTAGGCGTTATTTTGCAATATATGTACCATGAATAGGTAGCAATTTTTCACCAAAACCAGACGTCGGCAAATAAAACATCAAGTCGTTGATAATTTTATTTTTATTCATACAATGTAAATCATTCACAAAAGCAGTATCATCGGAAATGCACAAGAGATTCAAAAAAATACGGTAGACAGACATTTGCTCCCGATTTAATGTTTAGGAATAGCTATATACATTTTTTGAACGCTTAATAGATCAAAATATATTTAATATAAGTAGAAATGCATATACTCTTTTTTTATTTAACACTTTATAATAATATAATTATTTAAATATTGGACGTATAACCATTACTTACAAAGTTGAATTAAGAAAATACTTTTTTGTTTTTATATATTTTTTGTCGGTTTTATATGTATATTGTAACATTAGAAACAGTCGCTTAACTAACTTAACAAGTATAGGTACCTATTTTTTATTAAATTTCACAAAATGACGCGTAACAAAAATTATAATTATTATTAAGTATTAACCTAAATTATTATTTAAAAAAGTGTTTAAACACGTTATTTATATCAACGCGATGTCAAAACTAATTAATATAATATACAAAATATAATAAACAAATAACAGATTTATTTTGTTTACCGAAGGTACTGCAGCTACATTGCAAGTTTTCAGACTTTACAATAAAATCAATTTATTATGAAATTGTTGTTAAAATACAGCATAGCATTTAGTCGTCTAATGTTTATTTTAAATCTTAGATTGTAAATCCATTTGAAAACTTACATTATAGCTTCGGATGTTCAAGAACGAAAAACATCTAGAAAATACATTTAAAAAATCGAAACATTAAAACTAAGATAAAGTGTACATATTTATTTTTCATGAAATAAAGAATGCGCGTATTAGTGTTAACAATGACTGCTTTTTGTTGTTATATTAAAGGCACAGTATAAACAAAATAAATAGAACACTTCAGGTACGAAAATGTGTTAACTTTTCTACCTTACTTTAACTCGTACATTTCGTATCAGAGACGGCTCTAATCTGCGACCTTATAATATTAAAGTTTAATTCCATGAGCTTGCTCTGTTTTTTTTTTAATTTTTAAGTTTTACAACATATTGTTGATATACTATTATTTCTCAGAATTTTTAATCTTGTGATGTTTTGAAATCTTCAGTCTTAAAATTTAAAACTTAAAAATTCTATCAAATATGACATCCGCCGTCTCGTTTGCTCCTTTCCATAGTAACGGGTCGGAATTCGAAATTAATTGAGGTGGGGCTTGCATTTTACAGACTTAACAATAACTTAACTTGTACATACTCGTAATTAATAATAATAAAAAAAAACAAATTGTTTATGGTATGTTGTGTCGTTATTTTTCAATGGTGATTATTTTTTCTCGTTTATATATGTTCGTGATGTTTTCGTTTTAAGCGTACCTGGAATTTGATAAATACATTATTATTACACTGTAGTTTAAATTGATCGAATTCAATAATAAATTTATCTACGCACTTATGAAGCTACTAATCTAAAGAAGATGTATTTTTAAATCTGTCCCCTTAGTGTTAGTCCAAAATGAAGAAAAGATATTTAATTCAAGATGTTTCAAATTGAAATGTGACACTCCCAAAAATGGTAGCCATTAATGTTTACACGTCATTTAACGATTATAAACATTTGACCAATGTTAAAGTTTTATATATACTTTCATCTATTATGAAAACCACTGTCGTTAATTTTTTTGCTTTATGTGTGTTATCTATGAACGATGATGAACCAGATGTATCCTAGATTCGGACAAATAGGTCTCAGAAAACTAAAATTTATTGTATTATAATCATTAAAACTTTAATAACTATTTACGCACTGGTACCAATCAGAGAAAATGTTATTGACAACTGCATGCCTTATGACGTAACATATTTTATGGAGAATAGTTTTAGTTATACCATTTGAATGTCATAATTCCATTAATTTGCTTAATTTTATACCATTTACTTTTTAATTGATGACGATATTATAATCTTAATTATAACAAAACAAACACACACTTAAACAGTATTGTGAAAGATTACAGAGCACTACATAACTGCAGTTGTAAAATTTGCTGCAGTGTGGCAAAACTCATTATACTGTTATCTTTCACAAAAAAAACCAGTATCTATACTAAAGCCAAACTCGATTCGGAATGCTTGTCAATAAACAAATTTAAAATGAAGGTAGAAAATGCAACACATTTAATGCTTAATAAATTTAACATTATGATTTGTTTATTTATAAAATCTTATTTAAAAGATATTGAATTTATTTGTTAGTTTTAAACTTACTTATCCAATTTATTTTCATGAATCCGTCACTTACTAGTTAATTAAAAAAAATAGGCGTAAAATGACTACTGATTTCTACCTTCATTTTTAATTTGTTTGTTGATAAGCATTCTCAATCGAGTTTGGCTTTAGTATAGTAACAATAGTGCAAGTTTTCAAGTTGGCAAATCTTATATAGAAATACATTAGATAAACATTTATCAATTTCGACATATTTGTGTTTACTTCAATGTCTGGATAGTTTGACTAAAACTTGTACTAGTGTCTCTAATCAAATGCTGAAAGACTTTAAAAAAAGTAATTGACTTACACATATATAACTTAATATATATTAAAATATTTAAGACATTAAACAGATATAGTTAGTAGATACCTACATAGTAAAATTCTATGTTCCATGGATATATTTATGTATTTTCAGCATTTGATCAGTTTTATATTTAAATAAACGTGCGATTAGTGTTTAACAAACAAAAAAGAACTCACCATAAATTGCTGTAGCAAGTTAAACAAGCTGCAATGATTGTTAGTTGATGGTGAAAATAAAGTACAGAACATTAAATATATGATTTATTGTAATAATTATCACGGCACAAAATTATTTAATAATTGTATTAAGATTATTACAAATCCTTTCGTCAATTTATAGTTTTTAAATCTAACGGTAGATATAAAATTAAATGAGCATCTTTTTGGCACTCATTTAAATTTTTAGTAACATTCTGTTTAAATTTTTACAATATTTTCACATATTTTAATTTTTTTCCAACTATTCGTAGACTTAATCAGAATTTAATCACTTAACTCAACTGTCAATTAAACGAACACAGACATATTTACTTAGTGATATAATAAAATGAACATAAAATATTTAAAAAATGTTTAAATTTTGTTTTTTTTATTACAAAACAGTGTTCCTACGGTCACTCAAAATTAATATTTAATCAAACAGAAATATGTCTATCTGTATGTTAATTTGAACTGTAAATATTTATAAAAACAAACAGTAAGATTCAATAGAGTATAAAACTTATAACTTATCTGTATTTTTTGTTTATTCTAGGAATGCATAACACTCCAAATGTCTAGTACTTGTTATATATGTTTTTTTTTAAAAAACGATGTTACACAAACAAGTAAATTTTTTTCATTTATTTAAACTTTCATCAAAAATACCGCATAACGCCAATAGATGTTTAATTTTTTATTGTTTTACAAAAAATACTTTATTTATACACATGAGTGTTATACACATTATTATTTAATTTTAAATGCTAAATTAATAAACGATGAAGCTGAATAATTTTATCGTTAAAGTATAGTTAGCGTTGTAATTTTTTTTACCGAAATATAAACATTAAAAATACGTGTTACAAAATAAACATTAAAAATATTAAACAATTTTTAAAAAACGATAAAACTATTCTGCATGCTACCCACAAAAATGTGTTATTTTGCGCCACAAATAATTTGTTAGTAAAGCTTTACCCAAATACAAGCACTTTTTTTAAAACTAAAATGTCAGATCCATACATTCAGTATAAGACGCAATCAATGTTAATGTTTAACGAAATACGACGGATATTACAATCTGTTTATCATCCCTTATTAACCCTTTTCATTTAGAAAAAAAAAATTAATAAAAGATCTTTAAATTTATGTTTTCAGATGATAAACAACCCAACAATATATTGACTGCCTCTTATTATTTATTTATACCACATATTTAAACATTAATTATAAAATTACTTTTAATGCAAAACGTCTTTACACAATATTCCATGAAGATGTAACACGAAACCATAAACAAAATATTTATTCCCATTATATATAATTACAAGCTGACCCGGCAATGTTGTTTTGCATTAAAAATTTAAAAAAAAATTTAGATGAATATTAGATAGTAGCCGATTCTCAGACCTGCTGAATACGCATTCAAAATTTGGTTAAAATCGGTAAAGCCGTTTCGGAGGAGTACGGTAACTAACATTGTGACAGGGAAATTTTATATATAAGATTTAAATATTAGGTTTTAACTGAATTATAGGACTTTTATATATTTAAGCACTATATCATTGTAAGATGGAATCATTTTCGTACAACACAACTCACAAAATATTCGTTTCACAGATTCGTATTTGTATTGACTGTGATGTTCGTCTCGTTTCTTGTGAGTTAAGTATTTATTATATTAATTTGTCTAAAAAAGACTTAATAAGGACGTTTCGCATTAAAAGAAATGTTAAACACTATTCCAAGAAGCTATTTACTTACTGTTAGACCACATAAAACCGCCACAAAATGGCGTAATATTATAGCACAGATTCAATTTCTTAAAAAATACAAACATCCAAAATATATTGCAATCAAAAATTATTAGTGAGATTCAACAGCGAAAATTCAACTTGCGCAGGAGTTTTTTTTGCTTAGACTCTTCATATAAGACTCTTCATAAAGATCTAACTAACTTGGCTTAAGGCATTTTGAGCCTGCTTAAAGATGAAATAAATAATTTGGCCAGAATGAATAAATAATCAGTTTCCTAAAGCATTAAATTTTATGTTAAATCCAATCCAAAATACACTATCGAGAATTTGAAATCCAAAAAAACGCAAGCGCAAGTAAGAATCCTTTTTAAATTTATCCAAAAAAAACCACGTGACATAAAATGAAAACCGCCGCCATGCAGTGAGAACACAGCCCGTCAAGTAGCCATAAAAAAACCAAAAAATTGTGTCATAGGTACCAGCTCTAATGTACAAAATATTAGTAGCGTGACCTTCTATCCATGTTCCTTATGGAGTTCGCCAGGCACAGCGCGAACAGAGCTCCCACGATCTGGAAAAATATAACATTGTGGGCGTAAACTACAGAACGGAAAAGATATGACAACAGTGTTATGTTGTTGTAGGGTCAGGTCAGGGTGAAACCTAAAACAAGATCTGGGAGGGCCTTTGTACTTAATGTTAAAAAAATATTTAAAAATGTAAAACCGACTTTAAAACTGAAAAGTAAAAAATAATTGCGGCATTTAGATATTTTAATTTACTTAATCATATCTATGTCGATGCCACTTTTTTGTTGCGTTTCGGTTTTATTTTTTATCAAAATTTTTTTCTTACTTTTTAGTCATTTTATCAACAGTAAATTAGACGTACCGTAATGCGGCACTTGTACAAAAAATTTGTATCGAAATCACTGCAAGTGCGTCTACAGAGTTTGAAGAGCACTAGGATCCCATCCTAACCTAATGATTATGTGGCCATTTTAGAAGAATACTGTTTATAATAAAAAAGAATTATCAAAAATCCGACTTTTCTGTAAAAAGCTATGCGTTGTTATATAAAAAATATATATACGCATCGAATTGAGAACCTCCTTCAGTTTTTCGTCGGTTAAAATAAACGTAGTCAAGTAAACACTTACCTCGACGCAAGCGACGCCGATGGCGATACCAGCGATGGGTTTGTTCCACTTCTCGTACAGGTCGCCGACGACGGGCGCGCAGCCGTTCTTGTTGGCGTCGATGACGGTGCACTGGTTGATGGTGTTGCCGATGACGCCCATGTGCGGGCAGCAGGACTTGGGCGGCGCTACGCCATAGTCGTACGGGCCGTTCTTTCCGCAGCAGTTCAGCTGAGAACATTAAAGATAACAGTGATACTCTCTTTACTAGTAGAGGTCGTAACAAGAAAAAAATCTTTTTTAATTTCAAAGCATCCGACCTGTTTATTATTTTCTAAGAGTAGGACAATTCGACAGTGCGATAATTTAAACATAATAATATGGCCGAAATTAACTATACATCATCATGGAGATAATATAATAAATAATAATAATAAAAGCCTTTTATTCAGACAGTACTAAAATATAACTAATTATTACATTATTTTCTTTCTATATTATATAACTTATTTTGTTATTTTTTTTTCCATCGATTATCCACTATCCCGTCTGTTTGCCACTATTGGCAAACGCCTAATCCAAGTTTCTCCAACTGTCCCTATCCTTTGCTGCTCTCGTCCAAGTCCCACCTGCCACAGCTGTAATATCGTCTACCCATATTCTGAACGGTCTACCTCTTTTCCTTTTCTTGTGACTTGACAGCTCATTATAGATTTTGACGATTTTTCTGTTCCTCTGATTGTATGCCCTATCCATTTCCACTTTAACGTTTTTATTGTTTTTGTGTGTTTCTTAATTATATGACCATTACTCTTATTTTGTCTGAAAGTCTTTTCCCTAACATGCTCCTTCCCATGGAGTTTGGCACCATAACATTAATTCTTAATGTGGTCTTAAAGAGTTTCTTTTTGATCTTTATGTTAATTTCTCTATTTTTCATTATTTCTTTCAGGCTCCAAAATTGTTTCCAAGCATTTCCAATACGTCTGTCAATTTCATTTGAAGTTAGATCTGACATATATATATATGGCTGAAATTAAATATCATGCCCTGTACAACGTAACAAACTCACCTGCAGCTCGATGTTGCTGAACACTGCTTCAACGCTGGTGTCGGTGGCTCGCTTATCGAACAGGGAGTTGACAGACTGGACGAGCGCGTTCTTGATCGACTCTCCGTACGTGAACATCAGCACCGCCAGCACCACTTGCGCGATGATGATCACCAGCAGGAAGATCGCGTACTGCAACAGAACAAGGATCACATTCAGGATACTCCCATCAAATGCTGCGCTTCAACTGAAGAGCTGGTAAATCAAAATAAAATAGCTACCCAAAAATGTCTACGAAGATGATAGATGTGAAATGACCTTTTGGTCTAAATTGATTTATACGTAACCTGCGTTTATCCTTGAGACGCATTGTGATGTAGAACCCTGGTTCAAAGGTTACTTGGGCACACACAATTTAGGATAAATTATGGACCGCAGTTTTACCTGCCTCGTTCTTGTTTTTGGGAAAATTTGGCAATTTTGGGATAAAATATGGCCTATGTGTACTGATATATAAGCTATGTTATCGTCAAGATTCATCAAAATCCATTTAGTAGTTTTTGCATAAAAGAGTAACATACATTCATACATACTTACTTAAAAGGATTTTCAGTAGTGTTAATTATTTCAATACATATTTTGTGATGAACTAGTAAAAATGAAATAAAAGCTACCATGGGCTACGGTAGTGGGGTAAAAGATAGTGTACCGATAACACCATGAAATTAGCATGCGGTAATTGAAAGGGAGTCAGCTGAACGAAAGTAGCTTTCCTTTGTAGAGAGCGGCGCGCCTTTGTTTGAATAACAATCGGATTCCACGTGAGGTTAGAAACTATTGTCGTCTGAGGCTTGTTTGGAAAACTTTACCTCGACGACAAACACATACCTAGTGAAGAGATCCTAAGAAATTGAGATTCTTTTTTTTTGAGCGTTCTTGTTTTATTGCATGGCAAAACGAAAGATAAAAGACGCTTGCATCTATCATGATAAACCTAAGCGACTATGCACACCACGTCTTTAAACGAGCTGACGACGCGCGTTTTTTGATCAGCACGCTATCAGCGCGTACTAGCAGATACTGTACAGTTGAATCTGTATTTTTTTTATCTATGGCAAAACGAGAACTTTTAAAGATTTTTATCATAATGATCTCCCGTCGAGCTTAGCTCGAAAATAAACAGGCTTTGATGTTTTGTTCTTTTTGATAGTTTTGCCAGACGAGAGGGATATAAATGTTATAGACTTCAAGTGGTGTCAAAAGAAAAAAAATAGTATTTAAAAGAATTTGCAATATGACCGAATTAAAATTAAAATTGAATTTCTTTCATTTCAAGTAAGTACCGCTTAGTTTATGAACACTTTTAAAACGTTAAGTTAGACTATAAGTAGTGACTACCACCAGCTCGGAAGGTAGACCGAAAAAACAATTAAAAACCTGGAAATCATTCGGTGATGATCATACAATGAGTCCAAAACAACGATCATAATCAGGTACAATCGCGCTGATTCGGGATTCAGGCTATATTTGGAATTATATTAAATTTATATTTCTACAGCAGCCGAAGAAAGGTTTTTAAAATGCTATGCCCGCTGGGCAAACGAGCATGCATGGTCACCAGATGTTGATTACTTATCGCCGCTAATATAAATTTGCAACACATAGAGACACTACTAATTCCATTGTAACTAATTGTGTTGTCGTTGTGGGCCTTCGAGAAATTTCTTTAACAACCCCTCAAATAACCCCATGTTAAAATGTCCAGAAAATACCGAAATAATCACCATCAAGATTACGTCAGGACAAACTCCCTTGGAGCCTTTTGTAATAATAAAAGAAACTTACCGTTACAACCATACAATGGCTCTCGCGTATCGCTCCGCAGCAGCCGAAGAAAGCAATGATGAACATGACCGCGCCGATGACGATGAACACCCATGGCGCGACGGTCAAGTGACCGCGCAGTAAGTCAGTCAGCACCGACCATTTGAGCAGCACGGCCACTCCTACACCGATCACCGCCAGACCGAACAGCTGTAACAGAAATAAATACATAAGTAAAATTAGCTTATAAGGTATGAATTCGTAGCTGACAAGAAAACAGCAGCGAGCGACGCAAACCAGTAGCGTCGGGGCGTCAAGTTGCCTGGTGTTACTGTCTGGAATCGGCTACGAACGCGTACCCTAATATTGTATCCATACTAAACTCGAAACAGTTGGCGCATTTTTAACCGACGTAAAAAAACGGAGGAAGTTCTCAACTCGACACGTTTATTTTTTTTTTATGTATGACCACGCATAACTTTTTACAGAGTTGCCGATTTAGATAATTCTTTTTTTTATTAGAAAGGGCATACTTCCAAGGTGGTCCCATTGTCATGATGTTAGGATCTGATGATGATATCCTGGGGAAATTGAAGGAACTCTCTTTAAATTTTGGAGGCAAGCTTACAGCGATTTCTGTTTTTGTCTCGAAATCGGTAGCTTTTTGGCTACTAGTGCCGTATAATATACTATGACAGTATAGTACGAGTACGATATATGGCGATAAATCAATAAAAAGTAAGAAATAAAATTTTTTAAATTAAAAAATAGAACAGACTCATAACGCACTAAAAAGTAAAAAATAACTGTGTCATTTAGTTGCTTTAATTTACTTAAGCATATCTAGGAGTCGGTGCCAGCCAAGGTTTCTACTTTAAGGACATTACCTAATTCAAATTCAAATTCAAAATCATTTATTTCAAGTAGGCTTATTACAAGCACTTTTGAAACGTCAAATTGGACTATTTGTAGTGACTCTACCACCGGCTCGGAAGGCAGGCCCTGTTGAGAAGAGCCGGCAAGAAACTCAACAGTTGCTCTTTTTATAATATTATCAATTTTACAATATTAAGTGTGTTGTTACATAAAGTTATTTATTTTACTTCCTGTGTGAAGTTGAAAGCCTATCCAATTGCCTTTGAACATCTTTGTCATTTAAAAATTCATCGATAGTATAATAACCCTGACTCAGTAAGTGAGTTTTAATACATTGTTTAAACTTATGCAATGGCAGATCTAAAACTGAATTGGGCATCTTGTTGTAGAAGAGTACACCCAATCCTACGAAAGATTTTTGTACTTTTCGGAGGCGATAAGCTGATATGACTAACTTATGTCCATTTCTAGGAAGACGGTCGTTTAAATCCTTTTTCTATTTATACATATTTATATTTTGTTTAACATAAACTAAGTTATTGAATATGTATTGACAGGCTACTGTAAGAATTCCTATTTCTTTAAATTTGACTCGAAGGGACTCGCGTGGTTTAAGTTTATAAATCGACCGAATTGCTCGTTTCTGAAGTATAAAGACAGAATTTATGTCAGCAGCCTTTCCCCACAACAAGATGCCATAAGACATCACACTGTGGAAGTAAGCAAAATAAACCAGTCTAGCTGTTTCTACATCGGTAAACTGTCTTATTTTTCTCACTGCAAATGCTGCTGAGCTAAGTTTAGCTGTCAGTGACTCTATATGAGCGCTCCACTGAAGTTTACAGTCCAAGGTCACTCCTAGAAACACTGTAGAACTCTCCATTCTTAGCGTTTCACCATTTATCATTAAAGACCTTTTTATTTTTTTTACATTCGGTAAAGAAAACTCAACACATTTAGTTTTCTTTGCATTTAATAGTAAATTATTAGCAGTAAACCAATGCGACACATGCGATACAGCACGGTTTACATCGTCAAAGTCACTTTTATTTCTATCAGTTTTAAAAATTAAAGATGTGTCATCAGCAAACAGTACAATTTCACAAATGTCGCTAGCATGGTATGGTAAATCATTGATATACACTAAAAATAGAAAAGGACCCAAAATTGAACCCTGTGGAACGCCCATTTTAGGAGATGAGCCACGTGACTTTATATCATTAATGCATACCGTTTAGTACCTAGAACCCACAAACTGCTTTACTACGTTAAATAAATGTTCCTTAAACTTTCTGGCACCGACTTCATAGATATGCTTAAGTAAATAAAAAGCAACTAAATGACACAGTTATTTTTTACTTTTTAGTGCGTTTTGAGTCGGTTGTATTTTTATTTAAAAAAATTCTCAATTTTGGTCTGTCGGTCTGTTGTTGAATATGGTTCTCAGTTCAATTAAAGACATTTACCGCTTGACAGCTACGCCGCAGATAGATGGACACAGGTCAGCACTTTGAAGAGTTTGACTTCGTTCTCAAGCAAAGTTGTCTTTCATATTTAAACCTCTCCAAAACTAAACATATGTCTATGGGTGTCATTCGAATCATTTGTTGACATAGACCCTAGTGGGTTCTTGTAATCCCATATCACAAACCCACATTGTAGATTAAAAAACCGCACCTCTTCTACGAATTTAAATTTACATAATATTTGTACAACCAAGTACTACTGTAAGCATTCTATAAGAACTTCATTTATTTAAATATAAATGCTTATTATAAAAGCCGCTGTTTAGTGATAAGTTCACCACCTAACAACCATTCCATTGTACTGTACCACTTTGTTAGAAGCCTTATTAAGAGTTCCTGGTATCTTACAAAGAGCATACGTTCTTTTTAAAATCAATAATTTATCAAAGGGTTCAAGTTTTAAGTGACCCTTAATCTTCTATTGTTATTGAATTAAGGACATAAGGTAACCCGTGCTGCAACTTAACGAAAGGAGCGTTGTTAGGCACTTTGTATACTATACTGTTTGGTCGGCTATTGAAAGGTTATTAAATTTTTTGCCGCATATATTTGTACACTATAGGTACTTGAAAATCTTTGCTAAAGTTCTCAGTTTTAAATAGAATCCTTTGTTTTAAGAATTGGTGGTATTTTACTGTGATGTAAAAACGTTACTTAAGTACAAGAGATTAGGTGCTCTAGCCTAAACAAATGGTTGAGAGCAAAAACATTCAAGGTCTAAAGAGGCAACTATAATCTTAGACTTGAGTAACAGAAATGGGATAGACGGAAAGCTATCAACTTTTAATCGAGCAAACTACTAGTAGTACTACTATACTAAAGCCAAACTCGAAAGAGAATGCTTATCAACAAACAAATTAAAAATGAAGGTAGAAATCACTAGTCATTTTACACTTAATTTTTTTAATTAACTTGTTAATGAAGAATTCTTGACAATAAATTAGATTATTAAGCTTAAAACTAATAAATATATTCAATATCTTTTTAATAAGATTTTATAAAAAGACTAATTTTAAATTTATTAGGCATAAAATGTGTTGCATTTTCTACCTTCATTTTAAGTTTGTTTGTTGGTATGTTTTCTACAATTATTGGCTTTAGTATAATAATGATCTAAAATAAAACGGTTACTGAATAGCTGAACAAAAATGTGTGAATCCGAAGCTATATAAGCTAACCATAGCCAACGAGGCATGCAAGCTTCAAACAAACACGGTTTTTATAAACACTTCGTCTATGTTTTATCATCAGTTTCTGTTTTTCTTACGCTATGATTAAAGCATTGTTTTAAAATTAAGAATAGACAGCGTCGCGAGTCTTGTTTGTTTTTGGTTAAAGATTACGTAAGCGTTGCCGATGTGCGGGGAAATCCCTAATTGTGATGGAACAAAAGGTAATTACGTACGTGTGTAGAATGCATCATAGCTTCGTTCCTATCACAATACACAATCATTTGTTCGAAATAAAAGCACTGATTGCACCTTGTTTCTATAGACCATATAGAAATGTGTTGTATACCTGTACATACCCTATAGTATAGGCAATGCAACAATGATCGATCCTAGCATCTCGGCAAGCGGAGGTCTTTGGTCCCACAGGAGGCGCTTTTAGAGAAAAGTTCCGACTTGCCAAGTTCTTTTACTCCTTAGGCTCGAGTCTAGTAGAACTCGCCCCTTAACCCAGTTGTTACTAGCTCACTTTTGAAGGAACACCTCGGGAAAAAAAATATCTAGCGAATTGAGGGCAAAACAGAATAAAATATATGTTACGTATCGCGAAACAAAACTATATTCTTCGATTTAGAAGTCATTGCATGTGTAAATAAATTATCATTAGTGGTGTTTTTCTGTACTTTATTTCTAAAAAAAATTAAGGATGAACGACGAAAGGTAAGTTTATATCAATTTCGTAATATTCAGTATAAAACTGCTTAGCATCGTAATTATTATTATCGTATTGTCTTCTTTGACAACATTTTGTGTACATTTTTCATTTGAAATAGTAATATTTTAAGTTAAAATTTTGTCGTTGAATTAGGTGTTCTTTTTATCAAACGCTAGTAATATGAACTACTATAACAATACAGATTTGCTCATATTGTTCTTTTACTTTTCAGATCATGTCAACGTGATTTGTTTGTTTGAAATCATCGAACAACTGGAACATATTGCCGATGAAAAAGACATACCTTTTAGCATCACAACTTTGCCATCCGAAAACTGTAATTGCTCCTTTTGAGGAGAACTACAGTATAGATGAAGCTATGGTACCTTATTATGATGGCCATCCATCCAAGCAATCAATCAGATGGGGCTGCAAATTTTGGGTCGGTGCAACACTCTTAGACTATATAGCTTGGTTTGATCCTTACCAAGGTCAAGGAACAGATATTCCCTAGTTGACATTCGGCGCTATAGATAATAGAGCACTTTTTCATTTATTTTTTGATATTTTTTTTAATCAGTCAATCTAATAAATGTAATGGGTCAACGGGGCATAAAGGCCACTTACTACGAGGGGAAATTGTGTTTTCTAAATGTCCTTTACCCCATAATAAAGATAAGCAGAAGACAGAGCGTGAAACGTTTAAATTTCGTATTTCGGAAATTTTCATTTGTGATTTCTGTTGCTACTATCAAAATTATAAATTTGGTCATAGTTCTAAGTACTTGCATAAAGAATTGTGTTATGATAATATAGGACACATTATTAAATATCAAGAGAAGCTGACTACGACTAGGTGTTGCATTTGTCAAAAGAATATAAAATTATTTTGTGTATAGTGTAAAATTACTTTACACTCACTCAAAGGAATGTCTTTTGTTGCACCATACGATACAATAAAAAGTATCCATTTTTTTTCGTTTTTTATACTGTATCATGGCAATCTATACACAAACAATAAACCACTCTTCTAGCTGAATAACTGAGCACTATGGTCATAACCTGGAGCTCATCTTTGCTGTAGATTTTCTGGCAGCAGGCCCCTCTTTTGGCTTGTTATGAAAAACTATGTTTGAGATCAGCAATGCTGCGTATCTGAAGTCGAACATATTGATTTCCCCCTTCGAGATTTAGAGCTCGGGCAAGCTCATTTATGTGTATGGACAGTTTTTCCTGATACCTATAGCAGCATCGGGCTATTTTCACGGACAGTTTGTATACCAAGATCAAGGTACAAAGTACCTATGGATACGTTTCCAATGGGACTAATAATTGCTTTCCATTTTTAATAATAAAATCTGTAAAATAATAACGTAATTTTATTTATCTTCCATTTACCTATAATAATTCAGATACCACGTGACAGTAGTGGATATTACTAGCGTTCCTTTAAAAGAACACCATTTTCCAGCTTTCCCAAAAGGTCAAATATTTTTTTGTTATTTTTTTCTTCATAATGGAACCCTAATATTACCATATATAAAAAATTACCAATATATTCAAAGTTTTTCTCTTCCCGTATTATCTGGGTTAATGACGTATTGAGGTCCCATTAAAGTGCCTACAGGAGATACACATCATCACATCAGCCGATATAATATACGTGCTGGTGTGCCTACTGTGAGTTTGTTGTAGAGTCGCTGCGTTATATGGAATTGAAGCTTTGCCATTTGACGGCCTCCGTGGCGCAGTGGTATGCGCGGTGGATTTATAAGACGGAGGTCCTGGGTTCGATTCCCGGTGGGGCAGATTGAGATTTTTTAATTTGTCTTGGTCTGGCTGGTGGGAGGCTTTCGCCGAGGCTAGTTACCACCCTACCGACAAAGACGTACCGGCAAGCGATTTAGCGTTTCGGTACGATGTCGTGTAGAAACTGAAGGGATGTGGATTTCATCCTACTCCTAACAAGTTAGCCCGCTCCCATCTTAGACTGCATCTTCACTTAACATTAGGTGTGATAGCAGTCAAGGGCAAATTTAAAGTCAATGAAAATAAGTTATAGCGTGAGTAAACGCTTTTTTCTGATATAATTTGATGTTACGAGTGGTCACGTTTTTAAGCAATCACTCGGTGAAAATCTTACACTTGTTCCTCTGACTCTGACCACACCACCCGTCCTGACCCACTAGCATCAATCAACACCAAACGACTCAATAACACCAGTAACAGTAACACCAAATGGGGCGTCGACCAACATTGCAATCTCTTTCTTTCTTGCCATTACAACTAATGGGAAGAAAACTAAGTGCGTAATTTTAGATTCCAGCGCTATGGCCGACGATGTCTCTTTCTCTATATGAGATCATATCTTGTTGAAACATCCTAAGCGTTTTGGTCACAAGGAGAAAAAATATGACTGCGCCTGAGAGATATAACAATATAATAATAAAAGCCTTTATTCTCTGACCATACAAAATTTCATCTTATATACTAATACAATTTTTATTTTTTGATTTATAATAGTTATTTACTTTTTTTTTCAATTAAATTAAAGTAAAAAGTAAACATTAAAGTAAAAAAGAAATCTTCAACAACTACTACGTTGGTCAGGTTGTCTTTCGACATAGCGCCTGAGAGATGGTAAAGTACAAATCACATTAAAGACACATTATCCGCATCTGTCGAGACAGAGACATAATAAGATCAGTGTGTGGAAAGTGTACAGTGAACACGTTTCGTATTCAAACACCTGAGACTAAAATACGAGCGCAGTACAGCGAGCTACTTTTACACAAAATGGCCAACCGCGAACCGTTGCGTACTCTCTATAAATTACAATAAGGGCGCGCACACACTGTCTTATTCAGACGAACGGTCATTGAAACAACATGTACACTCTATAAATTACAATAAGGGCTTTTGTACACTAGAGTACTTAGACAAACGATTATTGAATCCTATAAATTAAAAATACGAAACTGCTTTTTTAACCGACTAAAAAAACGGAGGAGGTTCTCAATTCGACACGTATATTTTTATGTGTGACCACGTATAACCTTTTACAGAGTTGTCCGATTTTGATAGTTCGTTTTTTATTAGAAAGGGCTTACTTCCAAGGTGGTCCCAAATTGAAGAAACTCTTCAAATTTTGGAGGCACGCTTACAGCGATTTCGGTTTTTGTCTCGGTATCGGTAGCTTTTTGGCTACTAGTGCCGTATAATATACTATGACACTATAGTACGAGTACGTTACGTGGCGATAAATCACTAAAAAGTAAGAAATAAAAATTTTTAACAAAAAATTGAACCGACTCAAAACACACTAAAAAGTAAAATATAACTGTGTCATTTGGTTGCTTTAATTTACTTAAGCATATCTAGGAGTCGGTGCCAGCCAAGGTTTCTACGTTAAGGCCGTTACCTAGAACTCACAAACTGCTTTACTACGTAAAATAAAGATTCCTTTAACTTGGCTGGCACCGACTTCATAGATATGCTTAAGTAAATTAAAGCAACTAAATGACACAGTCATTTTTTACTTTTTAGTGCGTTTTGAGTCGGTTCTATTTTTTGATAAAAAATTTTTTCTACTACTACAGCATTAAGCCTAACCGTCTTCCAAAAACGAATAAATTTTCGACGCTTAACTTCCACTAAACGCCTATATGTATCTTGACTGATATTTGGTGTAAATCTGCGGTTGATATGATTCTAAAAACCACTAACTAATGCATAACATCCGGAACTATATGCGTATGGACACTGATAACGTGATAACCAAGCTCTGTACACGCCATTACCAATGACATGCACTGTTTAAACAGACTAAAAAACTTACAATAATAATTTAAATACGTGTAAACTTTCAACGATAAAAGCCTATCAAATTAGCTTTAATTTGTTTTAACATGTTTATCACTGTTACTATTTGAAAAAAACGCAATTACATATAATTGGTACAACTTATATAATATATCCTCAACAGCTTATCTGAAAGGCCCACTACCCACTACACGACTCGAACTCTCTTTTTAACCGACGAAAAAAACGGAGGAGGTTCTCAATTCGACACATATTTTTTTTTATGTATGACCACGCATAACTTTTTACAGAGTTTTCCGATTTTGATAATTCTTTTTTTAAGTACAAAGGGCATACTTCCAAGGTGGTCCCATTTTCATCATGTTAGGATCTGATGATGATATCCTGGGGAAATTGAAGGAACTCTTCAAATTGTATAGGCACACTTGCAGCGATTTCGGTTTTTGTCTCGGTATCGGTAGTTTTTTGGCTATTAGTGCCGTATAATATACTATGACAGTATAGTACGAGTACGTTACGTGTCAATAAATCACTAAAAAGTAAGAAACAAAATTTTTTAACAAAAAATAGAACCGACTCGAAACGCACTAAAAAGTAAAAAATAACTTCATAGATATGCTTAAGTAAATTAAAGCAAGTAAATGACACAGTTATTTTTTAATTTTTAGTGCATTTTGAGTCGGTTCTATTATTTGTTAAAATTTTTTATTATAGAGATGATTTAAGCTTACACCTACCACGCTGTTCCAATGCGATCTGTAGAGATATTATGTATAACTTTAATGATAACCATGCTCATCACACAAACATTTTCCAGATGTGGGAATCGAACCCACGGCCTAGGACGCAAAAGTAGGGTCACTACCCACTGCGCCACTCGGCCGTCAAAATAATAGCCCTACTGGTAAGGTTAAGTACCTAAAATGCATAAGTCGGTAACGATCACAATCGTAATTGTGACCGGGGAAGACAGTTAAACATGCTCCCGGCAAGGAGTGGAACGCTGCCAAGTTTCCAACTTCTTACTGCTATCTCAGGATCTCGTGTTCTGAAGTCATTTAGGCTACCCAAACAACCTACGAGGCAAATGTATCGACATCATAATCAGCCTATTAACAGCCCACTACAGAGCCAGGCCTCCCTCCTTATAAAAGACGGAATATAGAACTCATACCCACCTCACTGTTCCAATACGGGTTGATGCTAATTTTGCCATCACATTTAATGTAATTAATATCTAAACGTTAGTATTTATTTTTAACATTTACATATTACATTTTTTCAAATCTACATAATGTAGGTAGAAGGTATTCAACACGTTACATCTTACCTAAAAAGTACAACTGATTCCCACACATTGTCAACATTTTCATTGCAATAAAGCCTTTATGTCAAAGGTAACAAGAGCTTCGCCACATTTTCAACGGTGGCTTGACAACAAATCTGTCGATCACTTGACCTAAAACCACATGCATACCATTATCGTCCTTGCAAGAACACAATACATGACATACTCGCGTCACCGTAACTTTGACATAATGCGTATATTATCTGTGGAGGATCCGAGCAGATGTTTGGAGAACATTGCATAACCCGGCGTTTGGGCATCGGGGTCGAGCGGTGAATGAGTTGTTATTTCATGGTGGTATTATATCTTTATGGAACTTTCGTTTTGAATTTTGACTTTATAGTACAGTGTAGCAATTCGTGATTAACGCATTTTAATAATTTAATGACATTTAATAGAGTTCTTTTCTCTATTTTCATGGTTAAAAACTTGTTCTTACAAAAGATCAGTTCAACACAGGTCTTTTAAACCATATTCAAAGATTAAGATTATAATTCAGTTAATAATTTCTTTAAAACTGACATGTTTAAATTACATGGTTAAAGTTACTCTATGAGATCGAGAATCGTAGTATTTAAGCACTGAAATCACCGTATAAATGTAACCGTTATTACTTTGATTGACAAGCTTCTGTTCAAAAAAGTATAAAATCAAAAAGTTTAATTTATTTGGAAAGAAGTTTTATACTAAACAATAATATATTTTAGGATAATAATATGATTGCATACTTTTGCATTTTCACCGAAGATAACCAAGTAAGTATCCGAAATTTCTGTGTACTAGGAATACATATAGTTTTGTGAAATATGTTTTGTTAAAAAAAAGCTCGAATTAAGGAGATATTTTAGAAGAATTATTCTGTTGTTACCAATCGATACCCAATTAAATTCCTAAAAAACTTACAGTTTAAACTTTGAAAAGTTCACATGCATTCATACGTTACGAGCAATTTATACCTAATCGTCCGCTGTGATTTAGACCAATTGTGTGTAGGAATCCTTAGTTTGTTTAATAAATGATAAAATTAAACATCGAAAAAGACACGTTCCCTGTTGTAAAAGATAGATGTTAGGTATTACCTCTGACCCTATTAACGTCAGTAAGTTATAATCACTAATTACACAAATTTTTATAGCTGTTTACAATACCTAACGCGACCCCAAAAGATAAAGTTAAAAAAACATGTTGCTTGTGACATCTTACTGTCCGGATACGAATTCGAAAGATACCTATTTAAGACATGGAAATTATCCTTTCCATTAGATTTAATCGCAACCTACCTGTAACTACTTCTAGTACACATTTTCGCTCTATTGTATAGAGAATAGAGACATCATCGTCGAGATGTCGATCAGTTCATCCCACCGTCAGTTCCACTGACTGCTAATACTACCAATACAATAAATTTTATCAGGCATTTTACTATCGTGGTCATTCTTTCAAACAGGATAATAACTACTAAAGTGTTTACCTTTTACATTAAATATATACGGATATATAGATGTAGATTTATAAGCTATTAACGATAACAATACTGATAAAAAGTACCCTACAGTGTTAGATATTTAAAATTAAAAGTACACCACACATTAACATTTATAAAGCCACGGGCCTCCGTGGCGCAGTGGTATGCGCGGTGGATTTATAAGATGAAGGTTCGAATCCTGGCGGGGTACATTGAGATTTTTCTTAATTTGTCTTGGTCTGGCTGGTGGGAGGCTTTGGCCGTGGCTAATTACCACCCTACCGACAAAGACGTACCGCTAAGCGATTTAGCGTTCCGGTACGATGTCGTGTAGAACCGAAAGGGGTGTGGATTTCATTTCCATCTTAGATTGCATCATCACTCAACATCAGGTGAGATAGCAGTCAAGGGCCAATTTGTAGTCAATAAAAAAAAGCACACATATTAAATTTCAAGTCTCTTCCTTCAAAAAAATAGAACTTTCATCCAAACCACCACTTTTCTCCCTTAATGGTGGGTTTTCGTAAAATCCGGATGTCTACACCCTTTAAGGAACCTCAATCCAAATCTCAAGTTTGTAGGTGTTATAATTTCTGAAATTTCGTGATTAATCAATGCGTAGTGTTTCGCTTCAATACAGATATACGGTGGATTTAAAAGCTATTACCGATACCCAATTATCCTGCGGTGTTCGACTTAGCTCAGCACACTGTATTAATACATTTAGAGCGGTTTCGCGCACGGACTACTATTTATATCGCCTGCCTACTCCACTCAACGCTCGAATTGTTTACTAAATTGTTCCTATGCCACAGCATTTTAAACACTTGATTTCACGGCACTCATTTTTCGAAAGCCAAGCATAAATTATGTCATATATCACATGGTTAAAATCTGGTGTTTTCTGGGTCCAATTTAGTCTAGTTCTAGTCTGGATTGGTCTGGTTATGTTCTTGTATAGTAGCCAGCCTACGTTACGGGCTATTTACCACTGTAATGAAAACATTACTCTCCTTCTGACAGTCGGGTAAAAAGCATAGGTAAGGTTTTTCGTTTGCAATATGAAACCTTTCATAAATAAGTATAATTATTATCAATTAATAATCTCTTTCACGTTAGTCGTCAACTATCGGATTGCAGCCTCATCTTAAAATCATTCAAATAATCGGAAACTGAATTGCTGAATAACAAAAAAATAAAATCAAAGACTGAAAATATATTGTTTTCAATGATGTAAAAAGCAATGGAGTGGACTTGAATCTCCAAATATGTGTTAGCAACAATTCATCACTATTTTTACATCGTTCGCTAACTCGCACAATTACACTCAATAGAGCTTAATTGACTGTAGTGACCCCCACGTCCACTTTTCATAATATCCTAATCTTTTTCGTACCCGTGGGAGGACTCGACTCTAATAAATCTGGCTAGCATCAAAATTATATAATAGTGTTTAATGTACGTAAAAAAGCATCTTTATCTAGTCAAGGTTCTTAAACAAACCCTATCTATAACTTTAAATGTAAGGTATTAAAATACGAAGTAGGTATTTTAACCTTATACAAGTTTATAATATAAAACAATTAGACCGCTAATTGCTAAATTAATTACACAATCAATAGATATCAAACCCGTTTTAGAGTTAATTAAACCAATACGCTCTTATCAACAGTTTTATTCGATTAATACTAATATGAATAGGTCGTTTGTTACGATTACTTCTTGCGTTTTAGTTTCAACACGGATAATCTAGTTATGATCAACTATATATATATATATATATATATATGTATATATTTTCTGCAATAAACTAGAGTATAATGTGTTATGCTAAATAATATTAGACTTTATAAATAAGTCACCAGAATGCAGCTTCAATAAATTTCAGAATAACCGTATTTTCTATATTCGGTGTTCATAAATATACTTTGATAAGTTTGTTACGTAGCCGTAACAATATTTCACGGTCCAAGTGACCGGTTTGTTACCCTTTATTAACCGACGAAAAAAAACGGAGGAGGTTCTAAATTCAATTTTTTTTATGTATGACCACGCATAACTTTTTACAGAGTTGTCCGATTTTGATAAATCTTTTTTTATTACAAAGGGCACATTTTCAAGTTGGTCCCATTGTCATCATGTTAGGATCTGATGATGATATCCTGGGAAAATTAAAGGAACTTTTCGAATTGAATGGCACCGACTTCATAGATATGCTTAAGTAAATTAAAGCAACTAAATGACACAGTTATTTTTTACTTTTTAGTTCGTTTTGAGTCAGTTCTATTTTTTGATTTACTACATTGGTAATAATAATTTTATCATAGTGAAAAAAACTAAAATCGCTTCTCGCCGTTTAGGCACCTTAGATCTGTTTAATTACGCAACGGATTTTAATGCGATTTTCATCAATAAACAAAGTAATTCTAGACGAAGATTTAGTACATTATGAATAAATTAATAAATTATGCTGTGGTTCAGGATATCTACGTGAACAAAGTCGCGGGCGTACACTAGTATAAAATCATACACCTAAAATATTATTCTTTACTGTTATCAAAATGAACTAACGGTTCCTTACAAGGTTATCTAAGAAAGTTTTGATAACCTTGGAATATACTTTAACGAGAAAACAACTTAAACATTATTTATTACTATCGAAAATAATTTTAGCAAAAAAGCTAATGAGACTTCCACCCATATTGGAACAGAAACTGTATTATGCCACTAACAAATCAAATATTTAATAGTAGCGAAATCAAACGGGAAAATAAATAATAATAATAAATGAAATTGTGATTGGAAAATACGAGTAGTTGCCACCTCATTACAGCGGCAATATTTTCAAGGAAAAAGAAATCGCTATGTACCTACTTACTGTATGTACGTCAATAACAACTCTCTACTCTCTGATTATCCAAATCAGATCCGTAGTTTTTGGGGAAATAGCCGACGTACCTATACATGGATCGACTACAAAATCGTTTTTAAGTCTTTAAAAAAGTTGTGGTTTCTGATACTATTAAACAACTATTTTAATTTAATAGGTGAATTTAACAAAAAGGTTAACTAATTAAAACCAAATGAAATTGCGCAAGATCGTAACAAGTCTCTCGTGCATCACAAACGCAATCAAGAGTTCAAAGACACATTCAAGAGGTGGAGCGAGCGAAGCGTAAAGGCGAGGTCGGGAAAAAAGGGAAAAGAAACTGATAACTTCCGCCATGCTACCGACTGTTTTTAAATAGATTAGTAATAATGTCGGTGCAGTGAACTTTAGTCTGAGTCTAGCGCCTATCTATATTGCTAGACTGTCTATGTTGTCTTATAAAATCCTTGGTTAAGTACCTCTTAATACGTCTATGTAACTCGTGTAGCATCTCCACAAACTGCTAGACTGTCTATCCAGTCTTTTAAAATCATTGCTTATGTCACTCGTGATCATTTGCTACAATCCCTTTGCAACCACACCCCAGAAACTATGACACTTGTAACTTTTAACTTTCAATTAAGTTAACATGTCTTGAATCATGTGCCTGCATGCATGCAGTCTAAGATGGTTTATGTTAATAAATCTGTATAGGGTAGTAATAGCCAAGGCCAAAGTCTACCACCAGAACCCACCCGTGACCTGACCTCAACTGTCCTAATTTACAAGACAAATAATAATCCTCAGGATTCCTGGAGTATCTTTTGCCAAGACATTTTAAACTGCTACGAAGATTCTAGTAGTATCATAACATGGTACAAACATTGAAATTTTTCAGTCCAAGAGAGATTCTCAAGCGGCACCCGGGTGACGCTTTCAGTCCCTATCGCTCAGATCTTATAGCTGAGTAAATAAGCTACCAATATTAAAATAATTTAAGTATATTGACCACTTCAAAGATCTATTGTTCCAAAACTTTTATTCCCTTTGATTACTCGTCTCGACGCGAGAACTTTTTGATGAAATTTGAGGTGCGGTAGCAAAGAAGTTAATTAAAAGAGAAATTGTCTGAAATGGGGTGACGTGACTGAACATGACCCGAACTGAACCCAGGCCAGACCGACCGACGTGTCCTTGAGTTTAATATAGATACAATAGCATGCATGGAAATAAACCAAAAGAACGCTTTCTTTTGCTTGTTGTTGTTAACGCACGAATGGTTAAATGTATGTTTTATTTCTTTTCCATACAAAAGATAAAAACATGGGATATAGGAGGAGGATAGGTGACTATAATAAACTATTTTTTTAAATTTAATTATATATGTATTTTTATATTTTTATTTTATACAAAGTTAAAGAGATTTTAATACTAAAGGTGTTTGAGTTATTTAGTTGTATGTTTGATGTATTAAGGTGTCATATTTTCCATACAAAATTAATTGAAAATGATAAATGTCGTTTTTCCATATCAGTGAATAGTTCAAATACTGTCATGGAAAATAAGCGTAAATACTAGTACATAGCTTATGAGTCATGTACACAGTAATTGTCCTATAATCGTCATAATTACTAGTCATTATTACACAAATGGTAGCCTCACACGCTTATACGACAATGCCGAAGAGATTTTACTAAATATATTTACTTCTTTCCCTTATGCTTATTATCATCAAAATAGTAAAATAGTTACATAGACAGTATCAAAGTAGCTATCCACGAATATTTTTATGGGAATCAGAAACCATAATAGTTTTGTACTTAATAAAAGCAGCTAGTTAAAAACATTAAATCTATATATTAAATTTAATTTATTGTAAAAATGTGGCGAGGTCCCAACAGTTTGTAGTCTAACTGGTATTGTATAATTTTTTTGAGGGTAATTTTGTAAAATTGTTTAGTACTGAGTCGAGACGCGGATTTTGTTCTTCCTGCTGCTGTCAATCTAATATAAATGGGTTTTGTTAAAATAGTCACGTAATATAAGATCATTTGAAGAGACTAGCGTCTAAGAGACAGGCTCGGCCTAGTTTAGTCGCTAGTGCTCATACTTAGTTGTATACAAAATATGTCTAATATTTGTAAGTTCATAGTTTTAAGTACCTATTGTTTGTCTGGTGTCAATAAATGCATTTTTATTTAATATTTATTTATGCTGTACAAAGTAAAAACCGTAAAAAAAGATCCTATTCGAAGTTTCAAGGCTATGAGTTACAATATATCGCAACCATCAGCAATTTCCTAAGATGTTTCACTTATCGGATTTCCACGAAGCTTATGTAGGTAGCTTATGTATGTGAGGGTTCGGCATTATTGTTCCTGTTTGTCTATGAACTCGGTATAGACTATAGACCCCCTCCCACAGTCTCATTGTCACCGGCCGTCGACCTAGCTCGTACACGTGGTGACAACACCGGGGTGTTAATATAATGAGTTGTATGGGGCTTATGAGGTTACAACTGCTAAAATTAAATACGATCCAGCAAAGTCCTTATAACTATTTTTATCTAGCACCTAAAAACATTTACACCTTGTGCCTACTTGGTTTAATCTACAACTTTGTTTTTATCGACTACAAGTTGGCCCTTAACTGCTATCACACCTGATGTTAAGTAATGATGCAGTCTAAGATGAAAGTGGGCTAACTTGTTAGGAGTGGGACGAAAATCCACACCCCTTTCGGTTTCTACCCGACATCGTACCGGAACGCTAAATCGCTTGGCGATACGTCTTTGTCGGTAGGGTGGTAACTAGCCACGGCGAAAGCCTCCCACCCGCCAGACCAAGACAAATTAAGAAAAATCTCAACCTGCCCCGCCGGGAATCGAACCCATGACCTCCATCTTATAAATCCACCGCACATACCACTGCGCCACGGAGGTCGTCAAAACTTGTAAATGAACATATACACATTGTATTGGGACGTTACGACAATATGTATAGGTGTTTCAAATTTTGAAATGTCCCTCATACCTACCTTACCTGTAAGAGTTTACTTTCGACTTTTTCATTTGAAAATTATTGAAAATAGGTTCTGAGACTTGCTTGAATACAATATTCATTGCATTTTTCTTTGCGTTTTAGTTGATTTGATTATATATATAGGTATAAAGAACTACCTAGTTAGATTCTTGTTTTGAGCTTATTTACCTGCAAACGAACGAAAAAATCGCACATTGGCGAGCGGTGATTTCGATCGAAATGTGAGCATTCGTCTATTTTAAGAGAATGTAGGTCGCAGCAGGTCGCCGACCCCTGTCGTTGAGGTTTTACGGCTGTGTCCAACGGGAGCAACCTGCGATTAGTTACTCGTTAACTTCCCTTCGTTTACATTGCGTTGCGAAATCTGTATGTGATCTACCAGTAAGCATTTTAAAGCAATTTATTCTTATTTAGCTTGTTGGTATAAACTTCTCTTGACTACAACATTCCAAAATCATCCTCAGATTATATCTGAGGTTATTGAAAATGACTGTAAAGTGCCCAAGTTTCTTTTTGAATTGAGGCGAAACTGAATGACTTTATGGCTATTCCTGTATAATATTATGAGACCTGAGTGCCTAGTGTGAGATTACTTCAAAACAATCGAAAACTTCACATTCGCGTTAAAGGCAAATTTTATATGGAACTGAAGCAGCGCCCCTGGCGGGAGTGAGAGAAAACTCAAATGGGCGAGTGCCAGAACGCTTTTTTTGCTATATAATTTGACATTATTAGTGACTACGTTTTTACGCAGTCGCTCGGTGCAAAACTCACACTTGCCCCACAGGCGTCTTTGGTACCATCACAGTGTAGTGACGTTTTAAATTCCATTTCACCCACGCCTGCTGCCTGAGGGGTGAAAGAAGAACTTATCACCAATTGCAGTATCAACCGATGCACATCCAGTGCTGGACACAGGCCTTTTAAGGGACTTCTAAGCCACTGGCTATAGACGGCTCAGTATCTTTGTAATCCAAAAACCGCCCAACCCAGCACCTTGCGACACGTTTACGTCATCAGTTCACCTAAAACCAATAGAACCAAATCGGCGCTTTCCAACGCGAGCTGCCATTCTAGCACCATGGGACCCCAACTTTTCAAATTATATGACCCATCCATTTTACTTCACCTTTGGGACTATTTGAGTTATATTTATTGATATATATTACATATATATATATCACTTATTTTTTCTCATTTCTGATAGGCAGATATACCTACATATACCTACTCTGAGCATTGCCTCTCCATCGCCTCCTGAGCGTGTGAATTCAAAAATTCAAATAAAAAATATCTTAATTTTTTTTTTATCGACTACAAGTTGACTGTTATCACACCTGATGTTAAGTGATGATGCAATCTAAGATGGAAGCGGGCTAACTTCTTGGGAGTAGAATGAAATCCACACCCCTTTGGTTTCTACACGACATCGTACCGGAACGCTAAATCGCTTGGCAGTACGTCTTTGTCGGTAGGGTGGTAACTAGCCACGGCAAAAGCCTCCCACCAGCCAGACCAAGACAAATTAAGAAAAGTCTCAATGTGCCCCGCCGGGAATCGAACCCAGGACCTCCGTCTTATAAAAAAATCGTCAAATAAAAAATTTGGAACAAAGAAGAAAGATGTGCTTATTGTTATATAATTGTTAATAAGTTTCATGCCTCATCAAATTATGAAGATAAGTCAATTTTGGAATTGTGATCGTGCTCTTAAGTCAATCTGTTATCAATACAAAACATACGTGATTTTGATGGGTTTGTGATAATGAACGACTTCTTCCGCATTCTGTGTACATAGTAGAGACGTATTTAAATAAATAATTTATTCGTTTTATGGTCTCTATAATGTAGTTATCTCAATAAGCTATACAAAAAAAAACATTTATTGAACATTAATATTGGAACTTTGTGGAATATTTAAATCTTTGATCCTTTGTGAAAAACATACCTACAACCAGACTTTGTTTGCGTTGAACATAGGTCTCCCGCATAATTAAACTATCTACAGAAAAGAAAATTATAATAATAAAACAACCTAACACTAGGTAATAAGTGTTTTTCTCTTTTGTATGTAAAACATGTTTATATACACCCGTTGTCAAGGGTACCGTAATTATATGTCGTATCGCAAAATACTCACTTAAATTATACACGGTACAGATATAATGTCAACTAATACATCAATTAGGTCAACAGGTCAACTGCTGTGTCACGACAGTTAAATATGTTTATTGTCTCATTACAAATATGTACTTAATATTTTGTATTGGTACATAGTATAACAGATAAAACGATTTTGTCTCACTCAAAGACATTTGACATAAAATTATTATTATAAAAACAAAAAACCCGACTGTCAAACCAGTCGGGTTTTTTGTTTTTATAATAATAATTTTATTTGAGACTTTTTTGTTTTAGTTTACCGTATCTTTTATACGGTACACTTTTTGCCATTTTTTGTTAAAACGGCAATATAAACATGATATGATATTTATATTTTTGAAATGGTCTTTTTACGACCTTTCATTTGATACCCATATTGCGAAGATAAGAGAAAGAAATACACACATCCCCCCTTTTTTCTTCCATTTATAGCCACCATTTCGAAAATTCAACGACACCTTACCTGTCAAAATCCGTTCAGTCATTTAGGCTGTAGCGCGTGCCGAAGAAATGGACATACATACATACATACATACATACATACATACGCTCGAAAAACATCACCCTCCTTCTGACGCAGTCGCGTAAAAATAACACAGCCAAAGAATAGAACTAGAAAGAGAAGAGATTAGCTAGGGCGTGCAGAGTTAAGAGCATGGCTCTCCATCAGATCTGATAAATTTTTATAGTGTAAACACATGGGCATTATTTTATGGACCAGATCTGGGTCGGATCGTGGAATAAATACGAGATTTTATTTCAATTAAAAAATTATCAGTAAATTAAAAAAATAAATAAATAAATATTATAGGACAATTACACACGTCGCTATATAGCCCCAAAGTAAGCGTACTCGTAAGTAGCTTGTGTGTTGAGTGCTATGATAACTGATGAATATTTTATATATATTACACATAAATACTTATAATATATAGATAAACACCCAGACACTGGAAAACATCCATGCTCACCACACAAACATTTTCCAGATGTGGGAATCGAACCCACAGCCTAGGACGCAGAAACAGGGTCACTACCCACTGCGCCACTCGGCCATCTTCTATAATTCTATGCCTAGAGTCGGAAAGTTGTTGGTACTACAGCACCTAAAAGCAGCCTCAAAAGCACGTTAAGCCGTCGGTCCCGGTCACTATTATCAACATCTAATAATAATGATGAATACATTTATGTATTTGGTTACATTAATATTGATACATAATATAATACCAATGAGAAATTGTTAACGATAGTATATGTATCTGCTATTAAATGGTTAGTATAATTAACTACCAGACACTAAGACATTGAACATAATATCAAACCGCAGGCGATAATGTAATAAAAGAACAGACCCGGAAGTGTTTGTAATTGAAAACAGATTGAGTTCTAGCATTAAATATCGATGAATCATTTCCTGTATTTAGTGAACTAGTTTTAGAAAAACCCTTTAAGACCTTAACCGGTGAAGTACCTTGCTTATTATTACCATAAAGCAGCATTGCTAGATTCATGTCTGAAGAGCCGATATAGTTACAGGCACACGAGGCTTAATATCTACATCTACGCCTCAGTTTTAAATCTCACTGGATTATTACAATGCATGTTGAGGTGATAATTTTCCAATTAACAATATATAAAACATCTACAAATTCCAGCAATTATTACTACATATAAAAAAATATTTCTTATACTGCCTTCTCGTATATTTCAAGATCAAGGAGCTATAGAATTCGGCGACGAAAGACCCTTAAGTTGAGGACGTATCTCAGCAATATAGGACGACCATTGTGAAATACAATACGTACTCCAGGGAATAACGCCACCAAAAAATGGCTGGATTTAGATAAGAAAAATTCTGAAAAAATATTACCTATTTTATGTGTTTCGAAACAGTTATGGAGTTAGAATCAAATCTATCTGAGTAGTAGTATTATAATGAGTGTAACATAGTCACATTTCATAAAATTTTGACTTTCGGCTTTATCGGGACTTTTCGAGAACAAGTTCTTGGGACGACGTGTGTAATCTAATACTAATATAATAAAGGGAAAGTTTCGAAGTAGGCATGGATCGATGTGTGTTACTCTTTCATGCAAAAACTACTGAATCGATTTTGATGAAACTTCACAATAATATAGTTTACATTAGAATAACACAGGCCACCCGAAATGATAACTACGCGGGTGAAACTGCAGGCGTACTTTTGGTAATAAATTTAACTAAATCGTTAAAAAACTAACCACTCGTAACTAGTTAACCTTGTCCTTCGTGTTAATAATTTAGCGTGGAACTTTTAATTATATAGCGATTTATTTCGGTGTACCATTGTTACAGTACAAGGTCAATTTATTTTCAAAGATTTCGCTGCCCATCCGAGAATACGCTCGTATTTAAAAACACGATCGGGCCCAAGGTCGCTGCAAGCATAAATAAAGGCCAATATAATGCGAACGGTAAATATTCATTTTGGGGTGGACTGGCGCCGTAGGGGCGGCGTTCAGACTTCGTTCGACGCTTATGGAAAATTTTATATCCACCATAGAAAACATGGTTTATTGGCTTTTTATCGGTGACAGTTTTTTGCGCTCGATTTATGGTACGTACACGAAATTTTATGTTGTTTTAGTGTCCTATAGAAAATTATATATTCTGTAACACTAAGTAATATCATAAATGATTTATCTTTTATATTATCTGTTTACAATATAACTACTCTGCTACTCTTTTATTTATAGTCTGATCAAAGAATTGGTGCTAATTGACGATGACGGTGATGTCAAAGCGACGGCTAATTTCGTACTGTATTTCTTTGTCAAACACTAAATGCACTGTAAAAGGAAACTTATGAGTACTATATATGTAATTAAAAATAAATACTGCTACTGAAAGCGAGACAAAAAAAATTAAAAATTATCACTTTTTCTTTTGTTTCTTCGTTTCCAACTAAGGTCCCGTAGGTAACTACATACAATCCTCGTAAAGCAAACGCTATAATGATTGCATTAGACTTTACTCATTTGTCTGTGAAAACCGCGTGAAAATCCGTTAAAAAGTTCCCAAGATACGCCCGAAAAAACAAACAATGATATCTTCTATACCATTACACTGCCATTATCACCCCAACTTGATTTTTAGTAATTTTAATGAAAGTACCTACAGACATTCGATTTCTACTATCGTATTACAGTGTAGATACAGATGGTTGGTGAATGTCAAATTATATAACGTTTATTCGTAAAACAAGAACGTACCTAAACCTAGCTAGCTGCTAACGTAATCATGTTTTATTTGACCTGTGCTTTGTTTATCAGTTTTAGGCCATATTTGGTAGATTACCAGTATTTCAAGCGATTACCTTCTGACCCCGGTTGCTAGGTTTTGGTAAGTTACCTACATATGTTGCTGAAAATTACTAAGCAAACATGATTCTAACGAATGAAAAATAGGCGTATTAAAAAAATAGCTGTCACAGAATCAAAATTTTTTTACCAGCTTTAATTTTAATCATACTTTGTGTTAGCATTTTAAAATATTACAATTTGTTACCATAGACAATACTGTACGATATTGTCTATGGTAACGTAAGCTTGTGTCTGTCGACCGTGAGATGATTTAAAAGGACTAGTAGATTCCAGGCCGTAAAATAAAATGTAAAATGGATATGTTAGAATAGTCGAATAGTGTATTTTACTGTTCTTTTGATTGTTACTCAGTATGCATATTTTTAGTGTAATATTAATTATTGTAATAGAGTGGTTTTGTAATTCATGTATAACGAGCATGTGTCGAGTTTTTCTGGCCGTCTTTTCTCGTCACGGACTGCATTTTCCGACGCGGCGGTAGTTTACAAAAGAATAAACAATTTTGAAGACCAAGCCCAAGTTTAATATTTGTTTGGTATGTAATGTTTTGACTACTGTAAGCCACATAAGTCTTCAATGAGAGAGCTACAGTTTAAGCGAGAGAGGTTCTTAAGCTATTCCTTTTGTTGAAAATATTGTTTGACTTCTTAAATTCGATCTGTAACCAACTCTTGACACAAGTTAGAATAATGTAGTATCGACAATTTAAATTGAAACTTTTTGTTCTGTCAAAGGGATAAGGAGAATGAATATTGATTGGGTCACGTTCAAAAAATGACTTATTCTTTACAGAAAAGTTTCATCAAAAAATTCTTAACACATATTCCTGAGTAATAAAATCGTATTGGCAAAGGTCATACGCAACGTCCGTAATATACAACAGTAGTTAAATACGTTTTGTCGATTACAAAAATGTTGCAACAGAACATTAGTCGAAATATTAAAGAACAGGTTCGGCGCATAACTATTACTGAGTAGGAGGAAGTTTCAACATTTTATTTCGAAGGTATGGAATAGAACGATTACTGCAGACAAACTTATATACTTTTTTTTATATCGTTTATAAACAAGTGTATAAACATTATAAAAGACATCTAGAGATATATGTATTAAGTTTTTAAGTTTCATTAAAGCTAAGAAAGGCCTAGTTAATCAAACTTACGAATTATTAGAAAGTTAGTACCAACTGAAAAGAAGTTTAATAGTATTAAGTAATTTAAACGAAGAAAGGGTTAGTTGATCAAAATTACGTATTAATAATTAAACTAAACATGCCGATGGCCCACCCGATGTTAAGTGTAAAACCATCACATACATAACAGAGCTACCTACACCTCTCGGGGCATAAAGAGTACGCTGTAAAATATGTTGCTCTGTGCACTTCAACTAAAAACATTAACTTATGAGTTATGTCTCTGTTATATCACTGGCCGACATATCCTTAAAGCCGGTACACAACAATGCTCTTTAAGAATGGTTTTAATACCGCCCCAGATAAGCTCTACCAACGGGAGTTCTTTTACTACTACAATATATCTAAGTTCTTGAAATTATTTGTTAAAGAAAACTCTACCAAACCTTCGTGTTTATTTTTATTAACAAGGTTCTGGCCTTGATCTGGACACCTACTTTTTAGTTTAACGTAATAATATTAGCTAAGAAGTCATTTGTTATGACAAGTCTTAGTTTTATAAGAAAGCCTTTTTATTGTTTCTTCCCTTATCATTCTACATTATACCTTAACTATTATATATTGTGCTTATATACAAATACGAAGTGTAACATATAATAGGTACATATTATAATTAGTGACGAATTAGATCAACGTTATATTGTGAAAACCTCTAGCTGAACAAAGAAGAATTTGGAACTCATACTTGTAACTTTAATTTATAACCAATCACAAAAATTTGGCAAGCACAGAAGAAAGGCCGGCACCGACTCCTAGATATGCTTAAGTAAATTAAAGCAACGAAATGACACAGTTATTTTTTACTTTTTAGTGCGTTTTGAGTCGGTTCTATTTTTAGTTAAAAATTTTTATTTCTTACTTTTCAGTGATTTATTGCCAAGTAACGTACTCGTACTATAATGTCATAGTATATTATAAGGCACTAGTAGCTAAAAAGCTACCGATACCGAGACAAAAACCGAAATCGCTGTAAGCGTGCCTCCAAAATTTGAAGAGTTCCTCAATCTCCCCAGTATATCATCATCAAATCCTAATATGATGACAATGGGACCACCTTGGAAGTATGCCTTTTGTAATAAAAAAAAAATTATAAAAATCGGACAGCTCTGTAAAAAGTTATGCGTGGTAACACATTAAAATATATATATATATACGAGTTGAATTGAGAACCTCCTCCGTTTTTTTTTCGTCGGTTAAATAGATTCAAAGAGTCACACATTAGTCGTTTAAGCGATTTAATTATTTAAATAGGTTTGTCTATGGTTACTACTAGACCGTTAAAGCCTGCAGGACACTAAAAGGACTTAAGTGGGCGCCACGGTGTCGGAGCAACACCAGCCGATGATGTCACCGCGTCACGTGTGCGTACAATCTAAGTAGGTTGTGTTTGTAGCACGAACTCGCACACTTCGATAATTTGCAGTTTTTGTACAAGCTTTTATTTTTGCATTGTTTGTATGGCTTACATCTTTCAAGCTAAGTTCATTTCCTTACAAATATTGTTTGTTATTTATTTTATTTATTTATTTATTTATTTAAGTAGACTTACTTTACGTTTGTACATTGAAACTCAAGTTTCTTTACATAAGTTCACAAGTTTTTTTTTTTACAAGTTTTTTTTTTATACAGAAAATATATATATTACGTAAAGTTATGTGATCCCCACACTAGGATACCCTGTCTCATGGTGATCACTTCTTACCAAAGTACATGCATAATAGGACAAAACATCAAGTGTGTGTAGTAAATAATACTCCAACGGCCAGAACAATCAGTTTATTTCCTCCTTATATTACTATTGTTTCAATACAGTTGCTATTTTTCTCAATACAGCTTTCGTGTTATACTAATATTCTAGGATCTACTTTCTTCAACACCCAGGACAGAATGAATGTCCCCCTAATTTTTCTATTTTCATCTCGACACCGATTCCTCCATTAAAAATCGTTCTTGGAGCGAATCGTCACTATTGGTTTAACAATAAGTGGTGTGATCCGCCATAACCAATCACATGCGACCAGTCATTCTGTTTTCACAGATTAACTATTTTCATGAACTAACATGCCAAAGAGTAAAAACTTCGAGTACTTTTTTAAAAATCATGACATTCGGCCATCCGCCTTTGTGCAACCTCCCGGTGCACAAAAATAGGTATAATTATATAATTAATCTGTGAAACGTATTAACTTCGATAATGTAGAACATACAATGTTCTAAGCTGATTACTATTGCTTGAATCTTATTTATTTACAGTTATTGTAAATTAATTCCTCAATAATAAATTACAACAAGTAAACACACAATTCACATATTATCTGTTCTTATACCAAATATATTACTATACTATACACTTCTTATAACAATTAAAATTATCTAATAATCTATAAAATTGTTATATGATATCAAAGAATCTTTTTCGCTAAATGCTATTCATTTAAATCCTACCTATTTATTATTATTAAATTATTATTACAGAGTAGTAGGGTAAGTTATTATCTATTGTTATACAAGTATTATAACTATAATAAAAATAAAATAACTGTAATAACATAAAATAAAGTACTAATTGAATTGTTCAGAATCATGACATTTGGTTGATTAATCTTATTTCAGTTTTGTCTAATCTCAGGGCTTCAATAATTTTGCTGTAATAATAATCTGAAACGGTTTATTTCTTTTCCTATAAAACCCAGAAATATTGAATATAAAATGCAGAATATAAATATTTTATATGTATCATTATCTATAACTTGATCGATTCCATAAGGATCTATGAACTTAGATAGTAATTTTGTACTATAACCCTTATTATAATAGTTCCAGTTATCTTCTTCCGCTTAGCACTAGAATGTTTGTGGTATGCACACTGAATACGAAATCAAACATATATATTTTTTTAAATCTGCGTAATTTAGGAAACCAATATACTCCTTGATTTTTTTTTAATGATTAGTCATCATGGTTAGCTTTACATAATTAAAACTGGGTATCACGTGGAACTACAAAACAATTCTTTTTTTACCTTCTTAAACAAATTATAGTAAAATTCCTTTTAATATCTTTTATTTCATTTCCAGGTTTTCGATAATTGCAAATTCAATTTTGTGTACAAATATTACATAGAAGACAATTAAACTATGATATTACCTATACAAAAGAAATATATATATATATAATATACTAAGAAGACTCAACATCTACACTGGTCAACTTAAGAGTTACAGCTTAATGAGTCGATGTGTGCCTTTTTTTATTACGAATATAGTAAAATGACGGCTTTTGTCCAAAGGAGATACCGAATAATTATCAAAACCTTTTATTAAAGTTAGCTCATTAATTAAATTAAGTTATTGATTCATGAAGCAACGTACACTCACTACTAAAATTAATAAAAGCAAGGTAGTTGTTAACGTTTTTACTGGCCTTTTTATAGTACCTATTGTTTAGTACTTATCGCAAGAGTATTTAAAGTTTCTTGGTTCGCCTTAAATTCGGTAACCTGGCGGGGATAAGGTGAACACTAAGTTCACATGTGATAGAATCATGACCAACTTTTAAACACTTTTGGCACTTTATTAGAGGTACAGGACATTTCTGATAAAAATGACCTCTAGTACGGCAATTAAAGCAGTAAGTATCATTATTATTAGCTGAATGTCTAAATTGGGTTCCTTCATTATGCCTTCTAACAAATATACTCATATCATTATTTAGTCGCTGAGAATTTAGGAAAACTAATAAATCCTCAAGTCCTTTACAATTTAATGCTTGTGATAGATTATTTTTATTATGGCAAATTATTTAAAATAAATGAGTAAAGATAAAGACTAGTATTCTTATGTGCATGTTTCATAAATTTCGACATATCCGTAATCAAAATTACCACTGTTAGCAATTTATCTGTATTTTAAAATTGTTTTAACATCAATAATAAATTACAAATAAATTAATAACGTTTACTTGTGTTTTACAGTATTAAACAGTTGTAGAATATTTTAATTAGACAATTTTTGAGCAAAAGCAATATTTCTCTAATGAAACATAGCCACTTTAAGTAATTTATCTCTATTTTAAATTGTTTTAACATCAATAATAAATTACAAATAAATTAATAACGTTTACTTGTGTTTTACAGTATTAAACAGTTGTAGAATATTTTAATTAGACAATTTGTGAACAGTAGCAACATTTCTCTAATGAAACATAGCCACTTTAAGTAATTTATCTGTATTTTAAATTATTTTAACATCATTAATAAATTACAAATAAATTAATAACGTTTCCTTGTGTTTTACAGTATTAAATAGTTGTAAAATATTTGAATTAGACAATTTGTGAACAGTAGCAACATTTCTCTAATGAAAGTTAGCCACTTTTAGTAATTTATCTCTATTTTAAATTGTTTTAACATCATCAATGAATTACGAATAAATTAATTACGTTTAATTGTGTTTTACAGTAATAAATTATTATAGAATATTTTACTTAGACTATTTTTGACAAATTGCAGCATATTCGTATTGAAACTTAGTTACTGTTAGTAATTTTTACCATTATGCCTGGTTTCGTTGTTATTGTTATTAAAAAAATTCTTAATATATTATTTAAGAAATGTAACGATACAATTAAAGCACCTTAGCGTAAATAAAAATAAAGAATACTACGTGATGACACCACTGTCGGGTAACGTTAAAGTCGTGAAACAATTTATAATTTATGTGAAACCAAGATTATAATTATAAGATTAATATTGATTTATAGAGAGACATAATGTAGATTCAAATTGTAGATGTAAACTCAAATGTGGGTAGATTTCCGACAGTGGCCATTTTGGCTTGTTTGTTATAAGAGTTACTTTTAGCGCCCAGTTCAGTATATTTCTCTATCTGCGAAATAACTAGTGTTTATCAGTGTTGTGCAAAAGCTAAGTATATTTTATAATGTAATTCCCTATTCTTATTTTTAGTATTTGTAATATTATTTTGTATCCATATTTGTAATACGTATATTGAAATATTCATATAAAAGAAAAAGAGTAACGGTTGTTCTTAGGGGAACAATTTTGATTTGAGAGTTTAATTATTTATATTTGTTATTATTATGTAATATTGTAAAATACATGTCTAAAAGAGCATTTGTTAAGTTTTTTGCCGTTTGTCTTCTCAACAAGGTCTGCATTTCCGAAACGGTGGTAGAGTCATTGCAATAAGAAATATATTAAATTTAAATTTAAACAAATAATTAAAATTGGTTTTGGTTCTATTTATTTATTCAAATACCTCCTAATTAATAATTTTCACTAAAATGTTATTTTCATTCTTTTTTTTGTGGTGGTGTTCATTGGGTTCTATATGGGATCCTTTGTGCTGCAGCTGCGCTTACGTGCCAACGCAGTGGTAGTGGCTTCATCTACGGTTCTCGTCTGTTGTAAAGTTAAATGCAGCTTACGATTGCAGCTCAGTCGGTAGTGGCGATGGGCCCGGCGCCTCACAGGGTCCAGGAGCCTTAGTGAGGAGCCTTGGCTGGACCTCAATGATGACCCACTGCACTTGCGTGGAGCGTTTACGTGCCACGCGAGCACGCCTCTCTGGCGGTGATGTAGTTCGCCTTCTCATGCGTTTCGCCCCGCAGTGCATGGGCGCATGACCGGTTCCCTCCATGATCTCGTTTAACCAAAAAAACACAAAACCAATATTAGTTAAGCGGAACACGAAATATTTATATGTCCTAATTAAATGTTAGCTAATTTAAATAAATAATTTATTCTAACTCTTTGTCACGAAGGGTATTTTTTTTTTAATATTTTATTTTTTTTATAATAATATTTGATAAATAAGCAAATAAACGCAATTTATTGTCAGGAAACGGGGTTCTCTTCTATTTTTCTGTGCTTTAAAATCGTTATAAAAAAAAACCTAAAAAATCCTCTCTGTATAATTAAGGTATCAGTTTGACATGACACACTACGTTAGTTGCTGCCTACCTACCAGTATCAATAATCGTGGCCTACAGTTTACCCGCAGCACACATAACTGCAATAATAATCGTGGCACACATAACCACAGTTTGCTGAGCACACATAACTGCATTAATAATCGTGGCACACATAACCACAGTTTACCAGCAGCACACATAACTGCATTAATAATCGTGGCACACATAACCACAGTTTACCTGCAGCACACATAACTGCATTAATAAACGTGGCACACATAACCACAGTTTACCAGCAGCACACATAAGTGCATTAATAATCGTGGCACACATAACCACAGTTTACCAGCAGCACACATAAGTGCATTAATAATCGTGGCACACATAACCACAGTTTACCAGCAGCACACATAACTGCATTAATGATCGTGGCACACATAACCACAGTTTACCAGCAGCACACATAACTGCATTAATAAACGTGGCACACATAACCACAGTTTACCAGCAGCACACATAACTGCATTAATAATCGTGGCACACATAACCACAGTTTACCAGCAGCACACATAACTGCATTAATAATCGTGGCACACATAACCACAGTTTTCCACCACCACACATAACTAACTAACTAACTTGGGTAACTACACAAGTACACAAAACTCCGTTAAAAGGCCATTTGATTATATATTTCTAAATATGACTTGTATTAATAATTATATTATATAACATTATTATACATAATTAAATCCCTTTATGATGAATAAGCATTGTAACCTATAAGATTGATCTCCAATATTGAGTAATTATAATTATATTTTATATTGAGGGATGTGATTTATTATTCCTCATTAAATGGCTAGTAAAATTAAACAATTAAACGAGAAACTAAATCTTGCTAATGCAGGTATTTAAAACAATAATAAATAATACTTCGTCACAAAGTTTATTTGTTAATGTATCTAAAGCAAAAAAGTCACTAAATATTACCAATGAGCCAACCACCAACCACCACCACCAAATCTAGCTGGCTAAGCATTTAACTGATTATAATTAACACTTCAGTAATATATAGTAACAGAAAAATCGTAGGTAACAATGTCTTTATTGATTAATTGAAGGTAGTACTTTATATTATTCTTAACTACCATTATCAAATAGAAGGTAACTGACATTATATTGTCGTAGAGCAGGCAAATCTAATTCGAATTTATTAGTAATAGTTGTTCTACAGTTAATTCGTGTAAAATTAGGACAAATTTCATAACTTGAAACCATTTGCTTATAATACCTAGCCCGATGCTTGCGAATTTCTCTTTTCCTTTATCGTAGGTAGGTTTTATTTACATATATCACAAAATTGTTCAAAAATAGATTACATACCATAAATAGTGGGCGGATTCCATCCCACTTCTGACTTGTAGTAAATAATACTCCAACGGCCAGAACAATCAGTTTATTTCCTCCTTATATTACTATTGTTTCAATACAGTTGCTATTTTTCTCAATACAGCTTTCGTGTTATACTAATATTCTAGGATCTACTTTCTTCAACACCCAGGACAGAATGAATGTCCCCCTAATTTTTCTATTTTCATCTCGACACCGATTCCTCCATTAAAAATCGTTCTTGGAGCGAATCGTCACTATTGGTTTAACAATAAGTGGTGTGATCCGCCATAACCAATCACATGCGACCAGTCATTCTGTTTTCACAGATTAACTATTTTCATGAACTAACATGCCAAAGAGTAAAAACTTCGAGTACTTTTTTAAAAATCATGACATGTGTATGTAACAAAGTTAAAGTTAAAAACAAAGTTAATATTACTTGAATATATTATAATATCATATTTGATCTAAGTTTATATAATTCAATGTTTGTGTGTGTGTGTGCGCGTGCGTGTGCATGTGTGTGTGTGCGTGTGTGTGGGCGTGTCTGTGTGATTTAGTGATTTTAAGGTAACAAAGATTTATGGTAGCGTGGAGCTGGTATGTTGACAGAGTCGGCAGGTTGTGGAACGTTTTTAAGAGTTATAGAACTTTTTGCAACAGAGATCGTTCGGGGATGTACTACCCGCATGATTATTTCTTCCGTAAATCAGCATTTCGGTCTGAAAGGTATTTTTGCAAATGTAGTTGCAAGCACGTTTATATTATTGTAATAATGTTTAACATCTTTAGAGATTGCTTGAGCCAAATAATGGACAAACACCGAACACGGTTAATGAAACTGTATTATAACAATAAAATAATTAAACTAATAACATATAAGAAGATCCGCTGCCGGCAGTGACTGAGACTGAATGTCCTGACACTTCATCACAATAATTCTAGTTTGACTATTCAAATACTTGAATTTAAGTACACATATTATCTTTCATCAGGCAGAATCGTGAAACTTTTTAGTGCGAAAGGAGGTCTGTACGTGGACGCCACACACGTACGACTCAAATTAAAAGACACAGAGTCAATTAATTTAATAGGGCTTGTTCCTCGCAAATCTGGTGTTGCTTTCTTTACAGGCGATGGTTTTCCACTAACCATCAAGTGGGCCATCTGCTTCAAGCCTACTCGTGCTATATGTGCAATTAGATTTAGCCTAATACCCATAAGCGTGATAATATACTTGTTATTTCTGGCGAAAGATCACTATGGTAAAGAAAACAAGGAAAAGCGCCACAGAGTAATTCACGTTATCTATAAACTAATACAACTGTATGATGTTTGTATAACCAAGGCCATAAAACATCTGTCTACGGACGAACTATCCGAAGCTACATCCGTTTACATCACATAACAATTTAACAAAAACAACTATTTGCTTTGCATAATTTCAATTAAAAAAAAACGAAATAATAAAAATTTGCTTATTATGAGATCCTACCTATCTACCTTTATCTTCAAACAAAGTCGCTACCTGCTGTTTCTAAGCCTAGATTTTTGAAACTACACAACGCATTTTTATTCGGTTTTCATCAAAAGACAGTTTAAATAATTAATGTAGATCATTTGACGTTTAAAACGAAACATTAAAAAAGGTTTTAAAATTATCATACTATAAAAACTTTCGAGTTGAAAGTTTCACCTTATTAAAAGTTGGTTATACGAAAATACAAATAACAGCGTCGTATTTTTAAAAATCAATACCTTTTCGTCCCTTCTCGAGTCGAGCGATAAGGAAGAGGCACTCGAGCTACCTCGCCACGGTAAGGACTGTTGACATACAAGTGAGCGAATTCTTAATTAGACGAAGAACAAAGCCGAGGAATATTCGGAACACGTCTGATTAAGGTTGCGAGTTCCAACCGGAGACGACAGCAGCCAGCAAGCGACGTGTCGCAGCAACACGTTGATACCATACAAATATACCAGTGGTAGATAGATAGCAGTTGCGACACGTTATCTGCTGCTCTCGTCTACGGTCGGCTATGAACCGGCACCCTGAGAACTGTTGACATGCAAGTCAGCGAATTCTTAATTGGAAGGAGGACAAAGCCGAGGTATATTCTGGCACGTCTGATTAAGTCACGTCGCGGCCATCTTGGGTTTTCCTCCTTACTTAAGGACCCTCCCTTGACCCACTTGTTTGTGTAGCAATAGGTGGGTATGTAGTATTTTACGACTCACATAATAAAAGCGTTCGTTCAGCCATTGAAATAAAATGTTCCTTACAAATGAATTGTATGTACATTTTTTTGTGTAGTTCTCTGAACTAAGAATACAAAAGATGCCTATTTTTTGGTAGAGTTCGAGGATGTTAAAAGATACAAACTTAAAAGATTAAGGATTCCAATTTCGATCTTAGTAATATTTATTTCATTGACTACAGAATTCGGAAAAGATTTTTGCTGATTAACCTGAATAAAGAACGAACTTCGTATGTTTTATTGGGTCTTAGAATTAGCCCCCCCCATTTAATTATTATCAATCGAAAATAAATATCTTTTTTTCTTACGTTGCGTTGGAGTGAAATAGAGCGATATTTCTTTATTTCTCCGCTATTTGCGGACGATATATTGTATTTTTAAGCGACGAAAAAAAACGGAGGAGGTTCTCAATTCGACACGTATATATATATATTTTTTTAATGTATAAACACGCATAACTTTTTACAAAGTTGTCCGATTTTGATAATTCTTTTTTTATTAGAAAGAGCACACTGCCAAGGTGGTCCCATTGTCATCATGTTAGGATCTGATGATGATATCCTGGGGAAATTGAAGGAAATCTTCAAATTTTCGGTTTTTGTGTAAGTATCGGTAGCTTTTTGGCTACTAGTGCCGTATAATATACTATGACAGTATAGTACGAGTACGTTACGTGGCGATATACACTAAAAAGTAATAAATAAAAATTTTTAACAAAAAATAGAACCGACTCAAAACGCACTAAAAAGTAAAAAATAACTGTGTCTTTCAGTTGCTTTAATTTACGTAAGTATATCTAGGAGTCGGTGCCAGCCAAGGTTTCTACTTAAAGGACATTACCTAACTTGTTTACTACGTTAAATAAACGTTCCTTAACTTGATGGCACCGACTTTTCGACTGCGTTTTCAGTCGGTTCTATTTTTTGTTAACAAATTGTTCTCTACGCTAGTCTCTCTAGCGGCATATCCGGAGTCTACTGAATAAAGTTTAATGTTAGAGAGAGAAGTGATGACATTAACATATAACCTATTCTACCACTAGTATGCAAGGTCTAAGTGTGCAAGTAGACAGCTACTTAGGTATTCATCGGCGCATAGCAGGACATCTGCCACGTGAGTTACTGAATCATCAATTATTCATTAAAACACCTGTTGGTCGGGTTTTAGGGCGACAACGAGGAAAAGGGAGTTTCGACACGCAAGCATAAACTGTCCTATCGATTACCTTCCCTTGTCAGTGTAAATGAGGAATGACTTGTCAGTCAAATTAGTCGTAGCACAGTTTAAGCATGGTCGACTCAAATTGGTAACCCACGCAATAGTTCTGGATTTATTTTTAATGCACTTTTTGGTGTTAGCTTCTTGCTGCAATATTTCTACTTTGTTCTCTCTTGTGGTCTATGCTTATATGGGGTAATTTAATAGATATTTATTTGTCCGCTAATGCTTCAAGGAGGAGAGCGATGCCGCTTTCAGGTACATTCCAGTCACGCCTGATCCTTGATTAGATACCTAAGAAGACCAGCAACGCATTATTCATCTGGTGATAAAGATCATGGGCTGTTTTGTACACACTGACGAAACTCGAAGTAATGAAAAAAAGTTATCCGAAAATAACAGATTCCACACCAACGCATTCGCCGGAGTTAATAGTGTATAGTTATAATAACTATGGTTAAGTAATGTAAACAAAGACATTATTTTTAGTAGCAAGTTAATACGTCTCATTTAGTTTTTCTCATAGTTTTGAAAGTAAAAACTTGATTCTTAAACAGTACAGTTGTTAAACAGAACGGAAAGATTGCAAAACATCACGAAGGCACGTCCACAGAGCTTATAGTAAGGGTCAGACCACACTAACGTCTTCACTAGCCTAAAATACATTAGTAATGTCGTTACTATGTGTTTATCTCAAATCTTCATCTTAATGTATGGAAAATACATTAACCGGTGAAGGCGCAAGAGGCAGCCGGCTGCCGCTTTTACGTACATTTTAGTCATGGCAGTGCCTTGAGTGATCAAGACTCAAAATCATTTAGGCTTTATGCACATTAATTGTTCAAGAAGGAATTCCCGCTCACTAAACTCCTGCGAGCCCCTCGTACAAGAAAAATCTTCACTCTAAAGAGGAAGTCCCCTCTGAAGTTAATACGTTAAACTCGGACGGTGTCACGGCCAAGCTGGGAACTATTTTGCGCTACAAAATCAATTTGTATAATACGCAAGCAACCGCCTCCTATTCCGAGCGGACTTGATGATTGATATGAACTGTACCTATCAGACTTTTTATCCACTGTAGCCCGTCGGATCCCTCATTGTTTATGGATGTTGTCACTGTCGTAAGTGCGACAAGACAAAAAGTTATTTCACAATAATCGCCCTGTGAAATCATACCTTATCCACGCTAATATACGTACTCACATCGTAATATAAAATGCAAATATGCAAATCGAGAAGTGACGTACCGCATCCACCAAAAACTCAGCTCGCATCATGCTATAACCACACGTGATGTCATAGCTGTCCAACACTGACTCATTTGCTAGTTACGATTGTATTATAAAAACTATTTTATGACTAGTACGTATAGAGTACGTATATTCGTATTGAATCACTCGTATGCCTGGCAATGCTCGATCTAATAATATTAATTACTAGCGGCCTTTTTCTGCTTGAAATCCCCTGAATCACTACAGCATTAAAAACGGAAAACGTTTTTACTTACGAGAGAAAAGGACAAAGATAATACTCGCTTTCGTATATCCGTCAGTTGTTATCCTTTATTCTTCTGATTAAATGAACAATCTATAAGTACCTAATATCATAATGTTATGATATTTAATTACCTTTAAAATACCAATTTCCCCTCGAGGAAAACTAATGAGCTGTATGTACCAATCTAATATTGACTGCTTTCGCACAGCGGTCCTTTGTTGAAGTTAATTATTTTCAAAAAATAAACAGCAGTACTTCAATATATACAATCGGAGTTAAGTCTATGACCGGAGTATCATTTCGTAGCGAGGGCAAGAATAAAACTGTAAACAAAGAAAACTCCTTACAGAAAAGGAAAGGTCAGCCCCTTTAGTGACTAGTTCTAACTATAAGTACCTATATGCCATAACTATGAGTACCTAGGTGCACAGTCTGTCTGCATTACATAGGTAGGCGTAGGTACAGTCCTTTAAAGGCAAGGAATTTCTTACGTACTCGTACCTACATATTTACGTCTCGAAAAGTCTAGCAGGTAAACACATAACTGTGACCAGATAGTGTTTTTCCATGACTTTGCGTGCTTTAAGAGGTATTTTATTATTTTTTAGACGACTACAAAAGAGCTTCTCAGTTTGACCTCGTCAGTTTGTTTGTCAGCGATTATCTCGCGTGTGACTGAATCGATTTTTAAGAGACTTTTCGAAAAGTATTTGTTATATTTAGAAGTAATAGTAGACGATGCAATGTATGATGTAAATATGGAAATCAACCACCTGTAAGCTACATCTGCAACCATAGGTACCTTTCGGGTCGAAACACATCAGTAATGTTCATGGCGGCAGAAGGTAAGAAGGAAGAAGTCCCATAAAAAGCTTTAGAGTCTATATATTACTTATTAATTAGATTAAAGTTATATTTAAGACATTTTCGATTTAAAACCAAATCGGAGGAAACCACTCCAGTACATTATGTACCTAGGTACCTTATCCAAAGTATCGTCAAGTTACAAGTAGGTAATTTCGGTGACTAAATCGGAAAAAGAAGAAACAAACGAACCCGCATTGGAGCAGCGTGGTGAGTCTCCACTCCATATACCCTCGCCTATAAGAAGGGAGATTAACTTACCTTACATGATATCGTTTTGAAGTATAAGTATTTCCATTTGTATCAGTTGCACGTTTAATGCTTACTCCATAGTTTTAATGGCTTACTCCAATCAAAACCCTCGTGCACGCCATTATATTTACTCAGTTGATCGACCAACATGTGAAGTGTCAATCTAATTTGAAACCAGTATAACTAAAATTATAACATATTTTTGGTTTAAAGATTTAGATGTCCTTTGGATGGACTGACAAAGTTTCACCAGAAACCCCATATAAGAATCTAATAAATTAGAGTTTCTATGTTATTAAGCTTTTTAAATGAATACAGAATAAACGACTGTAATATTTTATAATACCTAGCTACGTATCGTAAAAAATCTATCCGAATTCCGAAGGACCGAAACCCATAGACAATTAGTTCTACGTTTTGAAAGACAACCCTACCGAAGCTCGTTTTAAATAACATTCCGGTCACAACCTACCGGCCACCAGGCCACGTTGTAGATCAAAACGCCCCGTACGGGTTTCACTGTTCGCTGACCACAACCAAAGGCTAAACCGGTTCTCCGGTCTCCCGCCCTTTACCCAACAGTTAACACTCACCGCGACCACCAGGTTGAAGAAAAACAGCACATATTTCACAAAACTCGTTCCACACCCCATTTTGAAAACACAAGCGGCGCAGTCACACACAAAACTTCACAAAGTTGAGGTCACACACCGATTTAAATTACCGAGCTTATAATTTACGGAGCGGCAACAACCAACCTCCACGTTACTACCAAAGCGACTAAATTCAAAAGAAATATAAATGAGAGAATCGTGATGGCGACGCTCACCCCTCCCGCGACCCGCATCGTTCTCATGAATCGTGACCCCTCATTCACCTATTTGGTGTCTCGTTCTCGCATGTACGAAAACGCGCGTCTAAGGATATCTCTATCTCCTTTTCAACTCATCTCAACGATACGATACGACTACAAAACAAAAATCATTTTGTAACTTTTAACCACGATATGATCATGATGGTAGGTCTAGGTACATAATATTTTGTAATAATGCTTCTAACATTGGAAGTTTGTCTCCTAAGTGTAATTCTAAGTCTTTTCTCTTAAATAGTCTAGATATAGGTAGGTACTACCGGTTATAGGTAGCTTCTCAAAACCAAAAAAATGTTTCTTTGACAGACCGTATGAGCAAAGGCTTAAATCGATTAGGTAGAAAGTGCAAATAATTTCCAAAAAAATTAATGCACAGGAAAATGAAATTACCATTTCATTTTGGGATATCTGGGGTAGGTCTAAGTGGGCAATCTTATGTTTTTTAGGATCTAATAAGAATTCACTGGGAAATGATTATACCCACACATAGACTTATTGTTCTATTTCGTCTATGGTTTTGGATGTACCCTAGCTTTACACATTAGGTAAACTGATCAGGTTTTCCATAAGTATTTTCTTATCATACGAATTCACTTTCAAGCCTACTAAAGCTTAGTTAAATAACTGGAAAAAAAGAAACAAGCTTCGTAAGATTAAACCAACTTGCACAGGAACTTGAGAGAAAGTTAAACCATATGCGAGTATGGAACGGACGTTATTTGCCACTTTCTATTATTTAAAGGCTTTTTAAGGCGTCTGGACTGATGTTATAGCTCTTAATTAGTTAGTATAACTAAATTGTTTATTTAATTAATTTATTTGTAGTTTGTGAGCAAATGTGAAGGTAACATGCGACACGCGGAGCTTAATGCCTGCGAGCTCACCTGATGAAACAAATGTAAATGACCATAAACTATAAAGTTTAGTGTTAACGACCATTTAGTTTGAAATTGCTACGCGGTACCATAGCCATCACTATCAGCCTGTATCAGGGCCTCCATCCTTCGTAGGAAACGTAATATGGAGAGTAGACCCACAACACTTCTCCAATGCAATTAATGTTTAATTAACCAACAAGTCAGGACCAAAAGCTTGATGTGCTCTCCACGTGGGTATATACACCAACTTCCCAACTTCAGGATATAAAAGAGAAAAGGTCCGTCCCTCCTAGCCGACATCCAAGTCTCACAGGAAACACCGTTAAGGGTACTTTTGCACCCTCTTTTCCTCATTCAGTCTTCGGACCCCTTCTGGAAATGCTGCTGCTGATCCCACTCGGTGTTACAGAGGTCCCGTATGAAACCTATTTAGACAAAAAACGTGTGCATCTCGGGACGCCCGACAGAAGTGATAGCTTAAATACAGTTATCGCTGTGAGATTAGATTAAAAGAGGAGGTGCCTTATATATATATATATATATATATATATATATATATATATATATATATATATATATATAGACCACCAATTTTCAAATTTTTACCTTTCTCCGGCTGGACAGAATTTGATTGGACTTTCACTTGCAAATAGCTATCTTATAAGGAGTAACATAGGCTAACATGTTTCCTGGTTTTACCCGAATATGTTATAGGAATTACGCGTACGAAACAGCAAGAGTACGCTAGTCATAACAACAATCTAACGAGGCAGATATATAACATAATAACATAGTTACATAACAAAACTAAAAGTTAAGTACTTGCTTGCCTACTTACTATATCTGTTACGTCACGAATCGCAACTGTTTTAAATATTTTGAAACGTGCGCCGACTGAGTCAGAACAGGTTTTGGTTTTAGGACAATTTATATTAAGCTAAAGGTACGTTCATAGCAATACACAATTAACACTAGTTGCGACTTCGTATTTGCGTTTGTGGGTGTTTGTGGTTTTCGATTTCTTTTTTTCAACGTTGGCGGTTGGATATCGACGATATCGAGAGATATAAAAATTTTTAACAAAAAATAGAACCGACTCAAAACGCACCAAAAAGTAAAAAATAACTGTGTCATTTAGTTGTTTTAATTTACTGATTTATCGCCACGTAGCGTACTCGTACTATACTGTCATAGTATATTATATGGCACTAGTAGCCAAAAAGCTACCGATACCGAGTCAAAAACCGAAATCGCTGCAAGCGTGCCTCCAAAATTTGAAGAGTTACTTCAATTTCCCCAGGATATCATCAGCAAATCGTAACATGAGGACAATGGGATCACCTTGGATGTATGTCCTTTCTAATAAAAAAAGAATTATCAAAATCGGACAACACTGTAAAAAGTTATGCGTGGTCATACATAACAAAAAAATATACGTGTCGAATTGAGAACCTCCGCCGTTTTTTTTCGTCGGTTAAAAATAAACTAAGCCTTTATTGGACTTTAGCAAAGCTTAACTAAAACATAGCTGTATCTACCTAAGTAGAGTAAAGTGTCTATTTAAAACGCTTGAAAATCTGATTGGAATTTTCTGAGACTGACGAGGAGAGACTCGGCAAAATTATGATACTTTTTCCTTTATCATTGTCAGCCTATTTTATGGCCCTCTACGGAGCAATTATATGAAAGAGATCAAGAGTTGAACCCACCACGCTGATCCAATCCAGACTGACGGGCTTAGTCATTAAGTTTTGACTCTGTAACGATCGCTATCCGTGACCGGAGGCGACGGTACAACGGCGGCGGTACCGAGAAATCGTTGTAGGAAAGATAGTCACAACCATTCCATTACATAAACCAAACTCGATTGAGAATGCTATTGAAATTAAAAATGAAGGTAGAAATTACTAGTAATTTTACACCATTTTTTTACTTAACTTGTTAATGACGAATTCATGACAATAGATTAAATGAGTAACTTTAAAAATAATAAGATAATCAATATCTTTTAAATAAGATTTTATAAAACAACAAAACATAATTTGAAATTTATTAGGCATAAAATGTGTTGCATATTCTACCTTCATTTTAAATTGTCTGCTGACAAGCATTCTCAATCGAGTTTGGCTTTAGTATAGGTTATAGAAGTAGGCTAAAAATTTTTACTTCCATTTCGAGTGTAAAACTGTACGCAACACCATAATCCCCATAACGCAATGGCAACGACCGTAGCCCGTCATTATAATGAACTATTTTGCACGCTCCGCGAAAACACCGCCATATTCTTGTGATTACACTTTGTATGGACTATTGTATGTTTTATGCGATGGTTTTATGTTTTGTGGCACATAAATACGTTATATCAGTTAATTACTTTAAAATTCCTACCATTAGATAGAGCACCTAGTAACTGCCGTCAGAGCCGTAGAGTCACATGTTTCTAAAATGTTCGCAAACTAAGCTTCCTTGTAATAAACGATTTTAATTTTTGAATTTTGCAGTGGTACCTGCCAGTTTTGTCATTATATTGTGGAACTAGAATATGATAACATAAAGACTTAATAGATTTAAGTAAAGGAGACTGACCATTTTGGGCCCAACACGTTACAACAATAAAATGTATCTTCAAAAATTCTTTATTTTTTTTATAAATCAAAATCACCAAAAGTAAATAGAATTCTCATTGCAAACTATAAAAAAAATTTTTGAAATATGTATATTATTTCTTGATATCGTGCATTTTACAATGTACTCTTGTGTTTCCCAACTATAAAGATAGCCTGTGGTAAGACAGCCACAATATTATCAATGTTGCCAACTTTGAGGATTTGCCACTAAAACTGGTTGTGTATATCCCCTTTTATTTGTTTAAAAGGCTGGCGGTTATTGTTGATTAATGGTTTATTTTATAACAATTATAATTATACCACTAACAAGAAAATAATGTCTTTTTGTTATTAAAACTACAGTTTGCATGGGTTGTGATGACTACATACCTATTATTTTTATTATGTACCAGATATAGATATATTATTAGATTTATTAGGTTCCTCGATCATCTAAGTTTCATAAAAACATGTAGTAGATTTTAGGTTTTTGTTTTGCAAATAATGACATAATAGTGGGCCCGGCATAATTGAAACTGGCAACACCGGTAATATTTCCATTTCCAATACTTAATGTCAATATTATGTCATCAATGCAATTGAAAGCTTATGGCTTTCAATCCTCCTCCTCCGTGTTATGTTATACGTACTGAATAGGGGACAACATTTTGGTAGTGATATTCTTTGAGAATTCTATCTTTGATCTTTTCTTTCAATTTATTTGGCATGGCAGATCATATTTACATAACATACGAAAAAGTTTTTTCGTTTGTTAAACGGACTAATCGCGAGATCTGCATGTCAGATTGTAAATTATTTTGTTTATTATGAAAGCTACACTCAAAAGTGAAATAGACTATTTAATACAAGCTATACACATCAGCTTGCCATAAATATATATATATTGTTAATGTTAATGTACTGTAATATCGTACAATGTTTAGCAAAAATGTAGATCTTTAGTACACGGGACGGGACGGAGGATATTGCTTCACGGAAAACTATAAAAAAATTAAATTGAGAAGGGTAGCGGGGAAAGAGCACACTTTATATGTCTTTAAAATTAAAAGGGTACCTGAGAGGTTTTCACGCGGACGAAGTCGCGGGCGACTGCTAGTACTTTTATAAACCAAACCCGGGTTATACCCCTGTACGCACATTTCTGTATACAAAGCCATTAGGAAAAAAAAATTAAAAACGGTTGAAAGTATATAAAAAACTTTATTACTTAATTGAAAAATCAATCTTATAATAATTAATTAATCAATGCATTTTACATACTACATATCTAATGTAAAGTTACCACAAGGTAAATTATTCGGTTTTTCCTCATAAAATTTTCCAAGAAGAAAATATTGTATAGATATAGAATAGAACATGTATTCTTAGTTGTAAATACAATAAAAATGCAGATTTTACACAATATAATGTATCTTGGTTGATGTGAAGTTCAGGTCAGGATTGAACTAAATATAACTAACTATACCAAAGCCAAAATCGATGTGAAATCAGTGGCTTGCATATCAACAAATAAATAATAAATTAAGGTAGAAAACGACACGTCATTTCATGGCATCAATTTAGAGTTATATTTTATTTTTTTATAACGTGTTATTCAAAAGATATTAGGTTAATAATTAACTGTATTTAATTAAATACAGTTAATTATTGATCTACTTTATTGTCATTTTGTCATTAACAAGTTAATTAAAATAGTTAAGTGTCATTTTTAATTTATTTGTTGATAATGAAAATCATTGAGATTTTTTGGCTTTAGTATAAATCAATCATAAGAGAAATACAATTGATGAGTTTGTCATGATTTTTTCAGACTAAAGCGAGCTTATCTATGATCTAGCTTATTTTTTTGCGACTTTAATATTTCCTATAATAGGTCTACTACTACAGACTATACATACTTAATTTTAACAAATAACACTAGTTACACAACCTCTAAGACTCGTATAAAGTTTAAATTTTGACAAGGTAGTACCTACCTAAGATTACCTACTTACCAATCGTATCAATTTATAAATACACTATAATATATACATTGTTATTCAAATCCAACAACATAATAAGTCCATTTTTCTTTCATTAAAAAAATTATCTAACTATTCGAAATCTTTAGCATCTATATGCCATTTTAAACAATGTAAGGTTTAGACTACGACAGAAAAAAATAAATGTCAGAAGTTAATTTCTGTACAGTATGTCAATTCTTGAAAAAAAACCGTCATTATTGTAGCCGATGTCCAACGGTTGCAAAGCGGATGTAACAGATATCGGAATTTTTGAAAGACACTTTGTCGTATTATCGTATCCACTTTACCACCGTTGTACATCGGTTTCAATACCGACGTTTTGTTCAAGAATCGACATATTGTTCACACTTGTTCGGAATATTCACACATCGGCTATAACGAGACCAATTATTATTGTCACAATAATTGCAATTAGAGACACTCAATGTATATAACGAGTTCACCGTGTATTTATAGTGTCGTAGCCTAAACCTAGAATAAGAGCTCTTATTGGGTCTACTTAAGATCTTCAAGGGGCAGAATATTTTGTATAGAGCTCTTCACTTTTATCGGAAAGCGATTTTGACAAAATGTTCTGCCACTCGAACATACGATTAAAATTCAGGCCCGACAACCGATAAGTTGGAAGGAGGTGTCACAGGAACATTCGATTAAAATCGAGCTGTAACTCACTGGCGGTCACTGACTTCACGTCAAAAGTAAAGCTCTCAAAAACTTAAAATTATTTCATTGATTTATTTCTTTCTTATAAGAATCCGCGACTTCTCGCAGCCGTTATTTAAATTAGATATAACTTACAAGCTAGGGAATTCAATACTTTGGCAAGGTGGGTGCGGGCGCAGTCGGGTTTGTCAGCAGAGAGTCGTCGGGCGCCGCGAACGCCTCCCGCACTGATATCGAGTGCCTGAGAGACGCTCGACGGCGCTCCTTGATAGCGTGGGCGAGGAAGAACGTGCAGAATATACCCGAGCTCTGAAACAAACTGGGGATTAAGCCTTTGCACTTCACAATTAAACAGAGATTGTAAACATTTCAATTTCATTTCATTCAACATTTCTTGTGGATGCTCCTATATGAAACATATGTAGAGGGTTATTGCGTCAATTTATAGGTGACATTTCAGTTTGAATTTCACTTGTTTGAGATTCTTTATATTATAAACAAAGGTGAGTAGGTAAAGGTAAACCCTTATACCATTTAGGTATAACTTCAGGAGTACTGAATAGGCTTTAAATTGATTTAACACATCACGTTCAAATACGTTCTCTAGGTACCTACGTCAATGAATTTCCTAATAATCAACTACAAATTTCAATGAACAGATGACTAAAACTATTATTAATAACACTTAATAAGCTACGAAGTAAATATATCTATTATTTTCCTCAAGTATAGAATCACTGATTGTTGAGACAGTCATTTGCCCCACCACAGAACAGGTTGACAATAAACGGGTAAAAAACCGGCAAAATAATGGCGTAATAACTGGTGACGTCACAAAATTTTAACATACAATAAAATTTCACCGCAATTTTAAGTTCAACCACGATGCATAAAAAGACGTCAAGAGAAAGCTCCTCGCGTTCCAGAGACAACAGCGGATGACGCCTCTCACCACACAATATACAACAAAAGTCCTACATTAATAAAGGATAAAGTAAAAGACGACGTATGATAACCTTAGGAACGATACTTTAAAAATAATAATTATGATTTAATTGATAGTCGGTCATTGTGGGAATTCCAAAACATTTTTCCTCAACGGTTGTGATTGTTTCCTTAATACTTTTTCGAGCTTCGTTTATTACTAGGATATTGATATGATGTGATATATTTACATATTTCTTTAATAATCATTATTACTGTTGGCCTATCAACCCGCATTAATGTGTCTCTCCATATGCAACATTCCTCTGTCATTCAACTTTGGCCATTTGAACGACATTGTAGAAATTACGACCGCTTATTTTCATTCTGGTTGAAGACCCCAAGATTTTTCCTCCTGCCTTTTAGGACATTCATTTCTTCTATCAGGAGGGAAGCTTGTATATGTGTGTATGCCATTAAAATAGGTTGATATAATGATGATGATTTCGGGGTATTTCATTTGAAGTAGGACTTAAGTAACTTTTAAGCTATCGCCCGTATTTAGATTACAGTCAATGCAAGCAATTAGGCGGAGCAGCGGGCAAAAGCTATAGGCTAAGTATATAAACGCACTATCTTAATTACGCTAGGAGGAAGTAATCTCCGTCGCTGAAATGAGTCACCGCTGGGTTAAGAACAATGAGGTCTTTGGGCACAGTTTACTGTCGCGCGCTAACAAACCGTCTCTAATGCGTTGCGACACGCCCGCCACTTGACACTACGTACCTATAGTCCTATACCATACTATTATGTATTCTATGCCTATACGTACGTTCAGATTGCATAATTAGGGTACGAGTTCGTAGCCGACTGCAGACAGTAGCAGCAGTCGTCGCAACAATATAGCGTTCTATGTATTTGTTTAAAATTCATGTGGCTCTATCTACAAAAGATTTTATAGAATTACATACGAACTAGTCTAGTCCCTGCAACACGTCGTCTGCAGCTGTCGTTTGCTGTGTGCTGGCTATGAACCGACACCTTAACATAGATTACAATCTGTACTAATATTGACAGCTTATTGGTGCAATGGTGACTGGATCAACAAGTCTCCATTTAAGTCCACATGGGCTTGACCACAAGTGCAAAATTGATTGTGTGATCAGCATGACTATTTTCAAGTATCTGGGTGTGTTTAACTATATTCACATACTTCATTCCTCTGGCAGTCGAGGAAAAAGTCTGCAAGGACTGAACTGTTGCTGGCGTGGTTATGTCTTTGGTTATGTTTTCGGTCTACCTAATCGACCACACTGCCCTTCACGTCACGGTGCGGGATCACACTTTGGAAATTCAACATCTACCGACAGTTAGAACTAAATGTGCCCCTCTTCTTTTTACTTCAGCTTCACGACTCATTGGGCTTCTACGTATCTCCTAGCCCGCGTAGTAACAATGATTTATATTCGACGAAGCCCGTAGCTACCTACCAATACCAATAAATACCAATATTTGCAAGAAACCGGTTTTCGCGACCTTGGGTACCTTAAGATGGCGACGCAAGATATTTATATGACTAAACCAAAATGCTCTACTCGTGACTAAGCCAAATATGAGATGTAGGTACCTAGAACATCTTAACAGTTAATACACCAACAGTTAATATCCAGTAATGTATGACTTTATGAGCTATAACATTTCCACCGACAGTTAACGTAAATGAATCACTCGACCTGCTGGCAGATAAGTGGTCATCATCTGATTACTGTCAATGACATCCTCCTAAGGGCACGTCGAGTCAACGAGTCTACAATTATTCAATCCTTAGCACATTATAGGTAACTGCCGACCCGGCGACTTCTCTCTAGTGCAATGTACGAGTACCTACTAATGTGATTGCAAGAAGTTTAGCCACCAAGACACATCTTTTTGATAATTTTATAGTTGTTTACATTACTATGTTGGAGAATCTCATTTCGAAAATAGACAATTTATTTTAAATACCTGTATGATGTGATAGCACGAGAACCTGAGATGGCCAGACCTTCGATTTTTCATAAAAGCTAAATGTTTGTCGGTTCCTGCTCCCACAGGACACAAGCTAGATATTCTATATCAAAATAAAATCCTCGCTTTACTGAGGTAAGAAACCATGTTCTTTTAATTGAAATAAAGTTAGGTATTATTCGTGGGATATATTTTCATATGACTAAGTGGCAAAACCTTGCTCTGAATAATATCGGCGCGCGCGCAGTGACCTCATCGCTTCCTCCGATTACGTCACAAATCTCAATGAACCTTGCCCTTTAATAGGATTATACTTAATTAAATCATCCATGTAATTCCATTGAGGTTTGTGTACTTAACATTTCTTTGTATGGCTTGCTTTACGTTCGTAAAGTTCTAAGTTTAGGTTATTCCCAAAAAAGCTTTTGATGAGATTACAGATTTCAATATTTGTGTTGCATTCATAAAATATCATTCCGCTACTTGATTCTTGTCAAACAATTCTGTAATTTTCGATGACATTGAAATCGTAACAGGCATAGCTGCCTACCTACACACACACATTTTGTATCATCGTTTTATAACTTCAATAACATAACACATTTATCACATGTGACGTCAAATAACCAGGTTTTGTTTGAAAATGTATCAGATTTCAAGGCCACAAGTATTTATCAAAGTACATTTTTAAAAATCACTTTATAATTAAGACTATGTTCTCTATCTATCTTCCATCGAAACTCCATAGCTTACTAGCATACCTACGACCTGATTAATGGTCTGACAAACAAACATTCATATTTTATAAAACGGCAAAAGTCTAACCACACAACTCTCGATCTATTAGCTAGATCAAAGGAAGTGATCTACAAGTACATAATATAAGCACTAGAAGCATTACCTGCGTGGGAGCAAATACGTTTATCTCGATATGTTGTTTTGTCCCTCTCCTATTAGCAACGTTAGATAGGGACAGACGTTGATTAGAGCAATATAGATAATAGGCGTATGATTGCAGGCAAGGTCCTGATGAGTGAGGATGTCGGATTAAAGAGATCACCTCCGTGGGGGAACGAGAGGACAAACGATCGTGTATTTGATATGGAAGGGTTACATTATAGTTTAAGCGGGTCATTTTAGTTTAAAGATCCATTTGAATAAGTAGGCAATTGTCTAATTCTAGGCATTTATACATGTATCGTTATTTAGCTGTCTTTCACGTTAGTATCTGAAACTCCTGGATAGACTATCATGCAGTTTCCATATATGTATTACTCGTATACGTATTATTCCTAGAGAGACATAAGTAAAGGGACATTGAACTTGCCAGACGCTACTGCAAGTCCTCAATTCGGGCTATAAGCTCTGAGCCACAGAGCAGAGTTAGGAAGGTATGGTTAAGCTTCGAATGGTGGGAGCAAGTCTAAACTCCAACTCGACTTAAAAATGCAACCAAATTTTAATTTAACTTTGAGCCAATAAACTATATGGGGTATGGGTTGACTAGAGAATGCTCGCGATATATCAGCTTGTAATCTAAGTGTAGGTAATAGGTGCACACGACAAGAATCGAATTCCAAAAAAAAGAGGTTCCATGTTTGGCTGTATGTATGTTTTATATATGTTCGGATTAAATGATTAATTTAAAAAATGGGCGTAATTTTTCAGAACGGGTTTCTAAATATGTTGTGAAATGTTAAAGTATCTACGAACAAAAACCCAGCTACAATGAATCAACGCATTACAGGAAACCTTGAGTCATTTCGTCTCGCTTTATCATAAAAGATACAGCTATTAATTTAATAATAATTACTATATTGATGTCATATATACATCTTATCAGGCTTCTTAAATAAACAGTGTTAAATCTTTAACAACAAATATCTTATTCATAATGTGACACATATGATACATTCTTAGATTAGATACCTACCTAGCTGATACTATGCACAGTTTGCAGCATTTCGTACTCATGGTCATGCACAAACAAAAAATTGTAAATTCATATTTTACAGCTTTAAATACGCCATAACGTAGACAAAGAATAATGTAGAGAAAGGAAGTTTACACTTGGTTCTCATCTCTCTTGGCCAGCGTGGGACAGCACATTCCAAAACGTAGTACCTTCGTCTGAATGATAGGGTTTCCCACAAAATTCTAAGCACACGAGGCACTTGATACCTATTGAAAGTTATTCGGCGTATACCTATATTGAATGTTTTTGCCTAGCATCATAGCAGACCCTGCTCCTTTCTTACGTTAAATGTCCTACTATAAAAAAAAATTAAAAAAAAATAGAACCGACTCAAAACGCACTAAAAAGTAAAAAATAACTGTGTCATTTAGTTGCTTTAATGTACTTAAGCATATCTATGAAGTCGGTGCTAGCATCCTCCGTTTTTTTTCGTCGGTTAAAAAAAAATTGTGTGATTAACTGAATTCTTGCGTAATTTAGTTGCTTTAATTTACAGAAGCACATCTATGATGTCGATTCCATCTAAATTTAAGGAACGTTTGTTTAACGAAGTAGCACTTTAGGGGTTCTAGGTAATGTCCTTAAAATAGAACTATAATAGCTGCGCCTTTAAATTCCCCTGCTGACGAAGAGACTGCGTGCACTTTGCTGCTCGCGCCTTTACCATCCTAGTCCAGCTATTCTTGGAAGATGTATCGGTTATGTAGTATACTATTTGTAAGCGAAAGTATAAATAATAAGTTTAGGGCCCTGTTCTGGTTTCTGCGCCACTCCAAGATCTGTTTGCTATGGATGGTCACTGTTGGCACTTTAAGGCATTGTTTTTTACGAGTACTGTGTTATTTCATATTTAGCTCATGCAATAGGAGGGTTTTCCACTTAACCCCAGCTAGGTCGTCTGCTTTGTTACCTCAACTACCTGTTACTATAAAAAATAACCTCATAACAAGGCACTTTAAGTAAGCAGCTATCACACGAACATGCGACTATGACAATGATCGTTCATCAAACAACCCACAGCCTTGAATGACGCGGTTGCAAATAGAGGTGCCAACTGCTAGCCATATCGTAGGTATCATTCGTACACGCCTCATATAGACAACTTGAGGTCGCTTCCCACTATGTATTTACATTTACAATGAGGTCATTGATGACATTGTGTCAATTTTGGCGACTCTTTAAGGCCGATGTGTACCTAACTAGCAAGACCGAGAAGCGCTTTGTTGCTAGCAAGCTATTTTTTACATTGCTTGTGATGAAATAAAGTCGAATTTTTGTTGAATGTTCTGGTTGTTGACTATTTATTTATTTGGTTTTATATTTAAGGCTGCTCACCCACGTCCGAAGTTTTGTAGAACTAATAATTGGACCTACTTTTCTTCCGATAGTTTACTTGGACCGATTTTTTATAGGACTTAGGTACAGTTATGCTTTGCTCTATATTACAATCCGAGCGTTTTCTCCCACAAATAATCGGTCACCGATTATTATCGAATGTGAGCGAGTGATTTCTAGTTTTAAGTGTATTTTTATTAAAATAATTTATAAAACTTAACAGCTCCACGGAAAACAGCCGTATTCAATGTCTGCAGATCCTAGAGTTCGGTCCATGACTTCGATCTGCGGTATTTACTACGGTTCTACGGTTCTACGTCTTGGTTATGAAGCAACAATTATACATCGGCGTCAGCTCAAATAACAAATTATGTATCAGATGCATGCATCATAGCAGCACATAAACAATAGCGAAGGCTGATGGGTAGATACGTAACACATTAAGTGGCAATGTCACGCTATAATCACATTTTCATTGTTTTGTACACGATAAACACTGACCACTTCGTCGAGGTTATGAAAAAATATATTATGTTTTATAATATGATGTAGTTCGCTCGTAGGCAGAATTCATAATTCGTACCGAAAGTATGGGTCTTTTCTGTACAGTGAAACCAAATATACATAGCTTCTATTACTAATCTAGTCTAATCATCGATGAATAATGAATAAATAATGACTTTATAGTAGAGTCATCGAAACGAACAACAAATGAAACATTGACAAGCTGACAACATTTTTGCTTACGAGGGATAAGGACAGAGGTAAATGGTAATAGGTACTCGAGCTTTATATCGTAGGTAGAGGTACCGTTGACACATATTCCCTTATATTTATTTAGCTCTTTGTTTATACTTATTTACTTTACTTAACTTTAATGTATATCGTACATAGTATGCATTCTTAAACTGTATATAAGCCAATTGTGATTAATTGTTCTCCACACCTGCGGGAAGATTTCTTTGGTAAATAGATAGGTACGTGCCTACAACAATTTTATAATAGGTGGCACGCGAATTGTTCTTAACAACGTACAGCTGGCAAAAATAAAAAGCATAATTATAATTATTTGGTCTTTCTATGAAGTGAGTTCGGCAAGGACTTACTTTAATTTAAAGTAACTTATAGAACTTTTATGAAAAAGCTCGTATGGAGAACTACAACCGCTACAAGCATTTTTCCTGTTTTGCATTCTGAAGAGTATAGAGTAGGTAGAGTCGTTGGTGTATTTACAAGTACTTGAGGTCTAACACGTACGCCTCAGGTTGATACGAGGCAGCATTTTTGTAAGACGTGTTCCTAGCACGATCTGGAACCTGCAAAATGTAGGCGATGATTTTACCAACTGTTTACTATATCCCCGGGACCATCTGAATATAATAGCCATATAAACACAAAATTTAAGTGTCTGTTTGTGATTAATTAACAGTTTTTCACAAAATGCATATGAAAGTGCATAAAAAAATCTATTTTTTAAAGTGTCCGTTTGTTCCGGACACAATTTTGATTGGTTTGGTTTTCGATAACCAACGTTAGGCTCGTAGATGATTCAGTGTTAAGTAATTATATAAGAATGCAATAAAGAATAATACATTGTTGTACAATATGTTTTTATATTTCTACAGGAAAGGGATCTATGCCCAAACTAACACACCAAGTACTAGTAACTAATGTAGAAATAATAAAATCTCTGATACCGAAAACATTTAACGATCTTTGTCCACTTAAGTATTAAACATTCTGAGCCTTTAATAACTTCTATCTTTGTATAACTGATATATCTATCTACGTTAATTACATTAGCGACCCAATAATCATCACGTCAGCCGAAATAATTAGAGCCCCGGGACGATATGACGCCATCACCGCTGTTAGCCGATAACCACTTTCCTTAATAGCAGGCAAGTTGGTGCGTTATTGTTTTATTGATGCTTAACTTCGTTAGGCGTGTTAGGCTAAGCTTACGTTGGATTAGTAGCTAATATTGAATTGCACCATTCATTTCTTTGTGGAATTTCATCGAACACTTAGGCAGTCCCTGATTTTAAAGCGGTCTTTTTGAAAATAAAAAAAATTTCGTCAAGGTAGACTCGATTGAAACCTTAAAAGATAAATAACAAAACATAAAAAATATTGATTTCGAGTCGACAACGTATATCCGTAAAATTCGGATTAAGATGAATTTCGTTAAATTCTAATGATATTGACAAACAAACCGTAGTTGCTATCTTAACAAACTGCAGTCGCCATATTAGATACGCGTCGCCCATAAACATATCAAACGTCATGTGTCAAACGAAACGTCTTGCCGGAAACATTGAGTCAGCATTGAGTGAATCCACTGTTGTCAGAAGCAGACAGAGAGAGCAATAGGTAAGAAAATTTGTATGTAAAATCTGTCATAGAAGGTCAAGTGGTTTTCACGCGGACGAAGTCGCGGGCGACTGCTAGTATAAGAAATTTCGCCCCTTGGCAGCTTCATCTAATGGACCTCTCGAAAACAATGCCACAACAGCCAGTCTAGCGCTGTTCTTTATTTTATTTATTATTATTGTTTACATTTTATATATGGACTGTTGTGTACATATAAAGTGTAAATATAAATAATGACAAACCAAAAATAAACAAAAATAAGATTCTTTCTGTTTTAAATCAATTTTATTTCAGTAATACTGAAGCTTTTTGCCGCTCTCTTAATTTGCTTGAAGATCCGAAACTTTGAATTGCCTACCTAATTACCAATAATAAAAAATATTTTCACATAGATAAAATTAAATATTATATTGAACAGGTCCCTACATAAAACTAGGGTTGCCTTGATATAGTTAGGACAATGGATGATTAAAAAATACTAAGAAAATTTAATGACTGCAATTGATAATAACTACCTAATTACTAGCAGTTAAGAACTAATTAAGTACGCAGTTACTAACAAAATAAAAAAAATAAAATTTAAAGAAAAGGACTTACAATGCCATCTAGTGCCGAATTGATGGTTTCGTGGTTTTAGTATAGATGTCATTAGATGTTAGAATTAGAACGTTAGAACCTCTTCAATTAATCTTCCATTAATTTGTTAATTAAGAGACAAATAATGTAAAGAACAGAGATGTACAAAATGGTTCAAAAAAAGCATTTAAATACAAAATGCAAAATACTTTTTATATTTACTACTTTAAATGCAAAATACCAAATAGTTTTGCGTTTTGTATTTCAAATGCTAAATGCAAAATAGCTATTTTCAAAATACTTTTTCAAAATAAAATACCTTTTGACCAAATCGTATGATATTTTAATTTATTTTAGGTATTTATCATAAGAAATAGAATAGAGATATAATGCTGAGCCAAGTGGCATCTTACGCGTGACATTTTAGTCATAGCGTATTAATAAATTCTGTTATTTTATTAATAATAATAATAATATTAACTTAAAATAATGTAAAACCTAAACTAACGAAAAAATAGCCATAGCACCATTATATGAATTGTGTGGCCATTTATTTCGGTTATTATGTATCTATACTAAAGCCAAACTCCATTGAGAATGCTTGTCAACAAACAAATTAAAAATGAAGGTAGAAATCACTAGTCATGTCACACCTTTCTTTTTAATTAACTAGTTAATGATGAATTCATGACAATAAATCAGATAAGTAAGCTTAAAAGTAATTAATATATTCAATATCTTTTGAATAAGATTTTATAAAACAACAAAACATGATTTTTAATTTATTAGGTACAAAATGTGTCGCATTTTCTACCTTCATTTTAAATTTGTTTGTTGACAAGCATTCTCAATCGAGTTTGGCTTTAGTATAGTTCTTATTTTATTATTATAAATTTTTTTGCAAGCTATAGGTCAAATTCGGCAATACAATCGTTATTCGTTCATTTCATTTAGTTTGGCTAGTAATGTTGACTAAATTTAATCACAAAGTATTTTGCATTTTGAAATGAATATTAAAAATACAAAATACGTCTCGAAAGGTATTTCAAATAAAATACAAAATGCTTTTTACAAAAAGGCATTTAAATGCAAAATACAAAATAGGTATTTTGCATTTTGTATTTGCATTTGAAATAGAAGTATTTCAAATAAATCGCATCCCTGGTAAAGAATATGGAAAAATATGGATGTGCCTGGTAGTAGGAATACTGTAAGTGCAACTATGGCAACCAACAGCAGCTGTTGCCACTCCTAGTTATGCAGCAAGTTGCCGCATAAAGTTTGGAACAGCTTGGCGCAGTCTGAAACAATAGGAATATCTTACCTGCAGTAGCGATGCTGTGAGCGCAACCATAGCAACCAACAGCAGCTGCTGCCGAGCGTAGTCATGCAGTAAGTTGCCACAGCCGCGTTGGAACAGTTTGGCACAGTCCGCAGTGTAGGGCTTCTCCACGGAGTCGAGTGGGCCCTGCCCGCAGCACGAGAAGGGCACGTGGCCCGCCGAGCTGTAATCGCTGGGTCCACTCACGCCGCAGCACTCGAACTGTAAATATAATTAACTTGTTTGTAGAGTACTACGGTGCTAAGGATAAGTATTAACAGAAAGAACTTACGAAGAAAAATTTTATCAAAAAATTAGCGGACACCAGGGACTTCATCATCATTTAGAATACAATTTTTCTTACGTCCCAATTCTCAATTAAGCCAAACAGCCTGCTTATACCGTGTGAAAATTTGTATACACAATAACATAGTTAACTATGCAGACAAATGTGAAGTTTAGACAATAACGAATTGTAGAAGAAGGTAGTTTGAAAAGACCTCCACTCAAGTATAAAACGTATTATTTTTGTATTTTCTTCGGATAAAATAAGAGATGAATTCTAAGCTTATACTTCGAAAACATCGTTAAAGATTGATCCTTTTAAAAGTCTGTGGCGAAATCTTTTATATAAATCATAACATAGATACTTTCGATAAACTTGTTAAGGTACCTTAACATGTAACCGATCCCATCGGTAAGCATCTGCGTTTGTCTCCTTGTTGTCAGTCGTCAACTGGAAGTAGGAGGTCATGGTGGTCTTGATGTCGATCTCGATGTTGTCCCACACCACCATCGCCCAGACGAAGCATGAGAATTCCACTACCACTATCAGTATAATTAGAAGTCCAGCCTGGAATTAGAACAATTAAACATTTAGAAGAAATTATGACAATTTTTTGCCTACTTAGTTTAGTCTCTACTCTTTTTCCTCTTTAATAACATGTAGACTATGATAACAGTGGGTACAACGGCAGTTCTTCGGGCGGTGGCAGATCCGCTGATCTGTCGGTGTTGGGTCCACCCTTAACCGTAGAGCACTAAATGATCGATATAATAAATCGTAAGAAATCATCGTCATCGATCTATAGGCAAGTTATAGATCGATTCTGAGTGCCGAGTGTGAGTTTTCACCAAAACAAATCGAAAACTTTACTTTCGCGTTAAGGGCATATTTATATGGAACTGAAGCAGCGCCCCTGGCGGAAGTGAGAGAAAACTCAAATGGACGAGTGTCAGTGTTGAGTTTTCTCTCACTTCCGCCAGGGGCGCTGCTTCAGTTCCATATAAATATGCCCTTAACGCGAAAGTGAAGTTTTCGATTTGTTTTAGTGAAAACTCACACTCGGCACTCTGTGCTATGGCGGGAAGTAAAGATAATGTATGGATTTGAATACTGTTCCATAGATGGCGTTAATAGCGGCGTAATCGTTTAAATTTATTATAATTACTGAGTTTACGGTAATTTGATATAGCTATATTCAAGAATTATTAATATTACAATGGTTTTCTATAATTACCAATTGATACTTACTATAATAACATGTATTTGGTGCATAGACTTAGCAGTTCTCCATCCAATCCAGGCTATGGAGCAAGTGATGATTGCCAACATTAACAGTAGTATAGCCGGATATTCCACACTTACTCCGATGAAGTGGCGGTATATAAACAACCGGTACAGAAGATAACCGCTCATGCCGAAAAGTACCACTGCTGACATCTGTCGGAGAACAATGAAACCACTATATACTAATGTTTATACGACCAAATGCAAAGATGCTCAGATTCATATGTTAACACTTTCTTTTATATAAATATTGCATTTATTGCTTCAACCTAAAGGGTAATCATCGCAGAAATCTCGAAATACCAAATTACCTGTTATAATTTGATAATTCGTTAAAAAATTAGGGGCGGAAACTAATAACTGAGGAATACGTTTAAAGATATTTGTATTCAGTTAATTAGTAATAAGTTATTAATGCATCCATACAATTTGATTATATTTTGACATAAAATCTGCAACTTACTACACAATTTAGCAGTGTTATAATGAAATCATTCAATTTATTAAGAAAAAAAAAAACAAGGAAAAACGCGTACGATAAAATAAATGTTTATTAAACTTATAGCCCTGTAGATAAGGAGTTTCGTACAATAGCTAAACAAGCATTTTAAATAATTTAAAAAATTATAAACACGAATTTAGTAAAATTGCTTGATATTGTGTAAAGTTTCACCGCGAGTTGTTATGACAACACAAAGACGCTTATTCAGCGCGTTTCAATGTAACGGGAAACGTGAAAAGCCGGACAATTTATTTATTAAATAAAAATAGGTGATTGAATACTCACAGCGAACAGTATGTTGAAGGTTAGCACGAGGTATTTCCAGCAGTTCGACGATAGAGCCATTGTGTCGTGTTCACATGTCAGCGATCTCGTTCACAGGCCAAAACATTCAACAAAGCGCTCGGCTCCGGCACCGTTCCACCTCAGGGAGCGTTTGCAACGCAAGTATCACTGTATGCTGCTTCGACCGCGTAATCGTAAAGCCACGCATTCATTACTATACATTTGATTTAACAAACTCATTATAAAGTTCGCTGTTCGTATATTACGATGTATATTTAAATGTTTCAGATATCAGTTTCAATAATGTATTGTGGTTTCACACATTTTTCTAGCCCAAGGAAAATGTTATGTAGAGTTAAATTAATTGAATTTCAATCATCTAGAAAATAAATTTCTAAAACAATTTTAGACAATTCTTTTATTTAAAAAAAAACGCAATTTTTATGGTTGACAGTTTTTCATCCATGTTACGAAACTCTTTTGTAGTTTAATAGTACCTACACGTTAATAATTATGGGAATTAGGTTATCGTTAAAAATAATTATGTTTTGTTAAAAATAAATATTTTAACGTGCTAAGTTTGAATGCGTAGAGAAAAAGAAAATAAAATAAAAATATCAAACGTTCTTATTGTTTTGGATAGCTACGAACGAACCCATGTTTAATTCACGATAAACGAAATTAGTTCTAGTTTTTCATTATTGCGCGACTTTCAGAATATAAAATGATAATATACGATAACACAGAAAACACTATCAGGTTGCTCTCAGTTGATTCAAGGCTTTATGAATATACAGCTGCCAGTTTTATGAGAGTACGAATTGATAACTTCATTTTTGATCAATGGGGATAAAAATGATGGATGATTATGTCTAAAGAGATATACAACATACATATAAATAGGTAAAAATAATAAGACTACTATCCAAAACAGTTGTTTTCTTTTGTTTCTAAAACATTATTTGCCAATGAATACGTGGCTTTACTCACGGATCGCGATTCGCTACCACACACCAATAACAAACCGATAATATTTAACTGTAACTGATTGTCTTTGCCAAATTCTTAAAAAGTCAACACAAAATTAACTATCAACCCAATACATTCATAGTTCTTAGGAAATGAATGTTTTTATCCGAATTGATATGTGCAATGTGTTATCAGTTTATCGCGTAGATAATATACGAGTACTATAGTATGTAACCTGTATGTACTGGCGTAAGTAGGTGCTAGGTGCTGCATGGCGCAACGTAACCTAGTTTTCAGGCGACAGAAGTTGCTCTCTAGTACTGGCCCGAAGATGTATTAATAGCTAATGACATTTCTATTTTTGCTTACTCCCCGCTACCAAGCTTTATCATTTGTGACTGTGATTGTCAAGCTTTTTTTGAAACGATCTTACCGTGTATAATATAAAAGATTTACTCAAGATCAATTCATATCTGTACACAAATTAGGTATATAGAGTTGATAACTTTATCAATTAGGTTTAGAAAACAGTGGCTGCTTAAAACAAAAGATGCCTTGGAGGAGGAAGAAAAGCATTAGATATAAGTCGTGTTTACAACATTTTTTATTTACAAATGAAAGTAATTTTAACCAGTATTGATTTGTGATCCTTGTGATTTTTCCACGACTGCACCAATTTTAATACTGATTGCGGAAAATGACTATGTGATAGGTACGTGACATTTTAGTTATGATTGCAAATAAATAAAACAATAGTAGGTATGTAAATCCAGTGTAAATTTAATAAGTATAATTAACTTAATTTAAATTGGAATAATTAACTAACAAAAGTTCTAAAGCCTCCTCTTTTTACCCGACTGCGTCAGAAGGAGGGTTATGTTTTTCGAGCGTATGTATGTATGTATGTATGTATGTCCATTTCTTCGGCACGCGCTACAGCCTAAACGGCTGAACGGATTTTGACATGTGAGGTGTCGTTGAATTTGTCAGAATTGTGGTAGTGACATAGGCTATATAAATTTTCAAAATGGCGGCTATAAATGGGGGAAAAAGGGGGGATGTGTGTATTTTTTTCTCTTATCTTAGTAATATGGGTATCAGTTGAAAGGTCGTAAAAAGACCATTTAAAAAATATAAATATCATATAATGTTCATATTACTTTTTTAACAAAAAATAGATAAAAGTGTACTAAGTGTACCGTCTCATTTCTATACCATAAACTAAAACTAAATAGTCTCAAATAAAATTATTATTATAAAAACAAAAAACCCGACTGCTTTGCAGTCATGAACTGAAAAGAGAAAAACAAGGATCAGTAGATCTGTATAAAATTCTAAATACAATACTTTATGGTGCTGCAGGCGGGGACAAACGTAGTTTTGGTAGATCTTTCTTTCCCCGCAAGTTAAAGTATTTTGTTCCTGTTTGCAGCACCATAAAGTATTTACAATTTTACACAGATCTACTGATCCTTGTTTTTCTCTTTTCAGTTCATAACTACAAAGCAGTCGGGTTTTTTGTTTTTATAATAATAATTTTATTTCACTTGTTTCCTTGTTTTTTGTTAAATCCGGAAACTGATAGTTATTTCATACAAACACAGAATAATATAATTACAATAACATACAAGAGATATCAGATAGGATCATTAATTTACTTAGGTAGGTATCAGATTCGGGTATTTTAAACACCTATGTAGGGCTATAAGTCTCGCCAAACGTCTAGTCCTCTGTGAACACGAGGTTTACGGCTTAGTAGTTTTTGATTTGATTTTTTGTAGTATAAAATAATTCTTAGCGCGACCATCTGCTATCATAAGTGCGCAGTTCGGTGTATTGCAACTTCAAAGCAGACCAGAAGGTTGGCGGGGAATACTGAAAGTTGAGACAGAAATCACCCGACAAATTAAAAGAAAATCAGAGGGCATACTCGAAATTATAGTGTAAATTATTCAAATATTGGAATAACTCATGCGGATTCTACTGTATGTACCTAGGTAGTATGTTTCAAAAGTATGCGTTTTCTATTTGCAAACCGCGGTTTTTTTAATTTACCGAGAGAATTCAGTCTTCACTTTCAGTAGCCAAACTCTAGCAACTTATATTTATTTAAGTTTTAAGTTAAATGTAGAAGGTACATTGTTATATGAAAGGAAAAGAAACAGTTTCAAAGCGAGATCATTTAATTACTGTATCCTGCAATTGAAGACGTTTAACTCAGCGTTTAAGCAATTAACATTCTGACGTTTGCGTCGGTTTCATATGCCTCTACAATAGAAACTAGCACCTAGAAATACACACCTATCTATAACATCAATATCTATCAAGAGGCATAACTATAAGACTTCGACCATTGGTCGACAAAAATAAACTTTTTAACCATTGTTGTTAAATTTTTGTTAAAGTAGAAACCTTGGCTGGCACCGACTCATAGATTTGCTTAAGTAAATTAAAGCAACTAAATGACACAGTTATTTTTTACTTTTTAGTGCGATTTGTGTCGGTTCTATTTTTTGTTAAAAAATTTTAATTTTATTTCTTACTTTTTAGTCATTTATCTCCACGTAACGTACTTGTACTATACTGTCATACGGCACTTGTAGCCAAAAAGCTACCGATACTTACACAAAAACCGAAATCGCTGCAAGTGTGCCTATAAAATTTGAAGAGTTTCTTCAATTTACCCAGGATATCATCATCAGATCCTTACATGATGACAATGGGACCATCTTGGAGTGTGCCCTTTTTAATAAAAAAAGAATTATCAAAATCGGACAGCTCTATAAAAAGTTATGCGTGGTCATATATAAAAAAAATATACACTTACGGGTCATATATAAAAAAAATATACACTTAATTGAGAACCTCCTCCGATTTTTTTTCGTTGGTTAAAAACCACTTATCAGGAAATGATTATTACCTACTTGTGTTATGAGTACCTATAATTTTTATTTAGGGATTTTATTTCAGAATAGAAAAACCTTTTTAAATTCATAATCAATCGTTAGGCATATTTGAAACTTTTTATCTAACTTTTACCGTTTTCGATTAATTGCGGAAAACACTTATTAATTTTGTTTCTACACTTGCCGAGGGTTTTTTACTGTTATAAGTGGGTAGGTACCAATAATTAGAAGTGTTTGTCTCGAAGTGTTTTCAAAACTCCTTGTCGAAGAAGCGCTGTATGTAATTTCATAAAACTAAATAACCCATCTATTCCTAAATTTTAAGTCGAATACTAAAAGCACTTGGGGATTTTGTTTTCTTTAATTGTCTTTCATGTTCTTTAAAGAGTTGACAAGGAACAGCCCAACAATTGCGGTGATCATCTGTCAAACAAAATAAATATCTTTGATTAACATAAGAACCTTAAAATATATGACCAGATATCATTTGTTTATCATTCAGACAACCTAACGCAAAACACTAAACATGAGGTGTTCACGAGGGCATACACGCCGAAGTAACGAAAAATATGATTACCTATATACTAAAGTCAAACTCGATTGAGAATGCTTGTCAACAAACAAATTAAAAATGAAAGGTAGAACCTAATTTTTTTTAATTAACTTGCTAATGACGAATTCATGACAATAAATTAGATAAGTAAGCTTAAAACTAATTAATATATTCAATATCTTTTAAATAAGATTTTATAAAAAAACAAAACAATTTTAAATTTATTAGGCATAAAATGTGTTGCATTTCTACCGTCATTTTTAATTTGTTTGTTGACAAGCATTATCAATCGAGTTTGGCTTTAGTATAAGATGTAGGATGAAATTAAATGGCGTACGGAAGTAAAAATATGCCAGATTGAACACGGATAATTTCTAACACAGATGGAGTAACGTCAACTACAGTTTTCCATGTTTACTACTGCAAATATGTGCTAAGCTTAGCAATCAGATTGCTGTAGGAACTAACAACCTACTGGTAACTTCATGATAATTATTAATTGTGGTTTCATTACATCTAGTCCGTATCGACTTCGACTAAGTATGTTAAAATCTGTAACTGACGACCGCTATATGGGCGCCAATGCGAACTTCCCTAGGGCGCTCTTGACATCTGTCAGTGGGGTCTGCAGATATAACCCACCCAGATCCACTGTGAAGAATATTTATTCGCAAGATGAAAATCCCTTACCTCGACACAAATGAAGACCACACAAACAGCTATGATGATGCCTTTAGAGTCCTCTATTTTGGTCCAGCAGCCTTTGTACGCGTAATGTTTGTCGCATCTTCCAGCGCTATCAGGGCAACAGCTCTTGGGCAAGAATATTATTACATCTTTAACGGCAAAATCATTAGCTCCATGTATACCGCAGCATTCGAACTGTAACGTATTTAAACATGTTATGGCAATCATACGTGTACTGGAGATGACAAGTGACAACCTGGAGAGACAAGTAGGTGTTAAGAGTCAAGTATACAGGGCCGCGCCAACCCCCTACAGCGCCTGTGTGCAAAACCTATGAAGCGCCTCACCTTGCACACACTTTCAATTTACTGATTGTTCAATTGTTTAATGTTTTGGCACTCTCGTGTCTTAAAGTCGGGGAATTCGCGTGACCCTACCCCGCTTGCGTCGCACGCATAGCATCGGGTTACATTCATAATTCATTCAAACAAACTCACGGCGGTTCTTCTGATTTTAACTGAGCTCGTAACTAATGTACACTAAAACCCAAATGGTAAAATTAAACCACACACATCTTAGAAGGCTTGTATAATAAGAGCATTATAATTATTTTATTATTTACATGTTGCCCATATTGTACCTACTTACTCATGAATGGTCTACCACAATATTATGTTGTTGTGCAAGTGTAACAAAAGTAATTTCGATGGCGGCGCCTGTGTGCGCCGCACACTTCGCACATAGGGGCGGCTCGGCCCTGCAAGTATATTTAGTAAAACCGGCAGAACTACAGGCCAGAATACAGCGGCAGAAACAAACAGCGGTAATAGAAAATTCATTAGACTAAGTCTAAGAGAGACTGCTTTACTTTGAACGACCCAAGAAACAGTTACACACTTTCGACGGCCTACCTATTATTTTACTACGGCACTACTTATACAGGGTTACAGGTTAAGTCGACCTAAATCTGGTGTGAAATAGTTCATTTTATTAAAGAAAATCTTGTAGTCATTTAATTAAGCAAAAATTTTATTTCGACAGTAACGATATCGGTGGAAATCGAAAATATTCAGATATTCAGCAAGACATTCAGAGTATTCATAGATATATGACGATCAAAGTTACTTTACCTTAGCTTGCAGCATTTGAAAAGTATTCAGCTTATCCAATTGATCGTGATCGAGTGTATTTCTGAATTTTTTAATAATGTCAGTGTAATTTTTTGGAATGGTTTCCGAATCGAGATCGGGTATACCTCCGAATTTGGCTATTATGGCTTTTATGTCATCATTCTGGATGCTATCGGTATACTCTTCAGTGGCTTTTCTGATCATATTAGAGTATTCCTCAACCTTGTCGTATATAATATGTCTTTGAGTGTATATCAGCACTACAAATATCACTTCCAAAATCACGAAAGCGATTAATGCCACCGAGTACTAGAAAAAAAATTATAAAGAATAAAAAAGTACCTACCTACCAACCTACTTAATAGGTAAATTAAATAATCAGAGGCGTAAATCTCGCAATCTGGTGGAATGCAGTAGATGAAAGTGGCTCGAACCAAGTACATAAATCTTAAACGTATTTATATACAGCTCCGTAACCTTCTCAGATTTCTTATTGACCTATTAACCTGATGTCAAGTCATTACAATATGCCGCACACTTGCAGCATCAGCATGGCACGTATGATCCGTAGGAGAGCAGTCATCACGGTTGTGTGTTTTCCGGATCAATCATTTATCATCGTAACTCCGCCCATTAATAAAGTGGCCGCATTGTGATGCTTCTATTTTCTTAATCCAATCAAATTCAAATAGTAATTATTAAGTTAAACCTATTATTATTTATAAAATAGATAAGGTCAAAGACGTACCGCCACGCAATTTCAACCTATAGGTACCTAACAAGTTAGCCCGCTTCCATCTTAGGTTCCATCATCACTTAGGTACCAGCAGTTGCGCTATTCTGTAACTATGTCTTTTTTTATTAGTTGACATTGTGAGTTTCTATTTGTCTTTATCCGTAGAATCGCGTTAGACGGAGAGACATAGAGTCGAGTTACAAAAAATTGTAGTGTTAGAAATAGGTAGTTTTTGAAATAATTATCAAAAAAATAAGTATATACAATTATCACATTTTAACTACCATTAGAACCATACAGTCGTTCTCAGCAATAGCTCCGCTGCAACCCAAGAACGATATGATAAGCATGAGTCCACTGACCCCGAGGACCACCCATGGGATCCATTTTTGCACAGTTGGCGGTATGATCTCTAAAATCGGCCCTAGTTCCAAAAAGTCAGTGACCACCGACCACTTGAATACAAATGCAGCGGCTAGGGTCATTAATATCGCACTGATAACCTGCAACGATAAGATAAGAGTAATATAGTTTTTTGTGACAGCTCGTTCAGAGAAAGCTGTGCTTATGTCTACTGTAATGCACCATCTGCGTTTCGGCCTGAAGGGCCAGTGTAACTGTACGTGAGGTTTAACAACTACGTCTGATTTTGACGGAAACAGGCGACACTTTGTAGGACGTGTTTTCCTATACCCTGCGAAGTGCTGTTCCGTGCCTTCCATTACGCTTTAGTCAATTTCATTAATATTAAATAGTCAAAGTTACAGAATCACAAATTATTAGCCCAGCCTATTAACGCAGGTGATAGATTTCCAGTTATCATCAAGGAGGCAATCTGTTTGGTCCGTCAATTATACAACATTATCACTATCAGCCTAATAACGGTCCACTACAGGGCGTCCCTCTCCTTATAGAAGAGGGGATAAAAACAATGAAATGTAGTACCTATATATTTATTAAAAAATAGCAGATACCTACTATTTACTTGCGAGACTATTTACTTGAGGGAAGATAAGTGTATAATTTGTATCTCGTTTTGGCCATACTAACATTTTAGGGTCTATAGATGAAACATGGTACTCAATTTTAACTTCTATTTCATCCTCTATTGTTTTTGCTTTCACGTCAAAAAGTAGCCTCTATTCTTCTCCAAGGTCTAGGTATTTACTATTTAACATTATTATAATTATACGTAGCGAGATTATAAAATATCGACAAAGTATATTATGCCATTAAACCTGTCACATAATTGTTCGTCAGACTATTTTGGTTTCTATTGACTTTGTCGCTAAAGTTCGGATTTAAAAAAATATATAATAGGTAATTTTTACACATTGTATAACAAATAACTCTATATACTATTTAATTTTAACAAATCGCAACTCACCACGATTATCAAATTGAAACCAAATAGCACATATATCATACAATGATCACTACACTTCAAGCGGGCCATATTGAAAACTGATTGTGATTAAGTTACTAAAAATAAGAAGAAATCACTTTCACATAATATCTCCCACACCACTACATCTGTAATATTAGACTACTGAACCGTACTGAAACTTTGGTAAAATCTATGGGAATATCAAAGCTCCAGTTTCCTTTCCGAAAATAAATATTATATATTACCTCGTGGTTTTCCTCTTCGTAAATACTTATGTATAAAAATACCTACACCAGGATGAGATTATAGTACAGTGTTCACAAATACGTACATAAATACATAAGTTTACGACTCGGTCCCATAGATATAGGTAGAGACAACATCCTTACACTTGCTACAGTCATTGGATACTTCCTTAGTTTCTTCCACTCGCATTAATCCTTTCATACATGTCCGTCAGTATAGAGTACTTCAGACTTAGTTATTATTTAAAATGTCTTGAAATTAGTCCAGGATCGTACGCTTCGGCCTTCACCTTCCAACATTTCCATTCATTTTGCTAATTTTCTTTTTTTGTACATGCTCAAATGCATCCAACATAAGTTTCTCAATTTTAGTCACTACATCTTCTTTTACATTGCACCGCTCTCTTATCGCACTATTCTCAACTCTCGTCACTCAGTTTTACTTTAGTCATAGTAGTACTCAACACTCTCACCTCTACCACGTTAATTTTATTTTTTAACTTCTGCCTTGCACAACTTTGATAATCATACATAAATGCTGGTACTATTACTCCACTTTCTAGTCAATAACTGAAGTGTACATATAATTTGAGTGTCTGGTTGTAAAATTGAAATAACCGTTTTTTACTACATATATACGGTACATCACCAAAATAACATTTTTTACAATTTTTGCCTGTCTATTTGTCCGTTTATTCCGGCTAATCTCTGAAACTACCAGTCATATTGTAAAAATACTTTGCATATGATAGCTCATGACGAGTGACAGAGTAATTTGTATCCAGATATTTCGACAGGAACAGAAAAAGAACTACGAGTATGAAACCGCGGGCGACCGTTAGTTTTAAAATAAAAACAAAATCGTTGACTTGTTCTTTCTTTATTTAAAATATACCTACCTACATACACAATGCAACTGCCCAAGACGTCATTGTCTCAATAATAATCACACAGACACAAATCTTTTACCAATGCACCTGGCATCGATTCAGTGGGAACAATTTTCATTAGTTTTCTTAGTTCTTCTTCAATATCAGCACTTATAGGACCAGCTTGTTTCGCAGTACGTAGCATGGCCCTTGCTCTATCAACATCACGATCCAACATTGCCAGTATTGCTAAAAAGGCCCACCCATCCGCTAGCAACGATTCAGTCTTTACGGCCGCTGCAGCCCATCTCTCAGCTAATTTTTGTTCCCCTTTTTTCGCATATACACGACTGATAAGTAAAGCCGAATAAGGCGTTGAAGATATTTTGTGTGCGCGTGCAGCACGCTGCAGTGCCTCATCCGGGTTACTTTTTAGCACGCCAAAGGCACCTCTCAAAAGTAACCACGGACAGGTTTCAGCTCCTGCACGATCGGTTTCCAAAAGCGCTTCGTCACAAATTTCATCCCATTCTCGAAGTCGTGCCAAGCAGACTGTCCGCATTTGGGACATTATTGCAGATGGTCCGTACTTTTTTATACCTTGCTCGGTAAGTTCGAGTGCTTTATCTAATTCGTCTTGTAATACTAGCGAAGCAGCTCTTATGTAGAATATATCAACGGTATTTTCATTCTTTAAACAATAACGAGAACCTCGGATTACACAACCCTCTTCAACACATTGAAGAAGTCTTTCACTAAATTTGTAACATCTCAGACAAAGAAAAAATGCTGCTGATATCAACAAAGGATTTTGGATTTGTATCGTAGCAGGTAACCAAAAAATTTCCTCTTCACCGCTTATTTCAACATATCTTTCTAAGAATTTTTTCCATTCTCTGGGGAGCTCGTATGCCTTTCGCATTTTCCGACCTGCAACAAAAGCTGCGTAGTTATTCTGATTGTAATGATGTAAAGCGTGCAAAGCGGCCCAACCGACTGCTCCCGTAGTGCCATCTGAAGTATCGCCTTTAACTGCAATACGGAACGCTGCGGCTGCTATCTCGTAATATTCTTCTTTACCAAACTCTGATCCCCCAAATGTCCATAGCAAGTATCTATTTCTAGTCTGCTCACTCAAAGCTCGTAATAGAAAAGTACGAGCCTCGGTATTGTTTTTTACTTCTAAACAACGAAGAGCTTTTGAAAACAAAACCCTGGGATGATGTGGAACAGCAGTTAAATTATTTTTTAAACGCTCATCTGCTATTCTTATGTCTCCAGCTATACGACTTCTCACGGCTGCAATGCGGGACGAAGTACGCGGAGGAGGCGGCTGTGGCGCAAACGAAGCCGTTACCGCACGTCTGCTAGCCGCGTGTTGAGCAGTGATCGTATCTTGCCATCCAATGGTTGAACACTCTCCTGGCGGAAACTGTTTCACAAGATACCGCATTCTTGAAAGAAGACGATTTGCTGCTGTTTTCTTAGTGCTTTGATTAATTTGTACTTTTCCTCTACAAGATAGGCCACTTAACTCTTTATGCACAGCAAGAGCTCCACCCTCTTTTCTGATACGTCTGACGTCAATAGGGGTTTCATCAGAAACGGAGTCCACGTATAATTCATTCATGGGCGCAACAAAGCCTTCAGGTGTTGGAAAACCCAAAACTTCAAAGAGCGATGCCATCTTGATTTTAGCGTTAAGCGGGTCAAACAAATCAAATCTCATTACAATATAAGCAGCATGACCGAATTCATCTGTAACAAAAGTAGTAGTGTCTCGAGCGCTAACAGCTTTAGCACTAGTTGGAGGTAGCTCTAATAAAACCCCAGTGCCTTCTGGCAAATTTGATTCATTGTAAAATAAAAGTCTAGCGCAGCTTGTTACTCCAAATTGCCCAGGTTCCAAGAGCACGCCTGCATCTACAAGAGCCATATATCGACCTCTTACTTCAATTTTACCAACTTTAGGCACACCTGCAATTTCAACAAGAAATGGCAGCGGAAGTCTCTCGCGTAACAGGGCAGGGTCAACGAGTACACGTGTCATAGAATTCCAATAAACTGAAGTACAAGTATCAGTTACCATGAGCTCTAAATCTTCTGGCACGAATTTATCTTCACTCGGAATATCAAATGCAGTATTAGCTGCCAAACCACCAGTACACGCCGAAGCCCATACAACCTTTACGGCGTTCATTGTACTCAAAGACATGTCAAACTTTGCAGCTTGTGGATTATGAATATCATTTAATCCTATTGCACTTAAGTAAACAGTTCCTTCTCTCGCTACAGGAAAACAATGTCCAGATATCATAGTAATCATCAAAGGAATATTATCGTTTTCGATGACTTCATCAATTTTGGCAAAAACTTCTACTGCGCATCCTGTAGACATACCTGTAACGATATTAACTATCCGAACTGTAACACATATTTCCGTTTCGCCTAAGACTAATGGAAACAAATCTAATGTCGCACCAGCACGATTATCAACATTAAGTAAAGGATCTATGTCTTTTGCTCCTTTCCCACCAACAGCACGAACAAGAAAAATTAAAGGTTTATCAGCTATTAAACTTTGACAATACGGTTGTTTTAAATCAACAGCAATACTATCACATTGTAAAGAAAGATCGTTATTCCATTTGGTTTCAAATATAACATTTCCATTAAATAAGGTCAAAAAATTCCAATCTCCAAGACCAAAACCTTCTCCCTTCAATATTAGAGACAAACTAATTACTGTACTGGCTAAACATTCATTTTCAATATCCGATATTGAAGGTTTTTTCGCTTTTGGAGGCATCTCTTTAGATATTGATGAAAAATATTCTTATGAAAATGGTGTCATTCATAGACACCTACCTATACTCATTATAGATGTCTATATGACACGATCATTTGATAGATGACAATAGTATTTTTTATAAAAAACATTATTGAGGAGTATTTTAAAGTAGCACCTCTTTCCATTTTATTTTCAAATGCCTCAATGACTAAAAATACCTAGTTTCTAACAAACGGGAAAGACTGAAACCGGTAAGAGACACGAGAAGGTAAAAGGCCTCTCTGACCAAGAGTTGCATATTTTGTTCCTTTAGCCATGGAGACCCTTGGCCTTGGGCCTTGAAGTCACCATCCCAAAAATTCTTCTGAAAAATTCAGAACAACAAACAATTACATTAATATTACAGACAATTGTCTCAACTAGTAACAGGAGGGCTGATTCATTTTTAGCGCAAAGGAGTCTGGCTATCCAATGCGAAAATGCAGCTACTATTCTACGTGGAAATTTTTTGTATAGATTTTAGGATAAGTTACTTATTGTATTATTTTTTAATAAAAAAATATACATTTAAATGGTCATAGATTAAGTTAACTTATTATTTATTTACTAATTTAGTTTGATACTTAAAAGAAACTAAGAAACCTCGCTCCGAAATACACAGAATTTACTATAAAAGTTGGTGGGAGTCACAAAAATTTGCCGAGCGATTTCAGTTCAGTAACTATAATAAGCAGTTTTCAAAAAATAGACTTAAAACCAAATACCCTCGCCTTAAGAATGCTAATGTTGCCATTTACGAAAAGAAAGTGGCGCTCTCAGAGCAGGCTTGCCTGTTTAATACTTACTTCAGAAAAATATTGCATGCAGTGTTTGAAATATTTAGATTTTTTAGAATCCTACTATCTGTATGACATCGCTGTGTAAGTTGAAAGTCAAATATTTGTGAATAATTATGTTCCGGGTTGATACCTGGTAGCAGTATTTGTACCCGATCTATAAAAATAGTAAGTACTGTACCAGCACCAAAATAATCTGCCAATGTCAGTGTCAATTTATTTTGTTTTATTTCGAGCTCCGACGTGTTGTATTTTGATTTTATTTAAATGAAAATTTGCTATTTTATTATTAATTTTAATAGTTTAGTTATAAGTTTTAACTTTGTTTTAGCCAAGCCAAATTAAAAATAAAATGATTAACGATGTATACATTACTCCACGGCTTTTATAAATATGTTGTTCAAAAAGATGAATACTTTGTGTTGATATTAGGACTTGACAATGCGGGGAAAACGGTAACTATCCTCTTGCCCTCCATTTAGATGAAATCATTTGAGTATGATACCTTTCAATAAAAAATGCAGTATAAGCGAAAAGTAGAAATAAAACTTTATCTTCCACTTCTTCTGTTTGTTCACATCTTATGTTTTTACTTAGAATACCTACTTGATGTTTTCTTGAAACTTTGTAATTATCTTAAAAAAAATAAACTAACTAAAAGAATCTGAAATATTTCTCAAATATTTAATATTTTATTATTTATCATAATTTTTATTAAATCATACCTTGGGCTGAATCTTAATCTCTTGCTCCCTTTTGGTTTTTTCTAATGGAAATTGAAGGTGTGAGAAATTGAAAAAAAGATAATGATCTTAAAGGTTTTTTCAGACATATTTGGAGGCTACAAAAACAAAATACACCAAAAAGTATAAAGCGATGAACCCTAGTAGAATAACAACCACAGTAGGGTTAAATATAGGTAAAATAGATGTAGATGGAGTTAGACTTAATTTTTGGGATCTAGGGGGACAGCAAGAACTACAATCCTTGTGGGATAAAGTAAGTATTTCAATAACTTAAAGTTCAAGAATATAATTATTACCACCACTTTACAATAATAATATAAATAAAGGAAAAATTAATATATTGATAATCTTTTTTAATTTAATGATCTTTAAATTTTATTAAAGAAAATTGTGTTTGAAATGGACTTTAATGGTCCAGTTGTTAGGCTACAGATTCCAGGATCACATCCTGAATTATGCTATGAATTAATAAAATTCTTTTTGGATAGTATAAGTTTAATAAGATTTTCTGTTGTTAGTTTATATTAGCTGATTTAATTGGAAATGTTGGTAAATTATAATATACATTTTTATTTCCAGTATTATGCAGAATGCCATGCTGTTATATATATTGTAGACTCTTCAGATAGGGACAGAGTGTCAGAGTCAAAGGAAACTTTTGGTATGTTTATTGAAAAAAAAATCATTTATTACTTTTTACATTTTGTGAATTATGGCACCTTTTATGGGCCTTGGATACCAACATTGACTACCTTAATGTCTGTAGGTCAATCGTCAAATATTTGCATCAATCTTTAAAGGACTGATTCAATGTCAAAACATGTGTTGCAATCCTTAAAAGATTGTTTGCGATAATTACATCACGTGACACTATAGAATACATGTAATTTACATGAATTTCCTTTCTTCAAATAGCTATATGATTACCGTGACATATTCCCAGATTTGCCACTAAAATACTCTGATCTGTGGATTATAATGAATAGTACTGCTTGAACAAAACCTAAAAACTGAAAAGCGACTGTTTTGTAGAATGGTATGTAACATACAGTACCCAAAAATTTATGAGTGTTGTTCTTTCAATTCTATAAATAGTAACAACAGCACAGATGATGATAGTATGATATATTTAAATAGATAATAAGAATAATTTCTCTGTTCTAGACAGGATGATAGCGTCGGAGCATCTCTCCGGCGTGCCGCTATTGGTGCTAGCCAACAAACAAGACATTCCTGACTGCATGGGTGTTCACACGGTGAAGCCTATTTTCAACCAGAATGCACACTTGATTGGAGCAAGGGACATTATGCTTATGGCCACTTCTGCCTTAACTGGGTAATATTATATTTACTATACAATTTATTTATTATATTAATAATTTAAGCTACACCTCTGAATGGTCTTTACTACACATATGCAATAATATTATCAATATCAATAAAGTAAGACACATTGTTGGCATCTTTTGGTGGTCTGCCCACCAAAAGATGTAAGGTAGCTATGACCGATATACACAGCACCTATACCAAATAAAAAAAAACATTTCTTAGTAAATATACTTAACTATACTATGGTATCACATGTTACGCACATTTAATTAACATAATTAAGTCTAATAATAATAAATTAATATAATCAAGACAAACATAATCAAGGAGAGATAATCCTTACAACTTGCTCTTAGTTGGCCTTGTGTTCTGCCACTATAGGTATGACCGATATACACACCATCGATATCAGATAATATTGTAGAAAACATTTATTATTGATCGATTAGGAATTTTTGATACCCCATACTTAACTAAAATATCTACTTGGACCTTGCACATGAGATTACCGTATGTGGAATGTTGATTCATGATTGTTCTTAGCGTTTCCAACATTTTTAAATTAAACATAAAATAGAGTAACAGTCAATAATAAATTAATATTCTTGAAACGGCGCATATTGTGAGGAGGTTCCTTACTCTGGAGCCCTGACCACCGGTTGCTTGGACCCCCGGGCCCGGCAGCAGGCGGAATGATTTTTTTATAAATTTTTAATAGTGTTTTTATAATTGTTTTATATAGCATTGTTGAAAATTTAAAAAGAAATGTAAATAAATAAATGATAGATAAAGCTAAAAAATTAATATTATAAATGCGGAAGTAGCACTGTCTCTTTAATCAAAACACGCTTCAACTACTAAATGAATTTAAATGAAATTTGGTACAGAGATAATATAGAGAATGAGACATGACAGGCTAATCTTTTCGAACTATCACACAACAAAATTTTGCGTGAACAGAGTTGCGGGCCTCCGTTAGTATAATATAATCACACCAAATACTAGCTTCAATCAACCATTGTTTACGTTTAGTTATATGAAATGATTTGGTCACCCATCCATTTATCAACTCTAATTGACCTTGCTTTACCAGTACGACAACTAGACTAGACCCCATTACACAGTCAAGAACATAATGTCTACTTCTCGTTTTAATTCTCTAATTAGCAATTATAATATTGCGATATTAATTAATTTACCAATGACGTAACTGATTTTATAGGTCAAGAAAGATTTGAAATATCAACATACTTGCTTTTATTTCTTGTTCATCTTTGACTTTAGTTTATTTCCGCGACTTTTTCGTTTAGGTTTTTGTTAAAAAATTATATGCACAACGCAATGATAGTATAAATGTCAACTACAAACTCATACTGTTGTGTTTATTTTTATTTTTTTATTTTATTTTATTTTAGATAATATTAGCAAGGAACCTTAGTTTACCTGATAAATGCGTATTGTTTATTACATTAATCTATTTCTTTTTTCAGAGACGGTGTAGACGAAGGCATACGGTGGCTGGTGGACTGTATAAAGAGAAACAGCGTCGAGCGGCCACCGCGGAATCATGACGACAATTTATAAATCGAAACGAGTTGCGACATCCACAATAAAATATACCTTCGCAATACCGATACGATGAATATTAATTAGCTTTCCTATTAAGATAATGTTGTGACTCGTCCCATTGTTTTGTACATACAGTATTGACGTTTGGAAATAAAACATACGAACTGTGCCGTTGTGTGTGTATTGCTGTCCTTTTTTAGTGATAAATAGTACTTTTGATAAGAGATACGTTATAACTTGATATTTGAGAAGCACCTGCACCTGATAAAATACTGATAACGACAGTTTGCGCTCGTAAACTATCGCGACATACTTGTGACATGTTCTGGTGATTGTTTTGTTATTTGTGCCATCGTTTAATATATTATCATGGCCTATCCCATGTACGAAGTAGATTGGAGTGTTCTACCTCCAGAACAAAACAGAAGGTAGGTGAATAACCTGATGTTTGTTTCCACAGTTGTAATAAACAAACAAAGTGCTTGATGCAATCCTATCTGTGAGTCAAGATCATGGTCAGAATATTGCTTAATATTTTGAGAGGATGTATCGTAACAATGGGGCTACTGCAGGCTACAATGATGAATAATATGAATAGACGTATTTTGTTACACGTATTCATTCAAATAAGCGAACCGTGTTGTCAAGTTTCACTTATTTTCAAGTTTGCAGTACTTGAAAAGTGAACATTTTATATAATAAATTCATAAATTATTGCCGAGTTTTTATGAATACTAACAAACGAAATTATGGTAAAATAAAATATTTGTTTTTATAAGTACACAATTTGATCATTTTATAGTCTAAGTCAAACGTCATGTGCGAGTGAAGGATTGAGCGACTGCGCGAGTCATGTCATGTCGGCCATGTTGAATTTCTTGCAACGCAGGATATGTCAGCTGGCGGTTCGCCGTAATATTTCTATAAAAAAATCCGTGTTATATTTTATTCGTACAGTTTTTCGCGTTAAATTATTAAACTCGACATTAAATGTGATATATGATATGATGGTCTAGTTTGGTTTTCAAGTGAAAATATGATATTATTGTATAAGAGGTGGCATGCGATTTCTCTTGCATTTTTATGGTTTGTGACAAGATAAAATGATTTTAGACCTGACTAAAGTCTCGTAATTATTGTTTCGTTTTCTTACATTATCATTTTAAGTGATTACCAGTGATAACCGCCCGGTAAAGTTGGTTTCGTGTCCCAAGTTTTGCACCTGTCATTTCAAGAACAATTGTCCTGTCCCACTATAGAAGATCTGAATTTATTTTAAGTAACCTCATTTCGGAACCTCCTACAACATGAACGGCTCTGATTCTGGGTAAATATTTTACTTCCTTGCAAAATTCAATTAATGTTTCTTAGATTGTTACTAAGCTATGGACCTGTGTTGACTTAGCTTAATTTCTGAATAAACAGTATAAAATACTTCTCTTAACCTCAACCTATGAGCAGCTACTGAATCAGTTCTTAACTATATCTTAAGTCCTGTAATAAATATTTACTAACATACAAAATATTTACAATATACAATTGCTGTTTTTATATTTATTTCTAGTCAGTGATGAATAAACAATATTTTTAATGAATAAAGTTATACAACAATAGCCACAATTTATATTTTTCTAATTATATTTATTGTTTCATTTTTCAAAGATATACCTAGGTAGTAATAAGAATCAAAAAATACATTTGGCGCATATCTCATATCTAAGATAAGTCTTTAAATTTTCTTTGTGTGGATGTTATGAAATCAGTTTTTTTTTATTATCTGTGTTATGAACTAGATTGTGGTGGCACACATAATTCAGTTGTGCCCAGTGGTTTCACATACCTAGATCTTAATCTTATGAAAGAATACCCATCCTTAGTGTGCATCTATATTGCAAAATGCTAACTTTTCAAGTAAATGAAGTGAATAGTTGTAGAGATTTTGTGATGAGTCAGTCAGTACATTATAAATGTTTGTGTACACAGGTATGCAAACATTTATACATACACTAAGTAATGAGTAAAAAAATTGTTTACATAAACTTTGCATGTTTTGATACATAATAGACTCGGCAAGGCTTACATGTGGCAATTGTTGTGGTTTCATAAACTTCTACCAGGTGCTATATTATGTTACAATAACTAGGCAACTGATACTATATGCTAATATTAATACATCTTTAATTTCTAATATAATTAAGTAAATGCCAGTTTTAAACATATTAGTGAAATAATAGTGTACTACGAACCAAAGTAATTTGCTAAATGAAGACCAAATGTTCCCCATATTTTGGTTCAAATAAGATCTAGTGATGATGAATGATCTGATGAAATGAATGTAAAGTCCCTTGTATCCCAACCTGTCTTCCAACCCTTCAACCCCAAATTCCAACCCTTCTACTCCAAATATTCTATAAAGAGGCCTATCCTGTAGCAGGCCATTAATAGACTAATAAAAGTAATTAGAAATGTGCCGACTAGTCAGTAACGAAAACTATCCGGCCACTTTTGCAGTTGGCCACTAGTCGGCTTCTCACTTTGTATGTATTTTTTCTCAAATTGGTCATAAAATCCTATATGTTAGAGACCAGGTAGATAACACAGGATGAACATACACATCTAATGACTGTTTGTCCAACATGCATATGTGGGTCCAAAATTGTGAATAGCCTAGGTCTAAGGCCTGAATACCCAAACACTAATTGTATTTAAGTATTTCTGAACTTGACTTAATTTAAAAGAATTTTATAGCAAATAGTCAAAATAAGTTGACTTGGGGGTACTGACAGTTTTTTATCTCACAGGAGACTCATTTTAAAAGACATTCCACCATTTCCTTATGCTATCCTAACTAGTCGGCTAGTTTGCAAGCCAGCCAGCAGCACATCTCTAATAGTAATATAAGTCTTAGCTCTAAATTATTCAGCAGCGACAGATATCTATGCAACAAGGGGACATTAATAGGCTATTGCCTTACATTAACCCTGTAACCTTTTATGTAATTCATCTGTTTTATAAAGACCTATTGATTTACTCTTTCATTGTAATAGAAAAGCTAAATTAGGGCTATTGTTCTAGATAATAGAGACCTGGCATTGAATTTGACATTCAACCAGGTAATTAATTACCTACTTCTCTACTGTGTGCTGAATTTCCATGATTTTAACTATAAATTAATTTACTAGTCTTTAGCATAATAAATTTAAAATGGATTGGCTGAAAATTAAGGAAGGATTGTGAATAAATAATCTAATCTGTATTAGCAAACTGCACTACTAAAGAGATTTATAAGGTAAAGATGAATTGAAATTGTGGAAGGGGTAGACCTATACTAAAGCCAAATTCGATTGAGAATGCTTGTCAACAAACAAATTAAAAATGAAGGTAGAAATCACAAGTCATTTTACACCTAATTTTTTTAGTTAATTTGTTAATGACGAATTCATGACAATAAATTAGATCTGTAAGCTTAAAACTAACTAATATATTCAATATCTTTAAAATAAGATTCTCTGCCCGTACCTCACGCCGCAGAAACAAATTTCATCCTCACCATCTGGATGCCTGGTATAGTACTACCATCCGCTATACTAGGAATTTTCTGCCTCGCACCTGTAAGATTTGGAATGAGCTTCCATCCTCGGTGTTCCCACTATCTTATAATTTGGGGATTTTCAAGGGGAGAGTAAATAAACACCTCAAAGGCCGGCAACGCATCAGTGGCGCCTCTGGTGTCGCAGTTGTTCATGGGCGGCGGTAATCACTTAACATCAGGTGATCCGCCTGCTCGTTTGCTCGCTATTTTTATAAAAAAAAAAAAAAGATTTTATAGGAAAACAAAACATCATTTTAAATTTATTAGGCATAAAACTTGTTGCATTTTCTACCTACATTTTAAATTTGTTTGTTGATATGCTTTCCACATTGATTTTAGCTTTAGTATCGGTGAATATTTCAAATTCAGGACATTTTAAAGGTCAGGTCAAGAGGCTAAACCGACGAACTTGTATGAAAGGATTAATTACAGGAAAAACAGCTAAGGAAGTATGAAAGGATCGTGGCCTTTAAATAGAAGGATGTAGTCTATGCTATGGGAATGAGGTGTATTATATGTTTATGTATGTACTATTAGGAGTGTTCCTACCAAACTTGCCCAGGCATAAAGGGGAAACGAGTAGTGAGTGTGTGTGTTGTACTTCTATGAGCTGCACTTTAAATTTTTGTAGGTATAACAAGATCAGGGTCTGCTTGGAGTTTTACTTTGTCACATAGTGAATCCAAGATATCTTTCTCAGTCTAAATCAGTTATTTGTTTATTATTGTTGCAGGTTTAACCCAGCGTTTAACATTGCCACCATAAAGCAAGTGGTAAATGAGGCCATAGAGCGAGGTGAGTACAGTTCTCATCTACATACATTCTAATTGTGCAGGTAAACAGTAACTTTGTTTTGGAACAACTACTACTTGGCCACAGACTAAAAACATATAGACAGTAATAATGTTAAGAAATTGTCATAAGTCAAGTCATTAATTCAATTCAGTCTGCTTGTCTTGTTTTTGCAAAATATTGCTATTTTAAATATTTAACTGTTTTTGTTTGACTTCCTCATTTACCTTCTAAATAGTACAAACAAAAATGATTTAAAAACTGATTTTTTTTTTATTGACTACAAGTTGGCCCTTGTCTGCTATCACAACTGATGTTAAGTGATGATGCAATCTAAGATGGAATAAGGCTAACTTGTTAGGTGTAGGATAAAATCCACACCCCTATCGGTTTCTACACGACATCGTACCGGAACGCTAAACCGCTTGGCGGTGGGTCTTTGTCGGTAGGGTGGTAACTAGCCACGGCGTAAGACCAGCCAGATCAAGACAAATTAAGAAAAATCTCAATCTGTCCCGCCGGGAATCGAACCCAGGACCTCCGTCTTATAAATCCACCGCGCATACCACTGCGCCACGGAGGTCGTCAAAAAATTGTAACCGAAAAATGAAATTTTCCTATTTCATTTTTATTTTCATTATCCATGCATAAAGTAAGCCATTTTTAAACAAATTCAATACTTATATCGCAAATGCATCATTGCCTTTAGTGCAAGGTTGGAGGAAAATGTATTATAAGCTAACGAACAAATGAGCTACAACTATGCTTGGTTTTGAATAAACAAATACAGACGTTATCATAAATCTTTCATTGTAATTGCTGTTTTGTAATCAGTGCATAGAGGACACGCTTTGACAACTATGTCATACATAAATTAACTGTCACGTTTTTATAATTGCTGTTATCACTTAACATTTTACCAGGCCCTTACTACATCACAATCATACTGAAAATTTATTTTGTGCAACTTTTAGCCTAACACAATTATAGGCTTGTGCTTGAATAAGTCTTCGCTTACGCGATCTATGGGTGTAGGGCAGAATTGAGAGGGGGTGGGGGTCTTCTGTCAACAACTGAATGAAGATGCTAGCTCCTCACTCACTCACCTCTGTGGTTTTACCAAAAATGAACATTTATTTTCAGAGCAGAACTCCTGCACAATTATGTACAATAATATTTTTATATCATAATAGTTTGTTTATTAGAGTACTAATGATTTACTAATTTTTTGACTGATATTATGTGGTTTCAATACAGCTCTATAAAAATTGTGTTTTGTATAGGCTCTGTCTATGTCATTAGTCTGTGCTTCCAAATTTAAAGCTTCTTTACCTTTTCTAACTCTGATTAACTCTATGTAGTCGATTCTGCAATCTGCTTTAATTAACAATTTCTGAATTTACAATAAGTTTTCTTATAAATTTTAATCTTCTATGCTTTATAGCTATGCAAATTAGTGGTGATCCATTAATTTAGTTGCAATTAAATCTAACCAAAATACAGTGCGCTAAGATAAGCATTCTTCAACGCAAACTTTTTAATTATTCTCAGTGTTTTACTCTAATTTTTTAATTGCAATCGAAATAATTCTGTACTATACAATAGAGGTAGGTTACTTCTGTATGTCGATTCTTGAAAAAGATACATCGTACAAACATCCGCGCTTACATCTATCACCGAAGATGTGAACCTTCAGTTCGGCTGTCAGCCTAATATGGCAAAATGTCATTGGAGAATACTGATTTCTGTTACATCTCCTTTGCAACCGTTGTACATCGGCTTCAAAACTGACGTTATTTTTTTTAAGAATCGACTTGCTGATTAACTTCACGTGACATAATACTCGTAAATGGATCACCCCTAAGCTTATTTCTAATTTCTAACTTAACTAGGGTTATTTTGTGGAAACCATATCTCCCGTTTCTAGGTTTTTATTGGTTTGTTTTGAGGAAAGTTCACTAGTACTCAAGATCTGTTCGAAAATTCTGCCGCTTGCTAATTATATCTTGTTGTTTAAGAAATTCGTACGTAAACTAAATTTTTAAATTGGCTACGCTATTTTTTATTCCGCCTACACTGATTTGTAACTTGTTATTTACAATTAAAATATTTAACAGTTCTTAAATTAATTTTAAAAATATTAATTTTTTAAAAGATTACTTCTGTATCCAACCCTTGATTCAAATGTAAATCAAGGGTTTCTTAAGGTATCGGTTGAAGCTTTTAGCTATAACACCTTTGATTGAAACAACAGCTACCTTTTCGGTTTCCACAAAGCCCTTTCACGCTTATTCTATACTAGTTGTAAGTTAACCAAACATGCACTTATCAACGCTTTTTGTGTGTTGTGTCGTCCGTAAACAGTCGCGCCGGTTTCAGTGCGGATGCAGACGCCGACCCGCCTCAGGGACCTCATCCGCCAAATCCGCGCCGCGAGGACCGCCGCCGAAGAGAGGAGCGTTGTCAACAAGGAGTGCGCGTATATTAGGTCCACTTTTAGAGAAGAGGACAGCGTTTGGAGGCTAGTACTTCTATGTTATTTGACCTATCTGTAATTTGTTAACATTACGCCAAATCCTCGTGGTTCAGAAGTAGTCGTATTTAAATAAGAATATTACTTAGATTCAACTTTTGAAAGACGTAGATATAGATATAGTGTTTGGAATTCACCTCTACTATGTTATTTAATTAATGTTAGACTTAATTCCTTGGTTTTTGTTCATACGCTGATCCCGTACAGTTCTAGGAAACGAGTGATTTCGGTAAGGGAATAAAAGCTAGTTTATTGGATGCAATTTTGGAGCCTAGTATTTCTATGGTATTTAATAAATCTTTGACTCAATTAATCATAATGAATATATTCGTGATTAAAAAGCCTCCGCCGCGCCTGTGTCTGTTCGCGATAATCTCAAAGACTCCTGAACGGATTTATATGTAATTTTCACCGATAGATAAATAGTTCCCGAGGTTTTATGTAAGATAAATGAAAAATGACGATAATTTGTGAAAAAGTCAGAGAAATTTATGCCGCCTCGGAGCTTTCATTGGAAACGCTTCTTACCTATTTAAGACATAACGAAACAATGTATGGAAATATTGTTTCACTTCATTAAAACTACAAAAAAGTCCGCGAAGGCGTATATCTTTTGAGGATAACTTGCTATGTCCATTTTTCTGTGTCTGTGTCATTTACTTAAGCATATCTATGAAGTCAGTGCTAGCAAGTTTAAGGAACATTTATTTAACGTACTTAAGCATTTTGTGGGTTTTAGGTAAATGTTCTTAAAGTAGAAAGCTTGGCTGGCATCGACTCCTAGATATGCTTAAGTAAATTAAAGTAAGTAAATGACACAGTTATTTTTTTCTTTTTAGTGCGTTTTGAGTCGGTTCTATTTTCTGTTAAAAATGTTTATTTCTTACTTTTTAGTGATTTATCGCCACGTAACGTACTCGTACTATACTGTCATAGTATATTATACGGCACCTGTAACCAAAAAGCTACCGATACTTACACAAAAACCGAAATCGCTGTAAGCGTGCCTCCAAAATTTGAAGAGTTCCTTCAATTTCCCCAGGATATCATCATCAGATCCTAACATGATGACAATGGGACCACCTTGGAAGTGTGCCCTTTCTAATAAAAATTAATTATCAAAATCGGACAACACTGTAAAAAGTTATGCGTATACATAAAAAAAAATATACGTGTCGAATTGAGAACCTCCTCCGTTTTTTTTCGTCGGTTAAAAAAGACTTCGAAATGGCATTAATTATCATAAGTATGTAAAAGCCAAATGATTGAAATCATTTAAACAAAATTAAAAAGATTAACTATTATCAGCTAGTATCACAAAAAGATACTTAAAAGTGTCTAAAGAATCTGAAATGTTTTAGATGTCGGAACATAGCGAAGCTCCTGTACATCCACATGCTGGGCTACCCCGCGCACTTCGGCCAGCTGGAGTGCCTCAAGCTGATCGCCAGTCCTCGGTTCACGGACAAGCGCGTGGGGTACCTCGGCGCCATGCTGCTGCTCGACGAGCGCCAGGATGTGCACCTGCTCATCACCAACTGTTTGAAGAAGTGAGTCAATATACCGAGTGTCAGAGACATGCTGGGCTACCCCGCGCACTTCGGCCAGCTGGAGTGCCTCAAGCTGATCGCCAGTCCTCGGTTCACGGACAAGCGCGTGGGGTACCTCGGCGCCATGCTGCTGCTCGACGAGCGCCAGGATGTGCACCTGCTCATCACACTTATATATCTGTGCAATTGTTTACATATTATGTGGGAAATAAGAGATTAGCGATTTTGACATTTTGGAGCAGACAAAATATTAGTAACAATGCGAAAACAACACAGTACAGTAATATAAGATTTGAAATCAAAATTTTAGTTTAACTTTACATTTTGTTTTGGATATATTCTAGTCTTAAAGAAACTGAAATAATATGTAAAGGTTTTAATGTCCGCAACCCCCGGTTAGTTAGGAAAAAGTAAAAAATATTATTTTTTGCAACTAAGTACTTGATAACGGTAGAGCTAGACAAAAAATGGTTAATATTTAACTGTAATACCAGTATGCCTAGGATAGGATGCGTCATTAGGCTTGTCTCGTGTGGAAAAAGAGACGGTCAATAGAGGTAGCGGCTCGATATTTTCAATTTCACCGTTGTTTTTCGTCCATTTCTACTCAAAATAAATCTATTGGCACATATTAATTCTGCTGACTCACTGTTATTTAGGCCTGTGCACCAAAATTTCGGTTATCATAACCAACGGTTAACATAAGCTAAACGTAAAATTTACTGTTCACGACAACTCGTACGTCGGTTAAGGACGTGAACAGTAAATTTATAGTAAAGTTATGTTAACCGTTGGTTATGATAACCGAAATCTTGGTGCACACAGACCTTAGTATAACACGATATGATCTTTATTAGCGAAAAAATATTTATTCTGAGCATCTCATCGACTTATTACCTTGTCCAGCAAGTTAAAAACTTTGTCGTACTTTTTTCATAAAGAACAAAGTATTAAGTATTCTGAGCAACTGATCGACTTGACCACTTGCTTAACAAATATCCAGACGTTGCTGGAAATGATCGATGAAAAGACTAAGTTGAAATTCACACTATAGGGCTTCTGTAGGGCTCTGGTTAAGGTTTAATAAAGAACCGTTATGATCATATGGAGCCGTTGTAAATACGACTACATTACGGAAATGTAATTAACGAGCATTTGAAGCGGAAAGAAGCCCTTCGTGAAGGATTACTGATACATTATACTGTGATAGAGAAAACTATATATTCCGTGATTTGATTATGTTATGACTAAATTATTTGTTAAATATCGGTAAGCTAAAGCATTCCGAGTCGGTGGTAGAGTCATTACAAAAGTAAGTTTGGAGTAAGCCTACTTAAAATAAATAAATTTTAATTTTTACTCTTTGTGGAAATTCATGATGTGGGGTAGGATGAACGATTTATTATGCTGCTTTCCATGAAACTGTCAAAAATCTTTGTCGGTGACACGCCGATCGCACAAAATACTCAAAGTTACTTAGCTCGTTTCACTCCGCGGCCGGAAAATTTTGAGAAGGTTTTGTCATTATTATTGACTAGAGGACGCCCGCGGTTTCACCCGCGTAGTTCTCGTTCCCGTGGGAATTTCGGTATAAAATGTAGCCTATGTGTTATTCTGATGTATAAGCTATATTGTGGTAAAGTTTCATTCAAATCCATTCAGTAGTTTTTACGTGAAAGAGTAACAAACATCCATACATCCATACAAACTTTCGCCTTTATAATAGTAATAGGATTACAATAACAACAAATGCTTTGACACTAATTGTTATTAAATATACACAACAACTAATTACTACATTACAAATAATTGTAATTGTCTGATCTTTGCGAAAAATAGTTAAATTACGCGATGTTACAACAGCATTTAATATACGAGTTTATTGACCAAAATTAAATTCTCAACGACAGAATAAACGTAAACAAAAGACCGGTATGTGAAAGCAAAAATAGTGTCAGATTTTCAAGAATGATTCGTTTGTTTTCTGTCATTAATTGAATATTAGAACGGTAAAAGTTAAACAAGGCTTCTATTTTGCACTGGTTTCTTAGATCAAGGTGAATTTTTCCTGGGGAACTAGTTGAATATTAATCAATACAGAAACCTATAGTTACCTCACAATCGAAGAAATGTGTATAAAACACGCATCTGACCATCAACAGAACTATTTGAATAATCTAATAATCTCAAGGCCATTCCATTATTTTGCTCCTCGTGGACGCAAGTATCATATTATTACGACGAAGGCCCAGGTAATCAAAGCGTTGAGTCTTTGACACCTCCCAAAAAGGGTGTAACTCGATTTGTTGGCTGACCGTACTTAATTTTTGATCCGATTACCCACCCTTTTCAAGCGAGTTTTAAAAGGATACTGCTTTTTATGGCCACGTTATCTCCGCTAAATCTTAACCGCGTTGATTTTTTAAACCTGTTCCGATTTTTATTAGGATCTGATAAAGGTAATACTATCTCTGATACTGGAAGGAGCTCTTCACTTGATTTAAGTTCTCGTTTAGTTTCAATGATTACACGTTTTTTAATTAGCTTAATGAAACGGCCTAAATCTGAACATCCTTGCTCTGCAATGTGCACTAGTACTTGACGACCTCCGTGGCGCAGTGGTATGCGCGGAATATTTATAAGACAGAGGTCCTGGCTTCGATTCCCGGCGGGGCAGATTGAGATTTTAATTTGTCTTGGTCTGGCTGGTGGGAGGCTTTCGCCGTGGCTAATTACCACCCTACCGACAAAGACGTATAGCCAAGCGATTTAGCGTTCCGGTACGATGTCGTGTAGAAACTGACAGAGATGGGGATTTTCGTCCCACTCCCAACAAGTTGGCCCGCTTCCATCCTAGACTGCATCATCACTTAACACCAGGTGTGATAGCAGTCAAGGGTCAACTTGTAGTCGAATAAAAAAAAACTTCCTCGGACGAGCTGAAACGTCCTACGACGTGAAATCACAATTTTTTTTATGGTCCTAACTCACATCGAGGTTATTCGTTGGTCTCAATTCTGTATCCTAAGAGGATGAAATCTTTGCCAGATTTTAGATTGAGTTTAGATGGAGTACGAGTATGAAAGTTGCTCGAGCAAAGACACGAGTAAAAGCATGTATTATACTGTAGTTAGTTTCTTAAGGGCGTTGACCGTTGTCGCCAATGTTAGAGCAAGGTTACAGAACGTGGCTTTGTTGACTGAACGCTTTAATTGCGTGATCCGACCTCCATTACATTGTTTGTTCGCACGCGTCCCTATTTCTTGGACACCTTTCCGTATTATAAAGATATTACGTCAAGATGGGGTATTGTTAATTGGCTTTTAGGTCATGTCGGCATACACAAAGCCGTACACATTGTCAATAAATTAGGGTATGAATGCCTACAGCTTTGCCCAGCAATTTTACAGTATTATTACTATGTTAACATGTTTTTAATACTCAACAAAAGCAACCTATGTATAAATTCGTTTATTCAGGTAGTCTTCGCGAAAATCTGACTAATATTTGCTCTATCTCTACCAAGACAATAGCCCCTCAACGTTTCACTCGGAGCATCCTCAACAGTTGTTGATTCAACGATATTTTATCAAAAAAGTAGCTCATTTAGTTCTTCGTACAGTATTGTGTCTTTGTGTAATTATTTCATCTCCGTTATATCATAGAACTGCCAGGAGTTTTAAAAATCTGCATCTTCTAGGCACTCAATATAGAAATCTGCATCATCACTGATCGCAGTCAAGCGTTGGATTCCTTACATATAACAAAACAAAGTCCCCCGCCGCGCCCCTCGAACTAAAATCAAAAACTATTAAACGAGCTTTCACTAATAGCTATACTAAAGCCAAACTCGATTGAGTATGCTTGTCAACAAAGAAATTTAAAATGAAGGTAGAAATCACTAGTCCGTTTACACCTAATTTTTCAGTTAACTTGTTAATGCCGAATTCATGACAATAAATTAGATTAGTAAGCTTAAAACTAATTAATATATTCAATATCTTTTAAATAAGATTTTATATAAAAAACAAAACATAATTTTAAAATTATTAGACATAAAATGTGTTACATTTTCTACCTTCATTTTAAATTTGTTTGTTGACAAGCATTCTCAATCGAGTTTGGCTTTTGTATAGAGTGGTTTCTGAAGAAGATTTTAGTATACAAATTGATTAAGATTTCATGTAGTTTGGATGAAATATGGCTATAACTGTTGGAAATGTCGGAGAAACGCTGAATTATCTACTTGAGATATAACGAAATAATATATTTTAGAATTCTTTTCCTTATTAGGACTACATAAAAGTCCGCGGTAGCATTTTTTTCTATCGATTACAAGTTGGCCCTTGACTGCTATCACAATTCACACCTGATGTTAAGTGATGATGCAATCTAAGATGGAGGCGGGCTAACTTGTTAGGAGGATCTTTTCGGTTTCTATACGACATCGTATTAGGACTAGGCGAAAGCCTCCCACCAGCCAGACCAAGACAAATTAAGAAAAATCTCAATCTGCCCCGCCGGGAATCGAACCCACGACCTCTGTCTTATGAATCCACCGCGCATATCACTGCGCCACGGAGGTCGTCGAATCGAATCGAATCGGTCGAGCATATTTATAATATTAGCATATTTTTATTATTTATATAGTAATATCTATCTTTCGAGGAAAGTTATCCTCGAAAGATAGATATTCCCATTTTTTTTAAAAAGTGGATACATTTTTTTATCTACATTTTATTTTGGAAGGTTCATATACCCTGTTTACCACGCGAGCGAAATCGCGAGCTCATCTCATTACGATCGTTTCGTTGACAGTGACCTTAACAGCAACACACAGTTCGTGGTCGGACTAGCACTGTGCACCCTCGGCGCGATAGCATCGCCTGAAATGGCACGAGACCTGGCCTCAGAAGTGGAGCGGCTCATCAAGTCCCCCAACGCGTACATTAAGAAGAAGGCAGCGTTGTGCGCCTTCAGGATCATCAGACGTGTCCCCGATCTGATGGAGATGTTCCTACCTGCGACGAGGAGTCTGCTAACGGAGAAGAATCATGGTGAGTTGACACTACACCATCAGCCTGTTAACGTGGCTCACTGCAAGGCAAGGCCACCCTTAACAAGAGGTGGTAGGGAACTTGGACCCACTACGCAGCTACAATGCGGATTTGTGGGTTTATGTGATGATAAATAAATAAATAAATATTATAGGACAATTACACACATCGCTATTTAGCCCCAAAGTAAGCGTACTCGTAAGTAGGTTGTGTTGTGTGTGCTATGATAACTGATGAATATTTTTATATCTAATATATAAAATTTCCCTGTCACAATGTTAGTTACCGTACCGTTCCTCCGAAACGGCTTTACCGATTTTTACCAAATTTTGTATGCATATTCAGCAGGTCTGAGAATCGGCTACTATCTAATTTACATCTAATTTTTTTTTTAATTTATAATGCAAAAAACGTTTGCCGGGTCAGCTAGTATATTATACATAAATACTTATAATATATAGATAAAAACCCAGACACTAGAAAACATCCATGCTCATCACACAAACATTTTTCCAGATGTGGGAATCGAACCCACAGCCTAGGACGCAGAAGCAGGGTCACTACCCACTGCGTAACTCGGCCGTCATGATGATGCTTATGAATCTTGTAACGATCATTATCAGATAAGAATGAAAGTAAAGATAAACTGAAATTTTTTTTTGACTAACGTCTATTTGCGATATAATTCAATTAAATTTATTTATTGGCGTATAAAAATAATGTCCACGATGTTTGCATAATCTCTTGGATTGTGTCGACTCCTAATTTTATAGAGCTTTCGTTTGTTTTTAACGATTAAGGTCTTATATTTCGCTTGCTCATTTTGACAACGGTAAATTGTAATAAATAATTAACTCCAACCTTATCTAACTACAGTTAATCTAACACATTTATCTCGTGAACAGGGGTCCTTATCACCGGGGTGACGCTCATCACGGAGATGTGTGAAAACAGTCCGGACACACTGAACCACTTCAAAAAGGTGAGCGATAAAGAATCCTATTCCTTTACACACACGGTCCAAAATCCTGTAGAGACAAGTGTTTGTAGATTAACATTGTTTGAAATAAAGTGTTTGTCGATTGAACAGCTAATATTAATACTTGGTGTACGCCCTGAGTGATAGCGTATAGCGTTTGCGAATTGCGTCGTAGCTTCAATTTGGCCTAAGTGCGAGCGGGTGTGTATTACAAACGGCCGTTTCACGCTGTCAATCAGAACGTACATTTAGTTTATTTTCAAACACAAGCTTAGCGTTTTTTAGTAAAACACTGTGAATAAATTATCATTACTAATTATTACGGATGATACTTGCGTCTTATAGGAATGATACGCATTCTATTCTCTCTATTGTAATTCAAATTCATAATTGTATCTAATTATTTGACTTAATTCAATTATTAAAAATTAAAAAAAAATAGGACTGATATTGCATGGTGGCGATTACAATTCCTTGGAAGTTTAAGATCACTTTTCTCGTCAAACCTATTATTTTCCAATTTATATTATACAAAATTGACATTTTTGTAGCAATTAGGCATTGACATATTAATAGTCAGTACTATGGACTTCGGGTGTAATGCAAAATTCACTACAAAAGTGTCCCGAGATATGTTATATATACTAGAATGTATTAGTATTTTTATAAACAAACTAACATTGTAATATATGTCTTATATTATTGTTATACAGTCTAATTTGCAACGGTCTAATTGCTTGCAATAAGTAATCAGCTTTGACTGACGGTTGCCATGGCAGCCTTTTTTTGACATGGCAGCTTCTCGTGAAAATAGAACAACATAAATGGTGTGGAGTAGGTAGCTTTGAATTTTTTTGGCATCTTTAACCTATATATTATATTTACAGCAAAATTTAAATGTATCAGTGATCTCTTTGTGCTGGGATAAATCTAGTACCAACCAATATATTTTTTTACTAATGACGTAGTAAAAATACTTACTAAAATAAATACTAAATAGGTCACTGTTTTAAATAACTGTTCCAAATTTCATGTAGATAATTCTTATAGTTATCAAAATAATCAAGTGTGAAGGAAGGACCAGCGGATGGACGGACAGAAGGGTTCTATTTTACCATTATGGTAAACTTCTTTGATTAATATTCATAACATAAAAAAAAGTTTATTAATTAAAATTGTTTTCAATTAAAAAATGAAGGAATTAAAAAATTCAAATATTAAACAGCCAAATAACTCTATGCAGTCGTTGTTCTAAAACATTATTGACGTGAATTCTCTCAGTAAGCTAATATGAGACTGAATGCGATTAGAAATCTTTTTTGCTCTTTAGCTCTCTTTTGGTTCGGACACTTTTTAGCGCTGACTCGAAGTCCATAGTATTTATGTCAATGCTATTAGGTAATTTACTAGGAAATTTACTTGAAGTAATCTGTGTTTTACACTTTTACATAAACATTATCCAATAAATCAATTAGTGAATGTTATCTATTGAATAAATCGATCGGTACATAATGTTCAACATTTTATGTAACCTCTTTACATTAATATTAGTTATTCGCCTTCCCTGTCGCGCAAATTAATATTTATTATATATCGTTAACGGCTACAACTTGGCTCCTACGTTCTTACGTAAAGGTTTTATGTTACGGCAAGTTAATACTTAACGGCGATCATACTTGACGGCAATTGACGCCGCAGTTTGAAGCTCCATAAAAATCTGTAGGATTCGCAAAACGCAACCAAACAGACGTGCTCAATTCAGCATTCACCAAATATTGAGCATGTCTACTATATTACTGACATACTTGCACCGACTCCTGGATATGCATAAGTAAATTAAAGTAACTAAATAACACAGTTATTTTTTACTTTTTAGTGCGTGTTGAGTCTGTTCTATTTTTAAACGACTTCAAAAAAAAAGGCGTTTCTCAATTCGACCGTATATATATATATTTTTTTTTTTTTATGTGTGTTCGCGCATAACTTCGTCGTTTGTGAACCGATTTTGATAATTTTTTTTTTGTTGGAAAGTAGATAGTCCGGTGGTGGTACCATGGCAAGGAAACCAGGATCTGATGATGGGATCCTGGAGAAACCGAGGGGAACTTTCAAAAATTGTAGGGACAACAAGTACGTTTGTTAGTTTTTCCGATAAGTATTCTAAAGCACTACAATTTGATGAAGGTCTGGAGTCGATCTGATGATGAAGCCGATCTACATATAAGAGAAATCCTTGACGATTTACTGCATTTACCTTGTGTTTGGGCTTGATTAATTTGTCTTGATAAGAACTTTACACTTAGATGGGCTGTGACTGTCATTGAGGGTCTGGTGATGAAGACAAAGTACAGTTAAGGGAGCTCCGTAACGGCTTACAGTAGCTACCTTGTGTTTGGGCTAGATTAATTTGTTTCGAAGAGAAATTTACATTTAGATGGACTGTGACTGTCATTGAGGGTCTGGTGATGAAGACGAAGTACAGTTAAGGGAGCTCCGTAACGGCTTACAGTAGCTACCTTGTGTTTGGGCTTGATTTATTTGTCTCGATGAGAAATTTACATTTAGATGGACTGTGACTGTCATTGAAGGTCTGCAGATGAAGACGAAGGACAGATAAGGGAGCTCTTTAACGGTTTACAGTAGCTACCTTGTGTTTGGGCTCAATTAATTTGTCTCAATGAGAACTTTACATTCAGATGGGCTGTGACTGTCATCGAGGGTCTGGCAATGAAGACGAAGGACAGCTGAGGTAGCTCTTTAACGGTTTACAGTAGCTAACTTGTGATTAGGCTCGATTAATATGTCTCAATGAGAAGTTTGTAAGGTTATAGATTCCAGTTGGTTTAATGTTAACTAAGTCATGATCTGATGATGAGATCTACGAAAACTCGAGGAAACTCTTCAAACTTTATAGGCACATTTGTAGGGATGTTGGAATGTTATAACTAGCTAGTGAATATTGGTACTTATGGTTTAGTTCCGAGTAGGTTCTTTAGTATTATCGTTGTTGATAAATCACTAAAAAGTATGAAATAAAAAAATTTTAACAAAAAATAAAAACGCCTTCAAAACGCACTAAAAAGTAAAAAATAACTACGTCATTTACTTACTTTAATTTACTTAATAACATCTATGAAGTCGGTGCCACTCGAGCTTTCTACTTTAAAGACTTTACCTAAACTTGGATGGCACCGACTTCATAGATGTAATTAAGTTAATTAAAGTAAGTAAATGACGTAGTTATTTTTTACTTTTTAGTGCGTTTTGAAGGCGTTTTTATTTTTTGTTAAAATTTTTTGCTAAAAAATATATACTTAAAACATTTAACATTTGGTCTTGAAATTTATGGATTCGAGCGATTAATAAGGTTGTCGTATAAAGTTATACATAAATAAGTTCATAACATTTTTTTAATAACTTGCTAATATAATTGTGGGAGCCACGGCGTCAAGCTCACTTGAATACGGATCGATCTCGTTAGACGGATTTAAATCAAAAAGAAATTGCCAGTCAAGTTTTAAATGGGGGCGCGCTTGGAATTCTCAAATACTTCGCAGTTATAAATCTCCTTTGAATTAACGAGCAGACCCTCGGGGAGGGGAGGGTATAATTTATACTCATACCTGTAGTTTAATACAGCCGGTTTCATTTTGCTTTAGTAGTTCAGTTAAGTCAATACCCCTAATCCCCCTAATGTTTTGACGACTTCCGTGGCGCAGTGGTATGCGCGGTGGATTTATAAGACGGAGGTCCTGGGTTCGATTCCCGGCGGGACAGATTGAGATTTTTGTTAATTTGTCTGGGTCTGGCTGGTGGGAGGCTTTCGCCGTGGCTAGTTACCACCCTACCGACAAAGACGTACCGCCAAGCGAATAAGCGTTCCGGTACGATGTCATGTAGAAACCGAAAGGGGTGTGGATTTCATCCTACTCCTAACAAATTAGCCTGCTTCCATCTTAGATTGCATCATCACTTAACATCAGGTGTGACAGCAGTCAAGGGCTAACTTGTAGTCGATAAAAAAAAATAAGGCAATGGTTTATTTTCACAGACATAGAAACCTTGCTTCTAAATGTTTTAAATAAAAAGAAATATGTAGTTTGGTTATCATTTCTAAAGCACGTCGGACTTTTTAACCGACGAAAAAACACGGAGGAGGTTCTCAATTCGACACGTATTTTTTTTTTATGTATGATCACGCATAACTTTTTACAGAGTTGTCCGATTTTGATAATTCTTTTTTTATAGAAAGGGAATACTTCCAAGGTGGTCCCATTGTCATCACGTTAGGATCTGATGATGATATCCTGGGGAAATTGAAGGAACTCTTCAAATTTTTGAGGCACGCTTACAGCGTTTTCGGTTTTTGTCTAAGTATCGGTATCTTTTTGGCTACTAGTGACGTATCATATACTATGACAGTATAGTACGAGTACGTTTCGTGGCGATAAATCACTAAAAAGTTAGAAATAATTTTTTTTAAATAAAAATAGAACCGACTCAAAACGCACTAAAAAGTAAAAAATAACTGTGTCATTTAGTTACTTTAATTTACTTAAGCATATCTAGGAGTCGGTGCCAGCCAAGGTTTCTACTTTAAGGACGTTACCTAGAACCCACAAACTGCTTTACTGCGTAAAATAAATGTTTCTTAAACGTCTCATTATATTATGTAGAAGCAAAAATATTAGTTATAAGTTAATAATTTATTACGCCATTATAACAAAATTTTCGCTGGCGAAATGAAACGAACACTAAGTTCGATATCCACCACCTACAAGCCTCGGATGTGTCTACAGAAATACCTACCACATGTCGAGACACAGAATATTTTCGCATAATAACAACAGGATCGATCGAAAAATGTCTTCAACTTTTGAAGAGTCATCATAATAAGTTCATTATAAGTTGAAAGGGATACAATATATGACACCAATACTTGACAGCACTATCACTTAGCATCATATGAGTTGGCGGTGAAGTGTTTCGGTATCTTATATGCTAAAGAAAGAGCCTTTTACAAGCAAAGGAGAATGCCAGACAATGTATAGGTCTTTAACCCAGTAATAAAAGCACATTGTACAAAAATGTATTATGCATCATTTTATTGCATTTTTTTTACTATTTAATATAAATTACATTTAAAAGTTCTACAAGTCGGAGTATTCGATACAAGCCTAACGTTGGTTATTTCCCATTTCCGTGAACAACCAGATAGCACAGCAATCACACCAACATGACAATCGGAAAGCTTCATTAAATACATTTTAAACAGGCTCAACGACTCTGGATACTAACCTTTTAGAGCACACTTTTGATGAAAATACAATAAAAACTATTTAAAAGGCTAGAACCCAGTGCAACAATAAAGATTTAAAAATGCGTAAATTAAAAGGAAATAGTTTAATTACTTTTTTTAACAGAATTTTATTCCGACGTCCAACAGTAAAAATGGCTTATTGTAAAACATTTATATAATAATAGGAATTTTTTAGTATATTTACAATTTGTATTCTTTCTGGGTTACGATCTGGCATTCTCCTTTGTTTCTCAAGCTTAACCTTATTTTAGCGCTTTCCATTAGTAAGATATCTATGCGTAGCTTGTCGCTCGCTCTATGATAAGAAAATATTTTTCAACATTACCGTACTTATTATACTTATGTATTAGTTGCGATAAGAAATGAGGTAAAAATAAACATACATGTTGTAAATACAGCACGTACTGCGTCGCCGCGCGCTATCTCACCCCACAGGCACGCCAGATAGCGATCGCTTATCGATACACATTGTTTGATTTGATTTCCTTTAGTACGGGCAAAATCCTTCTCTTTCTCTCTTTAGTTAAATTTACTTTTTGTCTTTGATATCCTTTACTAGCAGTCGCCCGCGACTTCATCCGTGTGAAAACCTCTTAGGTACCCTTTTAATTTTAAAGACAGACTTTCGTATAAAGTGTGCTCTTTCCCCGAGATTCCCGTCAACCAATATCCTCCGTCTCGCCCCGTGTACTAAAGATCTACATTTTTGTTGAACATTGTACGATATTACAGTACATTAACATTAACAATATACATTTATTTATAACTTTTAACAAATGCATTAATTTCGACCAAATTTGATTACCCTAAAAACGGTTCTAGTGAGTTAAGCTTAAAAGATAGACATATACTGTCGTGGACATTTTTTTAGATAATTTAAAGAGGAATAATTTTTGGTATCTTGAACCGTTTTCGCAGCGCACGCAATGGAAGCCCTCAAGGATGAATAATTTCCCCCGTTTTTTTATATTTTCTATTATTTCTTCGGTCCTAATAGTTGCAGCGTGATATTATATAGCCTAAAGCCTTCCTAGATAAATGGTCTATTCAACACAAAAAGAATTTTTCAATTCGAACCAGTAGTTCCTGAGATAAGCGCGTTCAAACAAACAAACAAACTCTTCAACTTTATAATATTAGTATAGATTATGGATTAAATGTTTTGCTCCCTTTCGTTAGTTAAATTGATCTGTTATCGAGCTAGTCTCTAAATAGAGGTCAAGTTGACTAAAATTGCGATTTTCTATGACGCTCTTAAGGGCTTCATAACGCCCTGACAGGGTCCATGTTATAAAGTTTAATGCTTGCTAGTACAATTGTTTTGACGACCTCCGTGGCGCAGTAGTATGCGCGATGGATTTATAAGACGGAGGTCCTGGGTTCGATTCCCGGCGGGGCAGATTGAGATTTTTCTTAATTTGTCTTGGTCTGGCTGGTGAGAGGCCTTTGCCGAGGGTAGCTACCACCCTACCGACAAAGACGTATCGCCAAGCGATTTAGCGTTCCGGTACGATGTCGTGTAGAAACCGAAAGGGGTGTGAATTTTCGTCCCACTCCTAACAAGTTAGCCCGCTTCCATCTTAGACTGCATCAACACTTAACATCAGGTGTGATAGCAGTCAAGGGCCAACTTGTAGTCGATAAAAAAAAAAAGAATATTATAATGCATGACAAAAATGCTAAATAAATAAATAAGTTTGAACAAGTCTACAATATATATAATGAATGTACCGACGATGAATTGTATATTTCATATAAGACTTTGTTTAATGCTAATTTAGATGACCTCGGTTAAACACTGGCCGCATACTACAAAAAAGTAGCAAGTACCGCAAAGATGTATAGTGTACCGTCATAATATCACTTAGTACGAGAAGATCATGAACATCTGGTATCATTTCAGAATTAACTCGATTTACAATAAACATGTTATCTTTGTATATAAATATAACATATAGCCTGTAAGCCACAGTGTACAAAAATTCTAATGCTATTTGTTTGTGTTGTCCCGTAGGAGAGCGGACAGCGCGAGGTAATCATAACCGCTGATCCCTTGCACTACGATTTAGTCTGATGACTTTATAAATAAAACGAAATTATAGAAGTTTTCTTAAGTATAAATGAGAATAGCGAAAGGATTTTTTTGTTCAAGTACATCTAATATCAAAGAAATCTAGCGACTTTGCAGTTACTGTAAAAGTATCTGCTCACTACACAAATAGCGGGTCAATACGTTGCGTAATAATATAAACGGGTAAATGATAATAACCTTGATTAAATATTTATAAACAAGTCGATATTTACGAGACCTTAAAGTGATGAATCTTTAAGTGATAACTAGCTGAAATGGTTCGTTCTTCCATATTTTTAAGCTATCGCATAGCTTCTATCGCGGGCCTTGAGCGTGGAGACCGAAGCCAGAAATTCCGTAACAAAAAAACCTAACACCCCCCACTCCGATTAGTTTTTTCAGATTGTCTTATGCGGGTCTTTGTTCGCCATAACAACATAACATGTTGAATACACCGGTTCTCGTCCGATCACCGGAGTTAAGCAACATCGGGCTCGGTCAGTACTTGGATGGGTGACCGCGTGGGAACACCGCGTGATGTTGGCTTTTTTTTAATTTTTTTTTTAATTTAAATTTATAATTATATATTTATAAATTTAAATTACAAAAAAATTATAAAAAAAAACTAAAAAAAATAAAAATTTAAGAAGCCAACATCACGCGGTGTTCCCAGGCGGTCACTCATCCAAGTACTGACCGCGACTGATGTTGCTTAACTTCTATGCAATAGCTTTACCGCGGCAGTCTCCGAGTGCCACACGTCTTTTTTTAAAAGAAGTTCAGTCCAAAATGTTTCTTACTGGACACCTAAGGGAGTCGTTGCGGTGTCTCACAGCAGGCGCCGAGATAGAGGCGTTCTGTTGGTATTTGTTCTGCTAATCTCCTAACTTCGAGCGAGCTTCTGTGCTCATCTAAATCCTTAGTTGTAGTTCTGCATTCCTAATAATGAGCGTACAATAAATAGATAAAAGGATACAGAAAAGCCATTCTTTCGTTGACCCTGTGTAGTGAGCGAATACATTTACGAGTATGTCGACACTAAGCATATAGTCTACAGACTAAATTACGAATTCGCATGTACTGTTATGTTGGATATATGATATGTACTGTTGTATGTATGTACTATGTACGGTATATTGTGTACGGTAGGCTGATCGGAAGTCTTTCAGTCCATTGCCGAGAACCTAACAGTCGTGACCTTTTGCTGCGTAATAATGTCTTGATACATCGTGACCTTAGGTAATCAAATGGCTAGCATAATGCGGACATTTTCTAAGGCCGTTTCGACCGCCGTAAAACTTGAATATAACTTGAAAAAATAATGATTTGAATGTTAAATATTTTCATCCCTTTTTTAATCCCCTTGACGTTCATATATCCCAGCTGATGGATGCTACTGCTGGAGGCATATCTCCTATAAGGACCTTTTGAACACAACTTCACATAGCATTCTTTTAATCGTTACTTGAAAAATAAAAGAATTTCAAACAATATATTCATAACTAAAATTAAGAATTTCAAACAATATATTCATACCTAAAATTAGCTTTTCGTTATAGTTTAGATGTAAACATTTTATATGAGTAGTTTTAAAAAATTAATGTATGTACTTGTACTGATACAAATACATATTATAGCACAGGACTGAGAGACTTCCGGTAACTCAGGTGAAAGCTTCATGGATTTTATTTAGGACTTAAGGATATGTTACAAAATAATTATTATAAATTACACTACTAAATCGTATTATACTTATTTAAAACCATAATTATCTCAATCTAAATAATATGTACTCGTAATGTAGCATAGGGTTGCCAATCATGTATTGCTAAATATGGAACATTTATTAAATTTTAATTAAGTAAATAAAATAAATTTATTTAACTAAAGTTTTGGGCAAAGTTTTTTAATTTAAATTATTAATTCTGTAATCATGTTTACCATTTTGTATTAAAGAAATACTATAAATAATAATTTGCGTCTAAAGCAAACAAAATAGTGTTTCTCCTTAATGAAAGTTAAATTATTTTTATTTTGATCCGACTTTAAATTATTCATTAAAGCAAATGTTCAATTTAAATTGTACTAACATTAATCTTCGTGGAGTTTATTAAACCAAAGTCAACTTTACAATTTGTCATGTTACTTTTCAAGTTATATTAAGTAAGAGAAAACTTTTTCTTTATCCCATTTCTCATTATTAGTAATGTTAGTGTAGTTAAGAAATAAAATAATAAAACATTTTAATACAATAAATGTTAAAAAAAATTATTTCCATACAAAAAAGTTGGCAACCCTAATCTAGTATAATATTTTGATTAGTTAATATTATTATAATATTTTAATCATCATACTAACATCACAAATCCCTTGGATGATTCTTATACCGAGTAGAATCCCAAATCACAAGTTTGAATTTGCACCAAACCATGTGACTAATATGCATAAAAATATGAGGGTATATAGAAACATTAATGTAATTTAGTTTTCTTTTTTTTTCATTCTGTATTTATTCGATGGACGTTGGTAGGTATGGCCTTTGTTTGTGATCATCCATTAATTAAAACACGACGTTTTTATGGATATAGCGACTACAAGGGTTAATACAAAATTCTAGGTGACGTCTCGAGATTTGTAAAAATGTATGTTTTCATTTGTTTATGGATTTGATTTATTTAGGTCCTCAAAGTTTTAATTTTAGACTTATTAAAAATTATTATTATATTTTATTTAAATATTGAATAAAGGACATGGCCGGAATTAGTATGGAGCTGTGCCCCGAAAAAAAAATGTGCGTTCGTGACATATAGTACCTTATTTTAAAGCTAACGAGTATTAGAATATCGCTATTTAAGTTTTCGCCTAATTATTTCAAATAGCAACGATTTTACCGTCGTTTACCAAAGTGTTATATAGTTAATAGCAAATAATACCTCACTGGTCCAATAGTTAGGCTATATGTTAGGGTTAAGACCATTGGTATATAATAAGATTGAGTGGGTACTAAACATTTATTCTAGTTTATCAAAGCGAATTAATTCATCCCGGTCATTATTATTACATAACATATGACTGTTCCATATAAAAAAAAATATACTTGTACACTCTTTTGCATGTCGCGTGGTTGTGCGCAGCCGCATTTTTACAATAAAAAAGCGTAAATCTTTATTTTATTATTATAATTATGTTTATAATATTAACTTTAGCTTACAGTGTTTTGTTAGTCGTATTTTTTATTTTTAATTACAAACAAAAGTCCTAAATACAGATAGAATATGTATTATATGTGTATCCAAACTTATAAGCTAATGCGAGTCAAAGAAATATCCAAAATAAACTGCTTGCTTTATTTTTTTATTTTTTTTAACATATTAATAAATATTGCAAATTCTATTCAATTTGGGGGCAGAATCCGGCCATGTCCTTTACGTCTCGAAATTCATTTAAATTATAACAACAACATATATTTAGAAAAGAGTTTTTCATCCCTTTTAACCCTCAACCCAAAAGTACTTGCACGTTTAACCTTTATATTTTAATTACAAAATCGTGACGTCACTTAAGGGCAGAGCAAAAGACGACGTGATTAATGGATGGTCCTTGATGATTTTTTAATTCTTCCGTATTTAGTTTATACGTATTTGCCTGAAGTATTGGTCCTGTGTAAATATACTCGTACAACATAATGAGCTTTTCATGTCTTGTGTGCGTTTGGGAAGGCAGCTCACATGATGCATGAGGCGACTAAATGTGATGTGATTCTAGATTGTGCCGAATCTGGTGAGAATATTGAAGAACTTAATTTTGGCGGGCTACTCACCGGAGCATGACGTCAGCGGCGTGTCGGATCCATTCCTTCAGGTAACATTGACATTATCACCATCATTTTCAGCATATTTTTATTTATTTTTATTTTATTTTGGCAAAAACAGTCATTACAAGTAAAAAGTTTTACATTAAAGAAAAAATACATGTGTAACAATAGACAATACATTGCCGAAGATTTGTACATAAAAAAAAGGAAAAGATATGTTATTTATGTGATAACAGCATTAATAAGATAATATTAGTAAGAAATAATATAATATTAGCAAGAAAGGAAAAAAAAAGAAAAGGAAAACAACGATAACGTGTATATTTATACAATGTTCTCGTACCAATATGTGTTAAGAAACAACTAAAGGTATTTCTTCAAACATTTCTTTTTAATATTACTTATTGAGGTGGAGCATAAGTCAATATCAAAAAATTCATCATTATAAAGTTTCATTGCACGATTAACGTAACAGTTGCCTGTGTATTTTTTTTTAAATGATGATGGTAAAAATTTTAACGCCTACCCACCAGGCTTTCTACCTTGTAACGAGACGGGCTTGTAAAGCTCACTGTGCTGCTTTAACACGGACGGGCTTAGGTTGATAATGTTTTACTTTGTAACTATCACTGTCAGTTAACAATGACGGCCAAAAGTACTCTCCGAAGCACGTGGGTAAACACGTTCCGACTTGGGCCAGAAAAATTTTATTAAGTATTGCTTGGAAAAAGCAGGTTAGTGTTTCATAGCCAACCCAGAAATAGAACCCAGAACCACTAAACCAACGAAACAGACATCATATTTATATACTCGTAGGTATTATGATTAAAATACATGTAGTACCTGGTTGATCGACCTTTGCTCGGTATTATTATTTTTGAAATTATATATTTTCTAAAAATTAAACCTTTTGAAAGCGAATAATCGATCTAGACGACCGATTAATCACCCACAAAAACCCTGCATAAAAAAATTCATGAAAATTTTTGACGACCTCCGTGGCGCAGTGGTATGCGCGGTGGATTTATAAGACGGAGGTCCTGGGTTCTATCCCCGGCGGGGCAGATTGAGATTTTTCTTGATTTGTCTTGGTCTGGCTAGTGGGAGGCTCTCGCTGTGGCTAGTTACCACCCTACCCACAAAGACGTACCGCCAAGCGATTTAGCGTTCCGGTGCGATATCGTGTAGAAACCGAAAGGGGTGTAGATTTCAACGTACTCCTCACAAGTTAGCCCGCTTCCATCTTACACTGCATCATCACTTAACATCAGGTGTGATAACAGTCAAGGGCCAACTTGTAGACGATAAAAAAAAATATTGTCAACAGTTTATTATTATACATAAGAATTGATCGTTTAGAGGTAATATAGATAAATATAATATTATGCCAATATATATCTCTTATTTTCATATGCATCGTTCCGAACAAAAAATCTCTTATGTATGTAAATGTGTTGATATTCAGCTCACAGACTCCGAAAACAATATCACAGGAAACAATAGGATTACAATATATGCCTCAGGGGAAAATATCAGCTCGCGACTCTGACCTACTTGTTCCATCATGCCGTAGGATCCCCTTTGTATGAACATTTATTTTATAACTACATCGCATTGTGTTGAGTTGACCTCTATAGTATAGGTTCTTCAACTAAGAATAAGGCGAACATTCTTTTTATTATAAAATTATGCATTCAGCTTAAAATTACACCTAAATAATAAGGCAAGAAATGATTTTTTTGTCTACATAGAAGTGAAGAGCTAAGTAGAGATAAAACGATTTCCTTGATATCTTTTATTACCGTTCGGAACCGGAAGGTCGTTTATAGCCCTGCGTGTGTTTTTTTTATTTGAAATCACTATATTATTAACATATATTTGAACGACTTGCTTTAAAGGAGAATGCCAGATCCTAACCCAGAAAGACCACAAATTGTAAATGTACTAAAAATATCTTATTATTACATAAATGTTTTACAATAAGCCATTTTTACTGTTGGACATCTGAATAAAATTGTGTTAAAAAAAGTAATTAATCTGTTTCCTTTTAGTTTACACTCTTTACGCATTTTTAAATCTTTATTATTGCACAGGGTTCTGGCCATTTAAATCGTTTTTATTGTATTTTCATCAAAAGTGGGCTCTAAAAGGCTAATATCCAGAGTCGTTATGCCTGTTTAAAAATGTATTTAATGAAGCTTTGCGACTGTCATGTCAGTGTGACAACCAATACGGAAATGGACGATAACCAACGTTAGGCTCGTGTAGAATACTCCGAGTTCTAGAGCTTTTAAACGTAATTTATATTAAATAGTTAAAAAATGCAATAAAATGATGCATAATACATTGTTGTACAATATGTTTTTATTAGTGGGTTAAAGTTCTATACATTGTCTGGCATTCTCCTTTAACCATTTAAGCCAGCCATTTATGTAAGCAACTCTTAAGATAAGGTTTTAAAAAAGGTTCGTTTAACTTTTAAAAAAATATTCTTCAAATTATTAATTTCAGGTTAAAATCCTTCGCCTTCTTAGAATACTAGGCAAGAATGACGCAGAGGCGTCCGAAGCTATGAACGACATTCTTGCCCAAGTAGCCACAAACACTGAGACGAGCAAAAATGTTGGCAACACCATCCTCTACGAGACAGTCCTCTCTATAATGGACATCAAGTCTGAGAGCAGTCTTCGAGTTCTAGCGATAAACATCCTGGGGAGATTCTTGCTCAACAACGACAAGAATATACGATATGTGGCCTTGAATACCCTGTTGAGGACCGTTCACGTAGACACGTCTGCAGTGCAAAGACATAGGACCACTATATTGGAGTGTTTGAAGGTAACAATTTTTTAATATTTATTTTTTATCATTAACAGAATAATTTTATTGGCCCACTGAAAAAAAGGTATTTTTAAAGATCCGTTTATGAGTTATGAATGGTGTCAAAGAAAAGACTTGGAGAAGGTTGAAACGGTTTATTGCACTAGTTTTAGTTGTTACAATGATTGTTAGAATAAATTTGGACAACCTCCTCGTGCGCGCAGCGTATGTCAATTGAACGTCGTCCGCGGTCATCCAAGGGCATAGCAATTAACTATGATTTGCATATTAGTTTAACCCGGTAAATTAAAATTAACTTAAAATTAACAGGTATAACTGTGGTAGTTATACTATACCGATGTTTTGTCTAAGCATATTTTGGACGGCCTCCGTGGCGCAGATTTATAACAGAGAGGTAGGGGGTTCGATTGACGGTTGGATCGATTGAGGCTTCTAATGGACTAGCTTGTAGAAGGCTTCAGGCCTGGCTACTATACCATCCTGTCGGCATTTGCATTATTGCATCATTTACCATGTGTTATTGCAGGCGCTTATAGTGACTGAAAGAAATTGTAAATTATAAAGCAAATACATAATAATTAATTAAATACCATGTTTTAATACCTTTTTTGAGAACTTTATGTGACTCTGTTTTATTATGAAATAGATATCACAACTTGATCAGTAAACTTAGCCGTGTATTATACCACAATTTTTACCAAAATTTTTACAATAAATACCACAATTTTTGCTAGAACAAAAATAAAAATTTACTTACTTAAACACACACACACGCACACACATCACACGCGCGCACGCACCCACGCACGCACACACGCACACACACGTACGCATAAACACACACGCACACGCATAAAGATACGCACTCACATAAGTAACTAAACTTGGGTCAATATAATTGCTTTTATTTTTTTATTTTATTTTAACTATTGTAACTGCATTTTCTTTCTTTTTTAATTTTTGTGTAAAACATTGCTTATATTTTTGTGTAAAACACTGGCCCCTAAGATACGGGCTTACCTAGTTTAGGGGCCAGGGGTTCATTGTGTAAGCTAATCCGTAATTTTCCAAATAAATATATTCTTATATTATATTCTTATATTGGTATAAATCCGACACCTTGCGTCGAGTATCAAATGTCAATTCGATTATTTCCAATTGATTCCTACTGTGATTCACACATTCATAGATTGAATGATCTTTAATTAAAAGTTTTAAATAGCAGTAATACTTGCTTTAATAGGTGAAACTAAATAAAAGCTTGTAAAACAATAACTATGCTAAAGCCAAACCCGATTGAGAATGCTTGTCAACAAACAAATTTAAAATGAAGGTAGATAATGCAACACATTTTATGCCTAATTAATTTAAAAATTATGATTTGTTATTTTGAAAAAAAACATATTGAATATATTAATTACTTTTAAGCTTACTAATCTAATTTATTGTCACGAATTTGTCATTAACTAGTTAATTTAAAAAAATAGGTGTAAAATGACTTGGGGTTTTTACCTTCATTTTTAATTTGTTTGTTGACAAGCATTTTCAATCGAGTTTGGCTTTAGTATAGTGTTCAGCTTCGTACACTCCTAATTTTTGCGAGGCACAATGTTTGTGCAGAGTTCGCAATTCCAGTGGATTCTCAGATGATCCATTGCCAGGAGGTGGTGATATACGCAAGCAACTGAATTAGCAATAAATATAGAAGTTAATCTGCATTGGAGCAGCGTGGAGGGTCTACGTTCCATATCGCCTCTCTTATAATGATGATCATAGAAGTTACATGAACATGGTGGACTTTGCACTTATGTAACGCAATACATAGGATGTTTTTTTTTCAGTGTACGACATAAGCGGTTTCGAGATTAACGGTTTAACTAAGTTTATTCCGCTAAAAAAAATACCTAAAAACGCTATTAAGTTTATTTAAACATACCCAGTAGGTCTAAAAAATTTATTGAGTAAAGGAAACTAAAAACACTTCCTATCGATTATTTTTGATTAAATGCTTGAAACGCATTCAAAAATGCCGCTCGTTTTTTCGTTACATTAGGCCGAGAGAGGCATAGATATTTCAGATATCGCTATTGGGCGACGTTTCTCGTTATCTTTACTCGACATATCTCTTCCGAGCGCATAATAGGCTTACTGCTCGTGGATTATTATAAAACGTCTCTTCCTCAGGACCCCGACGTCTCGATACGTCGTCGCGCCATGGAACTGTCATTCGCGCTCATAAACGGACAGAACATCCGCGCGATGATGAAGGAGCTGCTCTCGTTCCTGGAGCGCTCGGACGCGGAGTTCAAGGCGCACTGCTCCAGCGCCATGGTGCTGGCGGCGGAGAGATACGCGCCGTCCAGCAAGTGGCATCTCGACACTCTGTTCCAGGTCTTGCTGAAGGTAAGGGCTCACTAGTGGTAGTACATCCGCGCGATGATGAAGGAGCTGCTCTCGTTCCTGGAGCGCTCGGACGCGGAGTTCAAGGCGCACTGCTCCAGCGCCATGGTGCTGGCGGCGGAGAGATACGCGCCGTCCAGCAAGTGGCATCTCGACACTCTGTTCCAGGTCTTGCTGAAGGTAAGGGCTCACTAGTGGTAGTACATCCGCGCGATGATGAAGGAGCTGCTCTCGTTCCTGGAGCGCTCGGACGCGGAGTTCAAGGCGCACTGCTCCAGCGCCATGGTGCTGGCGGCGGAGAGATACGCGCCGTCCAGCAAGTGGCATCTCGACACTCTGTTCCAGGTCTTGCTGAAGGTAAGGGCTCACTAGTGGTAGTACATCCGCGCGATGATGAAGGAGCTGCTCTCGTTCCTGGAGCGCTCGGACGCGGAGTTCAAGGCGCACTGCTCCAGCGCCATGGTGCTGGCGGCGGAGAGATACGCGCCGTCCAGCAAGTGGCATCTCGACACTCTGTTCCAGGTCTTGCTGAAGGTAAGGGCTCACTAGTGGTAGTACATCCGCGCGATGATGAAGGAGCTGCTCTCGTTCCTGGAGCGCTCGGACGCGGAGTTCAAGGCGCACTGCTCCAGCGCCATGGTGCTGGCGGCGGAGAGATACGCGCCGTCCAGCAAGTGGCATCTCGACACTCTGTTCCAGGTCTTGCTGAAGGTAAGGGCTCACTAGTGGTAGTACATCCGCGCGATGATGAAGGAGCTGCTCTCGTTCCTGGAGCGCTCTGACGCGGAGTTCAAGGCGCACTGCTCCAGCGCCATGGTGCTGGCGGCGGAGAGATACGCGCCGTCCAGCAAGTGGCATCTCGACACTCTGTTCCAGGTCTTGCTGAAGGTAAGGGCTCACTAGTGATCACCACCATCACCGCGCCATGTGGAGCTACTCTCGTTTTTAAACAAGGAAAAGGTTAAATAGAATTGTTCTGTAATTTAACGCTAATTAAGAAAGTGAATAATTAAATATTTACATTGTTATGAATAATATTTTTGTGCGTGTTCATTTCAGGCAGGCAACTATCTGCGTGACGACACCGTGTCCAACACCATACAGATAGTGTCGGCGGCGCCGGGCGAGCGCCAGGCGTACGCGTCCATGCGCCTGTGGACGTCGCTCGAGCGCTCCGCCGTGTCCGCGGACGCCACCGAGAAGCAGCCCCTCATACAGGTACAGCAACTATCTGCGCGACGACACCGTGTCCAACACCATACAGATAGTGTCGGCGGCGCCGGGCGAGCGCCAGGCGTACGCGTCCATGCGCCTGTGGACGTCGCTCGAGCGCTCCGCCGTGTCCGCGGACGCCACCGAGAAGCAGCCCCTCATACAGGTACAGCAACTATCTGCGCGACGACACCGTGTCCAACACCATACAGATAGTGTCGGCGGCGCCGGGCGAGCGCCAGGCGTACGCGTCCATGCGCCTGTGGACGTCGCTCGAGCGCTCCGCCGTGTCCGCGGACGCCACCGAGAAGCAGCCCCTCATACAGGTACAGCAACTATCTGCGCGACGACACCGTGTCCAACACCATACAGATAGTGTCGGCGGCGCCGGGCGAGCGCCAGGCGTACGCGTCCATGCGCCTGTGGACGTCGCTCGAGCGCTCCGCCGTGTCCGCGGACGCCACCGAGAAGCAGCCCCTCATACAGGTACAGCAACTATCTGCGCGACGACACCGTGTCCAACACCATACAGATAGTGTCGGCGGCGCCGGGCGAGCGCCAGGCGTACGCGTCCATGCGCCTGTGGACGTCGCTCGAGCGCTCCGCCGTGTCCGCGGACGCCACCGAGAAGCAGCCCCTCATACAGGTACAGCAACTATCTGCGCGACGACACCGTGTCCAACACCATACAGATAGTGTCGGCGGCGCCGGGCGAGCGCCAGGCGTACGCGTCCATGCGCCTGTGGACGTCGCTCGAGCGCTCCGCCGTGTCCGCGGACGCCACCGAGAAGCAGCCCCTCATACAGGTACAGCAACTATCTGCGCGACGACACCGTGTCCAACACCATACAGATAGTGTCGGCGGCGCCGGGCGAGCGCCAGGCGTACGCGTCCATGCGCCTGTGGACGTCGCTCGAGCGCTCCGCCGTGTCCGCGGACGCCACCGAGAAGCAGCCCCTCATACAGGTACAGCAACTATCTGCGCGACGACACCGTGTCCAACACCATACAGATAGTGTCGGCGGCGCCGGGCGAGCGCCAGGCGTACGCGTCCATGCGCCTGTGGACGTCGCTCGAGCGCTCCGCCGTGTCCGCGGACGCCACCGAGAAGCAGCCCCTCATACAGGTACAGCAACTATCTGCGCGACGACACCGTGTCCAACACCATACAGATAGTGTCGGCGGCGCCGGGCGAGCGCCAGGCGTACGCGTCCATGCGCCTGTGGACGTCGCTCGAGCGCTCCGCCGTGTCCGCGGACGCCACCGAGAAGCAGCCCCTCATACAGGTACAGCAACTATCTGCGCGACGACACCGTGTCCAACACCATACAGATAGTGTCGGCGGCGCCGGGCGAGCGCCAGGCGTACGCGTCCATGCGCCTGTGGACGTCGCTCGAGCGCTCCGCCGTGTCCGCGGACGCCACCGAGAAGCAGCCCCTCATACAGGTACAGCAACTATCTGCGCGACGACACCGTGTCCAACACCATACAGATAGTGTCGGCGGCGCCGGGCGAGCGCCAGGCGTACGCGTCCATGCGCCTGTGGACGTCGCTCGAGCGCTCCGCCGTGTCCGCGGACGCCACCGAGAAGCAGCCCCTCATACAGGTACAGCAACTATCTGCGCGACGACACCGTGTCCAACACCATACAGATAGTGTCGGCGGCGCCGGGCGAGCGCCAGGCGTACGCGTCCATGCGCCTGTGGACGTCGCTCGAGCGCTCCGCCGTGTCCGCGGACGCCACCGAGAAGCAGCCTCTCATACAGGTACAGCAACTATCTACACGACGATATGGATATTATCGTCACTATACAGATATAAATTTTGAAAATAAACTAATATTAAAAACTGCGGAGACGGCTAGATTTGAAACCATGTCTCATTGGCTATCGCGGCTAGAACGTCCTACCACTGCACCGTAGTACTAGGCCTCTTATTAAGAATTTATATTTGAATGCGCAATGTTTGTCTGACAGTTGGAGGTTCTGCATGTCATCAGCTCAAAACTGTTTGAAGATCTATACAGAAGCCTATGTCAAGTAGAGAAATCTATGGTATGATTTATTTTTTTTTTCAGGTGGCAGCGTGGACGATCGGCGAGTATGGCGACATGCTGGTGTCGGAGGCCAGTAACGCTATATCAATGGTCGACGATGAGGGCGTCGGTGAGACTCTTTGTTATTAGCGACATACTCTGTTAGCCGAATATGAGCTTATCATTTATTCTTAGGATCATCCGCATAGATGAAAATTAGTTATTCTCCAAGCGAGATGGATTACGGTGTGATTTTGCTTTAAGTGCCCATTATATTTTGCGGTTCTATATCAATAAATCATAAAGTAGCAGTTCTGGACATTTAGTGAAATACATTTTTTTAAATTTTTGACTCAAAAATAACAAAATAGTGGACACATTATTATCAAACAAACCACGCGTTAGTTCACAAGTGGAAGCAAAGGTCACAACGGCCCGGCGATAAACGCGCTAGCCCGTCTATTGTGTGACCGTCCGACCGTCAAATTCTGTTTAAAATAAATAAATTTAGTGAATGATAATTTTCTTATTTTTCAGTTAAACAAAAAAAGAAAAAATACGTCTTTATTAATTTTTTTTATTTACAAAATATATAAATTTGTGTATCTACTAAAATTTTTTTTTTCCTGTATGTCTACATAATTCAGTCAAAATAATGTCTACTATATGTGTTGACGAAATGTCCTTAATACATGAAAATACGTATTATTTCAGACGACTTCACCCGTCCTACAGAAGAATATGTGATAGACATATACCAGAAGCTGCTCTGGTCCACACAGCTGTCCATCACCACCAAGGAGTATCTGCTGCTGTCGCTGGCCAAGCTGTCCACCAGGTTCACCACTCGGCCTAGCCAAGAGTGAGTCCATACATTACTAGCTCGAATATTCAATAGAAGCGAACAGTGAAAGCTTATGTAAGACTTTCTATATTATATTTGCAAAAAAAGCTCCCAGGAACCTCTCTAACTATTGATGAAAACCGCACGACAGACCGTTCTGTAGGCGTCGACAGACATACAGGCACGGCGGGGAACTTTGTTTTATAATATGTAAGGATATATATTAATTATAGGTAAAAATAACGCATGTGTTTTTTATTTATATGTATAAGTATTAAATGCGGGCTTCATAAGAAGGCTCAGAGTCACTCAGCGGGCGATGGTGCGAGCAATGCTCGGAGTATCTCTGCGTGATCGAATCAGATATGAGGAGATCCGCGGAAGAACCAAAGAAACCGACATAGCTCAGCGAGTCGCAGAACTGAAGTGGCAATGGGCGGGGCACGTAGTTCGAACAGCTGATGGACGTTGGGGGCCCAAGGTGGTAGATTGGCGACCCCGCACCGGAAAGCGCAGCGTTGGTCGACCCCCAACCAGGCGGACTGACGACATCAAACGTGTCGCAGGGAGCCGCTGGCAACAGGCGGCTCGGGATCGTTGTGTTTGGAAGTCCCTAAAAAAGGCCTATGTCCAACAGTGGACGTCTACAGGCTGGTAATGATGATGATGATGATAATGATAAGTATTAAATTATTTTCTTTTTTTACTAAAACTACGAAATTATACCAACGATTGTGATTTGTTTACAGCAAAATCCGGGTCATAATAGACACTTTCGGTTCACATATCCACATTGAGCTGCAGCAGAGAGGCGTCGAACTGTCGCAGCTTTACAAGTGAGTTGTAGCATTTAGTGATAATAGTAATTATCATCCTTGGGCCTGTGTGCACCTTTTGTGATGCAGTGATGTCAAAGAAAGAGGCATCTGAGCAGGAGCGCGAGCGAACTGACCCAGCTCGAAGACGCAATCGCCGACACATTCCCGCTCGAAACGCCAATAGTCTCAGGCGTAGAGGCACCTAGGTCGCGAGCTGCTATTTTGGGGGCTCTGGCAGCCTCATCACCATCTTGAAAGCGTCCACGGGCTAGACCAGGGGGCGTACTATTTGTCCCCGAGCTAAGCCTCTATGGGCAATGTGCAAGGGAGGCACTGGTATTCGTTGGTTCATAGAGATCCCAGAGTCTCCCTTATTGCACTGAGATGGCCACCGAGGGGGTTTTAGTGGGTAAAAATCCCACATAACCTGACCTTTCCCTCAAATGTTGGGTATCTTTGAGAAGATTCCTCCCCCGTTAACAAAAAAAAAGGCCTGTGTGCACCAAGATTTCGGTTATCATAATCAACGGTTAACATAAGCTAAACGCATTGACATATTAATACTATGGACTTCGGGTCAGCGATAAAAAGTGTCCGAACCAAAAGTAAGCCAAAACGCGAAATGACTTCCAATCGCAATTCAGTCTCATATTAGCTGACTGACAGAATACACGTCAATAATGCCGTAATGTGTTATGAAAAACTTGTAGGAACTACCCGAGTAAGGTGAGAAAAGAAGACGGTGTACCATATTTTCAGTAAGTAAATATTTACTGATGATTTTAAAGTATTATTTTGCTTTGAAACAGGCTATTTTATTAAAATTTTAATAAACTATAGAAACGAATTGCATAACCAACCAAAATGAACACAAGTATCTATCTGTCCTTTTCCCATACGCTACCCGCGTATAGGATAGAAGGAGTGCAATATATTTATCTATTTAACCACATTTAGTTCGGATCTGCCGTGAGCAATAGAATGTTTTAGAACAACGACTGCATAGAGTTATTTTGTTGTTTAACATTTGAATTATTTACTTACTTAATTTTTGAATTAAAATAATTAGATTATTTTCAATTCAAAAATTTTTATTTATTATGTTAACTTTTATTTTTTATGTCATGAATATTAATCAAATATCTTTGACCATAATGGTATATTAATTTGATAACTATAAGAATTATCTACATGAAATTAGGAACAGTTATTTAAAAAAGTGATCTAACGTCATTGAAGTAAAAAAATATATTTTCAGTTTAAATAAAAAGAGGAAAATATCGAGAACTTGAAATTTCAAAGTAAAGAACTATATCGAGTGGCATATCATTTTGTACATTTGTGGATTTGATTTGTAATTAAATATTATTATAACTAATTATTATTTTATACAAGATAATTACAACAATTATTATTTGGTACAAGATTTATCCCAGCATATAGAGGTCAGGGATATGTAAATATAAATTAAAATTTGTTGTAAATATAATATTTAAATATAAGATGCCAAAAAAATTTGAAAGCTACCGACTCCACACCATTTATGTTGTCCTATTTTCACGAGAAGCTGTCATGTCAAAAAAAGGCTGCCATGGTAACCGTCAATCGAAGCTGATTACTTATTGCATGCAATTAGACCGTTGCAAATTAGACTGTATAACAATACGATAAGACATACATTACAATGTTATTTTGTGTATAAAAACATAAATACATCCTAGTGTGTATAAAATATCTTGGGACACTTTTGACGTAAATTTTGCATTAGACCCGAAGTCCATAGTATTAATATGTCAATGGCTAAACGTAACCGGCGGTTATCTTAACCGAGCTTACGTTCTTAACCGGCGTACGGGTTGTCGTGAACTGTAAATTTATACTTAGCTTATGTTAACCGTTGGTTATGATAACCGAAATCTTGGTGCACACTGGCCTTAGACGTTACCAATAAGCACAGATTCCGTGGTCTCTTATAAAAGAATGCCCGATAGTGAGCACGCTTGGCAGGCGGGTTGGTCACCGCTCGTCTAGATTATTCGTACTGCAAAAATAATTAAGAAAAGAAAACAAAATTCGTTTATTTCAAGTGGGCGTTGTGGAAATGTTGGAAGGGGAAGACCTAGGCGAATGTTCTTGGACCAAATTTCGGAATCTTTAAAATAATGGCCAGTACCCCAAACTGACGAACTTGTACTGATTAATGAGAGTGGAAGAAGCTAAGGAAGTGTGCAAGGACCGTGGCAAGTGGAGGGATGTGGTCTCTGCCTACCACTACGGGAATAAGGCGTGATGTTATGTATGTATGTTGTTTATAAGAACTTAAAACATCAACTCGAAAGTCAGATTTCTGCTGTGAAAAGTCGGCAAGAAAGTCATCAGTTGTTCTTTTTACCCGACTGCGTCAGAAGGAGGGTTATGTTTTTCGAGCGTATGTATGTATGTATGTATGTCCATTTCTTCGGCACGCGCTACAGCCTAAACGGCTGAACGGATTTTGACATGCGAGGTGTCGTTGAATTTGTCAAAATTGTGGTAGTGACATAGGCTATATAAATTTTCAAAATGGCGGCTGTAAATGGGGGAAAAAATGGGGGGATGTGTGTATTTTTTTCTCTTAACTTACTAATATGGATACCAATTGAAAGGTCGTAAAAAGACCATTTCAAAAATATAAATATCATATCATGTTCATATTGTTTTTTTAACAAAAATGGCAAAAGTGTACTAAGTGTACCGTCTCATTTCTATACCATAAACTAAAACTTAAAAAGTCTGAAATAAAATTATTATTATAAAAACAAAAAACCCGACTGCTTAGAAGTTATGAACTGAAAAGAGAAAAACAAGGATCACTATATCTGTATAAAATTCTAAATACTTTATGGTGCTGCAGGCGGGGACAAACGTAGTTTTGGTAGATCTTTCTTTCCCCGCATGTTAAAGATTTTTGTCCCTGTTTGCAGTACCATAAAGTATTTAGAATTTTATACAGATATAGTGATCCTTGTTTTTCTCTTTTCAGTTCATAACTTCTAAGCAGTCGGGTTTTTTGTTTTTATAATAATAATTTTTTAACTATTGATAATTTACAATTTAATTAAATATAAATTACAAAAATGTATATATATACGATTGTTTGTTATTGTTATCAGACAATACGCGCACCTGCGGCCGGCGCTGCTGGAGCGCATGCCGCCCATGGAGGCGAGCGCCGCCGCCGAGCGCGAGCGCGACGACAGCGACACGGAGCCCGAGCAGCCGCAGACCAACCTGCAGAACGAACAGGTACGCGCCAGCTCGCACAGGCCACCGAACATGAGTTATCAGACAATACGCGCACCTGCGGCCGGCGCTGCTGGAGCGCATGCCGCCCATGGAGGCGAGCGCCGCCGCCGAGCGCGAGCGCGACGACAGCGACACGGAGCCCGAGCAGCCGCAGACCAACCTGCAGAACGAACAGGTACGCGCCAGCTCGCACAGGCCACCGAACATGAGTTATCAGACAATACGCGCACCTGCGGCCGGCGCTGCTGGAGCGCATGCCGCCCATGGAGGCGAGCGCCGCCGCCGAGCGCGAGCGCGACGACAGCGACACGGAGCCCGAGCCGCCGCAGACCAACCTGCAGAACGAACAGGTACGCGCCAGCTCGCACAGGCCACCGAACATGAGTTATCAGACAATACGCGCACCTGCGGCCGGCGCTGCTGGAGCGCATGCCGCCCATGGAGGCGAGCGCCGCCGCCGAGCGCGAGCGCGACGACAGCGACACGGAGCCCGAGCCGCCGCAGACCAACCTGCAGAACGAACAGGTACGCGCCAGCTCGCACAGGCCACCGAACATGAGTTATCAGACAATACGCGCACCTGCGGCCGGCGCTGCTGGAGCGCATGCCGCCCATGGAGGCGAGCGCCGCCGCCGAGCGCGAGCGCGACGACAGCGACACGGAGCCCGAGCCGCCGCAGACCAGCCTGCAGAACGAACAGGTACGCGCCAGCTCGCACAGGCCACCGAACATGAGTTATCAGACAATACGCGCACCTGCGGCCGGCGCTGCTGGAGCGCATGCCGCCCATGGAGGCGAGCGCCGCCGCCGAGCGCGAGCGCGACGACAGCGACACGGAGCCCGAGCAGCCGCAGACCAGCCTGCAGAACGAACAGGTACGCGCCAGCTCGCACAGGCCACCGAACATGAGTTATCAGACAATACGCGCACCTGCGGCCGGCGCTGCTGGAGCGCATGCCGCCCATGGAGGCGAGCGCCGCCGCCGAGCGCGAGCGCGACGACAGCGACACGGAGCCCGAGCCGCCGCAGACCAGCCTGCAGAACGAACAGGTACGCGCCAGCTCGCACAGGCCACCGAACATGAGTTATCAGACAATACGCGCACCTGCGGCCGGCGCTGCTGGAGCGCATGCCGCCCATGGAGGCGAGCGCCGCCGCCGAGCGCGAGCGCGACGACAGCGACACGGAGCCCGAGCCGCCGCAGACCAGCCTGCAGAACGAACAGGTACGCGCCAGCTCGCACAGGCCACCGAACATGAGTTATCAGACAATACGCGCACCTGCGGCCGGCGCTGCTGGAGCGCATGCCGCCCATGGAGGCGAGCGCCGCCGCCGAGCGCGAGCGCGACGACAGCGACACGGAGCCCGAGCCGCCGCAGACCAACCTGCAGAACGAACAGGTACGCGCCAGCTCGCACAGGCCACCGAACATGAGTTATCAGACAATACGCGCACCTGCGGCCGGCGCTGCTGGAGCGCATGCCGCCCATGGAGGCGAGCGCCGCCGCCGAGCGCGAGCGCGACGACAGCGACACGGAGCCCGAGCCGCCGCAGACCAACCTGCAGAACGAACAGGTACGCGCCAGCTCGCACAGGCCACCGAACATGAGTTATCAGACAATACGCGCACCTGCGGCCGGCGCTGCTGGAGCGCATGCCGCCCATGGAGGCGAGCGCCGCCGCCGAGCGCGAGCGCGACGACAGCGACACGGAGCCCGAGCCGCCGCAGACCAGCCTGCAGAACGAACAGGTACGCGCCAGCTCGCGAGACACCACCGAACATGAGTTGTTTACCGTATATATTGTAGGGGGGAAAATTATCTTGAACATCCTTGCTGAATAGTGCCGAACTCTTACCAGATAAAAACCCCTCCTACCTACCTACCACCATCACCGCAGTCTGTTTCACTCTCTTCCCTTCCTTTCATCTTCCTCCTTAACTCTCATTATGCTTTCCAGATAACATTTAACATCCCAATTCTTCAAATTATCCAACATTATACCAATCACATTTTCTCCAGTGATTTCGCATCTTACTTCCCACCTTAAATTCTCTGACAATCTGGAGCAATAAAACACAGTTTGTTCTCCATCATCAGGGGCTTTGCAGTACATATATATTTACAACAATCTGTTTTCTTGAAAATACGATGCTAGTACCAGATATGACAGCGCCTCAACTCAGGGTAGTAATGATCACAGGTCGTGGCACTCTGGAGTACACTGCCGGATTTGACCTTTGATTTGACCTCAGGTCCAAAACGGTCTGGGAGAACAAAGCCAGGGAATAACAGATCCTCTCTCCTTATCCGGGCATAAAGGGCAACCTCGAAGCCCATAGTCTACTAAATACATACTGAATCGAGCAGAGATGACCCGCAATTTACCTTACCCTGACTACAGCCCCCCGCAATAATTCAACAATTAAACTTTGTATTTCAGAACCCTCTGCTGGATTTGATCAACGGCTCCGAGCTGCTGTCCAACGGTGATGTGGAGCACACGCCCGTCACAACCACTAACAATAATTCCAGCACTAATGTAAGTATATTAGTTTATCACTAATTGCACTTCTGCGGAATTCTTTAAATTCCGCCGAGCTTATTATATTATAAAACATAGTTCCTTGCCGCGTCTGTCAGTCTGCTCGTGATGAAGTAGAAGAATGCTGAACGGATTTTTATGCAGTTTTCACCAGTGCAAGATGGCCATGACCTTTCTGGTAGATTTGACAATTGATTTTGAGTAGATTTTTCTTTGGCGGTGCACTACCCTGTTCCCCAGACTGCTTGGTCTGTTGTTCCAATTTCCACTTTAAATCGATCGTATCCTTATTAAATCGTCCCATAGATTGCTCCGAAAAACGAATGCGGCATCTGGTCTTTTGTTGTAATTTGTATGTATTGCGAGGTTCTGAACAGCGGCATGTCTGCAGGATATCCTGGACCTGCTGAGCGGGCTGGACCTGAGCGCGCCGAGCGTGCCCGCGCCCGTCGCGAGCGTCAACAACAACAACATCGCGGCGCCCTCGCTGCTACTGGACGGCCTGTTCGCTACCGAGCCGCCGCTCGCCGCGCCGCAAGGTTCGATATCATTACATATTATAAAACAAAGTCTCTCGCTGCGTCTGGACCTGCTGAGCGGGCTGGACCTGAGCGCGCCGAGCGTGCCCGCGCCCGTCGCGAGCGTCAACAACAACAACATCGCGGCGCCCTCGCTGCTACTGGACGGCCTGTTCGCTACCGAGCCGCCGCTCGCCGCGCCGCAAGGTTCGATATCATTACATATTATAAAACAAAGTCTCTCGCTGCGTCTGGACCTGCTGAGCGGGCTGGACCTGAGCGCGCCGAGCGTGCCCGCGCCCGTCGCGAGCGTCAACAACAACAACATCGCGGCGCCCTCGCTGCTACTGGACGGCCTGTTCGCTACCGAGCCGCCGCTCGCCGCGCCGCAAGGTTCGATATCATTACATATTATAAAACAAAGTCTCTCGCTGCGTCTGGACCTGCTGAGCGGGCTGGACCTGAGCGCGCCGAGCGTGCCCGCGCCCGTCGCGAGCGTCAACAACAACAACATCGCGGCGCCCTCGCTGCTACTGGACGGCCTGTTCGCTACCGAGCCGCCGCTCGCCGCGCCGCAAGGTTCGATATCATTACATATTATAAAACAAAGTCTCTCGCTGCGTCTGGACCTGCTGAGCGGGCTGGACCTGAGCGCGCCGAGCGTGCCCGCGCCCGTCGCGAGCGTCAACAACAACAACATCGCGGCGCCCTCGCTGCTACTGGACGGCCTGTTCGCTACCGAGCCGCCGCTCGCCGCGCCGCAAGGTTCGATATCATTACATATTATAAAACAAAGTCTCTCGCTGCGTCTGGACCTGCTGAGCGGGCTGGACCTGAGCGCGCCGAGCGTGCCCGCGCCCGTCGCGAGCGTCAACAACAACAACATCGCGGCGCCCTCGCTGCTACTGGACGGCCTGTTCGCTACCGAGCCGCCGCTCGCCGCGCCGCAAGGTTCGATATCATTACATATTATAAAACAAAGTCTCTCGCTGCGTCTGGACCTGCTGAGCGGGCTGGACCTGAGCGCGCCGAGCGTGCCCGCGCCCGTCGCGAGCGTCAACAACAACAACATCGCGGCGCCCTCGCTGCTACTGGACGGCCTGTTCGCTACCGAGCCGCCGCTCGCCGCGCCGCAAGGTTCGATATCATTACATATTATAAAACAAAGTCTCTCGCTGCGTCTGGACCTGCTCCGTGCCCGCGCCCGTCGCGAGCGTCAACAACAACAACATCGCGGCGCCCTCGCTGCTACTGGACGGCCTGTTCGCTACCGAGCCGCCGCTAGCGCGCCGAGCGTGCCCGCGCCCGTCGCGAGCGTCAACAACAACAACATGCCGTCGCTGTTGCTGCTGCTGTTCCACTTTAAATCGCTGCGTAGCCTGCTGCAAATCGTTCCATAGATTGCTTCGAAAAACGAAGTCTAATTTGTATGTCTTCTGAACGGTGGCATGTCTCGCTGCGTCTGGACCTGCTGAGCGGGCTGGACCTGAGCGCGCCGAGCGTGCCCGCGCCCGTCGCGAGCGTCAACAACAACAACATCGCGGCGCCCTCGCTGCTACTGGACGGCCTGTTCGCTACCGAGCCGCCGCTCGCCGCGCCGCAAGGTTCGATATCATTACATATTATAAAACAAAGTCTCTCGCTGCGTCTGGACCTGCTGAGCGGGCTGGACCTGAGCGCGCCGAGCGTGCCCGCGCCCGTCGCGAGCGTCAACAACAACAACATCGCGGCGCCCTCGCTGCTACTGGACGGCCTGTTCGCTACCGAGCCGCCGCTCGCCGCGCCGCAAGGTTCGATATCATTACATATTATAAAACAAAGTCTCTCGCTGCGTCTGGACCTGCTGAGCGGGCTGGACCTGAGCGCGCCGAGCGTGCCCGCGCCCGTCGCGAGCGTCAACAACAACAACATCGCGGCGCCCTCGCTGCTACTGGACGGCCTGTTCGCTACCGAGCCGCCGCTCGCCGCGCCGCAAGGTTCGATATCATTACATATTATAAAACAAAGTCTCTCGCTGCGTCTGGACCTGCTGAGCGGGCTGGACCTGAGCGCGCCGAGCGTGCCCGCGCCCGTCGCGAGCGTCAACAACAACAACATCGCGGCGCCCTCGCTGCTACTGGACGGCCTGTTCGCTACCGAGCCGCCGCTCGCCGCGCCGCAAGGTTCGATATCATTACATATTATAAAACAAAGTCTCTCGCTGCGTCTGGACCTGCTGAGCGGGCTGGACCTGAGCGCGCCGAGCGTGCCCGCGCCCGTCGCGAGCGTCAACAACAACAACATCGCGGCGCCCTCGCTGCTACTGGACGGCCTGTTCGCTACCGAGCCGCCGCTCGCCGCGCCGCAAGGTTCGATATCATTACATATTATAAAACAAAGTCTCTCGCTGCGTCTGGACCTGCTGAGCGGGCTGGACCTGAGCGCGCCGAGCGTGCCCGCGCCCGTCGCGAGCGTCAACAACAACAACATCGCGGCGCCCTCGCTGCTACTGGACGGCCTGTTCGCTACCGAGCCGCCGCTCGCCGCGCCGCAAGGTTCGATATCATTACATATTATAAAACAAAGTCTCTCATGCGTCTGGATGTTTGCGATAAACTCAAACACTAATGGACTGTTACGCGGTTATCACCATTAGATAATGATACCTGAGGAAAGTTTCAATATACAATATGTTAAGGTTTGGTGACAATTGGTAAAGATTTTTATTGGAATAGTCGACCAAATTTAAGCCCCCTGGGAGCTATTATCAAAAACTCTGCTTTATCTATTTGAGATATAAAAAACAATGTAAGAATTGTTCTATTTTATTAGGATAATAAAAAATTGCACTGACATATCTACATTTATAGGAGAACTTGCTACACCCATTTATTCTTGAAGAAAAGGGGTTTACATACAAATTAGTTTTGTGTTCTTGGATGGTAGCAATATATTATTGTTGAATCGATCAAGTCGCCTCGATGTGTGTATGATACGCCTAACGGTGCGGTGCGTGCGCAGCGGAGTGCGTGGTGCGCGCGCTGGAGCGCAACGGCGTGCTGGTGGAGCTGAGCGCGGCGCGCGGCGGCGACACGGCCACGCTCACCATGCGCGCGCGCTCCACGGCGCCCAGCACCATCACCGACTTCCTGTTCCAAGCGGCCGTGCCCCGGGTGAGTGCACCACACATTGTCAGCCTCCTAAGTCCGCATTGGTATATGCCTATCTCTTTAGGATAATCCACATAATGGCTTATTTAGTTATTTATTTATTTTTATCGACTACAAGTTGGCCCTTGACTGCTATCACACCTGATGTTAAGTGATGATGCAATCTAAGATGGAAGCGGGCTAACTTGTTAAGAGTGGGACGAAAATCCACACCCCTTTCGGTTTCTACACGACATCGTACCGTAACGCTAAATTGCTTGGAGGTATTATATTATTTATTAATAATGCGATTTTTGGCAATACTGCATTTATCCTTATCCAATTAAGTATCTTAAATACTTTGTGCATTCAATATAGATCACTGTTGCCCTTTACAGCATGTAATTTCAGTGAATATTTTCCAAGATGTATAAGATTCAAAATGCAGGGACATATAGTACCAGCATTGCATCCGTGAGAAGCCGGGGCGGATCGCTAGTACATATTATAAAACAAACCTCGCCGCTCTGTCTGTCTATCGTTCTCGATAAACTCAGAAGTCTACTGAACAGATTTTTATATGGTTCATCAATAGAGTGACTCTGAGGAAGGTTTTAGTTTATAATTTGTTAAGGTTTTGTACACATTGGCTGAAGTGTGACGTCATTGTTGGAATAATCGCATCGCCTGGAATGTTTCATCCAATTGAGATAGAGCATAACAATGTATGGAATATTTGAATAATTGTTCCTCTATATTACGACTCCCAAAAAGTCCGCGACTGCATATGGTATAGGTACTCATTTTTTTTACCCGACTGCGTCAGAAGGAGGGTTATGTTTTTCGAGCGTATGTATGTATGTATGTCCATTTCTTCGGCACGCGCTACAGCCTAAACGGCTGAACGGATTTTGACATGACTGTGAGGTGTTGTTGAATTTGTCAAAATTGTGGTAGTAACATAGGCTTTATAAATTTTCAAAGTGGCGGCTGTAAATGGGAGAAAAAAGGGGGGATGTGTGTATTTTTTTCTCTTATCTTACCAATATAGGTACCAATTGAAAGATCGTAAAAAGACCATTTCAAAAATATAAATAGCATATCATGTTCATATTACTTTTTTAACAAAAAATGGCAAAAAGTGTACTAAGTGTACCGTCTCATTTCTGTACCATAAACTAAAACTAAAGTCTCAAATAAAATTATTATTTAGAATTTAATACACCATAAAGTATTTAGAATTTTATGCAGATATAGTGATCCTTGTTTTTCTTTTTTCAGTTCATAACTTCTAAGCAGTCGGGTTTTTTGTTTTTATAATAATAATTTTAATTAAAAAAGAGTCGCGTTCAATATTTTTAATGTTTTCTTAGATGGGTGGCAGTACATTATTATTTACGGGGACGACGTCGCGGGTTTCTGCTTTAGTATTACTATAACTATAAATATTAAAATATTTAAAGGCTAAGGTTTTTATTATTTTTATAATTATTTAAGTAGTCATTGGTAAATAAAACAAATACATGATCATCTTCTGTATTAGAAAAGTTATTTTATTATCTAATATTCGGCTATTCAGTTAGGGGGCTCGGCGAATATTCGATGTACTCATTGACATATTAATACTGTGGACTTCGGGTCAGAGCTAAAAAGTGTCCGAATCAAAAGTAAGCCAAAACGCGAAATGATTTCCAATCGCAATTCAGTCTCATATTAGCTGTCTGACAGAAGACTCGTCAATAATGCCGTACTGTGTAGTAAAAACTTGTAAGAACTACCCGAGTAAAGTAAGAAAAAAAGACGATGTATCATATTTCCAGTAAGTAAATATTTTTTGACGAATTTAAAGTATTATTTTGCTTAGAAACAGGCTATTTTATTAAAATTTTAATAAACTATAGAAACAAATTGCATAACCAACCAAAATGAACAAAAGTATATATCTGTCCTTTTCCCATACTCTACTCGCGAATAGGATAGAAGGAGTGCAATATGTTTATCTAATTAATCACATTTAGTTCGGATCTGCCGTGAGCAATAGAATGTTTTAGAACAACGACTGCGTAGAGTCTTGTTGTTTAACATTTGAATTATTTAATTTTTGAATGAAAATAATTTAATTATTTTCAATTCAAAAATTTTTATTTTTTATGACAACTTTTATTTTTTATGTCATGAATATTCATGTCATATATACAATCAAATAACTTTTACCATAATGGTATATTATTTTGATAACTGTAAGAATTATCTACATGAAATTAGGAACAGTTATTTAAAATAGTGACCTAACGTCATTGAAGTAAAAAAATATATTTTCAGTTTAATTAAAAGGAGGAAAATATCGAGAACTTGAAATTTCAAAGTAAAGAACTATATCGAGTGACATATCATTTTGTACATTTGTGGATTTGGTTTGTAATTAATTATTATTATAACCAATTATTATTTAATACAAGATAATTACAACAATTATTATTTGGTACAAGATTTATCCCAGCATATAGAGGTCACGGATATGTAAATATAAATTAAAGTTTGCTGTAAATATAATATATAAATATAAGATGCCAAAAAAAAATTCAAAGCTAAAACCTACTCCACACCATTTATGTTGTCCTATTTTCACGAGAAGCTGTCATGTCAAAAAAAGGCTGCCATGGCAACCGTCAATCGAAGCTGATTACTTATTGCATGCAATTAGATCGTTGCAAATTAGACTGTATAACACTACGATAAGACATACATTACAATGTTATTTTGTTTATAAAAACATAAATACATCCTAGTATGTACAAAATATCTCGGGACACTTTTGACGTAAATTTTGCATTAGACCCGAAGTCCATAGTACTAACTATTAATATGTCAATGGGTATACTGCCGCATATACTATTCGTTGCAAGCCTGTTCAACAGTGCTTGTATAACAGCTTACTTGAAATAAATGAATTTGAATATTCCAATAGCACTACAGAGGTAGGTCACCCTCCTTATAGCTAGCTAGGCTAGGGGGCATTTAAAACAGAACAGATTTATTTTGACATTTTCGTGTCTTTTTTTACAATACAAAAAACTGAGAAAAATAATATTTATGTATTATTTTTACAGACTTTCCGACTAGACATGATGTCGCCGTCGGGCACCGTGCTGACCCCGCAAGGCGAAATAACGCAACTTCTCAAAATCAACAATCCATCCAAGGTATGACATTGCACATTTACGATTTATTTATAGCTTAGTGGATACTTTAATTTGCCTATTGAAGAAATTTTTGCTTGTATTTTTTACATATCGGTTGAAAGGGGCATGTTAACAAAATCAGTGATTTAGTACATGACTGAGTCCCTTAAGCGCCGTAATTAAAAAAAAATACTTTTTACATGGAATCACCTACGTAATTAATCTTAATACGATTTTCAACAAAAAGTAGCAATGTAAATGTAATTTCACAATCCACGTAATCAATCAGGTTTTATAACACGTTGCGCGGCGACCACACCCGCGATAGTTAAGTGAAGATTGCGAAACGTTGTTATTGCATTGTTCGTAATACATTGCTCGCTCAAACATATTGAAATCGGTAAATCATTTCTATCATAAATAGTATTTAGCTAACTGTAGGCAAGGGGAGTGGGCCCAGTCAACTAATGACCGCTGGACATACAGGCTGATTAGCGACATAAAGGGTTAGGGTGAATAGGCAGCATGAGGTCATAATATTCTGGACGACCTCCATATTGCATGCCTCACAGGGCATGGAATATTTATGCGCTACCTAAAATGCATGAAGAAAATGAAGAAAGAACCTTAATGCTAGGGACGAAGGAGAACTGGGATGCGATAGAATATTAAGAAAACATAATGGAAATAAAGGAGAAGGATGAAAGAGATAGGAACCGAACTGACACTCTACGACGTCCATGAAGATTTTCTCTTAAAAAAAACTGTTGACTTTCATTGCCTCATATACCCGTACTTGGACTGCCTCGTTGATCCAGTGGTTAGGCTATGTGGTTTCGATCATGAGGTCCTGGGTTCGATTCCAGGTCGGTCTCAGAATAATTCTGTTCATTCTTCTATGAAATGTTCAGTACATTCCAAGTCTGGAGTCTGGAAGTTGGTGGTGTTACACCCCCGTGCCTCGGAAAGCACGTTAAGCCGTCAGTCCCGGTCACTATTATCAACATCTCAGTGATCGTTAATAAATGAAACGTTATCACCCCGCCCGCCAGCCCGCATTTGAGCAGCGTGGTGGGTGTACGCTCCATGTCCCCTCTCCTTTACGTAGGGAGGCTTGGCCCAGTAGTGGGCCGTTAATAGACTGATAATGATGATGATGATACACCCGGTATAATCTCAATTTTAATTGTTCCCAGACGCCTCTCCGACTCCGGATAAGAGTGTCGTACAGCATCGACGGTAACCCGATCCTGGAGCAGGCGGAGGTGAACAACTTCCCGCCGGACCTGTTCAACTGACGCGCGCCCCCCCGCTCCCCCCACCACCACCACCGCCACCACCAGCGCCATCACCAGCTCGGCTGCGTTGACCTATGATTAGGTAACTGGTGACCATCTCTTCGGCTATTCTGTTCTATGATTGAGTAACCATATTAACTATTAGTACTATCTGTCTCTGTCTTACCTCTGCAATGAACATTGTTCACATTGCCTAACGGCGAAATTTATAATGTGGGACTGAGGCTTCAATACATAGGTAATAAAGTGACTATTCCGAGGGTTCAACGCCCTTCATTGCCAATTTATATGGTTCGCAGTGCAGTATAGTAAAATTACTGGAATGGTTGTAGTAAGTATCGTTAGTTTGACGGCAGCTGTTATTATAAGCATAAATTAACTCATTCATTTAAATTCTGTAATTTTAGTGTGAAGTCGAATCTTGTCATGTGAGATTCGGCAAATGGCGAACTTTTGTCGAATACTCCAATGTATGTTAATACTAGGTATTTGGCGACTGCCGAACGAAGAAAAGTGGCTCGGTATTCGCCAAATACACGCCTATTGGTATACAGATATTAGCGTTTTCGATAAGTATCGATGCTTTAGTTTCTTGAAAGTTTGTTATATGACGAATATTCAACAATTGGCGTCTGCCGCGTGTCTGGATGCGACTTGTGCAACAAAGCAATTTACAGTGTTTTTCGAATAATACAATAGAAAAAAAATCATCATCATCATTATAGCCTATTAACGGCCCACTACAGGGCCAGGTCTCCCTCCTTATAGGAGAGGGGATATGGAGCGTACACCCACCACGCTGCTCCAATGCGGATTAGTGGGCGGGTGATAATGTTTCGTTTATTAACGATCACTATCAGATGTTGAAGACAGTGACGAAAAAAATGGTAAAAAATAGTTCATTGTAATTTAGTCCTTTATTAAATAATTTATGTTCAAAAGATATTGAACTAAATAAGAACTAATTCAACATTACGTTTTTTAATCATCTCTAGTACAGTATACTTAAAGCGTTTTCCCCAAGAATATGTTTGTAAAATATTAGGACATCTAACATTAGAAACATCCTACAACAGTAGCAAATTCGAGTTCTTTTAATCGAGACTGAATCAATGTTACTATTTCAATGACTGGTGCCGTTAACCTAAACGCTTCTCCCTGTAAGACGAACAAAAAATCCACTGACAGTACACAGACGATTCTTCAGTACATGCAGCCTACACTAGTGTAAATTATCTATTAAAAGTACTGAATTTCCTATTTATATGTGTGAAATGTAGATATTAGATTTTCTTCATTCACTGTCAACATTCCACTGTTTAGATAGTATATTTCATGTTTTTGTTTTTTTGAAAATTAGTATATACAGGGCCCAAATGCGAGAATGAAAAGATACGTTTAATAAATCTGATTTGTATTGTATTTTTATAGCAATATCACATAACAAAAACATTGGCTGTCTTGTTTTGCTCATTTAAGTTGAATGTTTATTAAAAAAATGTTTCTTTATTATATACTTTTTTATTGCTTTGTCATGCAATTGTACGACCACGATTATTTCGTGTTGATTTTTATGGCAAATTCTGACAAATCTGATGATATTGCTTAACACTAATGAATGTGTCTGCAACATTTTTGTAAGTGTTGTTTAGTATTTACAATAAGAGCACACCTGCTCAGGGCCCAAGACATCAAAAAGAAAGGCCCTAGAACGCCGATACAGTACTTTGAATCAAGGACCCTGGCCTATACTAAGGCGGCCTTGATTGTTAATGCTTCTTTTGTATCAATCTATTATAGATAAAAAAGGAAAGTAGTGTTCGTTTTTATTGTTTGTCAATCAAGACGTGCAATTACAGCTTTTTATTAAATTTGCTGATATTTGCGATTACGATATTAATTTAAACGTTACGTCCGTATACACGCGCAGCACCCGCGTCCGTATATCACGCAAATTCGCTTGCGTTCACTAAACTATCTTATATAAAGTAATATTTCGTATTTTACGATATTTTAAAACATAACGTTTTATGATGTACTTTAAATGTTGAATGTCGACTGATGCGTCTCACAGTATCAGCTCATTCTTCTTTTGTTTGCGAACGTCCGTACAAGCGCGTCTGGACGCTTTATTTTTGTTATATTATGTCTAAAACGCGTGTTATATATATTTCTAAACTTTACTATACGGTTTGGGCGTTAACTCTTGTGTTATACATGTTTTCACATTCAAATGGTACCCTAAGTATATATCGATTTGGTTTTACTTAAGCCGTCGTGTTCTCTGTAAATAGGATGGAACTGTTATATTGTATTTGTAATGTAACATACTTATGTATAGCGAGTCGGATTGTGTGAGAATGTACTTAATACATTATTTTATTACTAACATTAATAATAATTATTATTATAGTGATTTATCGTGGCATACGTGTGATGGTATTTTATTGCTACATTTAAGCGGTTGCGTACTGCCCCCGATCTGAATCTGAGAAATTCGTTTCTTATGTCACGACCGTACATGCCAGGTAAGAATAGAGAATATGTATTGTAACAATTTAATATAATATCTCCTAACAGCTTTTATTTCAAATTTAGTACGGGCAGGAGTGTCTCATGTCTGAATGTCTGATCTGATAGTTTAAGGGCAAGATATTTTGCAGCAAATAATAATATTGCCTCGTGTGATTTAATTTAATCATGTGCAATGTCAATTGATTAATAATTTTAAAAAATACATGCATATTCTTTGTTGGCCTTTACCGCTCTAAGTGAACAACGTGTGTTTAACCCAAATATAATACGACATAAACGAAAAAGTGTTATAGGCAATAATAACATAATAATGGTTGACATGCGATGCGTTACGTCACAAGTGCCCGCGCCATAAATACTATCATAACGTGACGTGTGATACCTAAACTAGTTATGACAATGTTTGGTTAAAACTTGGTTATGTTTTACATTATTTATACCTAAAGATTAAGTGCATTTTATACCGTTAAGATTAAAGGATAATTTCAAATCATTTTTAAAATCATGTGTATGAGTTATTTCCGCATATTGAGACGTCACTCAAATTCACCACTCATTTGAGGTACAGTCCCGCTCACATTTGATGTTTGAGTCATGATTAAGCATACGAAATTGAAGTTTAGAAGATGTTCAGTAATATCATAAATTCTTAAATATTGAGTGACGTTTAAGTATTCGGCCATTAACCTTTAATAAGTTGGGCCTTAGGGCCAACGCAAATGTACTACACTAAATGCATGATCGAACAATTTTCCCGCGGATAATTAAATATTCTTAGTACAACTCTTATTCCCATATCATTATAGTCTACATTTAATTATCCGACTGTACTTTTACTCTTTTTGAGTTATTCTCAAGCAATAACTGTTCATGCTACTGTTCATAAATTTCACTTATTATCGAATGAAAAACAAAGTGCACTTTGCAATTAGGTACAAAATTTTGTCAGTGCAGCGCAATTATTCAGTTGCAAAGTGTACTTTGCAAATTAATAATATCGATTCAACTACCGATGATTCTTAGGCGGAGTGGACGAGTATTGAATACTTATTATATATTTATGCTGGTTATGCCTGGCCCATTTTCACAATACAAAAGCCGTTTTTTAATTGTATTTCAAGAAATATTTTGATAATACAATATTTTCATACTGAAAAAGATGGAGCGTTATTTATTAAAATTATATTGCGCAAGTATATTCTATATTATATTATAGGATGTCAAATTTGATTCTACGTCTATAAAGGACGACAAAAATACTTTTATGAATCAATAACACCTTTATTCGTATCTTTACGATTCAAACTAAAGTATCCCTTAATATATTATTTATGTATTTTGTCTGAGAAGTTTCATTTGGAGAATTATCGCCTTGTCATTATGTTATAGAATTATTGCTTCAAACGCTAGGTATTTTATATTATATTTTAGGTTAGTTGTTCCTTTTAAGATTATGAGAGTTTTTTTATTACAGTGACGATTTGTAAATACACTATGAAATGAAAATGATCACTATGATATAGAATAAAAGCATAAATAGTATATAATTATAGATATCCCACATTAAAATATTTTTAAGTGATTAATCAATAGACAATGCATAAGTCCACGTGTTTTTAATATTTACATTCTTTGATGAATTTCACCTTTATATATCAAACTATAGTCTGTTATGATTAATCACTTAAAATTACTTCCCATCACCCATATACAGAGTATTATAAGGTACACATACAATAACATTGTCAATTAAGTAGGGTAAGGTTGTCAAACTCCTACCCTCAAAAACATAATACTGTAAAATTGCTGGGGCACGACTTGAGGCAATCTTGCCCTCTTAATTAACAATATTGCATTGTGTGCGGTTAGCCTAAGGGCAAGACTCTTTAGTTCTTTAACATCCACATTAAAATAACTTTTAATTTACATTGAAGATTTGAACACGTTTTCAAACTGATCTTGTAGTGTGAAAGAGTCTTTAGTTTATTTTACGTCCAATTTAGTATTCAGTGGGACGTTTTTAACAATTAGGCTGTTAACATTAATGATTTTTAACACGTTATTTATGTTAATGATTAACCGATACAGTTTATAGTAAATTAATGATAATAATAATTTTAATTCATGGATAATATGTATGTGTATACATTTTTATGTATATTCCTCGGAAAAATCTCTAGGTTTCTTTTATAAATATTTTACAATAGAAAATACAAGTCCAGAAAATGATGCTGTCAATTGCAACTACCTGGGCGAGCTCGAATTTTTCTAGTTCAATCTAAAAATTTTAAACGGAAATGGGAAATTTATTTATTTATTATGTATGGATACTCTAAACATAAAAATGTTATAATATTATGTTCATTGCTCATTTATTTCTGAAAAGCGTGGACTTGATCTTTTATAGTGTAAAGAGCTTGAAAACTGTTATATCGCGATTTGGTGCTTGTTTTACCTTAGTATTTCCACAGTTCAGCGACCATACAGAATGGAACTAATGAAATCGCTGCTATCTAGTTATACATATATTTTATAGCACGCTGAGATGAAAACATTTTTAAATGGCACTTTCCTGCATATTTTGATTAATAAAGACCAATTGAACTTTTGCACTTGGTCACTGCAAAACTCAATGCTGTGCGTGTGACAAATTACAAATTGCCATTCGACTTGACAAAGTTACACTACTCAATGCTTTTTTGAGATTGTTACATTGGGATGACTGTATGTTAGTTAAGTTCCGAACTGCGTGTTCGTTGCACTGTGGTGTCTGGTTGAATAGAAGGCCCTCCAGAATGTGAGATGTTATGATTTTATGTATAACTTGATAATGCTATGAAATATGTAAATAATGATTAATGACTTTATGTAAATTGGTTAATAAATATTTGAGAATGTTTATATAATCAAGAGTTGTTTTTTTATGATAGTTTAACACCCTCTTATTTGTAAATTGTTGTGAAAAAGTGAAATAGTAGCCCATGTCCTTTCTCAACTATTTCTGATCAGTGTGTTAGGAGTCTTTGAGCATCAAATAGTTACTTTCGCATTTATAATATTAGTATGTGGTGGTCTTATAGACCTATATAGAATCTTTGCTTCACATTTTTTTTTACAAATTATTACACAGTAGATAAATGATAGTCATCATCATCATTATCAGCCTATTAACGGCCCACTACAGGGCCAGGCCTCCCTCCTTATAGGAGAGGGGATATGGAGCGTACACCCACCTCGCTGCTCCAATACGAGTTGGCGGGCTGGAGTGCAGGGTAAAAATAATTGAAACTGACTATTTTATATATTTTTTATTGATTAAGTATTGGATAAATCAGTACAGTATTTGGTAATTGCAATGTTTGTTTACTACCAAAAAATATCATAATATAAACAAACACTTGTTAATATTTGATCTTCAATTAGATAGTTAAATTAAAGCACAGTCACAAATTATATTTAATTTATGATGCTACGCATGTAATGTATGACGTTAAGTTTACACTAGTGTAGTGGTGAATGAATTGGAAAATTATTGTTGGAGTAGTGAGTTTGCATATTTTCACTAAATTCACTCAATCATAGGCGCACAGGGCGAAGGCCTGCCGCTGACGCTGTTGAAGAGCCTATCCTTGATCATCTGCGCCATGAGTCCATGGATCACTTCTATGGTGGTCTTGCAAGCATCCTTGGTCGCCTTTCCCAGCTTGTCCTCTGTACGCTTCTCGTGGTGATCTGTGCCTGCCACGATGAAGCCACCACGCCCTGTAAATAAATATTCCTGTTATTTACTGCCACAGACATGCTTCTACAATACAGAGTTCATTTCTATCAAATCATTAGCTTAGAATGAGCAAATCATGTTTTAGAACTGTATGAGCTAACATGAGTTATGACTTTTGCTCCACAGCAGAAGTAAATTAACATTTCAAGCTCTAGAAGCCAAAGTAATTTTTTTTAATTGTCGTCTTTACTAGTACCAGACAACTACAAATGGAAAATGGTTTTAACCCCTAGTACAAAAAACTTCCATTTTATTAATAACACAATTTTTAAGATGTAGTCAATTCCAGCTTTCTGTGCTAACCAAGCATAAGTTCTAAGATTTAGGGTACTAGGACCAATCAGTTTCAGTTAATCTAATAAAGAATCCCTTTTTTTTATCCTTACTAATATTATGTATTGGAAATTTGAAATTTGTGTTTTTTTACAAAAAACTTCACATTTTTTTTTTTTTATGTATTGATAATTCTTTTTTTATTAGAAAGGGCATACTTCCAGGTGGTCCCATTGTCACCATGTTAGGGTCTGATGATGATATCCTGCAGCGATTTCGGTTTTTGTCTCAGTATCGGTAGCTTTTTGGCTACTAGTGCTGTATAATATACTATGACAGTATAGTACAAGTACGTTACGTGGCGATAAATCACTAAAAAGCAAGAAATAAAAATTTTTAACAAAAAATAGAACCGACTCAAATCGCACTAAAAAGTAAAAAATAACTGTGTCATTTAGTTGCTTTAACGCCAAGGTTTCTACTTTAAGGACGTTACCTAGAGCGCACAAACAGCTTTACTATGTAAAATAAATGGTCCTTAAACTTGGCTGGCACCGACTTCATAGATATGCTTAAGTAAATTAAAGCAACTAAATGACACAGTTATTTTTTACTTTTTAGTGCAATTTGAGTCGGTTCTATTTTTTGTTAAAAATTTTTATGTTATATTTGTTGAGTACAGAAAAGAACAGGAGAACTTTCCATCTAGAAGAAATTACTGTTCAATGGATAAAAAAAAAATTTTACAAACAATCCAATCAAAAAAGTAGTAGCTTACTTAACTGAAATATAATCTGAACATATTAGTGTGTTACTACCTACTATAGAAAAAGTAAGTAATTATTATATTACTTAACCGTGCAAAATATTTCTGACTTCCTTAATAAACTTCCTTTGCTCACCTAAGCTTACTTCGCTCTGTTCCAACTTGTCGGAGAGATCGAATATCTGGCCGGTGGTGTAATCAGCGTTGGTGATAAGACTGGAGCTGGACAGTGTATTCACCCAGTACTTGTTCCACAGCGAGTCCAACAGCCTCCGGTCTAGTGAAGACTTGAAGTATGACACCTCCAGGGAGTAATATTGTTTACAATGCACCCCAAAGTCTTCTATTTTATTCAACGGTATGGTTTGGTATTCTGAGGGCTCTTCATTGGCTGGTTTGTAGCCCTGATGGAAAAGATTGTGAATATTTAATATATTGATAGATGGTTTAAAAGACATTTTTTATTAAAATTGGAAATATAAAAACAAAATCACAATAATTTTTTAGTTAACCTTTGGGTAAGTCCTGAAAGCACCTAAACACACTTTTCCAGCTGAGATAGTTCTGACAGGGTCAATGACGATGGCCACAAAGGGTTCCTGGAAGTTCTGGTTGAGCATCTGAGTGGAGACGTCAATGCCTGACAGCCAGCAGCCATAACCAGGGTGACTGTGGTACCAACCTATAGCATTCTCATGTCTGCCAACCTGAGAAGAAACAAAACATTTTAGTATGAGACATATTTATATTTTTAAACATAATATAAATCATAAATATATAATAAATAAATTAAGTTGTTATCACAAAAGCAAAGCAATACTTTAGTTTAACAACTTATTGATCAACTGATTGTCTTATAAATACAGAATATTTGCTAGTTAGATCGATTTAGTATTTATATTTATAATTGTGCAATGATTTATTACCTGTTTAGCGGCCTCTATGTAAGCAGTCATGTACTCATAGGCCTGTGCCTGTGCATTCACTCTTGTCTCTGTGCCCTCCACCGGCAGAGCAAATGAGTCCATCACCAGCATAGTGTTCGCATCTACCTTGCCTGTTAATAACACATTCTATCTAAATTTGATTTTTAATTTGGTACTACTTCTGATGCAACATGTCAAATGTCGCAGTTCTGAAGGGCCCATTATAAAAGAATAAATCTGTCCTGAAAGAATAAGCTTTTTCTAATTAGTACCAACGATAGTATTGCAGATATTTACCTAGTAAAAGACCCATGACTTCCAATGTACCTCCAGATCTTGCATGCATTACCATTTTTAGCAATGCGAGGGCTGAAATTTTGATGTCTTTGAAGAAATGAGGACTGCAACAAAAAGTCATAACAAATAATAATTATACATATCGGGTAATACAACAAAAAGTATAATGAACGGTGATATTTGAGTTTCGACCAAAAGTAGGTATATCAATACATACTCTTTCTCCCATGGTTTCGCCGCTAGGATGTCTTGTTGTTGTTTTTTGTCGTAGCGATAAATATCATCCACGCTCGCTAAAGTTTCAATGTTGTTTGCCATCACCCATGTTTTCTGAGCTATAGTACCCTGTGAATCTGTACTTGTGGAAGCCATTTTTAGCAATGCTTTCAATTAATCACAAGGTTTTGCACAAATTAAATAACCAGTACAATAGGAAGCACTGAAAGAAATTAAATTGTGTATATTTTTTTCAGATTTTAGCTTGAATTTTTTGTTTTTGACAATAAATGTCAAATAATGATTAATGACAGTTGCAAAAGCATTAACCTCACTTTAGAGTTTATAGTTGTCTTTAATCTATGTTGTAGACAGTAACTTGACCATAGATAAGTACGATTACTTTGTCAGCAGTGATCATGCTTTTTTTGGATTCTAGCTCTTCTGAACATACACTCGCCTATATCAGCTCTCTCTCTCTGTGTACCAACCAAATAGTTTTCTAGAAGCATCTAAATATTTGAAGATTTAAAGAATAGCTGCCGCCCTTTTCCGATGACAATGTTAATATACTGTTCGTAATAAATTAGGACTCCCAAATACTGATAAGTTTGTAGCCTAGGTGAACGGCTTATTTATCTGCATGGCCAAAATATGATAGTACAACTATTGAGTAGAGACTATAATTTGTACTTTAAAAAATTAGGCTGAATCTTAATGATTGCGATAAAATCATACAATACATACAAGCCGAATAACATTGATTCATTTATTTACCTAACTATACTACTTTATATAGTTATATATTGTTATTGATTTCGTGATGTAGACGTTACCGGTAATTTATGCAGGATAAGAATAATTAAGTAGATACTTAGTAAAAATGATTTTTATATAATGGGCGAAACCTTTTTTATAAATGAGTAATGTATTTTTATAATCTCAGATGGTATTGCATCACTTTTGAGGAAAATCAGGAAAAATCATTGACGTCAGATACTTTCCCTAGTTATTGTCCATAGAGTGATCTCACTCACTCCGTAAGCAATCTGTGTATAGTGGTCCTTGTCTAAAATACAATATGAAGTTATCAGTCAACGCCCACTTAATAAGTAAACCAATCGCGGAACGGCACGTACAATTTTCGAGAACCAAAAATCCGCATTATTTAGCAAGTGCTTGAGTATGTATGACGCTAGTTATTGTTCGATACGGACGATACGTTATCATAGAAGCTTTTTCTAGCAAATGTATTATGCGTTCACTAAGTTGAGATGAAAGTTTAATGTGAGAGTTTGGTGTTAGTGTTATAATATGGTTATGTTATCAATGGAAAAGATGAGCACGCCGATAATAATTACGGTGCCGAACAACTATCTGGCGATGGAGGAAGAGTCGAAGGTCGTTGTCGACGTGGCTGCGAGTCCGCCGTCCAGGAAGCGAAGGCTCGACCATCTGACATGGGAGGAGAAGATGCAAAGAAAGTGAGTCATCTTTACTGTTAGATTTTGTGTCAATTTGCCTGCGTGTCATCATGTAATAGATAAATTCTAAAAGCGAGTTAATTAAACAAAGCACCTAACAATAAACAACAATAAATGAGGTACAGGATTTTTAAAAATATATTATAACAAAAAAATTATAAAAATTAAATAAGGACGTCTTAATGTATTTAATTATTATTTAATTGATTGCGTTCGACCTCATTTATAGATGATTGATTATTGAATAAAGTTTTGTAATTCTTTGATTAATTAATTACTAAAAGATAACCAAGTAACTGAAATATACATCTCAATTCCTTAGTTATCTTTTGCAACACTAATAAATACCTAAGTAACAATAAGAAATAAGACATGAATTAATAATAATTCCTTCTAGTCGATTAATTTTAAAATCAGCAGAAAAATAAATGTTTAATACAGCTTTGCAGCTTGCCAATTAAATATATTATAATAAACAAATTTAAAAATTTGCAATATTGAATTAACATTTCTATTTAAAAAGTAAAGTTTAGTCAGAAATCTTATTCTTAAATTCCTAAGAAATGTTTTCTTTTACATATTATGCAAGTAATTTTTGCTGTTGTACGTTATTACTTCACTCTCCGGACCTATGGAGCCAATTAGTAGAAATGTGGGTCACTGAGTCAGGAACACATTAGGTTGATCTACCTAGACAAGTTATTAGATAGCTATTTTATAAAGCAGAACATTTGTTCCTGCCTTATTGCCCCTTTATAATAATAATAAATAATATTTGCTTATAATTGTTTCTTTGCTGCAGGAAGCTCAAGAACCGTGTGGCAGCACAGACCTCACGGGACAGGAAGAAGGCCAAAATGGATGAAATGGAAAGTCGGATCCAGCACTTCATGGATACCAACGAGCGACTGATAGCGGAGGTGGAGAACTTGAAGGCGATGAACGAAAGGTTGCTCAGCGAGAACGCAGCGCTGCGCAGCGAGGCCGCGGCGCGGACCGTCGCGGGAGCCCCGAGACCAGCAGAGTCTCATCCTCAGCAGAAGGTGTGTATTGTAACCACATACAAAAAATATGTTATGAATATAGCAGTGGCGTGCATTTCATAAATGCACAAACACACTGCTTACCCTGATGTCTCATTACAAACCATTATCGGAGAAGGAAATTTCCATTTTGTTGTTTTACTATGATCTTATGGAGTAAATAAAATTATTTTTTTTTATAATTTGAGAGATGATTTATTTGAAACTAGAGGACACCCGCGTAGTTCTTGTTTTATTCTGATGCTGTATTATTTATTTAGGCGTGTAGAAAAGTTTCATCTTCAACAAACACATTTACACACATCCTCACAAGCTTGCATGTTTATTATATTAGAAGGATTAATTAGTAACAAATTCTTCTTTGTTAGTAGTGCCTACTTGATAATGATAAAACACTTGGTTTTCCACATTCCAAGTTTGTTGTAATCTCCTGCCAATATAGTGCATATGTATGCCATACATGCCTTGCACAGGGTCGGTCCTACCTAGAATTGAGAGGTGTTTGGTTAGTGGCCATGTTTGGATGTGTGTCTGTCGAAGCTAACGTCAGTGCGTCTACAGGAGGGGCCCCCGACGGCGCTCCGCGCGGCGCGCCTGCTGCTGACGATGGTTCTCCTCTCGCAGAGCTCCTCGCGCACCTCGACTCCGACGACTACCTCGACTCCCTGCACCAGCTCGCTGACTCCCTCCTCAAAGAAATTGATGCATCTGCTGCGGGAGAGACTGCAGATGTAAGTATGAATTTTTCTCTATTCCCAAAACATGTGTGTGAAAGTAAAAAAAAGAAGGAGATAAAGATAATCATTACATGTATCACTGCTGCAGAAAACTACCGTCTTAGATGGGATTTGCTTCCTCATTAAAATGCGCATTTGTCAAAGTATACAACAAGCTGATCATTGCATATAGTTACATGTACATTTAAAAAAAATATTTTTTACTAGTGGACATCTCCAATCCATTAGAGAGAAATAATGTAGCCTATGTCCTTTCTATCTATCTAGACTATCTCTGTATCAAATTTCACTAAAATCAGTTAAGTAGTTTTGGAGTGACTGGGTAACAAACAAAGTTACTCTCAGTTATAATATCAATATGTATATGCAATACAACTTATTTATTATTGTTTTTTGATTTGACATTTGATACAGTATTGATTTAAGTCATGACTAGGGTGATTCATATTGACTTGGCTGTTGCATCAGCCAAGTAAAAGTTCCTTTGACTGATGCAACAGCTAAGCTAAGTCACATAATATGAATCAAAAAGCTTTAAATCGCTGCTTTAGCAGCAAGCAAATAGATGCTTTCAAACTTTCTAAAACAATAATGTTTTAACGACAAAATTGTTCAACTACATATATTAAATGACATTCTTTAACACTGGCTTATGTCTATATTGCATCACATAATATACTGTTTATTGGAGTTGAATTAGGTAGATATGGTAATTTCTTTTATATAACATGTTATCACTGCCTCATTCTCATGTGCTATTAAATGCCATTAATATGGTACTGTTATAAATTAGAAATGTAAAGTATTTAACAAAAAAAAGAATTATTTTCTACAGAAACTTTATGTACATTTGTTGGTAGGGTTTTAACCAAGTCCCTTCAGTCCCTTCAACTTCAGACCAAAGCCAGACCTAACCTAAATTCTAGAATATAAATTCTATAATTGGTGTGAGTCGAGCGCTCTTCAATTATTTGTATTATAACAATACTCACAAACCTGTATTAAAAATATGTGATATAATAGTGATTGTGTTTATTAAAATGAATAATGTAAAGAATATTAATAATTTGTACAAGTGTTGCATTGTTAACATAGATTTATGATAGTATAAGGCACCGACAGCCTTGGGAGTAATTACTGTATTTGTATAGTGATAGCCTTGCATTTTATACAATAGCGATAATAATAATGATCTCGGCTCAGAGGATTTTAGAATACAAAAAAACCTGATAAATGCATTTAGTTTTTTTTGTTAATTTACATATTCTATACATATATTTAGTACCCTTAAATAAGTAATTCTTGTATGTATAATATATACATTATTTATTTATTTATTTAGGTTACCAACAGGTTACAATTCTCATAAGTATAACAATAGTAATATCTTAAAAACTAAATGTTTAATTGTAAACCTTCTTATTAGTAAACACAACATGCTAACTTAAAAATACTACAGTAGAAAAGACAAACAAAAAGCAAACAACAATTATAATTATAAGCAAGACAAACCAATTTTAACTATAGCTAATAAAGTATAAATAGTATAAAGTACAATAAACTAATTCTTATATTATAAAAATTCTAACCTTATTATATAATTATTATAATTCTAAACTATTCAGAAGAGTAACTTGCTAAAAGGTAGTTTTTAATTTTTCTTTTAAATTTGATAAAATTGTCACCTGTAATGTCTATATGAACAAACTTATGAAACCAATTATAGGTATTTATCATTCTATTTATTGGCGCAGAACACCCCAGATTAGTTTTACTTGTTCTGGCCACTAACGGTATGTAATTTTTTACTCGACTGAATGGCCTAGGAATTTTTATTGATATTTTGCTCAATAGGTTTGAAGAGGTCTATAGAGCCATTAAAAAGTTTGTGTAAAAAACATAGGTCCAAAAGCTTCCTACGATCATACAGGGTTAGCAACTTATAATGATTTAATTTAGAAAGGTAGCTGGGCTCAACACTACGATAGACACCACTAGAAATACCGACATAATGTAAGAAACGTTTCTGAATACGCTCGATCCGTAACGAGTGCACACCATAATAAGGACTCCATGCTACCGAGCCATATTCAAGTATACTTCTCACCAAGGTATTGAAGAGCAATAACTTTGTGTGAGTGCTCCTAAATTTCTTAGAATTACGTTTTATAAATCCAGCAATCTTTGAGGCCTTTTTACAAATATTATCAATATGTGGTATAAAACTTAACTTGTTATCAACACCGACACCTAAATCTCTTACATAATTTAATCTTTATTGTGTAATCAAATGTAACTGCGTTAACTTTTCTGTGGAACGAAACACAATGACATTTTTTATGATTTAATGACATTTTGTTAGCTAAACACCATTGAGTTAATCGATTTAGATCTTCCTGTAAAATATCTGAGTCATTAGTAGCCCTAATGACACGGAATGCTTTCAAGTCGTCTGCATATAGAAGAACTTCGGAATTTATGAAACAGCTCACAATGTCGTTAATAAAGATGTTAAATAGAATTGGTCCAAGTAACGATCCCTGAGGGACACCAGAGTGAGCTGTATACGTTTTGGAGGATTGAAATCCACCTAACACGACTCTCATGTGCCTGTCAGACAAATACGAGCTAAACCAATTTAAAATGTTTCCAAAGAAACCGTAAGCATGTAATTTATTTAGAAGAATTTTATGATCCACTAGGTCGAAAGCTTTGGAGAAATCGGTGTAAAGACTATCAACCTGTAAATTTTTGTCGACGTGAGTAGCAAGATAGTCAACATAGGTTACAAGATTAGTTAATGTGGATCTATATTTATAAAATCCATGTTGTCTGCCGGATAGAATACATTTCATATGCCAATTAATATGAGGGCATACTAACGACTCAAATACCTTAGCGAAAATAGGCAGCTTTGAGATAGGCCGATACTTCGTGATATCTCTTCTATCACCTTCTTTAAAAACAGGCACAATTAAGCTTACTTTCCAAGTTGAAGGAAAAATTCCTTCCAAAAGAGATCTGTTAAAGATGTCGGCAAGGGGAGAAGCTAAACTGTCAGCACAATTTTTAATAAATACAGATGGAATTAAGTCAGCTCCAGCCCCTTTTCTGACATCAATATCCAACAGTTTTCTCTTTACTTGTTCCACAGAAAAGGTTAAATTAGGTAGGACGATGTCATTGTCAAAAAATTCATTAGTAGCATATGAAGAAGAAGAGTCAGGGAGATTAGAGATAGGTACTTTATATATACTACTAAAATGATTAACAAATTGATCACAAATACGAATACTATCGGTTAATGTATGATCATTATAGACCATAGATGCGGGAATGTCACATTTATTTTTCCGTTGTTGTTTAAGGTAAGTCCAAAAGTATTTTGTATTTTCTTTAATGCTGTTCTCAACTTTTTCAATGTAACTAATATAACAAGAACTAATAAGTACTTCACATCTGGTTCTTAGCAATATAAATTCTATTTCATCTAATGGATTGTGAAATTTCCTAAATCTGATTCTGTATTTTTCTTTTTCCTTTACTCTTTTAATTAAATTTTTTGTGTACCAGTGTGGATAATTTTTGCTTTTAATAGGTTTTAGTGGGATTCGTATTCTAATAATATCCATGAGTACAGAATAAAAGCGAGATACCATATCGTTAGTGTTCAGACAATTCGAGAAGATATGCGCCCAACAAACATCATTAAGGTCGTTGTTAATAAGATCATAATCAGCTTTAAAGAAGTTTGGTTTCTTACAGTCATTAGAGGTGACAAATTCTTCAGTATCTAATTGTAATGTAATTTCCAAGGGTGGATGGTATTTATCTAATTTACTTAAACAAAATGAAGACTCACGCACTTGTATATCTTGGGTATTGCTTAAAACCAGGTCTAAAACTTTATTATAGGAATTTAATACCCCATTATATTGCAATAAGTTATTTTCAGACAAAAAATCAACAAGACATGTACCTATTACAGAATTATAATTCTCAGGCAATAGATTAGTACCTGATGGAACCCAGATAATAGAGGAAGTATTAAAGTCACCAAGAATCAAAGTGTTTTTTTGTTGTAATATAGCATAAGAAGCTTGATTTGTAAAACGTTCCAGCACATCAAATTTTATCGGGGATGGTAGATACACAGTACATATAGACAAAGTGTGAGATACGGAGTTTGACTTAAGTAGTATATTAACCCATACACATTCAGCCGATCCCTCCCACTCAAACATTCGGAGACATTTATACTTTTTCAAAATCGCAATCATTACACCCCCACCATCCGACTTCTTAGACAATTCAGTAGTTTCGCGGTCCCGACGATAAAGGTGATACCTATCATCAATAATTTCATTATCAAATAAACTAGAATTTAACCAAGTTTCACTAAACGCTATGACGTCATAATCACAATTCAAAATAGATAGATAAACATCATTACACTTTGTTTTAATACCTCGCACATTTTGATAATATACTTTTAACGAAAGCATTTGAACAATAAAGTCATAAAATCTTGATATACTTTTATACAAAAATTAAACGAATTAATTAAGCTTGCGAAAAATGTCCGCGTTTTTTACAAAAACAACGTCGCTCGACTCACTTTTTCGCATAAAAATATTTCCATTGCGGGTCCAAACGAATTTCCATTGATTTTCTTTCTTAAACATCCTAGCTTGAGCATGCAGGGATTTAGTCTCAGAACAAAGGTTTTCCATTACAAAGATTCCCTGTTTTTCGCCTGCCAATCCAAGGTGCGACGTATTAAGTCTATCTTCTATGGATTTATTGCGATTAAATTTTATAATACTAGCAAAATACTGATCTCTTATCATAGGACTAAAAAACTTAATCAAAACCGTCCTAGGGCGAGGAGATTGTCTGTTTAGCTTGGAAATACGAGTACATTTTAAGATTTGGCCTTCTTTTATGGAGTATCCCGTAACTCTGCCAATCTGCTCCACCATATTTAGCAAATTTTCGCTTCTGTGTTCTGGCACGCAGTGGATCTCCAGATTGCTTGCTCTAGACTCCCTCTCGAACATACTTAGTTTACTTTTGAGTGTACTAACATCCTTTTTAAGGTCATCATTTTCCTTTTTCAATGAGCTTATATCTCGTCTGGATTCGTCTAAGTCTTGCTTCATTTCATCATATTTTAAAGAGAAAAACTCCAGTGATTCCTGTAAGGCCCGGAATTTATCATCAATAATATTGAGTAAGGCGCGCTTCTACTCTTCATGCGACTTTGTAATGCTGTTTAAGATTTCAGTTTTAAAAGTTTGAAAATCAGACGATAAACCGACATCTGAGCCAGTATCCTGACCGACCCCTTTTACTGGCGTGCTATCTAAATTCTGCGGCCCTTTTTTGCTAGCAGCTTTGCAAGATGGACACTTCCAAGTCGACTTATACGAAGTTGATAGTTTACCATAGTATTCTTTGCTCATACCTACACAAAGGTAGTGAAAGTGTGAGGCACAAAGTGAACATTTTATTAGCTCCTTAGGCTGAAGAGTTGAATCACAGGCAACACAACGATCCACCATTATTCTAATAAATTGTCTAATTTAAGAAAGAATATAACCTTAGGTCGCAAATAATACAATAATATTGCCTTCAAATTATTAGCGAGCTATGTAGGTAAGTAGGTACTTGCAGTCGACGCAGCACCGATGAATAGATAAGCGGGGAGTAAGGAATTTGTCTTCGCGCGGAATTATTTTGCTTATAATAGTTTATTAGTTTAGGCACTTATAACACTTTGTTGATAAAAATATTAGTCTTGTTTTTCTTTAACTACTAGTAGTATATTTGACCGGAATAACCACACTTTAAACATAAAAATCGAATTTAATCGAGGAGACGTATGCGTACCGTGCGGCCATTCAGTGAGTACTGAAACATTATTATATAATCAGAACCTCTGAACGGCTCCAATGATTTTCATGAAATTTTGTCTGCAGGGTGTTGTGTACATATTAAGGGCAGGGTGCATCATTTATAACCTGTCAAAGTTGTACTTTTTAATCGACGAAAAAAAACGGAGGAGGTTCTCAATTCGACACGTATATTTGTTTTTTTTTTTTTTTATGTATGACCACGCATAACTTTTTACAGTGTTGTCCGATTTTGATAATTCTTTTTTTATTAGAAAGGGCATACATTCAAGGTGGTCCCATTGTCCTCATGTTAGGATCTGCTGATGATATCCTGGGGAAATTGAAGGAACTCTTCAAATTTTAGAGGCACGCTTACAGCGATTTCGGTTTTTGACTCGGTATCGGTAGCTTTTTGGCTACTAGTGCCATATAATATACTATGACAGTATAGTACGAGTACGGTACGTGGCGATAAATCACTAAAAAGTAAGAAATAAAATTTTTTAACAAAAAATAGAACCGACTTAAAACGCACTAAAAAGTAAAAAATAACTGTGTCATTTAGTTGCTTTAATTTACTTAAGCATATCTAGGAGTCGGTGCCAGCCAAGGTTTTTACTTCCAAGGACGTTACCTAGAACCCACAAACTGCTTTACTACGTAAAATAAATGTTCCTTAAACTTGGCTGGCACCGACTTCATAGATATGCTTAAGTAAATTAAAGCAACTACGAGGGGTGATCCAAAAGTAATGATAATTAATATTAAATAACATGATTATAATTAATTTTTTATTTTATTTTTCTACATAGTCTCGTAACAACTTAATACATTTAGTCCATCGTTTTTCTAAACCTAAAATTCCCTTTGAAAAAAATTCTTTTTCTTGACTCTCCAAAAAAGCCTATACAGCGGTCATCACTTCGCTGTCGTCTTCAAATTTCTTTCCTCGGAGGTATTCCTTGAGCCGAGAAAAGAGATAGAAGTCGCTAGGAGTTAGATCTAGCGAATAGGCAGGGTGTTCGACCAATTTAAATCCTATTTCTTGAATAGCAGCTATCGCAACTGCAGCTTTCTGAGCCGGTGCGTTGTCTCGATGAAACAGCACTCCAGCGCGCAGCTTGCCGCTTCTGTTTTGTTTAATGGCCTCCCGCAATCTTCTTATTTGGTCTGCACAGTAAAAGCCTGTAATCGTGGCTCCCTTTTCCAAGTATTCCACCATTATTACTCCTTGTGTGTCCCAGAAAACGGCCATAACCTTCCCCGCCGAACTTGACACTTTGAATTTCTTTAGCGTGGGTGGGGAGGCTCGTTTCCAAATCATTGACTGTTGTTTCGATTCAGGATCGAAATGGTGGATTCAGGTCTTGTCCATGGTCACAAAACATGATAAAAAAAATTCTGGTCAAGTTGGAACTTTTCAAGATTAGCCCTCGAAATGTCAATTCGTTTTTTCTTTCGATTGTCGGTTAACATTCTCGGTACCCACCGTGCTGACTCCTTTTTAATATGCAATTCGTTTGTGAAGATTCTTTCGATACTGCCATATGACATCCCTGTGACCTCAGCTACGTGCCTGACGGTCACTCTTCGATCTGTTAACATGTCATTTTCGACCTTTTTCACGTTATCCTTAGTGAGGGACGTGGATACCGTCCTTCGCGAGGTTCAACTTTTGTGGATGTTCTGCCCAACTTAAACTCCTTGGCCCAGCGTGTAACTGTGGAATATGAAGGAGCAGAGTCCTCTAATGTTTCCACAAAGTCGCTGTGTATGTCTTTGGTAGACATTTTTTTCAAGCAGAGGTACTTTATAACGGCTCTAATTTAGTTTTTCTTCATTTTGATGATCGCTCTCCGACAGCTTGTATTGAAATGAATGTAGCTCCAGGATAACAAGGCCTATTTGTACGATTTTTCTAGCCTGAGTTAGTGGGTAGTATAGCAATATAAATATATTTTTTTTGGATTTTTATGTGCACTGGAAATAATCGATTATCACTACTTTTGGATCACCCCTCGTAAATGACACAGTTATTTTTTACTTTTTAGTGCGTTTTAAGTCGGTTCTATTTTTTGTTAAAAAATTTTATTTTATCGACTACAAGTTAGGCCTTGACTGCTATCGATTATATACAAGTAAGATGAAAATTCACACCCCTATCGGTTTCTACACGACATCGTACCGGAACGCTAAATCGCTTGGCGGTACGTCGTTGGTAGGGTGGTAACTAGGCACGGCGAACGCCGGGAATCGAACCTAGGACCTCCGTCTTATAAATCCACCGCGCATCCCACTGCGCCACGGAGGTCGTCAAAAATGTTGTTGTTATTGTCTTGTTTTGCTATCGTTGACCAATATAAACTAATCTAGCTATTTTTTCATACAAATAGATTATTTAAAGTAATTAAAATTTTTCATTTGTTAACAGGTCAAAGTCGGGGACGCTGGAGAGTGCACTCAAAGAGTTGAAGTGGTGGGGACCGCAGCAAAGCAACTGGAATCCGGTCAAAGTGGAGTCATAGACAACAAACACGACATCAACCGGATACTGGCACAGCACTCGTACGCGCATCCCTACCCCACTGACACGGCACTAGTGAAGGAAGAGAACGGCGACAAGGGCGACATCTTCTACGCCAGCTACGAAGCCAACGATTGCATCACTGTTGAAGTTCCCTGTGAAGATCAAGTTGAGGAAACTCAAACAAAAGTTGATCCACCGCACCCGGTGGCGTTGATCAAAGTTGATCCTCCGGTGAACTTGGATGAATTTGACACTGAGTTTAGTGAGTTGACGGACAATTGTTCAGACATCACCATGGAATGTGACATGAAGTTGCTGTCACCTATGACGCTGTCACCTAAGTCCATGGAAGAGAATCTGCTCGGCCTGTCACCTTCGCACACCAACTTGAGCTCGGATTTAGGTTACGAGTCGCTCTCGTCGCCCCTCAGCGAGTCGGGGTCTATGGACTTGTCAGATTTTTGGTGCGAATCCTTCTCGGAATTGTTCCCTGGACTGGCTTAAGAAACTTTTAATTCTTTCTTCTCACCAAAGACTGACTAGTTCATAAGTTGTACGCGTAACGAAAGTTGAACGTGGAGATAGATTGTAAACCCCGGCTTTGCTCCCAAAAAGTAAGATCTTTTAACACATTTTTACCTGCATAGCTACTTGTATCTACTGATCATCCATACCATTATGCACAGTATATAGTTTGGAAACTGCAGTGGTAACTACAGATAAAATCATAACTCTTCCTTTTTGGTTTGTAGTCGGGTAAGACTTCATCAACTTTCGTCGCGAGTATATCGCCCTAGTTCTGTATGACTTTAAAATCATAAAATCGATAGATTCCCATTTTGTGACGTCATTTTTGACATCTTTAATTTTGACGTCACAACCTGTGGTAAAACTCACGTTTTATGTTTTTAATAGCACAGCAAGAGGCCCGTTATATAATTTCGAATTAGTTAAATAAATAAAGTTAAAATGACAAATTAGTTAATATATTTAAAAATTATTATTAATTATATTAATATTTAAGTTTATTAATGTTATTTCGTATTTGCACGATGTAGTTTACGTAGGGATGTCTAAGTGCTGTAAATAAAAGTTTTTTTTTGGATTCTTCTGTTTAATTTGTCAATCATCGTACACCCCCTTGAAAACTTTACTAAATAGATTTCTACCATGGGTCTGGGAAGCAAGAATTTTACTGAAGAAGTCTTCAAAACTCTACAAATGGTTGCGTGGCGAATCCTACGACAGTAAAAATATGATCACTCGAGGATCAGGCGTGTCTGAGATATGACTGCTTCACGTCTTGACGAGATCAAATCAGTTTTATATTTAGGTAGGTACTATTTTGGTATTGTCTAGATATTCTTTCAGTAAGATCTCGGAGTACGTAGAAACCGCAAAACTTATAGAGAAATTCCTTGAGACTGCAAAATGGTGCTATTCACATCTATCGTAGATTAATATAGTAAAAAAATACCAAAACTACTGAATAAAAATTTTTTAACAAAAAATAGAACCGACTCAAAACGCACTGAGAAGTAAAAAATAATTGTGTCATTTACTTGGTTTAACTTGCTTAAGCATATCTAGGAGTCGGTGCCAACCAAGTTTAAGGAACATTTATTTTACGTAGTAAAGAAGTTTGTCGGTTCTAGGTAACGTCCTTAAAGTAGAAACCTTGGCTGGCACCGACTCCTAGATATGCTTAAGTAAGTTGGTTTAACTTACTTAAGCATATCTAGTAGTAAATGACACAATTATTTTTTACTTTGTAGTGCGTTTTGAGTCGGTTCTATTTTTTGTTAAAAAATTTTATTTCTTACTTTTTAGTGATTTATCGCCACGTAACGTACTCGTACTATACTGTCATAGTATATTATACGGCACTAGTAGCCAAAAAGCTACCGATAACTAGACAAACTGAAATTGCTGTAAGCGTGCCTCCAAAATTCGAAGAGTTCCTTTAATTTCCCCAGGATATCATCATCAGATCCTAACATGGTGACAATGGGACCACCTTGGAAGTATGCCCTTTTTAATAAAAAAAGAATTATCAAAATCGGACAACTCAGTAAAAAGTTATGCGTGGTCATACATAAAAAAAAATATACGTGTCGAATTGAGAACCTCCTCCGTTTTTTTTCGTCGGTTAAAAAACTTAATTGAGGACCGGTGTGTGAAAGCGGACGAGTATTACCTTCTGTCGTATGCAAGAACGCTGTCAGATTTGCAAGATTGTTTCATTTGTTTTCTGTTGTTACAATGACTTAACTTTATATTCTGACGACCTCCGTGGCACAGTGGTATGCGCGGTGGATTTTTAAGAGGGCGGTCCTGAGTTCGATTCCCGGCGGAGCCGATGGAGATTTTTCTTATTTTGTCTTGGTCTGGCTTGCGAGGCTTTTCGCCGTGGCTCGTTACCACCCTACCGACAAAGACGTACCGCCAAGCGATTTAGCGTTCTGGTACGATATCGTGTAGAAACTGACAGGGGTGTGAATTTCATCCTACTCCTAACAAGTTAGCCCGCTTCCATCTTAGATTGCATCATCACTTAACATCAGGTGTGATAGCAGTCAAGGGCCAACTTGTAGTCAATAAAAAAAATACTAAATTTAGATCGATCATCTATGTAGTTTTACTAGTACTAGCGTAGTTACAGAAAAAAAGCATAACTTCTTTTTGAGAAGTTGGTTACCTACCTATTAATCTTGATTCGTTTTAATAGGCAGGCATTAAATCCGTTATCAACAGATTCGACGGCAGTAAAATGTAAACTGAAGTTTATCACAAAAGCTCGCTGGCAATTTGCAAAGGTAGGTAGGTTTCACTTACATATGAAAACATGATGCAATACGTGAGCGTGGGTTGTCGATAAGGAATAATTAATGAATGTTATCGATTTGTCGTAGAAAATTCGAGTTTCTTCCAAGGTTGGTAAGTTTAATGTAACTTTCTTTTTAGGTAGCAAACTAACTAGTAGTTTGTTTTGACGGTTTCTGTGGTGTGTATGCCCAGGATTTGAGACGGAGGTCCTGGGTTTGATTCCCAGCTGAGCGAATTAAGATTTTCTAAATTGCTCCATGTCTAGCTGGTGAGGAGCTTCGACCGAGGATAGATACCATCCTACCGACAAAGACAAAGCGATTTAGCGTTCCGGCACGAAGTCGTGTAGAAACCGAAATGGGTGTGGATTGCATCCAACTCCTAAACATCTTAGCCCGCTTCCATCTAAGATTGCATCGTCACTTACCATCAGGTGTGATTGCTTGACTTGTAATGAATGAAAAGACCAAGTGAAAAAAAGAACTCCAGCAGGTCAGTAGGTATCTGGTATACAAAACCAAGATGTGTTTTGTGGATAAGGTGGGAGTGGGAATCCGGTCGTTTTACTGCGAGGTATCTCGGAGCGCACGTTAAGCCGTACTATCAGTGATCGTCACAAGAGTAAAAAAAATATCATCCTAACCTAATCTATTAAGTCAACAATTACTTCTGTAATAGGTAACTAAAGGGTGGTAATTTGGGAACGGGTTTACCAAACGATGTTAAGAGAATTGTAATCAATTATCACTACTAATGTTTATTGTTGATATTTTAATACCGATTATTGGAAATACCCCAATACTTATATACTAGTATAAGTGATATCGACAGACCCAAGTGATAGCCCACTCATTATAATCTTAAGTAAGTCTTAACATTTACTTTTCAAGATTTTTAATTCGATTATTTTTATCGAGGAAGAGGGTTCGAGGAGTTTGAGTTAAAGAAAACAAATGATTTTTCATCAAAAAAAACATTAAATATATTTGTTAAAATATTACAGATTCAATAAAATCGTTTCTTGCACGAACACGTTACAAATAACCATCAGTTAAACTCCTGGTTAACGTAACCAAACACATCTCGATACTTATGGGCTGACCGCTGGATAAGGACGTTACTCACAGTGTAACTTTTATGCCAAAATAGTTATAATACAAATATTTTTTAAACGATTTTTGGAAATTAAAACTTTAAGGGGGAATTAGGAGGGGAACATCGCATTAATCTGTTCTTTAGAGCAAAGAGCGAATTTCACGCGGAAAAAGTCGCGAATGTCAAATAAACTAGAAGTAAAACAAACTCGACTTAGAAATTTATACATCGAGATAGAAAATGACTTATAATTCGTTATACCTACAGATAAGACGTAATCTTTATTACACAATTTTAATCAAAACTAGGTTACGGTTACACTGTGAGCATCTTCGTCCGACGTTAAACGTTTGGCACTCGATCCTAAACTATTAACCTAAAAGCGATAACACATTCTGGGTAATTAAAAAAATAACTTGTAAAAATAGCAAATAACTGTACAGACGGTTTAATTAAGAGCTAATGGAAGATAATGTCAACTTAACAACACATTGAGTTGCGTACAATGAAAGTAACTATCTAAACATAGTTTTGTATAATTATAAAATATAAAGTGTTGTAGAAAATAATATATTTACTTTATAATCGGAAGTTATACAATAATAGACATACTCTTTAATAGTGCTCAATTTCGTAATTTTTAGTGCTAAAGGATCAATTAAAGAGGTTGTAACTATGACAGTTTATATCTGTCAGAATGTCACAGCCGAATATATTTTATCTGTGGCTATCTTATTTAATTATACAGCTATTTCATTGTACTGTATATGACTTTAGTAAAGCGCTTTTGTTTAAGTTTTATGTTTAATCAATCAAACTTAACCAATATCGACAAATTTTAAACAATGATATACAAAATAATATTAAAATTAAAGTGTTTGTGCTTCAAATACAGGATTATAAGTGAGCAGTTCTTTTTAAATAATATACTTCAACATATAAATATTTTAAATGCTGGTGTGTACTAGCCCTTATAATAAATAAATAATCGAAATGTTACACTTATCCTAATCTACTTACGTACTTTAATCGGTATTTTCCTCGTAATATATGTTCTAGAAAGATCTACGGGTTTAAATAAATACTTCAATGAATGAAGCGCACAAATCAATCCGGCAAAAATAGCCGCGAGGTAAAAATTTTACTAAATAATATTGGTCACATTTGTAAAATAATCCTTGTAAAGTTAACTAATTATTTCAAAATTCCAGTTTCTATGTAAACTATTATTTTAAATTGAGGATAAAGTTTTAAAGTAAGAGTTGAATATATTACTTTACAACATTTTTGTAAGACATTTTACGATTGTTCAAACTTCATATATAAAAAACCATTTTAAAAACAATAGGAAAATTGCATCATTTATGTACAACGACAAAAAAATTGTTTTTCTGTTTGAACACCAAATTTAAAAAAAATCTTGCTCACGTTATGTATAGGTAGTCAATAGTCATAATATATTACATATTAACATTAATATTATTATATTTTTTTATTTATTTTTCTATATTAATTTTTAACGTCTTTGACATTTTAGAATTTAGACCGAAACGCACATCACAATCTATTATTTGAATTAAAATTTTGAATTAGTACCTTTTTTCACGAACACCTTTAATTTCATTGTATTAATATTAATTATTAACCATACTTTAACTGTTTGTTTATTCTATTACCTAAATATACATACTCCATTATGAATAAATTTAATAATTACATTGAATCGACTCTTACAAACAAGGATATTAATTAAAAATACTGCCGTGCTTCAATTGGAAAGGACAATAAGATATTTATTTAAGTCAATACATTGTTGTATACGTTTATCCGATAGATATATTTATGGACCCCGTGAATGTCATATAGATATTCTATTTATGGAACACGGTTATGCTTAGGTTTTAATAGTACTCGTATGATGTACAGACAACTGTTACTGAAGGAGTGTCAGCAGAAAAGGAACATGCTGACAAATATAGTAAATGACCTTAATATAAACTAGAATAAAAATAATGACGTACATTGAAAATAAAAGATAAACAAAGTTATCGGCACTAAGTTTCGATCGCGTTACTTATGTAGGTGTGACGTCATGACATTGCACAGCTGTTATTTACTAATTCTTAATATGTAATGTCTTATAATTTTTATATTATCTGATCAATTTATGTAGCTTTTTCATAATTTTATTTATTATTAAATAAAATTTGAAAAAGTATTAGAAAAAAACCCAATTATGACCTTTCTGCGAGTGGTTGCTAAACGGGTTTTTGGTAAACATGTTTCGCTTACGCCTCCCGCTGTGTAATAGCTTTATTCAAAAACGCGTTTTGCTGAGCCGATGTTCCTTTAGCTTGCACACATAATGCTTTTGTCATGCCATCTTATACTACAAAGAATATGTATACCAATAATACTGTACAGAATTAAATGAAAAAAAATAAAGAACATAATACATAAAGAACGTACGAGTAGAGAGAGATGAAACAACATTAGGTCCATAACCATATATTTTTTAAAAAGGAATTTGTAAATAATATTTAAAACATTCAATTATATTTACAAGTGCATTTGTATATAAGTTTTGAGACAATATTTAAAAATAAAAAATAAAGTGAAATTACAAAATACAAGCCATTTCGGAATTATTTTAGACCACATCTAACCTCTAATATTTTGATAATAATTAACTAAATACAAAAGCAAAAACTTTTTGAAAATATCCGTTACATACTTAAATGTAATAAATTTTATCTTTTCATTAACCATCTGTAATCTGACAGCCAATTCACTAATAACGGTAATATCTAATAATTATTTGCAAGTATTTTTATTTAACTTACAAATCATCCAAAGTAACGTCATTTTGAATCTAATATGAAGGATTCCTAAATATAGCTGACTGATTTTTATTTTGGTATCATATGAAAGGATTCGTTGAGAGGAATACGAAAACAATAAATGTCATTTTAACAGTATTTTTAAATTAATTAATAATAATTGATTTGACCGATACTGACGTCGCTATTTTTACTGTCAAACGGTTGTTAACAGAAAAACGCGAACGACTTGAAAACAAAAGTTTAAATCTATCGTATATGTTTTAGACCATAAATTACTTTAAACAATCAAGTTTATCTGTTTAACATATAATCAAATTCAAATCTTCGTTCTAAAATTCATAACAGTTTTTACATAAAAGCAGCGCCATCTATCGGTGGCTATTACTTGATCAACTTATGGGGGCAAACATGGCAGTATGGCTTACCGATTTGTTACTCGAAGGTTCCTTTGTCCAACTGTCTGAGACAGAAGGCGCATATAAAATGTTAATATATTAATATTCGTTTAGAATATAGACAACTTTAAAATAACGCCATTAACGACGAATTTCGGTTCAAGAGTTCGTTCCAAAACATCAGCTTAACATAAAGTCGAGTAACGCCATCTATTGTTGGCTACGGAGAGATCTATTCTATAATAGTTTTTACCCGAACAACTTATCAAAACATGCATGGCAGTACGGCTTATCATTCTGTTCCTTGAAGGTGCCTTTGTTCAATTGTCTGAGACAGAAGGCGCATACGAAATGTTCGGGATGGAACTTCCTGAACATGGCGGTTATGCAGCGGCCGGCGATGGGCTTGTGGCAGCCGGCGCAGAGGGAGCCTCTCTTGCCGTGGTAGTGGGTCTCGCAGTATGGTTGGCCTTCGTGCTCGAAGAATGAGCCCCCGTGGAAAGGTTCGCGGCATTCCTGCAACCGACGAGTGTTCAATGCTTAAGTCAATTATTAATTCACATTATGAAAACTGAGGACAAGACAACGCAACAAAGGGACTGCAATGCGCACACGACAGAAGTAGAAAACAAAAGGCACCATTCCATTGTACGCTTAGATAGCTCCTATATTAGAAAAGTAGCGGTTTTTAACAAAGGTTTATCAGCCCTGGATCTAGAATTTTGTTGAGGTGCGGCAAAAACTAAAAAATGTCGCACCTACTTGGCGCCAAAACTAAATAGCGCTAATGGGCATTTCACAAAGCATGGTGCACGCGATTCTGTTTGCGATTTCGAAATCAGAATTTGCCGCCCGGAGCATATGCCCAGCTTGCCCCCCTAGATCCGGAGCTGAGGTTTTATAATAGTGTATAGTAAGAGTACGTTTCCTAATCCTAATATTATATTCCTTATTAAAAAGAAAGCTATTAGAATCTAGATAGATTACATCCTGGGTACGCAAAGGCAACTTTTATCCCTGAAATATTCGTGGTGTCCGGAGAATTTGGGAAAAATTGTATTTTACCTCGGTAACCTTAATAATACCACGAGTAGTGTAGAGAAAGTTTTTATGCTGATTTCCTACAGGGACGGGTGGTTTGCTGGTCACGACTTCAGCTAGTCGTTTAATAAAGAATGGGGTTCATCAAGGTTTCTGCGCAGACAAAGTCGCTGACGTTGGTTAGTACGTGATACAAAATGTAGGCTTATATAACATGATTCCAAAATAAATTATTGTGCGCTCGGCGTAACGTATTTATTTTATTGTGAAACATTACGAAGACGTTGTTAAATTACTCCATTTGATATAAACGTTTTCAACATGACATTGGCACGAATCCACTGGATTACTTACACCAGTGAATTAGCGCTCTTAATCCGATTTCTTACATGGCGGCCTAAGCTCGATTCCAGCTCGAATTCATTGTACTTCTTCTAGTTTCTGGGTCATATACGCACTTGTTATAATGTTAAGCTTTTTGTGACTTATAATACTGAGTATCCAAGATATTTTAAAGTTACTCCTACAGACACATTGTAAAAGTCACTTAGTTTCTCTAATCTAAACCTTTACAGAACAGAAAGAACTATAAAAACATTGGCAAATAGGGGCAATTAGCGAGAAGAGACAACTATCTATTTGACAGGATAATTTGCTGACATCAACTAACAACTATCAGACTCTAGTTAAATCGTTTTAAAATTTTAAAGTAACTAAATAGATCTACTGATTTACAATATCTGAAGGAAAAAAGCTCTTTAAACAGAGAATTGCACAGAGCAGCTTTTGTGAAACAATTCGATGTCTAGTCGAATACATTCTTTCCTAACGTCAGAATTTTTTATTAGTGTGTGTGTTAAGAGCGAATCTTGACATTACGATTACCGCGTGGCGACGGCGGTGCATTAATAACCTGCACTAAATACTGATAGCTATATATCGGGTGGCCCACAAACAAAGCGATCTGCCCCACATTAGCCGCCGGCTGTGACGTCACAGCGTATTTTTAAGTCGCGTCCGCGGGAAACCCTACACGCCTAGATCTTGACCCCCTTTACCGATTCTTTGCGATTTTCGTCGTTTGTGTTACAATACATTGATAAGAGGTCATTGCCATTGCGCGTGCCCACGTGACCTTGAAGGTCGATTGCGGGCAGGGCGCGACTGACGTTCGCATATATATCTTTGTTTATTATGATTGTTTTGTTTTTTTTATTTTCATTTTTTTGTTTGTTTTTTTTCTTTTCTTTATTTTATAAATCTTAACATTACATTACAGTAGCATTATATAAAAATATATTACATTAGATTTTGCTATCAAGTTCCTACGTTAGGACTAGGTAGTTTTAAAGAGTAAGGTTATTTTGTGTGGCATCCGTGTTTTGTGTGTTTGTTGTCATACTTTGACGAGCATCATACAGTTGCGTGAAGCATAGCTGAAAAAAAAATTGGGGAGGGCATTCTTTTTGGGGGGGCTGTGATCATCCTTTATTCTTCCTCGTCGACTCCGACGCATGTCGGGCATACGGGCTTTCCTTCCATGGCATAGAACGATTTTCCCTTAACGGGATTTTGGCAATCCTGTGATACCAAAAAATTGTCTTTAAGCTGAGAAAACTCCTACTTGACCTGGCGTAGGAGACATTGCTTGCATAGAGGCATACGTTACCTATATCACACGCTAAGACACCGGCACGAGAGATGAGAGCGTCAAGAGTGAAATACTGACCTTGCACACGAAGCAGTCTGGATGCCATTGTGTATTGAGGGCAGAAATGTAATTTTCCATAATCGGTTTATTGCAGCCGCCGCATTTTGGCGCGAACATGTCAAAGTAATCCGCGCGGCAGTAGGGCTTGCCGTCCCTTTCGTGGAACCCTTCCTCCCCAAACTGTTGCCCGCACTGAGCGCAAAAGAAGTGCTCTGTGTGCCAAGTTTTTTCAAGCGCCGTTACACATTTCTGTAAATAAATAACACAAGTTTAGAATTGAAGACGGGGCATTCCAATTGACGCAGCAGATTTGCACACTAACGTCAAGAATGGGTCCATTGCAGTACGCGCATCGCGGTGAGAAGAGATTGTGGTAATCGGGCTCGCAGTACGGTCTGCCGTCGCGCTCGAAGAAGTTCCTCGTGCCCAACTCCTGGTTGCAATGCGCGCATGTGAAATGCTCAGGATGCCACGTCCGACCCAGAGCTGTGATGACCTGCACAGAAAGATTTGTGTTCTCACTGTCCGTAATAATTCCACAAACACTATTGCACAAATGTTCTTGAATATTCCACCTGTCCGACGATTGGCTTCTCGCAAGCGTTGCAGCATCCCTTCTGAGGGGTTTGGACTCCTTGGCGGCTCATGTCTGCTCGGAGGGATCCGAGCATATGTTCCAGAGAGGCTGATTCAGGCTGCCGCGGGTTGCTGCGGTAGTGCTCCTGCCAGGCGCGCTTTTCCCGGTAGACGTGGGTCCCGCTTTCGCCTCCTGGCGCTGCACCTACGCCGCTCACCTGGGAAATTTAAATTAATTAATTTTTTCGCTGTCTCCAATTTTTCAAGGCCTCAATAAAATGTTGAATGATTTAGAGGCAACAGCGAAGAAATCAATCAATATCAATGAAACTTTAATTTGGACAAAATAGTCCGAGTCAAAGTTTACATTTTGCTTGGTAACGTACAGAAGCTAACCGGTCGAACGAAGCGGACTGGAGTGAATGCGATCAGAGTGAAATCTTTGTCTATGTACTCTAATATTATAAGCTCGCGGCCCCACTACGCCTGTGATGTAACGTCAGGGCTATCTTTAGATGTGAGCTTTTGGACGAGCGCGAGAGAGACGAAGGGAGTTCTGGAGCGACCGCCTCTAGCCCGGCTGGAAATAGCGGTGGACCAAGAAAGGCGAGTAGTAAATATTATAATAAACGGAAAAGTGTAGTGCAGTGTGCCGATGTGGCCATGACAACTGCCGCCCTATATAAAACCTTTATTGGATGAATCACGTCATTGTTTATATTATCGAGGGGATCAAGGGTAACGTAAAAACAAATCATTATTTTAATACGTGTTTACACAGCCGCTACTACTATGAATGAAGTTAGCGTGTTTGTTAGCATGGAGCGCGCGCTCTAGATAGTAGTGTTCTTGATAGCAGGTCAAGTGTCTATGTGGCAGCTGGCGCTGTCCTCAAATCCAGATTCTCTTCTATTTTACGTTTGCTATAATTAATTACGACAGATTTAAATGGACGATAATGTTATTTACACAGTATTCGTCGATGTAACGTTTTTGCCGGTGACGAAACAGTTGGGATGGCTTTTTTAGATATGTTTTTATAATAATTTATCTATATAACTACTACACGTTCGTTTAATGTTACAATAGAGTCAGAAATGAGATAAAGTTTTCTTGAATTTCTGTGTACGTAGCACGAATACATTGTTACTAAGAATTTTATGGTTTCTTTACATCAGCTCTCCAATGGTGTGAAGCCTTAAAGTTGTAAAGTGACGCCATAAGATCGTCCAGCTCTTTGGTGGCGCTTGAGGCGTGGTGCTGGCGTACGGTGGTAACTACAGGAGCTGGAGGTGGCAGTACCGGCTGCTGCGCTGTCTCTAGCACCGTCTCTGTGACAGTGAAGAGTCCTACTAACCTTGAAGTCGGATAGTGACGCCATAAGATCGTCCAGCTCTTTGGTGGCGCTTGAGGCATGGTGCTGGCGCACGGTGGTGACTACCGCAGCTGGTGGTGGTGGTAGCGGCTGTTGCGCTGGCTCTACCACTGTTTCTTGTACAGTGACAGTGACTTGCTTCGTCCCTGGCCGCGGCAAGGTGCCCGCTGTAGATGAAGGCGGTACTGGCGATATCGAAGCCGCTCGTCTGTTGACAAAAAGTTATAAGTTATTTTTCTTACTGACTAGATCATCATCATCATCATCATCATCATCATCATCATCATCATCATAGTTGTCATCATTATCAGACTATAAACATCGACATACATCACCTTTAAGAACTTTCAAGCACCACGGTCTTGAGCCCCTACAACTAAGCTAGTTGTAGTCTTTGGGCGTCTAGTCCATCTAGTGAGGGCGTCAGTAACACTGCGTTCCGATGCGGGGACGACATTTCTGCATTTTGAGATCAACTTCCGTTAGCTTTTCGAACTATACTCATATATATGCCGCCCAATTCCACTTAAGATTTGCTTTTAAAATTTGTATCTTTTTAAATAATCTTATTTAATCTTCAATAGTTCGATCCTCCGTCACTGAACAATTTACCAACTTTTAGTACAGGTAATAGGTAGGTACAATTTTAGTAAATAATTAACTAGTTGGCTTAGCCAAACGCCATATACCTTGATTACAATTTTAAAAAAAAATTTAGCCATATTTTTGAATATGACCGATATTTCCTTTCCCTATAAATAGTTGTAAAAAATGTGTTAGGAGGAGATATAACAATAGCCCGTCTGAAGGCGCCTTAGGTGCTAATGATGCTACATATGGAATAGATTCTGAAAGAGGCATTGATTTTCAGCAATAACTGATATAAAAAGTTCACCTTTGTCCTTTAAATAAACTTTTTTGATATTTTTATTGTACATCAATAAAATCGGCAGACGTTCTTTAATGTACGGCGAATGATAACAAAGCAATAATATCAAACTAGCCAACTTGGAACGGACATTTGGCAAATTGTTCAGACAGACAGACACTCCTACTTTAGATTTATTTCCTTCATTTGTTCCGTATCTATATAATTGATTAGTCTTGGAGTACGAATATTATAGTGTCAAAATTTGCAACAAATTAATTTCCAGCAGCCAAAACGAATCGTCTTTTACTAGAATAATTAATTAAAAGTAATAAAAAGTTTAATTTAACAGTCCATTACAAGGTCAGTCATCGATTTAGAAGACGATTTAGGAAACTATCAGAAGTAGTCGGGTAGTTAATTAATTTATACAGACAATTTATTCAGAAAGAAAAAAAAATTTAGTAGACCAACCTAGACCTAAGAAGTGGGAGCCACATAGACTAACTACAAGGTCAGGACTACCTTGTACAGTAAAAAATACTCAAGTTAATATTTATAAGTTTTTAGTTGTAATAATTCGGAATATTTTTGGCTATTTAGGTTTAGAAAGGGAGATAATTATCATACGTGGTGGTAGAAAGTCAGCCGATCATGTGGTAAAATTGCTCTATGTTATTCATATCAAAATATCCCATAGTGCAAAAAGAGTTAAACACAGGTAAGAGTTAATGACCGAATGTTCTCGTACACACTTGCTATACACTTACTATAGTTTATAGTCTAGTAGAGTGCTTTATAACGTACGATCAGTAAATCATTAGGAAACGGAGGGCCAGGTGTAGCCGATGTGTAAGCACTAATTATACAGAGAGGTGCGCAGGAGTTGGTGTTGCCAAAAACAATTACTGTAATATTATAACAATGCTAATGTAGCGTGTAGTGTATGATTATTGTTGACGTCCATACTTAAATAACTTGGATATCAAGTAGGTAGTATTAAACAGAATATTTTATAAAACAAGACAGTGATTAAAATTGAGATGAGTTAAGCAATATCGACTTAAACCAAGTTTGGCCCGACGATAAAAAAAATATTAAAGTTTGTCAAATTTTGTATGAAGTTTGGTTAATAAGCAGTTTTGTGGGACTAAATTTTTAAATTAAACAATTCATTTGTTTAATATTTTAATATAATCTGCGCGTGCGATACCTATCGTTAGATAATTAAAAAAAACATACAACACATCCTTACATATTACAAAACAAAGTCACCCGCCGCGTTTGTCTGTTTGTTCGCGCTAAACTCAAAAACTGCTAAACACATTGTCATGCGATTTTCATCAGATAGAGTGTTCTCGAGGGACGTTTAAGTATATAATTTGTCAATGTTATTACGTAAATTGGATGAAATATAACGGCAATTGTTGGTAAACTCGGAGAAGTTTATGCCGCCAGGGAGCTTTCAATGAAAACGCGCCTTTATCTATTTGAGATATAACGAAAGATTGTATAGAAAAATTGTTTCACTTTATTGGGACTAGAAGACCACGATGGCATATACCTATCTTTTTTTTGAGGATAACTCGCAATATCCATTTTTCTTAAAAAAAAGGCAACGTATTTTTTGTTATTTATGGTGTTTTTGGAAGGTTACACATACACTATTTACCACGCGGGTGTCCGCTAGTTGTAGAATAATTAAAGTTTTCACAAAAAGAAGAGCAAGAAAGGAAAAGAAAGGATTTGGACTAGATATGTGGTGCTAATTCAGAAGCTTTACATAACGACAATAGTACGGTATAAATCGTAGAAGCATAACCGATCGGTTACATTTCAGTAGCGATTATTACAACTATGAACAAAGTGACTAAGTGACGTATCGATCTATTTGTAGAGACCACGAAAATACGATTTCACACGGCTCCCTGAACGCGCCAAAATATATTTAACCATAATTACATAGGACTTGTACGCCATACAACTAAATTGACACGAGTTCGTGGTTTTACACAAGATATAGTGAGAATTAAAAACTGAGATAGCAATCCTATTGAGGACTATGAACATAGTACCAGTAAGTAGCAGCGAAACGCTAAATGTGAAGTACATTATGTACATACAATTCCGACTGGCATCTTTACCAAACTTTTTCAATTAATAAGTTATTATAATAACTACTGTTGAAATAATATCAAGAGTGATAAGTAAAAAATTTTTAACAAAAAATAGAACAGACTCAAAACGCACTAAAAAGTAAAAAACAACTGTGTCATTTAGTCGCTTTAATTTACTTAAGCGTATCTATGAAGTCGGTGCCCAGCCAAGTTTAAGGAATATTTATGTTACGTAGTAAAGCAGTTTGTGGGTTCTAGGTAACGTCCTTAAAGTAGAAACCTTGGCTGGCACCGACTCCTAGATATGCTGAAGTAAATTAAAGCAACTAAATGAGACAGTTATTTTTTACTTTTTAGTGCGTTTTGAGTCGGTTTTATTTTTTGTTAAATTTTTTTATTTTTTACTTTTTAGTGATTTATCTCCACGTAACATACTCGTACTATACTGTCATAATATTATAAGGCACTTGTAGCCAAAAAGCTACCGATACTTACACAAAAACCGAAATAGCTGCAAGTGTGCCTATGAAATTTGAACAGTTCCTTCAATTTTCCCACGATATCATCATCAGATCCTAACATGATGACAATGGGCCCATCTTGGAAGTGTGCCCTTTCTAATAAAAATCAAAATCGGATAACTCTGTAAAAAGTTATGCGTGGTCATACATAAAAAAAATATATATGTGTCGAATTGAGAACCTCCTCCGTTTTTTTTCGTCGGTTAAATTTTTTTACCAAAAAATAGAACCGACTCAAAACGCACTAAAAAGTAAAAAATAACTGTCATTTAGTTGCTTTAATTTACTTAAGCATATCTATGAAGTCGGTGCCAGGTTTTATTTCTCACTTTTTAGTGATTTATTGCCACGTAACGTACTCGTACTATACTGTCATAGTATATTATACGGCATTAGTTGCCAAAAAGCTACCGATACCGAGACAAAAACCAAAATCGCTGTAAGCGTGCCTCCAAAATTTGAAGAGTTCCTTCAATTTCTCCAGGATATCATCATCAGATCCTAATATGATGACAAAGGGACCACCTTGGTGTATGCCCTTTCTAATAAAAAATCGGACAACTCTGTAAAAAGTTATGCGTGGTCATACATGTACATATAAAAAAAATATACGTGTTGAATTGAAAACCTCCTCCGTTTTTTTTCGTCGGTTAAAAAATACAGTTATCTTACACTTTTAGATTAGCTGATCATAGTAATGATATTTTTAAAAAGACATGGAAATATGTAAACAATTTTAATAATCTATACTAATATTATAAAGAGGAAAACTTTGTTTGTTTGTTTGTTTGTTTGTTTGGTTGTAATGAATAGGCTCAAAAACTACTGGACCGTTTTTAAAAATTCTTTCACCATTCGAAAGCTACATTATCCACGAATAACATAGGCTAAATTTTATTTTGGAAAAAATTAGGGTTCCGTAAAATATTTGGGTTTTTCGGACACAAGGTGTAAAAAATCAACCAGAAAAGTTACTTATTTTGCGTACGCTGCGTAAACTATAAAAGATAGAACCATAAAATGTTCTAATTAATTGGAGATCTTATAAATATCTACAAAAAAGTCCGCGACACACTATACCTATCTATGTCGAGTGAGGCACAACAACCATTTTTTTATTTTTAAATCTTAATTTTTTTTTGGACTACATTTAAACGCATTTATTTTACTCATGCTATTAATCCTTATCAAAATAAATTATTTCATCACTAAGTACAGTTTATGTAGATAATATTTGGTATTTAAAAGATTAAAATTGGACATTTGGTTTTGAAGTTATGGCGAAATTAAAATATTACTATTTCTGCGTTGCGAAGTGAGCGTCACCAAGGCGGGGGTGCGCGTGCGGGAGGGGAGTTTAGATCTATGTTATAATATACGATGATGAATTAAGAATTCGATCTTTGTTCAAATATTTATTCGTGTACTATTCGTGTACTAAACACGGAAGAGTTTGTTCGTTTGTTTACACGGGCTAATCTCTATCTGCGTGTCGGATTGTAAAATTATTTTTGATTATTCTGAAGGCTAGACTCAAAAGTGAAATATACTATTTAATATCAATTTATACCCATCAGCTTGCCATAAATATATATTTTTAATGTTAATGTACTGAAATGTCATACAATGTTTAACAAAAATGTAGACCTTTAGTACACGGGATGAGATGAAGAATATTGCTTCACGGGAAACTATAAAAAAATTAAATTGAAAGGGGGAGCGGGGAATGAGCACACTTTATATGTGACTTTCACACATTTTGTATGAAAGTCTGTCTTTAAAATTAGAAGGGTACCTAAGAGGTTTTCACGCGGACGAAGTCGCGGGCGACTGCTAGTAACAAGATAAAGTAAATGGCTTCCTTTATAGTTGAAGAAGTCATTAAGTACCTACTTAAACTATAAATCAATAATGCAAACGATCGATCACACGACAGCTGCATTTCTTCGCACACTACGACTAAGGGATATTAATGTTTCAATACAAACTCCTAATTAAATCGATGAGAAAATTATTATAAGGAAAAGCGCATACAGTACTTATTATTTCATATCTATACTAATATTATAAAGAGGTAAAGTTTGTAAGTTTCTAAATAAACTCTGTCGGGACTAATCTTCGGAACTACTGATCCGATTTAAAAAAAAATTCACCAGTAGAATGCCACGTTATATGTGAGTGTTATAGGCTATATTTTATATTTCTTTTGTATATAATACCCGAGTTATCACAGTTTTTGTCGCGCGAGTCGAACCGTGAAATTTATTTAATTTAGCTTTAGGCGCGTACGCTGCCTTAGATATTGGATATAATTGAAAACATTGTATGAAAATGTTATGCATCTTAAAAAGCACACTTTGTATGAAAGTCTGTTTCTAAAATTAAAAGGGTTTTGTTTTACTATTCTAAGCAATATGTGATAATATTAGTATGATCTAGGCTTAAACAAAACATGTTTGTATCGTATTTTATCTACAACCGTTTTATTATTAAAGCTAATCACAATCGTACACGCCCTCCTTTTATAACAATTTTTCAATAAAAATTATGACCCCGCAGTTGGAAAAGTAGTGGTGTTAGTACTTGAAGTGCCACGTTAAGTCATTGGTCTCCGTCATCATCATCAGCGACCGTTAAAGAATCAACTATAATCACCCTGAGGCCACCGACACGCATCAGGTGCCGCAGCTTCATATCCTCTCTCCTATAACGAAGTAAGCCTGGCCCTGTAGTGGGTCGTTTATATGTTGATAATCATGACGATGATGATTCTACGAAATAATTGCAAATGATTGACATCGTACGGAAAACTCGGACCAACATACGTCAAAAGATTGAACTTGAAACAGATTTAAACTGCTGTTTTAACATTTACAATTTTCCTGCCCCCGATACACGTAAAGGAAAATGAGTACATCGCATGAAAATTAATTTACGTGCAAAATGTTTGGCATCCGTTCGGTGTTTGCAGTCAGAACAGTTATTGATCTATTAAAATTACTTTAGTTCATTACTGCGCAACACTGTCAAACGCTTTATATAAATCTGTACAATCTCTGCGGGTAATAATGATAAATTAAGTTGAAGCATTACCTTTTCTCACTGTGATATTAAATTAAATGTTTAAATGAAAATAAACATTACATTACATTTTATTAAATAGCTAAAGAGACGCAAGTTCTAAGCCCGCTAGGTCCGCAATTTTTGATATTATGTTAATTTTCAAATAGAAAAGAAACTACATATGACTAAGATATTATTTAATTACTTATTTTTAGGATTCATATAATACAACAACAACTTTTATAATAAAAAGTGGTTTGGTTTTTGTTTCGGTCATGTATATTTACCATAATCTACTTTGATCTTTGCGTTTAATTTATCCTATTTATTCTGTTTCAGTTCAAGTTATTACTCAACTTATCAAAATATTCGGATCTTTCTCACGAGATTACTATTAGAATGTTGAGTCGATAATAATTCTTGTTAAAATTGTTCTTAAAAAGCAATATGTTGTTCCGATTGTCAATGGTCTTATTGGGAAAATCTTCGATGAACATCGCTTGGGTGTTGGATCAAAGGTCCGATATAGAAAGCAATGGAGCCCAGGGACAGATTTTTTTTAAAACTAATAGTTTTTATTTTCTATTAACAACCATGTTAAAAATTTAACAAAAGCAAAAACTTACCCGTTAGGTATATCGGTGCTAAGCTGGTCGAGCAAGGAATCCACGGTAGGCCTAGTGGAAGCCGGACTCGTGGCGCCGTTCGTTCGAGAGTATCCATCTAAAACAAAAAATAAAAATAGGAATCTAGAATCTGACTGACACGTGTCTTATTGTAATAAGTAAAGAGGTAAATAACCAAACAATATTAATACAAGTTTTAAAAGAAAATAAAAATAGGTGCATCCCAGTAGTACCCCCTAATTTTAGTTCTATAGAACTGTTGATACACCATATTATAGTTTAGTGTGTGAACTAATGGGACAAAATTAAAGAAATGTCGATATCAACATCTTGTTTGTACGTTACATATAAATTACCTAGTTTTTATAAGTATAATATGAAATCACAGACAAAAAACGGAATCCTTATAGATTTGTAAAATCTTTCTGTCCGTCTGTATGTAACAGCCACTTTTTCCGAAACTATAAGAACTATACTATTGAAATTTACTAAATAGATTTATTCCTTCACACAACATTTCATACAAAAATAGATAAAAAACAATAAGTTTTGGAGGTTCCCCGTACTTAGAACTGGAATACAAAATTTTTTTTTTCATTAAACCGATACGTCTGGGGTATTTCTGGATAGGTCTTTAAAAATGATAATGAGGTTTCTAAAATCATTTTTTTCTAAACTGAATAGTTTGCGTGAAATATACTTCCAAAGTAGTAAAATGTGTCCCCCCTTTAACTTTTAAAATAAAAGAATATTTTTTTAGACACGACTACTACTTGGTTTTAACAACTAAGCTTTTGTCGCAAGGGACATTTTTTTGTTAAAAACAAAATGAAATATCAATTAAAATAATATAAAGTTTATAACTTATATGGTATAAGTAAAGTCAAGAGCAAAAACTGTACTACAGTACTATATAGAACTTGTAATCTTAGTTGTCTGAATTTGTAATCTTAGTTATCCTTTTTTTTGCCAAAAATAAATGTATAACATATTATATAAATAATGCAAGCTATCCACATTATCATGACTTTTATGCCAATTGCCTTGTATCTAAAGTATTTTTCTCATGTACAGAAAACAAGTTAACTAGTTGAGAGCATAGAACATCTATAAAAAATATCTCGCAATAGATACTTTGAACAATAATAAAAAAGTATAGAGGAACGATTTATAGAACCGTCTGGATTTAGTGCGATCATTTTGATGTATTGACCGAAATACTCGTAATGTTCTAAAATATTTCCACGTTGAACATTTTCATTGCTGTTTAAACATATTACATTACTCAAAGTTATTCTCGCATTAGATTTAGAATGGAATCGTTATAAAACCCACTTCAATGTTACTGTTTCACATTATGTAAAACAAACATGAGATACCATTGACTTATTCTTTAAAACATAGTACAGGCTTAGATTGACTAAAAACAAAACAGCCGTTTTAACTGGTTAAACTGTTTTGTTGTAAGGAAGCACATTAAGTTTTCAAATTGTCTGGTGGCCGTTTTTTTTTGATTATTTTTCGAGACTTCAACTGACGTTGCTTTTTACTTAAATGAAATTTTGATATTTTGTTTTACAAAGCAAGGAAATTTATACTTCATTTACATTCATTGATTTATAGGTTGAGTTAGTAAAGAAACTACATCTAAAAGCCTTTTTTTTATCGACTACAAATTGGCCCTTGACTGCTAGCACACCTGATGTTAAGTGATGATGCAGTCTAAGATGGAAGCGGGCTAACTTGTTAGGAGTGGGACGAAAATCCACACCCCTTTCGGTTTCTACACGACATCGTACCGGAACGCTAAATCGCTTGGCGGTACGTCTTTGTCGGTAGGGTGGTAACTGGCCACGGCGAAAGCCTCCCACCAGCCAGACCAAGACAAACTATGAAAAATCTCAATCTGCCCCGCCGGGAATCGAACCCAGGACCTCCGTCTTCCACCACGCATACCACTGCGCCACGGAGGTCGTCAGTTTCCACCGAGCAAGCAATATTATTTGTGTTTGTCTATCATATAGATCGTGCAGTTTTATGATCACCTATTTATAAATCCGCCGTCAAAGCTGCCCGTATAGATGCCTGACATCATCGCTAATCGCCAGATCAGACACGCTGCGATGTCATTAACATCCGTTTTACATTTTCTGAGCTCAATACTTTCTATATTCAATGAATAATTTTTGTTCTTTCGTCATTTCACAGATATTAAGTCTATCTCTATCACATGTCTATTCTTAAGTTTCAATGCTGTATTATGATTTTATTGGAAATTTCCTCCTCGTTAACTAACGAGCTTTTTTCAAAATTGCTTAAATGTTAATACTTTTTAAGTTATCAAAAAAAAAAAAACGAAATAACATTTTTTTTAAAAAAAGCTTAAGGGAAGTGAAACCTTCCTGTGGTGGTTACTGCCAGTTTTATAACCGACGAAAAAAACGGAGGAGGTTCTCAATTTGACACGTATATTTTTTTTTTAATTTTTTTTTACAGAGTTGTTCGATTTTGATAATTCTTTTTTTATTAGATAGGGCATACTTCCAAGGTGGTCCCATTGTCATCATGTTACGATCTGATGATTATATCCTGGGGAAATTGAAAGAACTCTTCAAATTTTGGAGGCACGCTTACAGCGATTTCGGTTTTTGTCTCGGTATCGGTAGCTTTTTGGCTACTAGTGCTATATAATATACTATGACAGTATAGTACCAGTACGTTACGTGACGATAAATCACTAAAAAGTAAGAAATAAAAATTTTTAAATAAAAATAGAACCGACTCAAAACGCCCTAAAAAGAAAAAAACTGTGTCATTTAGTTGTTTTAATTTACTTAAGCATATCTAGGAGTCGGCGCCAGCCAATGTTTCTACTTTAAGGACGTTACCTAGAACCCACAAACTGCTTTACCACGTTAAATAAATGTTCCTTAAACTTGCTGGCACCGACTTCATAGATATGCTACAGAAAATTAAAGCAACTAAATGACACAGTTATTTTTTACTTTTTAGTGCGTTTTGAGTCGGTTCCATTTTTATTTAAAAATTTTTGGTAATTACAATTGCAATTTTTAGCCTGCACCAAAATCCTTCAAAAACATTTTTTTAGGACCTTTATCACTATTTTTCACGTTTCTGAACTGGCTGCCTAGACTGCGTGGTTGAACGTGTACATGTACATTACTGTGGTGTGCGTACACGACACTTGTTAACAGTACTTCGTGCAATAAGCAACTTTTTCAAAAAGCTCGATACTATTTTCGGTCGTTTACCATCCTTATCCACACAATTCCCACCTTCACAACAATTCCAAGACAGATACGCACTGGAGCCAAAAATCATCTTTAAACTACGTAGGCAGTACCTTAGTTTCTCCGTAATCATAATTAGTAAAGTTAGCGAAAACAATTTTTGAAGTCATTGCCAAATGTCAAGAGCGCTAAAGAGATGTTTAGACATTACTGTTTGCTGTGATCTCATATGAACTGCTGAGCTTTCAAGTTCAAAGGGATAAGAAACATATGTAAGAACATTATCCAACTGTGTTATCACAATATGAGTAACATAATATGAGTCATCTTGACATCCTATTACTATTATAAAGGCGAAAGTTTGTATGGATGTATGGATGTATGGATGTATGGATGTTTGTTACTCTTTCACGTAAAAACTACTGAATGGATTTGAATGAAACTTTACCACAATATAGCTTATACATCAGAATAACACATAGGCTACATTTTATACCGAAATTCTTTAGAATTTGTCGGAGTTTAGATAATTTTTTTATGGACAAGTTGGAATATGCTATATACAATAAACGATGAGTCAAAAATGTATTTGGTATATAAGTGATAATAAAATGTTAACAATCAAAAATATTTTTAAAGTAGCTCGAGGAAAGAGGAGAAAGATGGTTTCAATTAATTGAAACTAAAAGCGTATATTTCTTTGTTTGTTACGCTTTAAATACTCAACCTATCATTATACGTTTTCGGGTGCATAAGGCTACTTAAAAACTTCTTATAAAGGTAAAGTGCCAACTAATAAAATTAGAAATCCGGCGCACTGACGTCGCCAGATAAAAAAAAGGAAATTTTAATTGAGATAACGAAACGAATAAAATAAAAACGCAGACATCCCGTATATTATCCCCAGTGTTGAGATGTTGATTTTCACAATTCATGTTGTCGTCGGTAACACTACGGCGTTTTCAATGTCAATGTGTCGAAACTTTATTGTCGTTTGGTGCCAAAAGTCGTTATACTTCCCACAATGTAAAAAGCAGTGGCGAAAAGAGTAATATTATGTTTCTTTTTTGATATAACTGTAAAGTAGATACCTACTAAGGGATCAACAGTATTTTAGACGGTCTCAGTGACGCAGTGGTATGCCCATTGGATTTATAAGACGGAGGTAATGGATTCGATTCCCCGGGGGCCAATTAAGATTTTCTTAATTGGTCCTGGTTTGGTCGGTGGGAAGCTTCGCCTGAGCCCAGTTACCGCCCTGCCGCCAAAGACCGAAAGGGGTGTGGATTTCAATCCTACTCCTAACAAGTTAGCCCGCTTCCATCTTAGATTGCATGCATTAGTATTTCAATTCAAAGTCAAACCGTACTTACATATTAATCTGAAATGTAAACAATCTGTATCGTTCACTCTATTTCAGTACACGAAGGGAAATGGCGGCCTTGCCAAACATAACATCTTTCTATACTTAATAGTTAGCATATAAACTAATAAACTAAGGCCTGTGTGCACCAAGTTTTCAGTTATGATAACCAACGGTTAACATAACTTTACTATGTAATTAAGGGTTTGTAATTAGCCTACTTGAAATAAATGATTTTGAATTTGAATTTATGAATTTACAGTTCACGACAACTCCGTACGCCGGGTAAGGACGTAAACCGGGCGGTTATTTTAACCGAGCTTACGTCCTTAACCGGCGGTCGTGTTGTCGTGAACTGTAAATTCATAGTAAAGTTATGTTAACCGTTGGTTATCATAACTGAAATCTTGGTGCATACAGTCCTAATAGATAGTTATAAAAAAGAAGCAGGTGGACTTAGAGTACTTTGCGGAAGTTCGTTATAAGTAAATATTAATTCATTTTGTTAGTACACCGTACCGGAGAGTGTTGGTCTACCGGAGCCGCTGGACAACAGCGGCTCTAGATCGTATTGTTTGGAACGCCCTAAAATCTTTAGTGTCCAGCAGTGGATTCCTATTTATTTTCCTACGAAACTAAGCGCCAAGGTCACCCAGAACCAACCCACTAAAAGCCTCAAATTTAACAAATGCACATTATAGAGTCAACAGCAGTGTTTCTAATGGATCATAGTATAATGCTGTTAAACTGATCAAATCTCAATACGCTGCTTAACTATATTACTCCTAACTGAGTATTTTGAAAGTACTTTGTGATAAAACCGAGTAAACATGCAACAGGTAGGACATACCAACTATCCATGAAACACGTAAATTAATTATTTCTGTTTGTAGTGGGGCGTGACGACTTTGGCGCGGTTCTATACGGTCACGGTTGTCAACGTTTCATTATTATCCGCAATATTCGTTTAGATTTTCAAAAAAATTTCTTTACATAAGTCAACATAAAACTGAATATATAAATAAATTATACACCACTCTGGATCGCCGCTTGGAGGCTTTGATTAAGTGTTTGACTCTGTTCCATGTTATAATTGCCTCATTCAAGAGGTTATCCTACGGATCATGAAGTTCTAGGTTCGAGTCCTGAATTTCTTTGAGATAAAGAACGAGAATGTAAATTTTCCAACTATGAGCTACTACTGAGAATTTTTTTTGAAAGAGAGAGAGAAAAATTAGCATACTAATATTTCACAAGCCTCGCAAGGAATCAAAGCCACGACCCAATGATCCAAGGCCTAAACATGCGGCGACAACAACTGAACTGTAAGAGCCAAACATTTTCATCGTAAGCCCGTCTTACCCCATACAGCAGCGTGGTGTTTCTAAGCTCAAAATTCCCTCTCCAATAATTTTAATAAATAGAGTAAGCACTCACCACTTCTATCCGTATATGAATTCTTCTCAACATAGTTTCCGTAGCGCGCATTGCTCAGATCATCCAGTAGGGTGTCCAATTCCGACAGGTTGCCTCGGCCAGTGGTCCTGCCGTAGCCAGGGGACTGGCCAGTGTAGCTAGGGGACTGACTCGTGTAGCTGAGGGACTGGTTGTTGTAGCCGGGCGACTGGCTGTTGTAGCCGGGGGACTGACTGGTATAGCTGGGGGAGTGGCCATATCCAGCGCTGTATTTCGCTGGTGCGATTTTTTCGTGAACTGTCGTTGTGTTTTGGTAGGTGGGCTGTGGACAAAGACACATGTCTTAAGTATTTTGTTTTTAGATTTCAACATCAAAGCTTACGGGAAGTGAAGCCTCCCTGTAGTGGTTACTGCTAGTTTTTTTTACCGACGAAAAAAACGGAGGAGGTTCTCAATTCGACATTTTTTTTTTTATGTATAACCACGCATAACTTTTTACAGAGTTGTCCGATTTTGATAATTCTTTTTGTATTAGAAAGGTCCCATTGTCATCTTGTTAGGATCTGATGATGATATCCTGAGGAAATTGAAGGAACTCTTCAAATTTGGAGGCAGCTTACAGTGATTTATGTTTTTGCTACAGTATCGATAGTTTCTTACATATTATATGACAGTATAGTACGAGTACGTTACGTGGCGATAAACTCAAATAACTACTGAACAGACTGTCTTGCGGTTTAGATAGAGCGATTCCTGAGGTACGTTTTAGTATAGAATTTGTTAAGGTTTTATGTAAATTGGATAAAAAATGACGATACTTGTTGGAAAATTCGGAGAAATTTAAGCCGCCTGCTTTGTCTATTTGAGATATAACGAAACAATGTAAAGAAGAATTGTTGAAACGTCGATCGCGAGGTTCTGGGTTCGATCCCTGAGTCGGGTCTCGGAATAATTCTGAGCCTTTTCATTCTTCTATGAAATGTTCAGTACATTCCAAGCCTGGAGTCTGGAAGTTGATGGTGTGCCTCGGAGAGCACGTTAAACCGCCGGTCACTATCATCAACATTTGATAGTGATCGTTAATAAATGAAACATTACCCGCCCATAAGCCCGCCAACCCGCATTGGAGCAGCGTGGTGGGTGTAAGCTCAATATCCCTTTTCCTTTACGGAGGGAGGCCTGGCCCTGTAGTAGGCCGTTAATAGGCTGGTAATGATGATGATGATGATGATGATGATGATGATGATGATGATGATGATGATGATGATGATGATGATGATTATTATTATTATTATTATTATTATTATTAGGGCTACAAAAAAGCCGCGATGCTAGTATTACAATAAAGATCAGCAACGAAGCAGCGACATCTCCATTCCTACGGTGTAAACACTTCACATTTACCATCTGGCTGATGTCCAAGACAATTTTCCTAGACACGCGAATGTTTTCTTGTTACGTAAATAAGTTCATAAGAACTAGATGGCGCTGAGTCCTCTTGAATAAAATAAATGATTATAACTGTGAGCTAAGAAGTATTTTTTATCCTGCTATGAAATCGAAAATAATAAAGAAAAACATCGTAAAGTAATATCGAAATCAAGCGAACAGTTAAGCGCTTAGCGCCTATTATTTTGTAGGTAGGCGAATAGGTATATTCATATTGATTAAGCGTGTGTATCGTATACTAGCTGACGCGCTGAAAAAAAAATTTAGATGAAAATTAGATAGTTAGTCCGATTCTCATCCTATCGACCTCTGAAAGTATGCATACAAAATTTGGTAAAAATCGGTAAAGCCGTTTCGGAGGAGTACAGTAACTAACATCGTGACAGGGAAATTTTATATATGTGTTTTTATATCGTTTATAATAACAGAATTTAGTTTAAAGCCAGTAGTAAGATGCCTATTTTCTGTACACGAGATATCTCACGCACAGATAATATATATCGGCGAAAAATATCGGCGCAATCTGAAGTATAGCTCTGTCTTTCTCCCTAACGCAATGAAAGAGTTCGATATTGGGCGACCGTATTTGTCTTTACGTCATATCTCTTTGTGGGCATCTTAAGCCTCCTGGTTTTGGCTAAGTAAGTACATAAAGTTCGTTAGAATTATTATTAAGCATACGCTATAAATATAGCTCTCTCTTTTCCCCTTACGCAACGAAAGAAAGTGAAATAGTTGGCGATCGCGTGTCTATTTATCTTTACGATATATGTCTTCGTACGCATCTTAGGCCTACTGGTCAGAATTGTTATTATGTGTGCTGACACAACTAGCTGTACTACATAGCAAGTTTTATTACTAAGAATTTTAGTCACAGCGCTGATTGCATCGCAGAGGAATTCTGCGAAGTGCTTAGGCACTAATGGAGAAGGGGCTATTTTTGTTCATCATAATTTAATGACCAGCAGTAAATAAGAGAATGCGTGTCAGGCTTTTATTGTTGCAGGCTATCAATCTATACAAGTAAACAAAATTGAAGTGGCTGTTCCTAATTTCAAATTAACAGCTTTTCATTAAATTAATGCATATGAAACTATATACGGTACTTACATCAAAAAAATCATTATTTAATATTTTTGCCTGTCTGTTTGTTCAGGCTTATCTATAAAAGTCTCATGAAGAGTAACATAAGCTAATTTGAATCCTGATATTGAAGCTGCGAGCGTCCGCTAGTATTATTTACTAACAAAGACCTTGTCAACGAGAGAGACGAGACATATGATGCATTCCATGGATTTTGATATTGAAACTCGAACAGAGCGTTGTGACCGGGTGTAGGTCTTAGTGTCGCCGAACACTACCGCCTCTGTTCAATAAATTCAAGGATAGGCTTTGTTTCAATATGGAGCTTATAAAAATATTTTTCGTAACTTATCTTAATCTACAAGAAAAGCTTTATGTATATGTTATGTCGCCATCAACCTTAACCTTGCCCTTTACATCGGAACACGATGCCTCACAGCACTTTCTAGGACGAGTTCAGATACCTACATAGAGATTTACCATTCACTATGAATCTTTTAAATAAATCAAGTTAAAAAGCTATCATGCAAAACAATCAGAATGAGAGTGCCGTCGTGATGATCAATGTAACGAATACTAACTTTCGTAGTCATCAATGAGTAATTTAACCACAAACGGCTACGACTCGATTTAAATTCAATGTTTATATTTATTAATCACGTTCTTGGTCCCAACTGAAGGCACTTTGTGCCTTACAATGTTTCTTTTTTAATTTTAGAGCGATATTTAAAAAAAATATAGATTTCAAAACATTGTAAAATTAGAAGGCAAGGAAATTGGGTTAGATTTGAGATAGGTGTGGCAATGGGCGGGCCAAATAATTTAAAGAGATTATGGACGTTGGGGTCCCAAGGGGCTGGAATAACGACCCCGCAGCGTAGTATTGGTTTACCTCTCATTAGCGAAATGTTATTCTACCAGATGGACCGTTGCCATCAAGTGGGTTCCGGGAGCCGCTGGATGAGGTTGGATCATGACTGTGGTATTTCTTACAAGATCATGTCTAGCAGTAAATGCGATAGACATTAATGATTGTAAAACAGATGATTGTCTTTATAAAAACAATTATAAGCGAAAATTAAAACAACTTGTTTGAGTAGCTTATGATTACGATATTGAAAAAGATAGTTGTACGTCGATCTAGTAATAAATGATTAATTATCACTGCAAATTCACAGAAGCGAGCGAATTTATCTGCCTAAAATCCAGGATCACTACAATCTTTATTTACATTATTTAAAAACCTTCCTCTTGAATCACTGCATCTATTGATGAAAACCACATTAAAATCTGTTGAATAGTTAATCCATCTCGGATCAGGCGTGACTTATATGTGAAAGCGTCATTCAATCCTTGAAGCATTAAGGCTTGTGTGCATCAAGATTTCAGTTATCATAACCAACGGTTAACATAACTTTACTATAAATTTACTATTTATAATAAACCCGTACGCCGGTAAGGACGTAAACCGGGCGGTTATCTTAACCGAACTTACGTCCTTAACCGGTGTACGGGTTGTCGTGAACAGTACATTTTACGTTTAGTTTATGTTAACCGTTGGTTAGGATAACCGAACTTCTTACCTGTCAAAACTAAAATATCTCTGGCTCAATCTCTTCTTTTTCCCATACTTGACTATGCGGATTCCTGTTACTGTGACTTACCACAGTTTCTCCTTAACAAGCTTGACCGCTTACAAAATTTAATTATTCGATTTATTTTTGGTTTGAGGAAATTTGAAAAATCATATTTCACAATTTCGTGTCCAACTCAAATGGCTCACCATGACTCAACGTCGAAATTTCCATATACTTTCTCTTCTGTATTCTATCCTCTTCCATCATCACACTCCACTTTACCTTAAGGAAAGGTTCCGTTTTCTTGGTTCTAGCCACCTTTTCAACCACCGATCCCGCAATGATAACAAGTTGTTATGTCCACCCAGTAGGTCTAACCGCTACAGTGAATCGTTCACTGTGAAAGCTGTGAAACTGTGGAACGCCGTTCCGAGGGAGATACGGCACTCAAAGTCACTCTATACCTTTAAACGTCATCTTAAGAACCATTTCCTTAATTGCAATTAATGTATGTACTCGTATATATGTAAATATTGTTTAAGTATGTCTATTATAATGTACGTATGATATTATTATTTATTGCTATTATATTATTTATTGATATTCATGTATTAGTATGTAACTTATTGTATATGTAATTTTTTAGTTTTTATGTAATAGTTTTGTTTATAGCTATTATTGTACACCAACCACCACTCTCTTTTTTTTAAATCTTGTTTTTCCTTAAGCTTGACGGTTGCCTGGAAGAGATCACATCTAGTGATAAGGCCGCCGTTACACCAATTGTTATAATTATTTAATTTGTTCTTTTTTTCTTACTAATGTTATTGTGTTCTTTGGTGTAATAAAGAGTTTTTATTATTATTATTATTATCTTGGTGCACACAAGCCTAAAAGATCTTATCTATATACATACAGAGGAATGACAGGAAGAGAGTTTGTTTTATACTTGGTAGGATAAGATGCAATAGTTTGGATGAATTATTTTTGCATGGTGCTCAATAACGCAAGAGCAACTTAACAGTTTATTTAACCAATTATGCCAATGTTGACACATAAACGACGACCTCCGTGGCGCAGTGGTATGCGCGGTGGATTTATAAGACGGAGGTCCTGGGTTCGATTCCCGGCGGGGCAGATTGAGATTTTTCTTAATTTGCCTTGGTCTGGCTGGTGGGAGGCTTTCGCCGTGGCTAGTTACCACCCTACCGACAAAGACGTATCGCCAAGCGATTTAGCGTTCCGGTACGAACTGGATCAACGCGGATAAAACCGTGGAGCACAGCGAGTATGATCCGAGTAATCATAATTCGCTAAAGATGCACTTTTATATCACTTAGTTCACGGTTCAAAGCGATAAGGTTAAACAAACGATGACTTCATAGTTGTTTATTAGAGGAGAGATCAACTCTAGATTAAGTTATTCTGTTGATGACACGTTTGTGAAATATGTGACCATGTTTGTTCGTAGAAATACAAAGGAGACAATGCCTATTTATTACTCTTCCACTGACAATAACGAAAGACAGTAACAAAGCCTTGTAATGACCTTGCACATACACCAAGTCAAAAACCTATTTTCCAATAACATAAACATTCCAATGGATTCAGGAATTGAACTTGGTTGCAGAGAAAAGTGTTGATTTGTTTTATATTGTCGATATACACTTACACAAGGAGACAATATTGACAATATATATTGCATAACTGGCAGTATAAAATGTTGCAACTGAAGAGGATACTGTCATATTGCTGTGGTACGCCGTATGGCTTACATCGTGGCACTTTTGCAAGACGAAGTACTCACCTAAAATTTTATCGGCCGCATCACTTGAAACTTAATGATTTCTTTTTTTAAGGTAACCTACATCACACAGGACGATCTCTATCTACCTACTTTTGATGTGACAACGTCTTATAATTCGATAGAGCCGGCTGCACGCACGAAAAAACATGACGTCATGCGTCGTCACCTCGCCTTGAGGCGTTCCATGTAAGGCTTGAAGTGCAAGCGAGAGCGCGGAACGAGCGACAAAGAAGCACAATCGGCCTTTGCGTTCGGCAGCGTTCGACATCCGTCTATTAAATATAATTATTAAATATATTAATTTTAAATTAAAAATTAATATATTTATTATAAATTTAAAATATAAATTTATAAAATCAGAATCAAATATTTTATTAATTTAAATTAATATTTATAAAAATATACTTAAAATAAAAATTTTAATAACCAATTAAATGCTACCATTCCATCAGTATTTTCTTAAGACATTGTCACGTTCAACTATCGTCAGTAAACCGACTTTACAGACAACCAATTTTTTTTTCAATAAACGGATTAACACTAGAAAGTCGGGAAAATCTATCTACCTACAAAGACGGCAACCGGTCAAATGACTCCTCCATTATTTTTATTTTTTATTTTATTTTAACTGTTAAAACTGATAACTGTAGTAATAAAACAGGGTTTCATGTATGATTATTTATTATATTTATAGACATATTTTACATTTAAACATTTTGTTTACATTACAAATGCCACAAAGTGGCTTTTTACAAATGTCGCAGACTTTATTAGTTTTATTTTTGCACTTTTGTACATAACATTCCCGCCTTTTCCGAGTTTCCGGATTTTGAATAGAAGATCGAGAAGTAGATGGTGTAGACTCTTTAGGCAATTCTTGGGTTCCAGAAAGTTCGGCATCGATTTTTACTTTGCCGCAAAGTTCACTAGCTAAACTCAGTATGAAATTTCTTCTTTTTATGTTGATACCTGACATTTTTTTTATACAAAATGAAAGAATTTATCCCTGCTAGGTCTAGTATATTGAAAAAAACCTGTACGGGCCACCTTCGAGATGCCGCTTTGACACTATATTTTTTGCCATCTGGTCAGCCACATCCACGCCGTACTTGATAGCATTGTAAAAAGTCACAGTTTCTGGTTTTTTCTTAGGGTGATTGAAGTCTATTTCAACATTATTATGTAACGTGCTAAGCAATAACACGTTTTTGTTTCGTATTCCTTGATAAATTGTGAGTGTACATCTATCAGATTTCAGGATTTTTGTTTCAAACAAAGTCATATGAAGTGATTTGACGTAAGGTGGAATCTCTCGTCGTGTCCTGTTCATAGTTCCTACAATGGTTGTGCGTTTTGCGAGCAAGTTATTTGCCAATTTTACCGATGTAAAGAAGTTGTCAGTAGTTATATTTCGGCCAGTATTTGCAAAAGGTTCCACAAGACGCATAACAACGGATTCACCAAGGCTTTGGTTTTGTGACCTGCTTTCATCCTTTCCTAAATAAGGAAAGTTGAAAAAAAATTTACTCCCCAAGTTTTACTCCATAGCTCATTTACTGGAATATTTTTTGCACCGTAGGCACCTCGAGCCTAGCAAATACCGATAAAACTTTCCAGCTGTCCCAAAGTTAGTATCCAATTGTTGTGGCCTAGTTGCCTATTAGCTTCTTCTTGAGTACATTTCTGAATATGTCTCAATATAGATTCATCAATCACAAGCCTCCACGAATCCAATATACTTCCAGTGAAATTTCTTCTTGCATATGAAGTAGGCCCTGCTTGCTTAGTTATTATATTGTGCCGTGCTCGGCGACCACTTTGAGTTGACTCCACTTGAAGTGACCAAGACGTACCGTCGGTAGCGGTGATAAGACCTTGAAGCTCAGAATCATCTGAACTATGACTCATGCCCCGGCCTCGACCACGGCCTCGACCACGAGCACCGCCACGACCATGGCCACGAGAACTCGAACTGTGAACATTTTGTAAAGTTGCAAGAGGTACCTGATCTTCCAGGTCACTTTCTTCCAAAGAGGAACTCGAACTGAATTGTGGTACCGCACAATCATCGTCACTATCGCGTTCTGCACTCTCAGAGCCACAATCCGATTCATCTTCACGAATATTTTGCAAGATTGAAAGTATTTCTTTATCCCGAAGCCTTCGAGACATTTTTCACAAATGACTTACAATAATTTCGACTAAATTCACGGGCAGTCGAAACAATATTAACTTTTTTGACTTACAAACCACAAACAACTGATAAGCGTACCTAATTTATGTTCTACCCTCTCATATTACAATTGTAAACATTTATCGGATCTCAGCCGTCAAATGACTGCCGCCGTCTTTGTCGGTATATCAAGATTTTAAATAATAAACAAAAGAGATGTGAGTTATTTTTATACATAGTTCCACTTAACTACTAATATTATTAAAAGTCACAAAATTTCAATACGTTAAGTCAAATGGTTTTTCAGTTAATCAACATTTAAATTAAAATTGCAGTCAAATGACTGCTCCCGTCTTTCTAGTGTTAAGCAGATCGGTCACCTGATGTTAACTAGACTATCGTTGACGATAAACACTTCGCAGGACCCAGTACTTCGCAGGTGTCGTGTACAAACCGAAAGGGGTGTGGATTTCATCCTACTCCAAACAAGTTAGCCCGCTTCCATCTTAGATTGCATAATCACTTAACATCTAGTGTAATAGCGTTCAAGGGCCAATTTGTAGTCGATAAAAAAAAGGCTTTTAGATGTAATTTCTTTACTAACTCATATGCATACGCAAGAGTACATTTGTGTCCATGCTCTTGGTATACATTAAAAAGGTAATTTGTAATGTTAGGTAATAGGAACAATTATTAATTATTGTCTTTGGCGTTTTGTGATAGAATTACTTACAGATGCAGGTTTAGCGTAATCCGAGTTGATGTTCCTCGAGCCATTTATCGAGCCGTATCCTGTAGAGGTGGGGGAGCTGAGGCTTCCTCCAGGGGAACTCAACCGTCCGGGGGAGCTGCCACGGCCGATTGGTGACGCGGTCCGGCCAGGGGAGTTCGTTCGGCCACCAGGCGAACCGGTCCTTCCACCCGGGCTGCTAACTCGACCCGGGTTTATCGAGTTCTGGAGGTCTGCCAGCAAGGCATCTGGAATTGATAAAAGAAATTTCTTGATTTACCAATATAAGGAACTTAGAGTTAAGACTAAAATAGTAGAATAAACTGTCAAGGCAAGTGGCAGTGATTGACCCTATTCCGACGCTCTGATAATCCAATGAGATGATAATCCGATATGACTGGAGATAATCAGGTTCAGGATTGACAATCATATTTAAGTCACGACGGAGTCAATACCATTACTAGTTTGATCTGATCAGATCTAGAGGTAAAAATGTCTTCAAAGAAAATTCAATAAATCTTTTTCGCCAAATATTTTTCCTATACAAAAACAGTTTTCCTAATTCAGTTTGGTTGCAATTCTCTTTAAAGTAAAACGACGTTTGACAAAATAACTCCTTCTACTGTTTCTCAAGGAAAAGTCTAAAAAAAGTTGCTTTACTTTCGTAAATATCGACGATCGTAAATACCATAAACTTTCGTACAATATTTACGAATCCGCGTTCCAGAGTAAAATAAGAACTTTCGTTTATGTTCGCATAATTGCAGTTAAGTAATAACGATTTATATATCCACTATACATATATACCTAGTAATGAATGTTATTATGCTTTTCTATTATACGTATAGTGGAATGTCTGAGTCATGAAAAATTCACCTCTCTAAACAAAACCACTTTGTTTATCTACCCAATGCGCATAATACATTTTCATAGCTGTTTCTAAGTTTAACCCAACAGTAGCACAGAACTACACACAGAATACCAGTCTATTCACAGTTTACATATTTACACAGTCATTAAACAACGTGGTGGAATAGGTCATTTGGCCGTGATGTCATGTTAGTTAAAATAAATCGAGGTTCTCCCTAATTGGTTCCAATGAACACGCGTCGTGCTCACAAATTAACTTGGTTGTTGGACTTATTGGACAATATGAAGTCCCTTTGTTACTTTACACAGAATCTGTATATACATACATCATATCTTATGTCAACCACGATCAGTAAATAACAAGCAAGCTGAATATAAGAGACCGTTGGCCAATATCGATAATACGTTTAACGGGGTGAGTATAAGGCACAAGGTAAACATACTACCAAATGTCAGATTTCTCTGTATAAATTTGAGGATTATTGGTGAACTTACGGTATGGAATATATACTCGTACATAAGAATAATCAGTACAGCTTAGAAATAGTAAAAATCAGAGCTGATGATATATTCTAGAAACTACATGACATGATAAATAAACATAAACTCAATATAAAACGTATTTCTGTATTAAGGAAGATGCAGGGGTTTAGAAATGATTGTGCCGTTTATTTACTTTAGCATATAAATAAAGTTAATATCATCCACGACTAAGGAAAGTTTCTTTTAACGATGTAGCGAAGCACTTAGTGGTTTTAGGTAACGTCCTTAAAGTAGAAAGCTTGAGTGGCAACGACTTCATAGATATATTTAAGTAAATTAAAGTAAATGACACAATTATATTTTTTCGTCCAACTGGACATACATCCAGCCTCCAACAGAGGTCGATGCTTAAGCAACGCAAGATTTAGATAACAGCTTTATTCTCATACATTAAATACTCAGCATTTATTGTTTTCGCAAACACGCCTGCTTTGCATTACGAAAAGCTCAACAGGCCTTCGAGTAATGGTGATCAAAAACGAGTTTCAATTCGGGAGGGTTCAACGGTCTCGTAACATCCTTACAGTACAGTTAGTAACATAAAAATCTTCCAAACTTACTAATAAATAAATCAAGTAAAGTAGACACATTTTTCAGACTGAAAGATGTATTGTAACGATAAAAAAATAGTTTAAAAAATGTGAAATACTTTTATAAAAATACAAGAAATAGAGGAAGCAATTTCAAAACTATAAAGATTAATTCATTTTCATAGATGTCAAATTACAATTAACATTTGCAATTAAAAAACAGCCGATGGACAAGTCCAGTGTTGGAAGCTCTTTCCATAAGGCCCACATTGTATGGATTACAATCAAACAAAAAATCAGTAATCTAAATTGTAACGATTAATAAAACTTTCGCACGACAATCAAACTGAGATAAAGTTCTTAGAAAATCATAAGAAACAATCCTAACGTCACGATTCGGCATATAGCGATGTAGAAAGTACCCAGAATCGGCTAGTCAAAAGCTTCTATCTCGTTCATCGTGTTCGTGTAAGTACGTAGTGTAACTGCTTATCTAATCGGACAAACGGCTTAAAGAAGCGTTGTTTCGGTGGCACAACAAAGAACCCCACAGTCGCAAGACGAGATACTTAACTTTTTATCGGCCTCGTCACTTAAAACGTTAACGATCTCTTTACGCAATGTAAAATTAGGTCTATCGCACGAAAGCGGCATTAAAAAGCTATTTTAGGATTAAAGACGAAAAATAGAACCGACTCAAAACGCACTAAAAAGTAATTACTTATTGTATTTTTAACCGATGAAAAACAACGGAGGAGGTTCTCAATTCGACACGTATTTTTATTTTATGTATGACCACGCATAACTTTTTACAGAGTTATCCGATTTTGATAATTCTTTTTTATTAGAAAGAACATAATTCCAAGGTGGTCCCATTGTCATCATGTTAGGATCGGATGATGATATCCTGGGGAAATTGAAGGAACTCTTCAAATTTTGGAGGCACGCTTACAGCGATTTCGGTTTTTGTCTTGTATCGGTAGCTTTTTAGCTACTAGTGCCTTATAATATACTATGACAGTATAGTACGAGTACGTTACGTGGCGAGTAATCACTAAAAAGTAAGAAATAAATTTTTTTAACATAATATAGAACCCACTCGAAACGCACTAAAAAGTAAAAAAAAGCTGTGTCATTTAGTTGCCTTAATTTACTTAAGCATATCTAGGAGTCGGTGCCAGCCTAGGTTTCTACTTTAAGGACTTTATCTAGAACCCACAAATTACTTTATTACGTTATATGTGTTCCTTAAACTTGCTGGCACCGACTTCATAGATATGCTTAAGTAAATTAAAGCAACTAAAATACAACAATAAAGTTTTTTACTTTTTCAAGTGCCAATGATTTGGAGTTTTCAGTTCTATTTTTTGTTAAAAAGTTCTGTACCAATACCTGATACATTCAAAATATTATCCGTAGTACATGTCCGATGAACTATCGGTGTCGTTGTCTATTCAATCTCTATAAGATAAAAGTTAGTTTTATCCGAATTTATTTAGACGAGAAAGAAAGAAGTTATACATTACCTAGCCCTTCAACTGCTTCAAAAACATCAGCGTAATCAGTTTGAGGCTCTAGATTTGAATGAGTCTTCAATATTTTCCCGTAAACGTCGTCATTCACTGAATAATGTGCTTTCGACATGTTGGCAGTAGACACACAAGAATTCGTTATTTCCCGTCAGTTTTTGAACGACCACAAACACTCAAACTGTTCTTATTTTAAAATTCTAATTTATCGATTACCGGTCACTTTAAACGACCACAAAATTCAAACTGGTTGCAAAGAATTCGCGAGCTTTCATAAAATTAAAAAAAAGAAAGGAACACGAAAAGGGCGGCGGAAAGGATTCTAAATTTAAATATCTTAGTCCTCTAGACGGTTTAAGGCGCGGGTGGCTCAGTTATGGACTAATGCAATACTGATTCACCTCAAGCGCAGAACACAAAAATCGCGCTCGTACTAACACATTGTTCACATAAACATTGGGATTCCGCGGCTTTTTTATGAACGCAAACATTTTAATGGAGATTACATTTAGGCCTATTTCAACACTGTTTATATTGCCAGACATTTCAGCATTCGTATTTCAGTTTTAATGCGCATGTTAGTAAATTGTATTAAAATTATTATTTAAATATAATGACATGTTCATTAACTTAATCCAATGCCAGAATTGTTTATATAACAACGAAATTTTTTAATAAAATTTTAACTAATTACAGTATTTTAAAAAATAAAATATAAAACATAAAATTGTATCCAAAAATAGATATTTATTTGCTCCACTTCTTCGTGTATTGAATATAAAAAACTACGCGATTAAAACAATATAAAAAAAATTAAAAAATTTTAAACATTGAAATTGAATGTTTCTTTTTTGGCCTGTTTTAATTGTTATTTTAACAACCTAGTGTGGCAGATTACATGGCAAATAGAAGGTCATTTCTAAGATCCAACGACCAAATATCGTCTGGCTGGATAAAAAACAAGATATACATATATAGAGACATGCAGCGCTTGATACGCTTAAAGATGTAAATTGATCAATAGAATATGGACGCGCTGACGCCACACCACCACGCGTTGACACAGCGGCGTCATACGATGACGCGCGCTTCGCGGAATTTGTCTCGACTCTCACAGACCTCGCTTTAGGACATTAGTATGGTTGTCCAGTAAGCTGGTGCAAGACGAACATCAAAATTATGCTAAATGTTAAGACGTCCATGGATGTTGCAGAATTGAATACAGAAATACCTATATTTGTGTATTTATTTTAAATAACCGAACGTACTCCCGTAGTTAAAAATTCCATATTACAATTCGGGCGTGGGTAGTTACCACCCTACCGGCATAGACATACCGCCATACAAATTACGGTACAATGTTGTGTTGAAACCGAAAGGGGTGTGAATGTCTTTCCACTCCTGATGCTAAGGCCGCACTACACAGAAAAGTTCTTCGCTAGAATTTCAGCGAAGATTATCGTGATGTTAAAGATTTACATTGTTCTTCGGTAGCGCCTAAGATATTTGATGATCCGATTTTATCGATAGTTTTAAAAATAATTACCACATGATCTCTAGGGTGTATTTTTCAATTTTTTATTATTAGCAAAGGCTGTGTAGTGCGGCCGAAACATGACGAGGTAGTCAGCCAGCTTGAATCTTAAATTGCATTGTGATGATTAAAAAACAAATTTTGAAGTTATACCAAATTACATATTAAATTATCAACAAGTACCCGGTAATAACGAATTTTCGAAGAATGATTATTATTTTTTTAATTCTAGATGATATGCGCATACCTACTCAGTTTATGATCGGTGAGATGTTATCATGTTCATCGAACAAAAACATCTCTAATGAATTTCATTCATAGAATGAATATGATCTTATTGCCGAGTACTGTAATAAGAAACCATATTGACACGGCGACGTAATACATACAGCTCTATAAATATTATACTCGTAATAAGTTACTGGCGCCTACTCGGTAATCAAGAGCAAAATCACGCCGGTGAGTAAACACTATGTTGCTGAGACTACAAACGCTGATGAATAAAATTATTATTATAAAAACAAAAAACCCGACTGCTTAGAAAACAGTTATGTTGTCAAATTTTATTAGGCGTTTTTTAATTGAGGTTTTTTTTTCATTAACAATATCACTTATCACGTGTCTATAAATAATAAGATTTTTTGTTAAAAAAGGAGCGCTTTTACTTTTGGTACCCATATTGCAAGGGTAGTTAATTGCATTTTAGCCCACGCACGCACGCACGCACGCACGCACGCACGCACGCACGCACGCACGCACGCTCGCCGACAATATCACTAACTACATTATAAATAATAAGATGGAGCGCTTACGCGACATCACATTAAAATCATTTAAAATGATTTTATCGATATAGTCGTTGCTTGAAAGCATGTGTGTGATCTGACATTTGAATCACTGAGCTGGTCTGATGATAAGGCTCGAAGGTAGAAGACGTAAACCCTGGTCTACCTTTTTAGTAAACCCATCGAGTTTGGGCTCGTTGAATTTGTCTTGACTGGTTATGATACTTCACACTGATCTAAGTGATATGATTACAAAGATAAACAACAAAAGCAAAAATTGGTTGAAATAAGAAACAGTCTAAACTAGGAAGACTTTAAATATGTTCATTGATTTGTAGTTGACAACGCGGCGCATTCGAACCGAACCGTTTCGCAGCAAGATATCAAACCGCAAGGTTATCTGCAAGCTGACACTGCCTCCCTGATATACTCGTAAGCTGTGCATTATTTCATTTAGAAATTTAACTAGAAATTAAAGGAAATATTGCTTACGTCCAACACTTTGTCAATTAAGTACAATATTTAACAAATCAACAATATTCAAATAGACTACAAGTTTTTAATGAAATATAAATTTCAAGGCACAGCAGAAACAAAAAAAAGCTAAATACTTTAAACATTGACCATGTTTAACGATTTTAATTAACTACAGTGAGTACAAGTAGTTAAAGTAACTTCATCTTTAAGAATTTTTGATCTGAACTACTCTTAGATTCACTTAAAAGTTTGCTATTATAGCTTATATTAAAATGAAGACATTTGCCAAATTGTCCTATTAAAAATTCTATCAATTTTAATCGACGAAGAAACGGAGGAGGTTCTTAAATCGACGTATAACATAACATATGTTTTTTATTTTTTTATGTATAACCACGCTAAATTTATACAGAGTAGTTCGGTTTTGATAATTCTTTTTTATTAGAATTTACTTTCAAAATGGACCATAGTCATAAAGTTAGGGTCTGATGCCCATCATCAGAATTGTTAATTTTCCCTTAAGAATTTTAAAGCACTACAATTTAATGAAGGTCTGGAGTTAATCTGATGCCTTCATCAGATTGACTCCAGACCTTCATTAAATTGTAGCCGAAATACAGACGAGGGAAACTCCTCAACGATTTATTACAGTTACCTTGTGTTTGGACTTGATTAATTTGTCTCGATGAGAACTTTAAATTTAGATAATGACTGTAATTAGGGGTCTGATGATAAAGACAAAGGATAGTTAAGGAAACTCCTTGACGGTGCTTTGCTCAAAAATAGCTGTACCGATGTGAGAGATTATTTTTTGTTTGAAATAATATAGATACCAATACTAGAGCCAAACTCGATGGAGAATGCTTATCGACACTCACATTTTTAGATATGGTTAAGTAAATCAAAGTAACTGAATGCCGCAGTGCATTTTCAAGTCGGTTTTATTTTTATTTTTTTTAAATTACGAAGTTTTATCTAATAGTGTACTTGATGTAGAGAACTGACAACGCCTTTTCATCGTGACTGTCGTCTGATCATATCGTCGCAGACGTCAACCTACATTTACAATTACGAAGCAGCTCAGTTACATAAAGTGTATCGTACAAGTGTCCAGATGCCTCTGCTTACAATATGCATAACTGAAACTAAAGCGTGCGAATGTTGAGAATTGACAAGAAAATGTTATAAATTTAATCGTTATGTTTCTAAAATATAAAGTATTAATTTGTGATATTTGTGCCAATAATCATCATAATACAAACCTAGTGTTTTATGAATGTGAATAAAATTGGAATACTTGTTTTCAGAAGTGAAAGACATTGAGAGACTAAAATAGAACCGACTCAAAATGCACTAAAAAGTAAAAAATATCTGTGTCATTTAGTTGCTTTAATTTACTTAAGCATATCTATTTTTTTATCAGAAAGGGCATACATCCAAGTCCCTGTTAGGATCATTTATATTCGGGGAAAAGAAGTCTTGAATTTTGGATTCACGCTTACAGCGATTTCGGTCTTTGTCTCGGTATCGGTAGCTTTTTGGCTACTAGTTCCGTATTATATAGGTACTATGACAGTATCACTTCATCACTAAAAAAATATGTATATACGGTCGAATTGAGAACCTCCTCCGTTTTTTTTCGTGGGTTAAAAATGATGACATAAAAATGATGGCATTTTTTCGCTAATTTTTTTTTACTGTATAGGTTAGCGCTTGGCTACGATCACGCCTGATGGTAAGCAAAGATGCAGCCTACGGTGAAACGCGCTTGCTTAGAAGCTAACTATTCACTCTTGACTTGAAGATACCCACAATGTAGGTGGTAGGGAAAACGAGAGCTGGAAGAGCATTTCACAATTTTGCAGTACGAATCAGAAACGAGGAACCAAAACGTTTTGTACACGTCTATGGAATATCGACTACGCATGGATGCAGACTACTTCGATGCCTAGCAGAGCACACTCCCCAAAATATATTCTGTAGAAAAAAGACAGATAGCCAAATTTCCGGCGATGATCTAATGTTTGTATTAGAAAACTTTGAATTAGAAAACCATAACAATCTTCTTTTAACTAATAAGCGACGGTTGTTATAAGCTAAAGGTAAAGACGTCTTATATCGCCTAAAAATACGCAGAATGTGAGATTCATTCATTAGACTTGCACTTGACCAAATAGCTGCACCAATTACAAAAGAATGAAGACAAATAAGCCAGTTTCATTTAAAACTGCAATTAAACAATTGCCAGGATGGACTGTAGTAACTTTATAGTTCCTGAGATAATGTCAATAAAAGCAGATTTGTTTATTGTTAATACTACAGACATTTTATAACTTCAGTCATATGTTGAATGGTTTATTGCATTATTGATTAAGAGACCGCGGGATATGGTTGAGAAGAGATCAAATGATATGAATCTTTCGTATCACCTACTAATTGGACAAAAGATTTGCAACAAACATACAATTCGCGATTACGCAGTTTGTTTACGGCATGGCCTCCCAAACGCTCCAGTAACACGTTACCGATATAGACCAAGGCCGTGTTATAAAAGCGACTTGACTCACACCAGGTCGTAGCAACTCTGCACTTACCGAGGTACGAGCTGAAATCGGTGAAGTATCTGCGCCAATCCGTTGCACTGAGATCAGGGTTCTCCTTGGGGCCACTCGGTGCACGCTCGACACTGTATTTCCGTTCCAGCACGGGGGAAAACGAGACGGATTTGGGGGATGCGGAACGCGTGCGCACGGACGTCATCCCTCACGTGTGGAGTATAAAAGGCGGAGTAGATCAAATTTTCCTGCAGTCGTAGTGCGACTGCTGCTACAACTAGACTGGTTATTTTGGTGTGTGAGACGTAGGGTTATCGGAGGCGCGGGCGATGCCGGATGATAGCACGGTCACACTACTCAGCTGGCGACGACGTTACGCGACGTTCTATTCCCGTCAGATTGATGCTTTCGACGCTATATTTCATAACATAAGGGACCGGCATCACGAATGTGTTTAATGCATTTTCGTAACAACTTAATTAGGCACTTGTGTATGCTTGTAGGATTTGCGATTTGCTAATTGCTGGCTTAAGTAGGTAAACATGCGATAAGCTTTTAACATTTTACCGACAATGTTTGGTAAATTATTTAAAAGTATCGCTTAAATTTGCTATAAGGTTTTATGCAACGACCATGATGGACTACTAAAACGATTGACAAATAATATGAACACTCTGATTATGAGATACTTTATTATTTATGTTTCAGTGGCATCTTAAATGCCAATGAAACATAAATTTGACAATTACAGAAACAGAAATTAGGTAATGACAGGAGAAAGTTACGAAACAATTTAAATGTAATTTTAAACATACGGGACCATACTTAAAAGTGAAGGGCTCACGCTTGCTCCCACACCTGTAATTTACGTTGCCTGATTACATAAGAGAAGAGACCATTGCGGCGAAACGTGGGCGGGCGGCGCCCTAAAAACCCAGAGGAAATGATCTTCAGTCAAAAAAATATATATTTTGTATCTTATTTAAAATAACACACGCACTGATCTACGTGTATTTCCGTAAGAGTTTTATGAATAGTTTGTTTTTTTAAACATATTGGCCGTGATTTTAACTTTAGTTTTTTTTGCAATAATCTGTTAATTTGTCAACATTGATTTTGGCAGTATCAAGTAACCTACGTATGTCTTTCGTTAAAGATTAATTCACTTCAATGCATCAATATTGGTAAGTTTGAAAACGCAACAAACAAAGAAGCAGCTTTCGAATCGAAAATATTGGTAGCTCTGTCAAGCGTTATTTTGTGATTCGACTAAACAGAACAAATAGACAAGTTTATATTACAGATTACCTTAAAAATTGGAGAAACTCGATGTGTAGTTTTATATCATAGTTAATTATACATTAATAGGAGTTAATATAATATGTTGTATAACAGATGTAGGCGTAGTTCGAGTGGGCAGCGTTACTCTCAAGGCCGGCTACAGAAAAATCAAATAAGACTATAAGGCGAAGTATTAATAAAGATATAATAATAATCTGTGAAGTATGTTTATTAGTAGCATCAGAGTCATTTCCTGCTGAGGCTTTATCTTAAAAATCAATTAATGTTACTAATTGTATTATTAAAATTTTCGTGTACGATACTGTATAAATATAATAGGTAATGTTTAAAAAAATTCTTGGGTATGCAAACTATAGCAACAAGTTAATAAGCATTAAACCTCCTCAAGTCTCGACTTTACGAGCTTTTATAGTAAAAATAATAAATATTAAATTGACTGAGTAGGCACTTGTAATGCACCTTTATATAGGATTACTAGATCGGTTAAAAATACAGTAGTTAAGAACAACGAGGAAATCTAAACAATAAGGGTCTCTAATGCATTGATGCAGCCTTAAGGGATAGACGTCAAATTTCACACCATATCGAGAAGGTTACTGCTATAAATAAACGAACAAACGAGCGTAGCCTATTAATAAATGATAAGCATTGCAATAGATAATTAATATGTTCTTTGTGAGAAGTAAATTATGATATTGCAACTGCGAATGGTAAGGACGTCAACTAAAATACGTAAAGAAAATAGCAGAAGGCCAAAAAACCGCCTTTGTGTCATCTATTTTGATATTATAGACATCAACCTTTTAACACACATTTTCTTGTCCATGTTTAAAATTGAGTCGAGCTATCACCCCATTGAGTAAAAATATTGTTCAGTAAAAAATGATTTTTGTTATAGTATAAATAGAGATACATATTATGTTCTTAATGATTTGCAAAAGGCTAACTCCAAAGTGTAAAAGACAAAGTAAATATCATTGTAATTAGGTCATTTATGGAATGACCAAAACCTGAGCACGTTTTCATTTCATTGCTGTGAGTCTCTGAAATCCTCCTTTCAAAATTCTCAGAAAAATAAAGGGGAACATAGCGACTAGACCGCCAATCGTACATGAGTTTTTAAGGTATTTTCTCTTAGTAACTTTGTTTTTTTTTATTTGGTGTACAATAAAGAATATTTCATTAATTCATTAATTAGCTTTATATCAACTGCATATCTATTATAACTATGTCATAGTTTGCGGTTACGCTTTGATTAAGTTTTATAAAACTCAGTGGACATTGTAAATGCAATGGTTAAAGGCTCATCTCAAATGAACGCCTCTACGTTAGTCTTATTATATGGCTTGGCTATTATATGAATGGTTGAGAAATGCATCTTTGAAGCATTTCCAGTCAAGGATATTGTCGCCAATATAGGTCTATTTAGGACCTTTCGTTGGTGACATTTAGAACAATTCAAGTACTTTTATTTAGTACACTGAACTCTTGATTGCAAAAAATAAAGTTGAACACTCATTCTACGAACGTAAAGGACAAATTGCTTTTAAATGCCAGTGTTACAATTGCTTCGCCACGGGTGTTCGAAACAAAAAAAATATATTGAGGAACCTAATTTTTGAAACTATTGTGTGCTTAATTTTAATGTGATGGTGATAATATTAAGAGTGCGTTAAACTAAGTAAAATTGAGGCTATGAGGATTCTCAATCATATTTGGAAAACCAACAAAAACTAAATTTACTATATCTCTTTATTATGTCCTATGTTTAATGTATGAATGAATTTCAGCATAGAGATAGATTATATTCTGGAAATGGTACTACTTCTCAAGCATCTGGACGTATTTATCCATAGGCCTGTTAAGTATTAAAAGATACCTGTAACACACAGGCATTTAATTTCTCAGATAGCAGGCGCGAGTAAAATTTACCTAAAAACGTCACCGGGTTGCCCTTTGAGTTCTGAGCTATTAATTTAAATATTTAACGGAACACATTTTCCACGAGAATAACAAGTCGTAGGTAATTGTGTAAATCTGAATGAAATATAATAAATTAAATTAAATAATCATAAATAGACATAACATTGAAGAGAAATAAAGCTTTAGTACATCGTTCCTCTGACACGCTCTAATTAACACTTTTAATGCAAGTGGGAATTTCGTAAGCCAGCTCCGAACACCGCCACACATTAGACACGTATAACCGAATTCGTCTCACACATCCATTAAGCGTTACCAATACCACGGCTCAAATATCTTTAAACCGTCACAGAATACGGTAAAAACTGTCAAAATATTTCAACACTAAAACAAATTACATCAAAATTTACCACCATCAACTGTCAATATAATAACAACACGGTATTGATTACATAGAAAAAATTACAGGACTGTCAAAATATTACACATGCAAAAATACTTTTACGGAAAAGCAGTAAGTCAACTGTCAAAACATAGGGGAAATGTCACCACGCGCGGTGAACGAGCGCTAACAGATTGATAGCAACGATACGACTGACGAGCCTTCGGTCCATGCATTTGCTCGCAGCATGCTGTGATGACAGCCCCATACGATCTCAAGTTCGAATTTGGTACGGAATTGCATTTAATTGGGACGCGTGGGTAAGTTGACTATCCATTGTTTATTTTTTGACAGATCGTTTAGCGTCATCCAAAACAAGTAGTGATTAACAATTCAATTATGTTACTAGAAATAAATCTTATGCAAGTTTAATGAATTTAATCGGTTATTTTGAATTGATTTTTTCTAGACACTTGATGACAAGGGAATCAAAACGTTTGGATATTTTCCGTTAATCTAGATGTTATGAAAAACATACGTAGACAGTAGTAATCATATGTGGCTTGGTCATCACAAGAATAAATAGCATAATCAATCGAAACCCTAATCAACCCCAAAGCATCGAAACTAAACTCTATAATTCCTCTTTTATACAGATGTTGAGACCAGTAATAGGCCGTTAACAAGCTGATAATGGTGTTGATGGCTAAGTTATATATTCTTGTAAATGCTACAATAGAAGTAGGCAAAACATAGCGGTGATCGATTGCTTACTAACTAGTGGAAGGTCACAGCCTAGTGAATAGCGGATCTAGGGCCAGTATTCTCGGAAGACGTCGCTAAAAGGGAATGCGGGACGCTGCGTACGGTCCGCGGTATGCCTTGCTTCCTATCTGGGTGGAAAAGTTCACATTTACAACTAGTTAGTTGCTGGACTGCCTAAACTCTATAGACAACATGTTGAGCCACTTAAGCCGGATCCAGACTTGTAATGTGAGGTAAGATACAATACTTTGCGATATTTTTTTAAGTATATTACTACACATAATATCACAATATGTGGTATGTTTTGTGGAATCGGTTATTTTTCACATTTTTTGTTGAAGTTAGAGTACGTTAATAGTTTATTTATTTATTTAGGAAGCCAACGTTGTATACAATATAATATTTAACTTAAAATAATATTTCGACTTTTTTAAATATGTTGTTGAACATACTATTCTATTTAGCGGAACAGTCTTACCTAAGTTGCTTTAATTTAGGCTTTTTAAGACCTTTTACGCTTTAGTTAACTGCAAGGTACCTCAGAAATGTGACAGTTGCCGCTTAATTACATGTTGAAAATTTAACTTATAACAAAATTTCTTTTAACTTTAGTCGTTCGTTTTCGACTTGAGAAAAAAAAACAATGCAAATAATGCGTATCTGACTGCGTAAGTTCCATATAAATGAAAGTCTATACGTTACACTAACCTTTTTTCGTGGGGAAAATCCTCATGGATACCTTCACACCACGGGGAGGCGCGAAGGTTATGTCGGACTCTTACCGACTAAAACCCCACGGCGTTCCACCTCTACGCCTGAAAACTGGGCCACGGGAATTTAACTACCGCAACCTAGCCAGCGATATCTGAGCTACTAAACCTCCACTCAGGGAAAATTAAATCCCTATACAATCTTAATGACGCTCCGAATCACACGGCACATCGTCCATCTTGAGGACAGCTCTCTATCGGGCAATAGAATCCCCGTGTCTATCACCCGGAGCTCCTCATCAGGGTGGCAGGCGCCGGTCGTAGGCAAGCCGCCTGCGCCCTGTTCTTCTGCGGCGAATCAATTGAGCCTCTGGGTCATCTTCTCTCGCCCGTTCCGCTTCTTCCTTCTGTGACATAACGTGCTCACAGAATTTATCCATCGCTTCCCAGGCCCTATCGCTATGAGCCATGGCATTGACAACGGCATGCAGAGAGAGGTCCTGGCCTAATACAGCAGATAAATCTGCCCGTTGAGCAGCCCATCTTGGACACTCGGCCAATGTGTGCTGCGCAGTGTCAGAGACACAACCGCACTCGTGGCATTCTTCAGTGGGCTCTCGACCAACCACCCGACACAGGTACCTTCCGAAGCAGCCATGTCCCGAAAGAACCTGTGCAAGGCGGAAAGTAAGCTGTCCGTGCTTTCTCCCAACCCACTGATCTAAAATGGGTCTAATCGCTTCTATGGTTTTATGACCAGCACTGGGCATTTACACACAAAATCCGCAACTGCGCTATTTCTTCAGACCACCAATATACCGATCTCGTTAAGGGTGGTTGTCTCACTCGTGGCATAGCCGCATCACATACATTAGTCATGGTTTCACCGAGATGGACGGCTTCCTGCTCCACATCTATGGGGGTGCCGATTCCTGATACCCATGCCTGAACAAGGGCCGCCTCAACTAAGATGTGTCGATCTAAGCGCTTTAGCGACCATCGAGGGCTATTGCCATGAATGAATCCATTCAAGCTGCTTGATAGGTGCGGTTGTTGGGATATATTAAACCGTATATACCGATGGTCTGATAATGTTTCCTCATTCACCAGCACTTTCCAATCATGAATGTGGCGCGTCAAAGCAGCGCTCGAAAGAGTGAGGTCTACGATAGAGCCTCCTTGCCGCCGCACACATGTGTTTTCAGATCCTCGATTGAGGACTGTTAGGCCTGTTACAACCGCCCACTCTTCGAGCGCTTCTCCACGCGCATCAGTCATTGGAGAACCCCACGTTCTAGATTTGGCGTTAAAATCTCCAAGTACGAGCAACCGATTTGAGCGACTCTGACTAATGAAGGCCCCTACTTCTAACAAAAACTGTTCAAATTCTGCCATGCACCGATTTGGCGAAAAGTACACGCCAACAACCATTATATCACCCAATATTGCGGACACATAACCTCTACCTCTCACTGAACGAACAAAGGCGGGGGAACCAATTGTTGTTTGTGTCACCAGAGCCACCAAACCATCCTGGTCACCAATCCAGTTTTCCCTATTAGGAACGAAATATGGCTCAGCTATCACACCTAGGTGAATGGACCACTCCGCCATACTTTGGATTAAAAGATCCTGAGCTCTTGCGGAGTGGTTGATGTTCGCTTGTAATACTTGAATGGCCATGTTAATCTTCAGCCATTCTATTACCATCCTCGTTTTGGAACTCGCCTGTATTGCCAGATCGATTATCAGTCTGCGTTGGACGCTGAGGTCTTACCTTTGACTTTCTCCCTGTCTGTCCGTGTGTGGAAGTACACGGCCCACTTCCCAGTTTGTGATTGGAGGGCTTCCCTGCTGTAGCACAAAGGGAGCAGTTTGGCAGAGCCGAGCAGCCCGATGCCTTGTGGCCGAGCTGGCCGCAGTTATAACACTCATTGCTGCGATCTATTTCTGCTGTACATACAGGACGCACATGTCCTATCTGCAGACATCGGAAGCATCGTAGGGGCCTCTGCTTTAGCAACCTAACATTAGCGGATGTCCATCCCACCAGTAGACGGCCTTCTTCAATTTTTTTTAGCCGCAGCAATAGGGCAGCTGATCCACACTGTTCCCGTGCTCTTCGGGGACCAACGAATTTTGCCCACTTTTATTGCCTCAATTGGGCACCCACCCTTCGACGAAACTGCAGAAGCAATTTCGGCCTCATCAACAGAATCATCTAGGCCAGTGATTCTTAAATTAATACATTTCTCGGGCCTAGAAACTCTCGCAATATCCTCCGGTAACAATTCTCTAAGCTTTGCTGCTAGAGTGTCAGCCTGCTTTCCACCTAACTCTCCAGGTAATTCCAGGATACGGGCGCCAGTGGCAGCTCTACGGAACCTCATACTGGTTATGCCTATGGTCGAAAGGTCAATTCTGGCTTTTGCTTCGGACAATACCTTAGCGTATGTAATGGCCTTGTCTTGAGCTCCTGGCTGTAGAGTAATAACTACCGCTGCTGACCGAGGAGGCCGCAGCTTCTTGGCAGTTGGCTTAGCAGAGTTGGCACTAGGTTTAGGCTTCTCCTTTTTGCCACTCTTTCCCACCTTTGTCCATCCTTCATCTCTCGAGCTCGAAGATTGCTGAGAGCTTGCACTCTTGTTCATGGGTTTCGGATCTGTACCCTCCTTTTGAGCTTTGCCCTTCTTGGTTTTAGTAGTTGTTGCCTTATCTAATGGTTCCTTCTTCTCTTTCGGTAGATTTGTAGGAGCAGATGCGCTAGATCCGCTAGCTCGATGATCCGTTGATAGAGGGGGACGAACCTTTTTCTCCGGTGGAAGCCTCTGCTCTAATGACTGCATGCGTGCGTCTACCATTGTCCCAACTTGAATCATGATAGACCGTGCAAGCTCATCCACTGTTTGAATGTCAAATCCTGATGAGGGCTCCGATATATTTATCTCTTTAGGAGCAGGCGTAGTGGGCGGAGGATTAGAACCCTTTGTCCTCCGGACCTCCATTCGCAACTGTACCATGTCCTTCTTTAGTTCGCCTAACTCCTTTCGGAGTGCAGCGTTTTCTAGTTGAAGTCTTGTTACTTCCTCATTCGTCATTTTATCTTTGAGTGCTTCAACTGCTTCCTTGATTGAGGCTCCCGCGTCCTTGAGAGCTTTTTGAAAGGTCCATTTTAAATTTTTAGACTTGGATGCTACTTTTACGATGATATCTACATCATCTGCAACCTGTTTCACAAGGGCCTCATTATCAGCGCTGGCACAAATTCCCAGGCCAGCTCGCGACATTCTCGCAGCACCTGCTAAAGCCTGGATATGTTCCTCTCCATCATCATTCACTCGTGCTGGTTTTAAAAACATTTCTTTCTTAGTGCGGGTGCTTTTCCCTCGAGAGGAAACTTTTTGAACCGCCGCCTCTTCTACCTCACTTGTAGAGTCTCCTGCATTAGAAAGACGCCGCCGTTTTGCAGATAATGACTGCCTTGATGCAGAACGTATACTAGCTCTATCTGAATCAGAACCATAGGGTGTAAGATCCATCCTTTGCTCCGACTGATTATTCTCTTTTTCTAACCCTAACTTATTTCTACACCCTTCTACTTCTATTTCTACTACTCTATTATTACCACCTAACTCTATACCTAAATTTCCTCCCCCCTGCATATTTCTAAGCTCTTCCCCCCTCATACCTCTATTCTCTAACCTATCCTCTATGCGTCTGTTGGCCCCCCCGTATACGCTGGGGCCGATGCGCCGGCTATCCGACGCACCAAGGGATTCCCCCCGAAGGGGACCCTCCCGGGTACATGTATTTTCAGATCGCAATTCCATAGTGTTTTTATTTTTATTTTAATTTAACCCCCCCCTGCCCCAGATACCCTAGTGACTGTACTCCCAACAGCCATTCATCCTCTCGGCGGGTATCAGACCTTAGGATTGGGTTTGAGCGATTTCGCCCACTCCAGTAATTTTTTGTACAGGTTGTCTTCCTACTAGCACCCTCGCGACTGCACTCCTAACAGCCAATCATCCCTTCGGCGGGCACTAAGCCTTAGGATCGGGTTTCTCAGCCCAAAGCCTCCGGTATTCCGGTGATACCCCTGATTTTACCGCCCAAATGCTATCGACAGTCCACTCTGATGAGCAGAGAAGTATCGGGAGCATTCGTATGGTAACCATCACTATCAACGCAAAAGAGCGCCCCACCCCATGCTAGTATGGTTCACGCCGGGTTTCCCCGATACCTCCCATTTCTGAGAGGTGTTCCCCTATCCACCACCCGGGGACGCGCCCGATGGGGGACTAGCAACCCCACACGGGAAAAAACAACTTGACCACACTAGTGGTTCTTGAGTGGGATTCGAACTCGCGACCGCTTCCTCACTAACATTTCAAGTTCGGACCATATACCAACGACGCTATGCGGTCAACTACGTTACCCTAACCTAACCTAAGTGTATCCATGTAAATTAGAAATTATAGACACTAAAGCCAAACTCGATTGAGAATGCTTGACAACAAACAAATTTAAAATGAAGGTAGGAAATGCAACACATTTTATGCCTAATAAATTTAAAATTATGTTTTGTTATTTTAAAAAATCTTATTTAAAAGATATTGAATATATTAATTAGTTTTAAACTTACTAATCTAATTTACTGCTATGAATTCCGTCATTAATAAGTTAATTAAAAAAAATAGGTGTAAAATGACAAGTTATGTCTACCTTCACTTTTAATTTGTTTGTTGACCAGCATTCTCAATTGAGTTTGGCTTTAGTATATGTCATTTTAATTATGCCCTCTAAAATTTTTGATAGCGATATACCTGCAACAGAACATAATAGCACTTTCTGGCGCTAACAATTAACATTGATTAGAAATTGTTATGTTACAGAATTATTAAAAAAAATTGTAATCACAAAGGAGCTCCCACAATGTATTTTACGAGTAACCAAAACGACAAACAAAACAATCTAATGAACATAATGACGATTGAGATCCGTGTAAACTTAGTACGAGGATGCAGAATTCGCTACTTCGATAGTTTTCGAGCATGGGTACAATATCACGTCAAAACAATACAGAAATTACGTCTATTCTATTCAAAGTCGAACTTCCGTATTAATCAAGTTTGTTTTTGAGCTTTAAAGCAAGGAGTATTACAATACTCTTATTCTATTTTACAGCAATGTTAAGTGGGAAAAGCCGATGTCCAACACACTGGAGCTGACAAGCCAAAAGAAAACAAAAAGATTTATACATTGGTAACTGGTAAAAATGTAGACCCGTTCAAAATCACGATCTTCAGAGGGAAGGATTGCTGAAAGAGAAACAGTGATGTTACCATGATTTATATCCGAAAACCAATCTTACGTGTCGTACTATGGGTGCAGACCATAACGAATCATGGTCATTGCCGCTCCCATGCTCAACTGAGCGTTAAGAAACCATTGAATAATAAGTCTAATCTAAGAAGCAAACGACATAGATTAACTGCATAAAAAATTGATACTAGAAACCGACTTGAAAGAAAAAGTATAAGTTAAAAAACTACAACTTTTCTACGTCTTATGAAATCAGACAGGTAATGAGTTTGACATAACTGCCTCCATTTTGGGGGTAAATAAATGCTTGTATCCATGAACTAACCTCACAAAAAAAGGTCACAGTGATCTTACTTAGCAAACGAGGCGACGAGTCCCCGTGCCACTACCGGCTTGTTTCTATGAAATACATGTGTGTCCCTAGCCACTAAAGGTGAATTTTCATACATGTACATAGATGAAAATAGTGTTGCGGCGACCACTCGTCGGCTACGAACTCGCACCCTTAGGTAGCATCGTCATCAGTACTGGTATACAGTAAAGATGTTATTATAAATATAAGTTTCGAATACTATAGTTCTTTATATATGATGTTAGTTACAGATAGAGACGAATTCGAAAAACACTGTCGAGTTCTAAAAACATCATTACAGAATAACGCTACAGATCGCACTCAAGTGCTAAGTAATGATCGAAAACAAAACGTAATGTACTTATTCCATCATCCCACATACAAAACGCATTTGGACATTACTATCAGATACTACAAGACCAGTATAAATGTTGTCGCCTACCATATTTAGTTATTTTTGTTACCCAAGTAACACCAACTTTGTCAAGTAACCTATACATTCGGTTATTATCGTTGAAATAGTTAGTCCAAGCTGTTCCATTTTATTGTGAATGTTTTGTCGATGTTGTTTCAAGCGTTGAAAGTGAGTGTAAAAAAAATGACACAAACAAATATCAAGTCTATGCTTTATCAGGTACAAAAATTTTGCAGAATCACTCAAAATAAGTGTAAGAAAATTTGTTTACACATACATTGGAAGTTGGGTAACCCAAAATTTCAAACACAGTCGAAAGTTTGAAAGCTATTTGATATAACCAATAGTGGTACATACTCCCTACATATCGGGCCTGTGTTTAATCAATTTTATCCGGGTCATAAACGGCTAGTGGGCGAACGCCATGTACGGCAACTTGACTTTTAGTCAACGGCGCTTCGGGCTGAGATGTGATTGACGAGTGGATTAGAATTTCATTTAATATTAATGAAAAGTCACTCACTCTTTGAAATATATTTTTAAATCAATTGCATGTTAGTATTGACAGTGCTTTCCTCTTCCAAATTGCACCTGCTACTTGGAAGAGGAAAGCATTAGACCGAACATTATGGAGAAGACTTGGGGGGGCCTATGCTGAAAAGCAAAACAATCGAACCGGTGTCTGAAAAGAATATTCTACTTACAAATTTTACTAATAATTTTCTTTTCTTTTCAACTAACAGTTTTTTTTGTTTAAAGTAGAAATAAGATAAAATGTAAATTAGTTTTAAAATTGTTAATAAAGGCTATTATTATTATTATATTATTATTATTGACAGTGCTCCTCTAGTGAAGCTACTGCCATACTGATTTTGCCGCTAAGTAGTTTTGTTGTGTTCCTATCTGTATTACAACAGGTATATGGCTTAACAACTTTGATATTATAAATGTATGACATAGAACTGCAATTTATATAGGAAGGATATTAGGTATATAGGAGCGGGCCGACCTCTGGTTGCATCAGCATCGGCAAAACATATTTTCTGGTCAAAAAGCGATTCGAAGGTTCATGCATGTCTGACTATTGGCCATTTTATGAGCTAGCGGATGAGCTAGCTCGTAGGGGCTCGGAGTCACCTTACATCGGCCCGGAGCCATGTGTCGCACTTGCACCATGTGTGATAAACATGGCTCTGACATCATATGCTGAGAAGATGACAAAGGCAGAATGGGACAAAGTAGAAGGTCTAAGGCACTCAAAAAAGTTCATGAGTAATATAAAGGCAGGTTTTCTAGCGAAGGTAAGTCAACTGAGCAGGAAACAGCTAAGGTATGCCATAGCAGCGTACACAGGCCATTATAGCACCAGGTCTATGCTCTGCAAAATGGGTATTTAGGTAGGTGTAGGTAATTGGTGCCTCCAACCTAAGAGCAACCATCAAACTCTTAGAGTGGGTGTTTGAATTTATATAGGGGAGGTGAGGGCGGGGCGAGTACAAAAGATCCATAGGGGTCGAAGTGCATCCGCTACGGTGGGCCTCACCATACTAATAATAAATTGGCCATTTTGATCTTATTTCAAAAATGCTGACAAATGTTCAGGTCCTTATGAATTTATAGAGTATACCTACATACATCATCATAAATTATAATGTTATTTGCTATGTTAGTCTCATAAAATTCCATATGAGAGAGATATGCAAGGATCGTGGCAAGTGGAAGAGCGTGGTCTCTGGCTACCCCTATGGGAATGAACTATCCATATTTTTGTCAGCGACTTGTCGACGGCTTGTTTTTAGAGATCTTCTAGTACATAGTTAATTAAGCAGACACAGCCAATAGGCACGACGGTGAAGCTAATTGAACCTGAATTCATTCCCAATTAACGGAAATCCAACAATGAGGTCACATTAAAGCTAGCCGGCGAATTACCTTGATGTGTGCGCGGTAATCAGTAATACAATGACCAGACACTTTAAAACATGGCCGCTTATTACGAGCTCGATCAAAAAATTTAGATTTAATCCTGCAGTGGTTAGTGTTGCCAGTGTCGTCAAGTGTAAAGATTTCAATAGGAAAGGCAAAATAATAAACAAGGTCCTGAAAATTTCATAGAAAGAAAAACTCGAAGGAAATTACTCCGTAACCCGACCAAGGAACCGAAACCAGGACACCGTGATCAGTGACAGGCAGTCCTTACACGTATAGTTTTGTGACAAACGTCCCGATAAGGTTTCCAATAAAACGAATTCGCGGTCAAAGTTGACAAATATTTTTAAGGCGAAAACATTTTAGGTAGCAACAGTTTGCAGATTTTGGCAATTTGCTTTCCTGGTCGGGAAATTGCGACATCCTAATCTAGGGTAAACCAATTCCACCAGATAGGTGACCTCAAAATCAGAATACCACAACCAGACCACTAACGCTGTATTTACATTTGAGAGGTATAATTATAGATTCACTTAACATCAGGCGTGATAGCAGTCACGGGCCAACTTGTAATCGATAAAAAAAAAGATTACAGGTCTCCGTGGTACAGTGGAATGCGCGGTGGATATATAAGACATCCTGTTCTGAGCCCTGAGTCCCGGTTTCGATTCCCGGCAGGGCCGATTGAGATTTTCTGGCTGGTGGACGGCCTCAGTCGTGGCTAGTTACCACTAGAAAGACGTTCCGCCAAGCAATTTAGGGTTCCGGTAAGGAGTGTGGATACTACCCTGGTTCTAGCGAGTTAGCCCTCTTCCATCTAAGATTGCTTCATCACTTAACATCAGGTGTGATTGCAGTCAAGGTCTATCTTGTAAGAGAAAAACCGGTCCCATGAGTTTGAATTTTTTTTTATCGACTTCAAGTTGGCCCTTGACTGCTATCACACCTGACGTTAAGTGATGATGCAGTCTAAGATGGAAGCGGGCTAACTTGTTAGGAGTGAGACGAAAACCCACACCCCTTTCGGTTTCTACACGATATCGTACCGGAACGCTAAATCGCTTGGCGATACGTCTTTGTCGGCAGGGTGGTAACTAGCCACGACGAAAGCCTTCCACCAGCCAGACCAAGACAAATTAAAAAAAATCTCAATCTGCCCCGCCGGGAATCGAACCCAGGACCTCCGTCTTATAAATCCACCGCGCATACCACTGCGCCACGGAGGTCGTCAAATTATGACTCACGTTGACAGACACAGAGTAATGTTTTATAGGACGTGTACTTGACAGCGCAGACTGTAAGATGGTCTGTTATAGGCGATGGTGTTCCACTTGGATCTGGTGGGATTTTTTTCCATCAACTTAGTACACACATAAAGGTGTTTTACTGCAACTTCAACGTTTTTTATTTCATTTCCTTTATAGTACTGGAATGTATGCCACGCCTGTTTACTAACACCAATGTGTTTAGAACCGGGAGGTATGTTAAAGTTACGCGGTTAGAAAAAATATATATAACGGTTCATATGCGTAGCGTACGCGCGTGAGATTATGCCGATACAGAGTTGATAACAAAATATATAACGGCCTCTACTACAGGGCCAGGCCTCCTTGTAGGAGGGCATATGGAGTGTAGACCCACCACGCTGCTCCAATGCGGGTTGCCGCGCGTAGGGTGATAATGTTTCATTTTTTTTATTTATTTTTTTTATCAACTACAAGTTGGCCCTTGACTGCTATCACACCTGATGTTAAGTGATTATGTAGTCTAAGATGGAAGCGGGCTAACTTTTTAGGAGTGGGACGAAAATCCACACCCCTTTCGGTTTCTACACGACATCGTACCGGAACGCTAAATCGCTTGGCGGTACGTTTTTGTCGGTAGGATGGTAACTAGCCACGGCGAAAGCCTCCCACCAGCCAGACCAAGACAAATTAAGAAAAATCTCAATCTGCCCCGCCGGGAATCGAACCCAGGACCTCCGTCTTATAAATCCACCGCGCATACCACTGCGCCACGGAGGTCGTCGTTTCATTTATTAAAGATAAATATCATAATAATGTTGATAATAGTGATCCGGACCAATGGTTTATCATATTTTCCGAGGCAAAGGGGTGGTGTTACACACCAACTTCCCTAATACGGACTTGAGATGTACTGAAAATTTCATAGAAAAATTAAACACATAGAATTATTCCGTGACCCGGCCCAGGATTCCAACCGAGGACCTCGTGATCGGAGCCACACAGGCTAAGCCACTAGACCAACGAGGCAGGCAAAATGAGACACGATGTTAGTAGATATTATTTGGATTCACCGTGCCAGGTCTAAAAAGATAAATGCAAACAGGGCCCGGTAATTATTTATTTATCCTATCGACTTGAAACTAGAGAACGAGCAAGCAAGAATTTAAATTATTTATCTACTACTTTAGTCAGCAAGTTCAAAAACGTGAAAAATAGAGATAAAAGTCCTGAAAATATGAGCGATGGCTCAAAAATGTTTTCAAAATTGCTGAAATGTTAATATATTTTAAGTTATTAACAAAAAACGAAATATCATTTTTTTTTTTTCATCTTATTTTGTTAATAACAATTGCAATTTTTAACCTGCACCAAAATCCTTCAAAAACATTTTTCTAGAGGTGATTCCGAATCGAATCTTTTTTTAGGACCTTTATCTCTATTTTTCACGTTTTTTAGTCGAAGTCAACATTCAGGTTAAACAAATTGTGCTTTTGCCTGTAACTTGCATTCTGTAGATGGATCCTAATTTAACCGAAAATAATAAATTAAACATAAACAACGCACTAATAAATATTACAATTGTATTATAAACTAGAGAACGCCCTCGGTTTCACTCACGTAGTCACGTATTCTCGTTCCGTGGAATTTTCAAGATAAAGTTGATTATTGTAAAGTTTCATCAAAATCCAGTCAGAGTGCCTAGTGTGAGCTTTCACCAAAACAAATCGAAAACTTCACATTCGCGTAAAGGCAAATTTTATATGGAATTGAAGCAGCGCCCCTGGCAGTATCGAGAGAAAACTCAAACGGGTGAGTGTCAGTGTCATATTATACAATTTAGCGTTTACCGTTTTCGATATCGACGCGGTAAAATCTTATACTAGCCACACTGTAGATTTTACGTGAGAGAATAACAAAGATCCATATGATATCGATACCTACGAACTTTTTGAATTTATAATATATATTAGTAAGTATATGTGATTTATTTATATTGGGCTGAAAAAAAATAATTGCTTACCATTACTCGCCATTTTAAAATGTGCACAAATTTGAAAATGGAACACTAGTCACCAGTTTCTCCGGAAGGTTTCCAGCACTGACTGAGTCCCGGTTCCAGAACATTCGCACTGGAATGCGCTCTCCCGCCATATGTTTTGTATTTCAATGCCGGGTTAACGCGAACTGATTGGAAAATCTATATCTGGTTTCTAGTTTTCAACACACTGAGCACTTTCCGAATTGCGTATTGGAAAAATTTTTGAAAACTTAAAGTTTTTGAAATTTCCATACAGCCAATTTGAAAAAAATACTCTAAAAATCTTTTTTGGAAAATTTGGTTGTTAAATAGAGTAAATAAATGTTATTATGTATTTGTTTCACGTAGATGTTTTTAATTTAATGAAATCATAGAAAACTTTGATTAATGAATTCAAAAAATACCTGAAATAATACTTCTTCACATATCTAACTATTACAATTTAATTCGAATAAAATTTCAAATAAAATCACTTTATTCACAAAACCGTCACTAAATTTTATTTACTTGTTATTAAAAAAATAGTTAGCACTAAAGGACGCTATAATTTGTTTTCATAATCTGTGAAATGTCACTGCAGGCTATGAGCTATCACCGAGGGTGCGCAATGAAAACCTGCAGTTTTTCCGAAGGGACGCAGGGCAAAGGCTAATGAACCTGTGACGTCAGCGTCTGGGATAGGTCAGTGGCGTACAGGTATATACTTAGGTATACAGTACAGTAATAGTACCAAAAGTCAGCAAAAGTAAAGAAGTTATTATAGTATTTTAAAAATATTCAAAAAGCAAAATCAATAAATATGTTTGAGTACGAAATAAATTGCGATATCGTGCTATATTACATTTTTAAGATATTAGTAGCGCCATCTTCCGAAAATACCTTAAACAAGAAACAACTGAATACACTCATTTAATGGCTGCCACATGGACTCGCAAGTAGCTTTAGTAAGCAACGCCAACGTTCGAGTACAGATGGCGCTATATTGGCGTGATAGACATACGATATTAAACACAACACGATATTAAAGTTACAAAAGACTGTGATGTCCGTTATTATGTAAAAATCAAACATCTGAAAGCTTAGACTAAAAATCGATTAATTTTTATTAAATCACGTAACGTTGTCTTTATAAACTTTCGCTCTATTGACAAAACGTGATAAAATATTAAGAATAAAGTATTGCTGAGATAAGTTACAGTATTGACTTTCAAAATGCTATCTGTATGTACCTATGTCATTTCATAGGATAGTAATGAATTATTTTATTAAAAATGAAGTACAGTATAATAAAGCTAGGCCATGGAAAAGTAGGTTTCGACCTATAAAAAAGGCTGTACCAGCGTATAGCGTGTGTACCTTACCTACTCTACCAGAACGATATTTGCGAGCCTTATTTCGAAGACCGTAGAGGCTAGATGACCTAAAAACCATTTTCAGGCCAGTAGACGAACGACACTATCTAAATTCTTTACTTAAAAAGATTTTGTCGCGCGTTTAATCCACAAAAATTAAAGCAGCTCTCAGCCCAACTTTATTATTGAAGGAATCTATAGCCTAAAATAAAAATCTCCGGAGACTTTAGTGTAGACTAACTTCACTAAATGTTGAGCCTCGTTTATATCTCCCGTTTTATAATTACAATGCCGGGACAACTAGCGACACTAGCTTCTATCCCAAGTTAAATAACATTTTGTCGTAATAGAAATCCTCCGATATCAAATTAACGAAGGCAGGTTCGCACCGGTAAAAATAACATTTTTTAAAGTTCAAAACCATTACCATGTTTTTGACATCTGAACCGTGTTATTAGCAGCACATCTCTAGATTCTAACTCTAGTTACGCAATATTTTGTCGCGCGACAAATCCCCGATTATATCTCAGGCAGATTCCCACAAACAACGGTTAACGGCCTCATTAGAGCGACTCTTACGCCAAACTCTTTTCTATTTCCACCAATATTTCGACCTTTATTTCTGTCGCGGTTTATTATTAGCTTTTATAAAGTGTTCTTTGTCATATTCTGAACATTTCCATGGCGTGGACGTGGCCTGGTGAAACTCTTTCTGGCTACCTTCCAAAGTCTTGCCGAAATCATGTCCGAACCGGATGCTCTTATGATCGAATTTGTCGTAAGGGTATAAACAAATATTTTTTTATATAAAATAGAAAATCTGCAAGGTTTAGATACATTTTGTGCTTAGCAGCCAATAAAGTTAAAATTGTCTTAGTGATCGCCAAAGTTAATGGCACTAAAAGAAGAAGATTGGCCCTGAGATCCCTTTAGTTTACTTGCACGGTAGTCCAACTTAAAGAAGGTAAAATCGTTGAGATAATTTACACAGTTAGATAATACTACGAAACAATGCCTTTGTACTAGAATACATTAATATGAAACTAAGACTGTTCTGTTATTTTAGTGTATACTTGTTACTTCGAGATCCCATTGCTGGATTATGTAGGGACAGGTCAATCAAAAATTAGCCGCAAATTCATTTTAATAAATTGTATGATTATTTTAATGATAAAAGGCAATTATCATTTTATAGGAAATTATATAAATTATTAATTGAAACAAAAATGATTCCCAGGTGTAAGTAATCCTACTAATACTATATACGCGAAAGGGTGTGCTGTGAGGTTGTTACATACATCTTTGCTAGGATGGGTGTATTGTATACAGGATTATGTATGTTTGTTGCTCTTTCATGAAAAACTACTGAATCAATATTGATGAAACTTTGCAATAATACAGCTTATACATCAAAACAACAAATAAGTTACTTTTTATACATGCATACATAATCATCACGCCTTGTTCCCATAGGGGTAGGCAGAGACCACATCCCTCCATTTGCCACGGTCCTTGCATCCTTCCTTAGCTTCTTCCACTCTCATTAATCCATTCATACAAGGTCGTCGGTTTAGGGTACTCTTGACCTGGCCATTACTTAAAATGTCCTGAATTTCCAACATTTCCATTCACCCTCGCCTTGTAAATCTCTTTTGTTAATCTTCTTTCATCCATTCTCTCTACATGTATAAACCATCTAAGCATCCCTTTCTCAATTTTAGTCACTACATCTTCTTTTACACCACACTTTTCCCTTATCACACTATTTTTAACTCTATCACACAATTTTAACCCGCACATACTGCTCAATGCTCTCATCTCTACCGCATTTATTTTAATTTTGTGCTTCTTCTGCCATACCCAACTTTCACTACCATACATAAGTGTGGGCACCAACACACCTCTATGCACAGCCAGTCTTGCCTTTTGGTACACTTTCTGGCTGTTCATAAATGCATACAGAGCACCATTCACCAGTTCCCAGCATTTATTTTTTTCGTAAATTTACTACCCAGGTATACAAACTCTTTTACTTCTTCCACTTTTTCTCCATCTACTACAATATTACAATCTGTCACATATTCATCTCTTTCAAAAACCATTACTTTCGTTTTGCTAACATTCACTTTCATTCCTTTCCTTTTCAGAGCTACATTCATAATAGTTACCATTTTCTGTGACTCATTAGCAGACGATGCAAATAATACTTGGTCGTCGGCATAGAGAAGACATTTGATGAGTAACTCTTTCATTCTTAAACCAAATACACTTTCTTTCAGATCTGTGAAACAGTTGTCCATGAATAAGTTAAACAGCCATGTATGTTACTTTTTATCTCCGAATTTTTTACGGGGACGGTAACTACGCGGGTGAAACAGCGGGCGTCCTCTAGTTAACAACAATAATACGAAGAATAATAAAAAGACAGAATCGAGCAGTGGAATGTTAGACCATGTAGGATGATGAATTATCCGTACAGAATAGAAACTTTTTCTTTATATTGCTATTGTTAGAAACAACCATTAACTAACTTTTTATTTGTCATTTTCCGTTACTTTCTAATGGGAAACCAAAGATTAATTACCGACGAAGTTGTAACTAACAAGTAACAATGCTGTGTCATCTATTATCATACTTTCCATGATGTTTAAACATTTTCCGGGTTTACGGTTTACTTTCACGTCCTAGTTAGAGAATGACGAAGTTTTTAGTTTTTAACTGTCGTTGTAGCAATTACAATAATGGCTGAATTCAACTCTCAACTCTCGGCAAGAAGACTTTAATTGCGATTACTCGTGTCTAAGATCAATTGTGGGAATATTCTTTACCCCTCTTAAATATAGAACGTCCGCGGTTTTACCCGCGTTGGTATCCGTTGGAATTTCGGGATACAATGTGGTTTATGTGTTATTCTAATATGTAAGTTATATTATTGTGAAGTTTCATCAAAATACATTCAGTAGTTTTTACGTGAAAGAATGTCAAACATCCATACATAGAAACTTTCGCGTTTATATTATTATACTAAAGCCAAACTCGATTGAGAATGCTTGTCAACAAACAAATTTAAAATGAAGGTAGAAAATGCAACACATTTTATGCCTAATAAATCTCAAATTATGTCTTGTTATTTTTAAAAATCTTATTTAAAAGATATTGAAAATATTAATTAGTTTTAAGATTACTAATCTAATTTATTGTCATGAATTCATCATTAACTAGTTTATTAAAAAAATAGGCGTAAAATTACTAGTAATTTCTACCTTCATTTTTAATTTGTTTGTTGACAAGCATTCTCAATCGAGTTTGGCTTTAGTATAGTAAGGATATGAGAAATAAATGAAAGAAAGTGAAAAATGTTCTAATTATGATTACAATCGTGATCATTATTTCGGGTGCATCCCAGTAGTATATAATTTTTTCCTAAACTGAATAGTTTGCGCGAAAGATACTTCCAAAGTGGTAAAATGTGTCCCCCCCTGTAACTTCTAAAATAAGAGAATATTTTTTTAGACACGACTACTATCTACTTGGTTTTAACAACTTAGTTTTTGTCGCAAGGGACATTTTTTTGTTAAAAACAAAATGAAATATCAATCAAAATAATATAAAGTTTATAACTTATATGGTATAAGTAAAGTCAAGAGCAAAAACTATACTACAGTACTATATAGAACTATTGGGATATAATTTGACAGCACGGAAAATATCCCAACAGTTCTATAGAACTACGGTATGGGGTACTACTGGGATGCACCCGTTATTTCAATCAAAATTAGAACAACTTTTCTCTTCTAGATATATCAATATCATGACTAATATCAGCCTACTAACGATCCACTACTGGGCCACGCCTCCTTCCAAAATAGGGGGTATTCGGTGCTTAGACCCATCACGCTGCTGCTAAGGGTTGAAATAGCAAAACTGTTTTTCGAGAGACGGAACCCTGAAATCAGATGTCAGCATGCGTGTCATTTCATATAATTAAATACCATTACATAATATTTGTATGAATCGGAGTAATGTTTTGAAATAATGTTATTAGAAGTGTTATAAAGCGGTCAATGGCATCGAGCCATATTGACCAAACCTCTAATACTAGTTTTTTGTAGGTATTGGGTTTGCGCCAAATTTTCACCGCACATTTCTAGTTTTATTAGCATCAAATTAACTGGGATGAATTTAATTATAAATAGAGCCTTTACCGCGGCACGCGATATATTCGCGCCTGGCTGTAATTCTGACATTAGAATAGCCATTATATCATTTGTTTTTTAAAGTAGGCTTTCATTGAGAAAACCGAAATAACTAAGAAACTTCTTTTGCTTTTATGTATTTCGCTTTTAGCTCAGTTTTTAGAATTTAGCATTGGAAGAACCTACTAAGCTAAGTAGGCCCTGTAATTAATATTTAGACTCTACTACCGGTTCAGAAAGCAAAAATACGAGTATCTGAGAAGCGCCCGACAAAAAACACAGTAGTTGCTCCTAAGTTTTTAACCGACGAAAAAAAACGGAGGAGGTTCTCAATTCGACACGTATATTTTTTTTTTTTTTATGTATGACCACGCATAACTTTTTACAGTGTTGTCCGATTTTGATAATTCTTTTTTTATTAGAAAGGGCATACATCCAAGGTGGTCCCATTATCCGTTTTTTATTTAAAAATAAAATCTTCAAATTTTGGAGCACGCTTACGCGATTTCGTTTTTACATGTAGCTTTTTGGCTACTAGTGCCATATAATATACAATGACAGTATTGTACGTAACTCTACCTCCGGTTCATAAAAAGCAAAAATACGAATTTTTAACAAGAAATCACAGTAAAAAATAACTGTGTCATTTAGTTGCTTTAATTTTCTTAAGTAGGTATTTCGCTTTTAGCACGTTACCTAGAACCCACAAACTGCTTTACTACGTTAAATAAATGTTCCTTAAAACTTGCTGGCACCGACTTCATAGATATGCTTAAGTAAATTAAAGCAACTAAATGACACAGTTATTTTTTACTTTTTAGTGCGTTTTGAGTCGGTTCTATTTTTTGTTAAAAATTTTTCTAAGTAGGTATTTCGCTTTTAGACCAGACATTCCTTTAAAATTTAGCATCGGATTTCGGAAAAAACTGCTCAAGTTTCTTGCTAAAATAATGTTAAATCTCTATATGTATTTAGTTTGGTCGACATAGCGATCTGTAATATGATATCGAATTGAAGATACACGCATACTTTATAGAACATACCGTAGGCAAATGTCCTTCGAATGATCTATAGAAATATAAATTAAACGCTTGTACTTGCATGTTTGGATTAACTAATTACTTTTCTATCTTAAGATTCTTAATTAAAACCGTATACTGCTCGGTATTTAAGCGCCTGCGCCAATTCAAGATTAATCAATGTTGAATTCCGTAGACATCAATCGATAAGCCCTTAATAAGCAAAAGCCCTTAAAATAAATGGCCTAATTGCAATCACTACTGATTTAAAAGCACACCTATGTCGCTTTATGGATGGATTATCTACTCGGTGAACAGAACAGATAGATAAATAGAGATAATCTCACCTCGTAGTGAGATATTAAGAAGACATCTGAGATTCTTGCCTACCCATAATATTTAAGTGATTATCAACTTTCACACTAACATTTGTGAAGCTAATATCGCTCCGGCTTGCCGCTGCAACACGAGAATGAGGTACCCTAACAATACTGTGGAACAATACTTATTGGATGCTAAAGTTGTCTAGTAAGCAAGCTTAACACTTTACTTTATGAAGCGTACAATATTTTTTTTTTATCGATTACAAGTTGGCCCTTGACTGCTATCACACCTGATGTTAAGTGAGGATGCAATCTAAGATGGAAGCGGGCTAACTTGTTAGGAGTGGGACAAAAATCCACAAGCCTTAGGGTTTATACACGACATAGTACCGGAACGCTAAATTGCTTGACGATACGTCTTTGTCGGTAACTAGCCACGGCGAAAGCCTCCCACCAGCCAGACCAAGACAAATTAAGAAAAATCTCAATCTGCCCCGCCGGGAATCGAACCCAGGAACTTCGTCTTATAAATCCACCGCGCATACCACTGCGCCACGGAGGTCGTCATATACAAAGAATAAGGTAGTTTTATGTATATCCGTTTCAAGTAGCGAAAAGCTTGAACCAACACCTTAAGATGCTTTAGCTTAGTTTTTTAACCAACGATCGGATACAGAAGGCAGTAATTTTTGAGACAACGCGTGTATAGCGGGACAGAAGGTTCTTCATTCTAGAGCCACGATCACCGGTTGTTTGGGTCCTCGAGCTCGAACAGCCGGACTGGATTTTTTTATAAACTTTTAATAGTATTTTTTATAAGCATTGTAATTAAAAAAAAAATTAAAAAAAAAAGTAATAATTTATAGTAAAATAAAAATCATTTATTTTCATGAAACATGAGTTACAGACATTGGTTTTCACCATATCACAATATCATAAGTCCTAGAAGGTATAGTTTCAATAAAGGCAGTTGTTTACAAGCGATGCCGTCGAGCCTTATCGGGGAAAACTTTCAACTGCCCGACCTTTCGCCCTAGTGTGACTCAAATGGCCTTCTCAGTTGATGTAAGTTATTACTGCATATTGTCTTTCTTATATGGAGGTATAGTGAGACAAAGAACCCCTTCAGACTAGCGTTTCTTTAGCGCAAGTTCTATTGAGTTTACTCAACAACAATCTCACTAATATTATAAAAGCGAGAGTTAATTGTGTGTATTTGTTACTCTTTCACTCCGGAAATATGGACCCAATTAGGCTGAAATTTAGATTTATACCCGAGATTAAAACATTATACTGTTTATCCCGATATTCCTATTATTAAAGCGACAATTACGCTGGTGAAACCACTGGGTAGAGCTAGTCAGATATACGCAAGCCTTAAAACTTTATTAATACAAAGTTAGTACTAGCTGGACAGCTTCGTTGGTTTAGTGGTTAGCTCCGATACCCAGATCCTGGGTTCGGATTCTGGGTCGGGTCACAGGGAAATTTCATTCTTCTAGAAAATTTTTAGGATATTAAATAAATAAATAAATATTATAGGACACTTACGCACATCGTTATATAGCCCCAAAGTAAGCGGACACGTAAGTAGCTTGTGTTATGGGTACTATGATAACTGATGAATATTTTATATATATTATACATAAATACTTATAATAGATAGACACCCAGACACTGGAAAATATCCATGCTCATCACACAAACATTTTCCAGACGTGGGGATCGAACCCACAGCCTAGGACGCAGAAGCAGGGTCACTACCCACTGCGCCACTCGGCCGGCAAAATAAAATTATATTCTAAGCCCGGAGTAAGGAAGTTGGTGGTGAATTGGTGATACACCCTTGTGCATCGGAAGCACGTTAAGCCGTCGGTAGCGATCACTATCATTATTACCTGAAATTGATCGTTAATAAATGGAACATTAACACCCTAAGCCCGCCAACCCGCACTGGAGCAGCATTCCAATCCCACCAGCGTTTGGTGGATCTACAATCCACATCTCTTCTCCTATAAGGAGGGAGGTCTGGCCCCGTAGTGAGCCGACAAGTGGCTGCTGATGCTGATGTTGAATACTAACTAATCGGAATGAAAACTAGTCCATAGTTCAGTTTGCTTGGCATTTTTGACGACCTCCGTTGTGCAGTGGTATGCGCGGTGGATTTAAGGAAAAAGTACTTTAACAATATTTGGATCAAATTTAGATTTTTCGACCCTGTCTTGGCGCTGTGGGAGGCTTTCGCCTGCTTCTGCATCCTACGCTATGAGTATCGCCAAGCATCTAGTGTTTGGGTACGAGGTCGATGTTTTCCAGGGTGTGGATTTTTGTCTCTCTATTATAAGTTAGTTTGTTTAATCTTAGACATCATCACTTAAATCAGGTATCATAGCAATCAAGGCAACTTGTACGCTTAAAAAAAATTTTGGTTAAAATGTGTGTAATTGTCCTATAATATTTATTTATTTATTTTATTTATCAATATTTAGATGTAAGCGGCTAAAAACCGTGGATCGTAAGATATTGATAAATATTTGATAGACTATTTCTGAGTTGACCTAGTAAGTGCAAATATTTAAATACTGGAACTACAGTAGCTATACGACGGCTAACAGTTAGTATGTATAATTAATTATTTAATTATTATAATAGATAAGCTAATCCCAAAGGACTGGCCGACTGAGCTCGTGGCGGAGCGTTGTTCCGTGAATCTTTAATTAATGTGCTGCTTTAACTAGAATATTAATGGGACTGTCAATTTTATTATGGTCTTCCAAGTCGATACATCAAGTGTAATAAGTTCATGGTCATATAATTATAAGTCCGACTATTACGCAAAATTTTTCTAACGTGAAAAATGTCATAGGACGGATTATAGATTTCATACGCATCGATTATTATAAACGCTTATGTGGACATTTTGTAAATTACACTTGAATAGTGACGTGTAAAGTCCTTCTGCATGCAAGACTCTAGGTTCGATTTCAACATCTGGAAAATGTTGGAAACGAAAAGGCTGATAATGATGATGATTTGGGAAATCTTTCTGTGATTAGCATGGATGGTTTTCAGGGTTTATACATCTTCAAGTATTTATGTATATAAGGTGAGTTTGAATTATCAGCCAGCGGCGAAACTGGAACAAGTCTTATGCATATAGATTACAATAGAAAAAAAATTTGTTCCCAGAAACAATAAATAAAAAATTATAAAGCATTACAAAATATCTATTCACGTACGACAGTACGCATAACGCCATACTGATTCAGGTTTAAGTGCTTTTTTTAAAGTTTAGTTCGTTCTTCATTTATTTCTTACCAGTTCTAAAGTGTGCAGGTGGGGCAAATCTACCTACTTAGTCCTTCGAAGGTTCCGTGTTCGATATCTGACAGCCGATTGTTATATTTTTTTATTAGTTCAGGTCTGGTCTAGTGGGAGATTTTGGCGGTTTGGCTTTTCTTTCCATATTTTATTTTGTAGTAATCGAATGTTTAAGACATACGTTCGTTCGGTATCTTGTGATTAATTTATGAATGCCATGGATGGTGCTATGTAAAATGCTATGTAAAGTAAGTAAACATTTTGTAGGTAATTTTTAAATTTTTTTACTGTTTCTAGAAATATTTTTATTCCGCTGTTGTCATCAGTATCCATTACACTTACTCCAGTTTCGCCGCTGGCTGATAATTCAAACTCACCTTATATTTTTATTAGGTAGCCTATATCACGTTGTACGGTAAACTTATAGAGTTTACCGTACAACGTGATATAGGCTACAATGCAATGACATAGGTTACAAACGCAATGCACAGATCTATAAACATTTGATTTAAATGAATGATAAAAAACAAACCAAAAGTCAATAAATTAATTTTTGTGTTAATTATTAGTGTATGTAATTAATCATTACTAAGTTATATGCGTAGTTTTCATTTTGCAAAGCCAAAAATTTTTTAAATAAAAATAGAACCGACTCAAAATGCACTAAAAAGTAAAAAATAACTGTGTCATTTAGTTGCTTTAATTTACTTAAGCATATCTATGAAGTCGGTGCCAGCCAAGTTTAAGGAACATTTATTTAACGTAGTAAAGCAGGTTGTGGGTTCTAGGTAACGTCCTTAAAGTAGAAACCTTGGCTGGCACCGACTCCTAGATACGCTTAAGTAAATTAAAGCAACTAAATGACACAGTTATTTTTCGTTTGCGTTTTTGAGTTTTTAGTGCGTTTTGAGTCGGTTCTATTTTTATTTAAAAAAAAATATTTCTTACTTTTTAGTATATTATCGCCACGTACAGTACGTGGTGGTAGTACTCGTACTATATTGTCATAGTATATTATACGACACTAGTAGACAAAAGCTACCAATATGTACTTACACAAAAACCGAAATCGCTGTAAGCGTGCCTTCAAAATTTGAAGAGTTCCTTCAATTTCCCCAGGATATCATCATCAGATCCTAACATGATGACAATGGGACCACCTTGGAAGTATGCCCTTTCTAATAAAAAAAGAATTATCAAAATCGGACAACGCTGTAAAAAGTTATGCGTGGTCATACATATACGTGTCGAATTGAGAACCTCCTCTGTTTATTTTCGTCGGTAGAACAAAATATAACAATACGATTGAAGAATTATTCCAAAGAGTGCCAGTAAATAAAACACAGACTAAAAAAGTAAAACAACCTGCACTTAAAATAGAATGTAACCCGATCTAAAATAGCACGGGACAATTAACAAGTACACAAAAGGATAAAACGTAAACCATATGCATGGTGGCATCAAAGCGTGTTTAAATATAAGAGTATTATGTCACTTGGTAGGTCGTGCGACCTTGCAAGGGTCACTGTTTATCTTATAATACTGTGTCGACGTTGGCCCGTACGCTCAATACAAACAGGTTCCCATTAACTATGTGAGTTATATAAATTCTTAAGCGAGCAGATTATTATGTCAAGGTGGCGATTACATCTTTTAATACGGTATCGGTTTTTTGCGAGTCATCTGTTTTCGCTTATGCTACGTAATAGGACAGTTTAATTTTTTCAACTATGAGTAACCGTTAATTTAAAATATTCAACTTGATGTTTGGGCTGGTGCGAGGCTATGACCGTGGCCAGTTACCACCCCGCTGGCAAAGACGTACAGCCAAGCAATTTAGCGTTTCGGTACGATATCGTGCAGGAACCGTCTGAGTTTTCATCCTACTAAAACATAGGCCCGCTTCCATCTTAAATTGCATCATCATTTACCATCCAGTGTGATTGAAGTCAAGGGATAACTTGTTATGAACAAAAAATACCTTTATTTTAGCTATTGCTAAAACTGTATGCTTAGATATTTTAAACTAAGCAACGGACGTTAATGGTTTCGTTTCTAGTCATTTAAGAGAAACGTGTGTACGCATAGTTCAGTAAATGTTCAAGTATCAACGCGAACGAACTCGCGGACATTAGCTAGTCAGGTAATAAAATACAAAAGTTTCACATTGCATATTCTTCGAAATGGTGATCAATGAACTGAGTAATAATTTTCATACAAAAGTCCTAACCGCAAACCTTGGAGGAGCATTGTATCTCCGACACTCGGCCGCTTTGAAATAAAACTATAAATGTGAATAATATACACTGTTGTTCCTAGAAAACAAGATTGTGTACAAAACTGCGTAAGACGCATATGGAGGTTGGCCTCAAATAGTAATGAATCATAACGTAACAGGCAAACCTTGTGTTACAGCCTTAACAACTCGAATGAAATCATTGAAGAAAAGAAAATTAAAATTACCACAACAAATTAAAAGGATCAAAAGAAAATTCAAGTCAGTATACACCTAATGATAAGTCTATCGCCAAATTTAAATATTAGTATATAATAATTATAAAATTAAGTCCCCGCTGCTTCTGCTTGTCTGTGTGTCTGTTCGCGATTAACTTAAAGACTAATAGATGAAATTTCATGCGGGTTTGACTAATCGATAGAGTAATTCCTGAAGAAGGTTTTAGTATATTAATTGTTAAGGTTTTGTGCAAATTGGGTGAACTATGGCGATAATTGTAGGAAGCGTGTCGTCGCCTAGGAGCATTCATTGAAAAAGACCATACAACTTTTGGGATCGAACAAAACTTACTATAAAAAAAGGAGTTACGAATAATTCTTTTTTGGATGTTGTTTGAAAGTTATACAACACTATTTGGCCAGCGGGCGAAGTCGCGGGCGTCTGCTAATATACAATAATTATGATAACATGAACTGTAGCAATTAGTCTAAAGCTAAACAATAACACACTTTCAGTAGGTACAGAGATAAATTCAATACAGTCGTGTTTTGTGAGCATCAGAAGAATGTACAGCAGAAAACATTTTCTTTTCCAAAAATATCACCTTACGTTCTTCATACTCTTGACCTGACCATGACTTTACGGAATAAGGACGTCAAAAAGCAGTAGATAATAAAGATGATGTTAAACACGATACTCATAACCACTAGCACATGTTACTCAAGGATATTCATCGAAATAATTATGCTATTACTAATGAATATCTATATTTAGACTCAAGTATGTTAGATAGGAAATTTTCAATGTATAACATGGTGTGTAAGATTGTTTTACAACACAATGAAAAAATAGAAAAAAAAATTGAAATAATAAACGACGGCCATCACGATGAAGATTGGAGAAGCCAACCAGACATAAAGGTCTAGACAATCTATTGAATAACGGAATATTGTTTCAAATTGTAGTAGAATATTCTTTTTACAAGAGCCAACTTGTAAGCGATAAAAAAATGTTTCAACATTTATTGATGTTCTTATATTACACATATCACAATTTAAATTTATTTCAAGTAGGCTTAGTTTACAAGAATTTTTAAAACGTCAAGTGAGACTTTACTCTACCAGCAACTATTCAATAATCACTAAAAAGCGAAAAGATATCATTTAAATCTATGGTTCCATAGACAATGATTAAAAGTTATTGTATGAAAATGAACTCCATGTCGATTTAATCGTTGGCGTAGGTAAAGAATGAATCGGAATTATTGGTCGTAAACAGTAACAGTGTATATTAATAGCAAGTAGCGTGGCACTTCTGAAATGTTTAGAATTGTTTACGTCAAAGAGCTATAAAACGGCAAGGATCGCAGCTGACTAGATCAAAATAAATGTAAACAACGATGAATCTATCGAACAAAGCACTAGCCATTTTGTTTGATAGATTAAAATTTCTTTTTTGAAACAACTTTCTGATAAGAAATCCGCTTGGTACGTGATAAACCAGCGATTTAATTTTATATTAATTAATATTAAAGAAATTTACGTTTAGTAAATTAATAAAACAAAATGGTGCAATTGTTTTTTACTTTTTTTGCGATTTGAAGTCAGTTTTATTTTTTATTAACATTTTTTCATACTTTTTAGTGATTTAACGACAATGAACATCACCGAAATTGCTGCAAGTGCGCCTATTAAGTATGAAGAGTTGTTACGATTTTCCCAGAATCCATCAACAGATTCTAACATGATGACTTTGGGACCATCTTGAAAATATAACCCTACCCTGTCTAATAAAAAATATCTAAATCGGACTACTATGTAATAATAGATTTTCGTGCAAGAGAAAACGGAGGACGTTTTTTAACCGACGAAAAAAAACGGAGGAGGTTCTCAATTCGACACGTATTTTTTTTTTATGTATGACCACGCATAACTTTTTACAGAGTGGTCTGATTTCGATAATTCTTTTTTTATTAGAAAGGGCATACTTCCAAGGTGGTCCCATTGTCATCATGTTAGGATCTCATGATGATATCCTGGGGAAATTGAAGGAACTCTTCAAACTTTGGAGGCACGCTTACAGCGATTTCGGTCTTTGTCTCGGTATCGGTAGCTTTTTTGCTACAAGTGCCGTATAATATACTATATGACAGTATAGTACGAGTACGTTACGTGGCGATAAATCACTAAAAAGTAAAAAATAAAAAATTTTAACAAAAAATAGAACCGACTCAAAACGCACTGAAAAGTAAAAAATAACTGTGTCATTTAGTTGTTTTAATTTACTTAAGCATATCTATATCGGTTCTATTTTTTGTGAAACTTAACTTTATAGTACTGAACGTAAGGCCGAGACCAATTTTATAACCGTGGTAAACTCTGTCAAACGTCAGTCAGACAGAGTTTATACGACTAATTAGAAGGGAAGGACGCTATTGACTAGGTATATTAAAAAAGAAAATCGCATTTATTATTTTTTAAGAAGCTAACAGTAACTCGGAACATCCTCCACTCTTCCCGAATTGTTTTAATGAAACGTAAAACGAAATATAGACTAGGAATAAATCGAACACACTAACAAATGTTAATGGAACCAAATTAACCTGGCTCACAGTCACACCTATCGCGATGACTTCACCACTTGCGTTATTAATATTAATACTTTGAGCAAATAAAGCGTACCTTCATATAATTTTTATTCTTCGACAAGCGTTACTATTGACTGTGATCTCATCTCACATTATCTCTCGGGTCTTCTCAGCAGATTACTGCCTTGTGAACCGTTGATAGTCACTATAAAGAGATGAACTTGACGCTTCACAAGTGCTTTTAAAGTAGGCCTAATTCGAAATAAAGGAATTTTGAAAATTCATCTGATGTTTAATTACGGTACAGTTAAATTGGTAACTTTGGGAGAGAACTATTTATTTTCTACTAGACATTCTGCGCAAAATTAGGAAACAATAGCCATAAGAGGGTGCATGACTGAAGGCCTCATGTGAATTAACAGCGTTACCAATCGCAACACGGCAAAATCTGATCATGGTATATAACCCTGTATTGTCACTACGCGGTAACGTACCAAAATACACGAAAAATTGCTAGGCGGTATATCCACCGGGTATCCACGCAAACTGGTCTACACCTAAGAGTTAAGATAATATAATATCCTAAATAAAGCTGCGCTGTCTTGCGACCTATTAAATGATCTTTGTTGTGCATCTCTGTGTTAAAGTTCCATACCCAAAGGATAAATATGGTATGGTGGTTACTAAGACTTCGCTGTCTGTCCGATATTTAAATAGTTACTACTTTGATCCAATAACAAGGTCACTAAACTACAGTTAGTTAGGGTCTGTGTATAAGAAAAAACAAATATTTTAGCAACCGGCCACTCCTACGCAGGTATCCACGAATGGGCGAATTGTACACCGAAGACCAAAACCGCTAAATAACTAACGCTAATGAATCTAAATGAACCTGCTCTACAAACATGCCATTATCTATTCATACAAAGCCTCTTGAGACTATTAAAGACAGACGGATGCCCGTGACTCCGTTCACTTTCTGATTTCCTATGAGGTTATGGTCCATTTCCTTTGCCTATCTTGGCAGGCCACCCAAGACGATTTTCCCATTTTATTAACGTTTGACTATGCAATCCTAAAAGCATGATGGAAATCAGTGACGAATTCTAAGTTACCTACGATATATGTTACTAGCATCTGTGACAGACGTCCTGTACATGTGTACAATCATGAACTAATAATATTTTTACATACAAAACTAATGTAGGGTCCATGGTATTTTAATGGAAGTACAGCAGAGTCACCAGGGGGGTTTCGGCGAGCATACCTACCCTGATAAGCTCAAACTTCTGCTTAGAAGGATTTTAGAATAAAAATTGTTTGGGTTCAGCGATATCAATCCTAACACCCATGACCATTGGTTGGAACTCCCCTCTTGCTGACGAAAGTAATCATGGACCTATGTATATTTAAACGGAATAAACTAAAAAAATAGCGAACAAATTTTCATATGGTTTGTGATGAATTGTAAATATTGATTAATGCAAAGGGCCAGTCTGTAGCTGTACTTTAACAAAAGTAAAAACTTTCGAGTTGCGGCGATAAAAGAAGATTAACTGGACAACAACCAAATACAATCACCTTTGGTCTTTGGTCTTAGATATATCCGAGACTTCTGAACAGATTTTCATCATGTTGTAGTTTTAGCTTAACTTAATAGGGACGTGTTAATACTGATACAAAAGTTATAGATCCAGAGTTCGTATATAGTGACTAGAGTGAAGCACTTCAGACATCACTATCATAGAGTAAATAAACAACGCACTGTATTTAATACATTGCTCGATGCATGCGCTGTTCCGTAAATAAAAATAAACTCGCCGGATGGATGGATACTATGGCGTATGGATGAAATCGTAAGTGAATAGGCTCATCTGTTACTGACGCGCATGCGCTATGCACTAACACTCGATAGTAAATAAACACATCGAGAATAACTTACACTATGTTTTATAAAGAACACATTAACATATGTTTTAAATACTATATTGATATAAAACAAATACATGGTTTTTCTATACGAATACTAGCTATTTTTGAAACGTAGTGATTGATCACCAGTTCTAAAACAAATGGTTGTTAAGAAATTCAGTAGTTGTTCTTATTTTATATCGCGATTTATGGGTACGAACAAATTAGCATTATCAAAAAGATTGAACACAGTTAGCTAATTTTACAATAAATAATCATATAACTAAAATTAACAAAACATTATTCCCGACAGGCTTAGATTTTAGACACTCTATGTACATTTGTAGTAGAGTTCCTTAAAACCTAACGAATTTTCGAACAGAATCTACTTCGTAAAACTGTTTTTTTTTTTTTAATATAGTTATCGTTTAGAATGGATGTTAATTACTGGATTTTAACACACAATACTTTTAGTGAAGATATAGATAGAGTTAGAGTCAATCATGTAACACTTTTCACACATGTGAACACTAGGGACTTAGGTAATTTAATTAAAATTAAATATAATACTCACAGCCCGGCGATATTCCGTTCTCCTTCATAGCGCAGCGGAACGGGTAATAAGTGCCTGGCAGCACCTTGCCATACATTGTCCGATCCATGTTGGGCCAATCGAGAGGCAGATTTGTGAATTAATACACCCACGAGAACAACACTGCGGTTAGCGCACCATAATCACAGCCCACACGTTCAACGCGTAAACAAAACAAATCCGCACTAATTACGAGTATCCCCTAACACCTGCTGCTTGCTATCATCGGGCTGATAAGCGCAAAGTTTGGTATCAAGGTCACTAAAATGGCGCACGCATCGCTAACCGATATCGGCGATAACGATATTTATATCGATATTTTTGTATATCGGTAGCTGATAAGCCAATGTCATGAGGACGGGGTCGCGTTAGTGCGAGTCAACGAGAGTATTCGTCAACGCGTCCCAGTCACAACTAAAGTCGTATAGTGCGCGTGGACGGCGCCGGCGCATGCCACTCCAGCCGGCATGGCTGGATTATTTATACGATTTTGCGACAAAACATCTTACATTTTTCCCATATTACAAGTAAGGATAAAAAAATCGAAAAATCCTACGAATTCATGCGACCACGTCATCCGACAAAAATCATCTATTTTACAACGAGCAATAAAACTTACATATAACATACGACGACATAACCAGTGCTAGATTTTTCTTAGTAGTCACAAAATAAGGTCTAAATAGTAAAAACATTTTTTTCGTGCAAATACGACTGCGACCAGTGTTAAAAAAATAAATAAAGAAAATACTGACGTTTAAACATTTTATCTCAACCTCCGAACATCTCGCTAATGAATACTTTTCACGCCACATTTTATATGAAAGCGTTATGCTCGTAATTAAATTAGTTCCAGAAATATTAAGGATTCCCGCACACCACTGACGTTTAATCCTGCATGCTATTTTTATTATGTATATTCAATCTACGAGAGTCCTTGAGCGTGTGAAAGAAGATTGTAGGTCTAGTGACTAACTCGTATAAAGTCAACTTTGGCAGGTAACTTGCTACAAATACTTCTGTATTTTGGAGGGATAGCAATGGCTTGTGAATATCCACAATTGCGTGTTCATCTGCGTTGCGAGCGCGTTGTTCTATACGTCCATTAACTACCAGAGAGTATAAAGATAGTAATACAAATCCTTTATAACATTAATTAAATCTGCGAAAACTTGTTAATGAATTTGAGATTAACGTGCCTGTTTGTGAATCGAAAAACATACATCGACTTAGATTTCTTCTGTTTGGTTACACGCGTGCTCTACATAACAATAAGACAACGATGATGACTGCAATTAAAGAAGTTATTTCCTTTGGAGACACCAAAATAACTAACTTCATAAAATATTATTAAGCTATGAATGATGTAATCCTTGATATCGAATATGGCATAAACGTAAAGTGTGCGGGCGCCGCAAGGAGTAATTAACGTCGTTTATGAGCAGTCATTAAGTCGTGCGATAGATCAAAGAAATGTCTTCTCCGCTTATAACGAGCACGAGCACAGTGAGATGAGGAAGGAATGCATACACGGAAGTTTTATGTCGCGCTGCATGATATCGCCGGATGCTTTCGACACGGTAGAGAAAAGAAGCGTGAAATTAAGAGCCTCACTGATCGATATGCTTTAAATAAGATAACTGAACGTTACGTCACGATTGCATACATATTTTTATCACGATTTTAGGAAGGTGTACTCATTCTTTTTTTTTTGACTACAAGTTGGCCCATGACTGCTATCACATGATGTTAATTGATGATGCAATCTCAGATGGAGATGGGCTAACTTGTTAGGAGTAAGATGAAATCCACACCCCTTTTGGTTTCTACACGACATCGTACCGGAACGCTAAATAAACCAATAAATAATAAATAAATATTATAGGACAATTACACACATCGCTTTGGCGGTAGCGTCTTTGTCGGATATTTTTATATGTATTATACTTACATAAATACTTATAATATATAGATAAACACCCAGACACTGAAAAACATCCATACTCTTCACACAAACATTGTTCCAGATGTGGGAATCGGCGATAAGCCTCCCACCAGCCAGATCAAGACAAATTAAGAAAATCTCATTCTGCCCCGCTGGGAATTGAACCCAGGACCTCCATCTTATAAATCCACCGCACATACCACTGCGCCACGGAGGTCGTCAAAATCTTCCTTTACTATTCTGCCATGTATTGCAAGACACCTATTATTCCTTTATATTATTCAAGTTAGATGTAACAACTTGAATATTTTTAATACAGTGTATTAAGTAAGAGGATAGGAATTTTCTAGGCAAGCGTGTTCCATCCTAGGCCTCATGGACACTTGTCTTAAGTACACTGTGTAACGAACACCAGGCGACATTTAAAAGGCAATCTCCTAATCCTGCCTTTTAACTACAACAATGCAATATTTCAGATGATTGATTGAAACTGACAAACCACGCCGATTAAAATTTCCACCACTTCTAGGAAAGATTTTCGATGAAAAATCCATAGAGCCAAGAGCCAAGATAATTATCATCTGCCTCTATTAAATAACCCACTACCGTGTTCAGGCATTTTCTCACCTATAACAGAACATTCGTAGTTTAACCTAAACATGCTTTATATACGCAGATTGGCTAGGTAATGTTTGACTCCGTAATAATAATTATGATAGTGATCATAGTTTGCCAGTCAATGACGAAGACATTATTGATAATGACCAGTGCCGAAGACCTAATGGTATCTTCTGAGCACGTGGCCATAACTTCCCAACTCCCGACAATATACAAAATCTAAAACTATTAAAATAAAATAAACAAAAATAAACCCTTTATTTTCCAGTATTTGAGTAAGTTTGACCAATCTGTTAAACTAATTTTACACACAATAATCTACAATTTGTTCAGTAAGTTAATTAATTTAGAAATTTAACAGTTTTTTTTTTTAATTTTTGCTCTTAACCCCTCTCCGGTGAAGGATTGCGACTTTTCCATATCTTGAACAATTTGTTTTCATTTTAGTCCAGATATCCTTTAAACCATGATTATACATATAAGATTTTATTTTAGACATCAAGATATTTAATATTATTTCTAAATGAATATTCAAGAGCGAATTTAAACTCGACATTAGAAAATCGTCTAATGTCCGAACGCTGAGCCAAATAGGTGTTTGATCATGACAAAATTACCACATGGACCAGATTTCAAAGCTTAAAAACATAAAGGAACATCTAAACTACGAGTACAATTTATAGCTAGGGGATTCCTGATTGAGCGTTCAATCTTGCTTTCTGTTTGTGAAGATGTGTGGAACAATTTTTAGAATACCGTTCAAGATCGATGGCTTATAGCCCTCTAGTTGGCTGGAACCAGATGCCTTTGATCATTAGATCGGCTCTAAAGTTTTATGTATTGATACCTCTTAAAATATCACAGACATAAGCTGTTCTTGTATTTAAAGTAATTTAACGACTTTACGGTAAAGATTTTTTTGTGGTTCTTGATTTTGAATTTTTAATGTAGCGACACTTTTTTAAGCCACGATAACTTTCTTTCTGTATTCATAATTGAAAATTTTACATTAATATTCTAAAATTACGAATCCTTGTGTTAACGCAACCAAAGGAATAGTTCCGCGGTTGAGGGTCTGAGCTCAGCATAGTAGAAATTCACCAAAAAAACAAAACAGATTTGCACCTCTTAAACGATCAACATGAGAAGTGAATTTACGATGATGGGCAGAAATTTTCGAAATTTTTAAGTTGAATAAAATTCCAACGTTCCCATCCATCTTTCATAGTTGATGTCTGAGATCATAGCAGAATTTCAGCTAGGTAAGTCCCTTTTAAACGGGAATTTAATGATACCACATATAATAAAAGCAAACATAAACATGTTCCGCGGCACCATAAACCCGTAAAGAAACCCACTTTCACGCAACTAAATTCAGAGAACGCGTAACTCTCGTGAAAAACAAGTAAAACAACAGATAGGAAATTTACGGGGAGGCCATTTTACGATGGCTATTGTTCACAGCACGAGGGCTCTAATAAGGAAGTCAATATTAGCTCTGGACCCGCTAACACGACCCACAACCCACTTACCTACGAGAATAGGTAAATGGCTGTGTGGTAATTACAGATGTGAATGCAATTTTATGCTATCATTCAACATACGTTCTTATATAAATGGTAATTTATTTAGCTCTCTGATTTTTTATTGTGGTGTTTTCAGACGATCTGAGAAGAGATTCCTCAAGATCCTTTCCTAGCCGTATAATAACTAGGGGGTTTCATGCGGACGAAATTGTAAATTTGTGCTAGAAATCTTATGAATTCATTTTGACAAAATACAATTTCTAGAATATTGTTGAATAGGAGCTTTTGCTATCGGGTATTTCGCATTTTAGCCGTTGCTTTGTTTTCTAGCTCAATAAATTCTACTTACAGGACTGATAGTAGTCACTACAAATACATAATCCGGACTTACCAAGAATGCTTGCAAACTACTTCAGACAATTTGAAAGTTTGTGGACCTACTAGAAATGTATGAAGCAGAATTTCCAAGAAGCAAATTGGCCTATTTTGATTCCATTCATTTTCTCGACACAAATTAAATAATTATTATTTATTACTAATCTTACTGCCAATTCTCTAACGTTGGCCTATATTTGCAACGATCTGTCGAGCAGCTTGCAGGTCATTGATGCAACTCACACCCGGTCTAGACTACGGCTAGCCTTTGAATCTGCGCCAAAAACTAATGAAAACAACTACCAAAGGGAAAGCAACGCTGAAATCAGATAGGAGAGCGTAGAGCTGTCAGCATTTAGCAAATGTTTCATTATTGGATGATCTATTTTGACAGTTTTAAATCATGGTGGTGATGCTAAGAATTTTTACTGCAGTGATCGAATAAAAAGATTGTAATACTTTTTTTAAGTATGCTTTAATTATTTCATGAGTTTAACATTTGCTGCCTGTTATCGGCGAGACATTATATCTTTTTACTTAACAAGACCTATTTATATAAAGTAGGACCATAGCACAATAGCCAAATGATTTCCAAATTATATGCTCACGAAAAAATGTAAATTCAAAACGTTTTCATGACGATTTTTTTCAAAGTTTGTTCCGTAACAATATATCCGACCTGGATCCATAAATTTACCAAAAAAAATCACTAACTCAAGCGAGGATGTACCATAACAAAAGCACTCTTTTACTCTTTCCGATATACGGCATAAAAATTTAAAAAAGATAGTATGAACTGTGATCACAGAAATTAACGGAATTTAAAATGTAAACTACTAGTGTTGTTCCCAGACCAAACGTCACGTAGTTTGGCGCGCGTCGCACTGATGGACGTTGAGAACCAAACACGCAAATCGCCGGGCGTAGAAAAATGACGTGGGGTGACGCAACTGGTGTTTAGGGCATGTTGACTAACGTACGCTACGGGATAAACTCATCACAAGTAACGCAAAGCAAAGAAAAATCTGCTAGCATAAGCTGGTAGGCAGTAGGCGAAACATTAAATCCTAACTAATATTATAAATGCGAAAGTAACTCTGTATGTCTGTCTGTCTTGCTTTCACTCTATAACTACTGAACCGATTTAAATGAAATTTAGTACACAGTAAGTCTAGAGCCTGAAAAAGGACATAGGCTACTTTTAATTGAGAAAAAAGGGTTGTAAGGAGTTAAAGGGGGATGAAATGTTGTATGAAAGTATCGTCATTTTGAAAGCTTAAGACCTATTTCTTAGGCAGTTGATTAGATATTAATAAATATGTCATTCAAAGCTTAGAAAAATTAGGCTGCCGTAATAACTAATTCCACGCGGACGAAGTCGCGGGCAAAATTAGTTAAGTACTATACGGTCAATACTAATCAGATAATTAAGTGAATTTATGTCTTTTTTTAGACAGGCACAGGTCTGACTATTGGCTTGGCGAGACGTTGCTACTCCACATAATATTATACTTTAGATATTGAGAGAAGAGAGAGAAGTAAATTTGTCTCTAACATTGTCGATCAAGCTAAAATGTAATAAGTAATTTAGGACGTGCCAAAGAACTGCATATACCTTTAAAACTTACATACGATCAGAACATAACCCTCTTTTTGGCGCAGTGGGAGAAGATATCGCCGAGCTATATAGGTTTACCCAATATGAGAAAGGAGTGTCCCTACATTTCAACACCGTGCCTAACGAACCACAGCGGCGGATAATCAAGCTAATTGTGGGGGAAGGGGGGCAAACAAATTAGACATTACCATGCCACATTCGTCGGGTTATTAACAGATTGTGGAATGCAGCTTTGTAATTAGATTACGTTGATGGAAATTTCATGCGTTTTATTGACGTGACAACTGACAACGTCTTGTATTACCTCACTTTGAGGCGTTCCATGTAAGGCTTGAATATTAAATATATTAATTTTAAATTAAAAATTAATACATTTATTATAAATTTAAAATATAAATTTATACAATCAAAATCAATTATTTTATTAATTTAAATTAATATTTATAAAAATATATTTAAATTAAAAATTTTAATAACCAATTAAATGCTACCATTCCATCAGTGTTTTCTTAAGACATTGTCACGTTCAACTATCGTCAGTAAACCGACTTTACAGACAACCAATTTTTTAATTAAAAAGCGGTAAATTTATATTGGAATAGCAGTCCCCCGGCCCGCAGTTTAACCCGCGTAAACCCCATTCCTGTAAAAATATCGGGAAGAAAAGTGGGCTACGTGGTGGCGCTTTTTCAGATTATCTATCTCTGTATGAAATTTCATTCGTCTCCGTTCATCTGTTGACTCGGGAATAAATAACAAACATCCATAAAATTGTCGTTACACTCTGCAATTTTCCAATTTTTAACGAAAAAGAACGGAGGAGGTTCTCAATTCGACACGTATATTTTGTTTTTTACAGAGTTGTCCGATTTTGATAATTATTTTTTTATTAGAAAGGGCATACTTCCAAGGTGGTCCCATTGTCATCATGTTAGGATCTGATGATGATATCCTGGGGAAATTGAAGGAACTCTTCAAATTTTGGAGGCACACTTACAGCGATTTCGATCTTTATCTCGGTATCGGTAGCTTTTTGGCTACTAGTGCCGTATAATATACTATGACAATATAGTACGAGTACGTTACGTGGCGATAAATCACTTAAAGGTAAGAAATATAAATTTTTAACAAAAAATAGAACGGACTCAAAACGCACTAAAAAGTAAAAAATAACACGCTTAAACTACTGATTAGATTTTGATAAAACTTCACACTAATATATATTGCATCGTTAGTTCATCGGTTCTATGTGGCTTTTGATCGTCAGGTCCTCGGTTCGCATCCTAGGTCGAGCTATAAAATATTTAGCTTTTCTTTCTTCCTAATAATTTTCAATAACAGTTGTTATTATTGTTGATGGTCTGACACACCCATGCCTCGGAAACATTTAGCTGTCGGTCTTGGTCACTATCAATAACTTCTGAAAATTGTGGTCAGTGTCAAACATCAGTTAAATCTGCCGAGCCGTAACGGGGTGTCCTGCGTAATCGTCAAACGCGACGCGATGCGACACGATGCAGGTACGCAGGTTACACGACAGGCCGCAAGTAAGGAATGCCGTGATTATAATCGCGTTCGTCGCGTTGGCAGCTTCGCGTCGTGTTCGTCGCTTATGCAGCACACCCAGTAAAAGAGTAATGTTGCTTCAAATTGGAAATCTCCTCTGGAAATAAGCAAGAGGATGATGCTGATGTAATGTTTAATGTTTGTGTAAAAATGACTTTTGCTCCTTTTGCGTATATTAGTGCGTGCCTCCTTGTGAGCATATGGTTGTACGAGTATGGTTGTTATGTGGTGCATACTGCAACTATCAAAATGTTTTGGCTACAACTTGGTACCAACAATAGACTGGTATCTTTTACCCCGATTTTTCCATAGGATCTACAGTCAGTGAAAGCGCGGAGCATTGCTGCTTAAAGATACATAATAAAAGATGATATAAGCGATAGTCACAATTTAACGTAAGTAATAAATTAGGTATTATATTTTTATCTTAGTATTATGTTAGGCCTAATGGGCTTTTTGTGAGATTGCTAGGTGGGCCGAGTGACCTCGATTGTGGTGCTCATCAATCATGTTGTAAGGTAATGGCGATCGAAATCAGAAAATACCCATGGATCGCAACGCCGCGCGAAATACGTCCTAAAAAATTCCGCTATACTAATTAATATCTGGTAAATGTATCTACAGAATGTACAAGCATATACATATTAAAATCAGATGCTTGAGATGCAAGATGCTTGCGAGGCAGATAACATAATTCTATATGCAGCTATTAAAGGTAATAGGCTAATAGGTATGACACAGCAATGTGAATTTGTATGCAGGTCTGGTTAGGTCACAGGACAATTCTGAATATTTCATAAAATTTACAGTACACCAGAGTAGGTAGTTGTGTACACCCAGTGCCTACAGTCCCCAGTCACTGTCATCTACAGAGAGACGAGTGTCAGCATTCCATGGATTCACTGACGCGCTGAGAGAAAAACTCGGTGGTGGAGAGACGGGTGTAGGTTTAAGGGTACTCACCTCCTCTGTTCAAGTTATTCTCCCTGCTCAGCCATTTTCGGAAGGGCCCTACTAGAGCAGCTTTGGACACTCATTCCAATATGCAGCTTACTGCACTTCTAGTAAGGCCAAGGTCTTATAGCAGGTTATAGAGACTTCGCTGGTATATCCCTAGCACCCACTTCTACCGCCTATAAACTAACCACATAGCCATTTTTGATTAGTTCATTAGTAAGGCCATAATATTTATTCACTTTGAATACATGGTCTTTAGGGATGATTGTTTCCCACGGCACTGTAAGCTCAACAAGTACTATACGTTTGATTTGTTTGGAAAAAAGAAATATGTCCGGTCTAGATATCAAATTAAAAATATTTGACGGCCGAGTGGCTCAGTGGGTCTGCTTCTGTCCTGCTTCTGCGCCCTAGGTCGTGGGTTCGATTCCCACAACTGGAAAATGTTTGTGTGATAAACATGGACGTTTTCCAGTGTCTGGGTGTTTATCTATTTATTATAAGTATTTATGTATTATATATATAAAAATATTCATCACTTATCATAGCACCCATAACACAAGCTACCTAAGCTATATAGCGATGTACGTAATTGTCCTATTATATTCATTTATTATTATTATTATTATTATTATCAAAATAGCTAAGTCTTCCAGGATTTTATAGTGCTTTTCATACGTGCCCATTAATATAGTCCAATCAGGAGCAGAGCCCAGAATTGATGTTGATTGTTAATATACAAAACATTATCAGCCAAAGCCTGCCACCCGTATTGGAGCAGTATGGTGAGTCTACGCTCCTTACTTCCTCTCCTATAAGGCAGAAGGCCTGGCTCAGTAGTGGACCATTAAAAGGCTGACAATGATGATAATGATGATGATGATGATGATGATGATGGTGAATGTATTATAACTGTAAAGTCTTATTTTGGTATTTAAAAAAAATCTAATTTATTTTCCAAAACTTTTGGATTTAATAATTGTCAGAAAACTGACTAAATCAATGAATTTGTTTTGTGCATATACAGATGTATAAATTTAAGATTACTTAAAACTCCACTCTAGAGATATCTAACAAGTCTAATAGTAAACTAAACATAATAAGAATAATTAAAATCAATCAAGGCATTCTTGAATGTTAACCAGAAGTAACATCATTATATTAAAGTGGTTTAATTGTTTTGATAAGAATTGTCATGCTTCTGCTTGGAACCCTTAAAAAAATAGTGATCCTATTTAAAACCCAACCCAACCCAAAGATCCTATATGTATAATATATATGTCATCATTTCATTTCATTACATGTTCTTTATATATAATGTAATACTTCGAGAAAGGTATTAAAGTGCAATGCACTCAAGCGGTACAAGATAATTTTTATCACATTGATAAACAAACATTATATTGTTGCTTTGTTTGCATAGAACTATATGAGACAAACTTGTTTATAGGACAATTTATTGATCTTAATCCAATGTCAGCTATTAGAACAAGATTAATATGTAGTATATCTTATATAGTATACAATCATGCTATATTTAATAAGTTAAATACGTAGTCAGAAAAAAATTGGTCGAAATAATCCACTGTAAGAGTCATTAAATCTCAAATATCTTCAAGTTTAATTGATACAAAAGACGTGATATTGGGTACAGTTATACAAGCAAGCTATTGTTGCCTTAATAATAATGTTTTATTTTAAGAGATGACTGAATTACTTAATAAAACACGTCACTGGTTCAAATCAAAACAGGTTATGATAACACCAAAACAGCTTTACTTACCTAAGTCGTCCATAGTGGTAAACTGCTTCGATACTAGCTATAAAACTATCAGTCCCTTCTTTGACTAAATGCACATGAAGTAACAGTATTAATGTAGGAAAACACCTCTAATTAAACACTTAATCTCTTCAAAACAGTAATTAGGAAATTATTAGCCAAATAAAAACTAAGGCTTGAAAGTTGGCACAATTGACTAAATGTCACACATGTGACAAAAAATTTCTATAAATCAAAACAATTCTTTCAATAGATGCGTTCGAGTTAAGCGCAAATCATATCTTTGTTTTATGAATAAAAATGAATAAAGAATGATTGAAAAACATTCTAGACTTGGAATTTCGACAGGAATTTTAAGGAAATAAGAAAATATTTAGATGTACTAACGTTCTTCATGGTTTTCAATAATTGCTAGCCTCCAAAAGTAAATATGATCCATGCTCCGAAGTGAAAAAGGAGATTTTTTTTATAACAAATGTCACTGTCTGTTTGACAGTTTCAAAATTTTCATTTGCCTTTCTCGTATTGATTTATCACCAATTTATAAGTTTTGGATTGATTATATTAAATCGTCAGTAGCAATATGAGTGCAAATACAGGAGAACAACTAACATTGGCAAGAGATATTAAAAGAGCCATTGAATTGCTCGAGAAACTACAACAAAGTGGAGAAGTCCCAGCGACAAAGTTAGCAGCTTTGCAAAAGGTATTGCAAAGCGACTTTTTAAACGCTGTTAGAGAGGTTTACGAGCATGTTTATGAGACCGTAGACATTCAGGGTTCCGCGGATATTCGTGCATCGGCCACTGCTAAAGCAACAGTGGCTGCGTTCGCCGCTGCGGAAGGTCATGCCCATCCTCGAGTGGTAGAGTTACCAAAGACTGAAGAAGGGCTTGGATTCAACGTAATGGGCGGTAAAGAACAAAATTCTCCCATATATATTTCAAGAATCATCCCTGGAGGAGTTGCAGATCGTCATGGCGGCTTGAAGAGAGGTGATCAGTTGCTGTCTGTCAATGGAGTCTCTGTAGAAGGTGAAAACCACGAAAAGGCTGTTGAATTGTTAAAACAGGCTGTTGGATCTGTTAAACTGGTGGTTCGTTACACTCCAAAGGTATTGGAAGAAATGGAAATGAGGTTTGATAAGCAGAGGACGGCTAGACGACGCCCAAATTATAACTAATTTGTTTATATCATATAACCCAAGAAGCAGTCAAGGAGTTGGCATAAAGATTACAAACAATGGCAGAAAATTGTGTGCAAGGAAAAAATAACATTATATGATTTAGTTTTCTTTTTTCTTGCATTGAGTTCATGGAGGAGCTAAAAACGATAAAATCTCTGTATTATTGGCTATGTTTGGTCTATTGTATTAACACTAACTAAATATACTTTCAATACTGGTCGCAGCTAGGTACAGCATCAAACAAAATGTACTTTACCTCATTTACATCTGTAATAAACTGTTCTAGAAGAGTTGCAATTATGTATTTAAATTGGGGAATCAGGTGTTTTCTCTGTCTCTTGACTGTTTGAAGTAACAGTAAACACTAAAATCAATTTATTGACACATTAATTGACTACATTCACTGATGAAATGTTAATAATGAAGTAGAATTCCTCTATTTGAACCTAAAATATAATAATTCCCTATGAATTTCTAATACTAAGATAGATGTATGTACTTTTACTATTTATTTGTTTTACTTTATCAATGTGATAGAATTGTGACAAGAAATGTATTATTTAAATGTAATTAATAATGATTATTGTGCATGTTATGTAAATAAGAATCAATTTGTTAGCACATTATTCCATTATTTATATTAATACATTCATTAAACTTCTTATATTTAGTCTTGTTAGAAATGTAGGTTGTAGATTTTAAAGCTCTCACTTTTTTAAAGATCCAAATCATTTTTAAATTATGAGATTAAAGACCAAATTTATTATGCAAATAGAACAGACAACTAGTGTTGTTGGAGCGTCACTGCCACATACAAAGTTAATTTACTTGAAATGGCTTAATATAAAAATACAAATACAATACCTACTATTATCCATTTTGTCTGAGCAATTTCATAGATACATTTCTGAAATAGGTCTTTATTTTAAAGCACAGTATTTAAGATAACTCCAAATGCTAGTTTTGGGCACATAGAACATTTTGTCTTGTGCAAAAGCCTCACTGCCATGCAAAAATAATTTTGTTATAATGGCTTATTTTTCTATTATTCTGAATAATTATGTAGATGATTTTTTTATATAGGTAATCATATGTGGTAGAAATTTTAGTTGTTGTTATTTTAGAAAGTTATAATTAACAAATGCTTCAATGTTTGAAGTGCTGCTTTCACATACATTTCAGTCACACCTGATCTGTGATAAAGCAGTTATGGACAAGTATGGTAACAATGGTTATAATACCAATCCATAAGAATGATATGGTTAACTTGGCTTCTTTTGAGACTACAAGCTCGAGGTCATAGCTCACTTCTTGGGTAAGTACGGGTTGCTTGAATGCCAATTAAATTTGGAGGAAAATCTATAAATGCAATGTTGTTGTATCCAGAATGCAGATTTAAAAAGTTTTAAAGCAAAATAATCTTATCTCCATATAGAGAGAGTTGTATTGTAGATACTATGATATCTCGAACTATTATATATGTTATATGTATACTATTACTTGTTCATTATATTAATAAGGGTAAATAAAATGAAACAAAATCTTTTTGAGTTTTATTCATATAATGTACATGTCTTAACATTTAATATAAATATCTACATTGAACTTATTAAGGTCTTTGCAAGTTACGACATTCACTCAACTACTAGTGTCCGAAAATACGCGACCGAAGTTCGGCGTGACTACGCCTGCAATGTATTACTTATTACTGATGACACACCAAACCGAAATTACGTTGCGTTCTAGCATACAGCCGAACTTCGGTCGGGCGTAAGTCTTGCAGCGATTCGGCGGCAATGTTTTGTATAGCAACAAATACACGACCGAACCTTAAGATCACCGTGTAGATAATGCGATACGACGCCAAGACAACGCTCGAGACATTGAATACCCACCAAAAGTTACGCAACAGAATTTCTGCAGCATAATTTCGGCTATTATCGTGTGTCATGTCAGCCGAATTCGACGGAACATAAAATCAGCCACGCAATTTCGGTCGCGTATTTTCGGCATGTTATGTTTGCAGACCTACAATTTCCAGCCTTTTTTCTATTGTGTTCACCAAAATAATATATAGAGACTTTAGGTGAAAACAAAGTTCTGTCAGTTGCAGTCTTGAAGTATGCTTAGGGAATTAAATGCCACTGTAAGGGCATCTCTTGAATTGTAAGACTGCCTTATCGTAGAAAGTATTTGGCATTCTTTACCATGAGCAAATTTTCTACCATGAAGAAAAACTACCAAAATTATAATCACTATTTTTTTTCTTCTTAGCAGGGACTTCTTGGCTCTTGGCGGCTTTGTTAGTCGTAGTCAATTCTTGTAAGTTTAAGTATTTGCCCACTCCATCCCTAAATACTTTAAGTGGTTGTTTGGTCGCCTTCTTCGGTTTGACTCCTGGTCCTTCCGCTTCAGCTTTCCTTTTTAGTTCTTCTGCTCTTTCAGCCATAAGCTGAAAAAATTTTTTAAAATTAATAAAAATCTGACCAGCCATGGGGCACCTGGTGAATTGAGTGGCACACTGAAATTCATTTGGTTAAGCGTGTCATGTCATATAAGCTATTCATTCAATTGGGTTCAATGAAACGCACCATTGAATATTGTCGGCATAATTTTCATACCTTTTATTGATTTTTGAAAGTACCCGAAAATGATAAATAAAATGTATTATATAATTTTCAAACCAGCAGAACTTGGTGAGGTATATTCCTACAACTTTGCTGCCATATTACCTATTGCTGCAAATGGCTAATTCTAACGAAATGTCATTTTTTTATTGACCGGCAATTTTAGAAAAGGCCCAAAATTTAGTCTTACTTGTTCCTCTGCCTCAGCGAATGGATCAACAAAGACCTGAGCGACCTCCATCACTATGTCTTGTATGGGCCGGTCCTTGTTGTCCACCTCAATCTGCTCCATGGCTGCCAATGTGTCTAAACCTCCAACCAGTTTGCCAAATATTGTGTGCTTGCCGTCCAATTGCTTGCATGATCGGAATGTGATGAAACTGGAAAAATATAGACAAGTCTCATGTATGTATCTCAACATTATTACCAGAATACTAGCTAATTTTAAATTTTAGTTTTTATAAATGGCAACAATTGACAAGACTAAGCAAAGACTTGATGGTAACTGGAAAATTACATCTTATTAATAGAGCAAAAGTCTCAAGCTACTGGCAACACATTCTATAAAGTGTTGCTGCATCAAGCTGTAGATGTTAAGCCTTATGCCTGTATTAACACTTAGAATTATGCTTATTAGACTGAACCCAGCAAAACTGCTAGACAGATAAACATGGTGTTATTACTTCCCTGGACAAACTGTGTCATAAAATGCTCTACCACTCTTACAGTTTATAACTTAATTTTTATGCTTATTTTATGTGTAAAGACTCAAAAAGGCTGTGTTTAATTATTACACTTTTACTTACAATTGTGACCCATTAGAGTTGGGTCCAGAATTGGCCATGGACAGAACTCCCCGCCCAGTGTGATGCAGATTCGGTCTGATTTCATCTTCAAATGGCTTTTTCCATATTGATTCACCCCCTAGACCAGTGCCTGTTGGGTCTCCACCTTGGATCTAGAAAGTCAAGTATTTGTAAAAGTGGATGGCCCATAATATTTTTGTTTTCATTCTAGTCAGATTGTAATTTTAAGTGCACAAAAGTAATTTTTTGGAATAACTGAAAATTGGTGTTGTGGTTTAATAATATTACTTGAAAAACAACCAGACAATTGTTTAAAAAATGCAAGTACATATTTGTTTTGTGACCAATATTATGTTAATGTGTTAAACAAGCCACTTACTCTTTATTTATTTAAAAAAATAATATTATTACACTGGTGTGTACATTAATTACAAAAACTCACCATAAAATTCCTAATAGACCTGTGGAACTTCGTGCCATTATAGTATCCATTAAGACAGTGCTTTATAAAGTTGTCGCACGCTTTCGGTGTCACATCGCAATACAGTTCGAAATTTAACTGACCCAAGTTTGTCACCAGTCTGACATAACCTGAAATTGTAACCTTCATCATACAAAAATATACCTAAACTACATGAAGTTTTTCCATAGGTGGAATTTCATGAATTTTAATTTTAAGAATTCCATGAATTTTAGTGGCTGAAAGTGGTTTGACGACCTCCGTGGCGCAGTGGTATGCGCGGTGGATTCATAAGACGGAGGTCCTGGGTTCAATTCCCGGCGAGGCAGATTGAGATTTTTCTTAATTTGTCTTGGTCTAGCTGGTGGGAGGCTGTTGCCGTGGCTAGTTACTATCTTACCGACAAAGATGTACCGCCAAGCGACTTACCGTTCCGGTACGATGTCGCGTAGAAACCAAAAGGAGACCGATTTTCATCCTACTCCTAACAAGTTACCCCGCTTCCATCTTAGACTGCATCATCACTTAACATCAGGTGTGATAGCAGTCAAGGGCCAACTTGTAATCGATAAAAAAAAAAAGTAACCCACTTAGTTTCAGTAGGCTATGTATCTGTCCGTAGCCACATCGTAGATTTGCTCATTCATGAAATGTTTGAGTAGATCATGAAATGGTCGCGTTTCATGAAATGTTTGAGTAGATCATGAAATGGTCGCGTTTAATGAAATGTTTGCCTGTCTATTGGCCACATCATGATATGGTTTGGGCAGATCAATGATACGAAATCGTTTCACGATGTGGCCAACTTAACGCGCGACTACTTCATTACTTCATGAAGTGGTCAAAATTATTTGATCATATTGTAAACTAGTTACACCCCGACTCAGATAGGTTAGGTTAGAATTTATAAATTGCATTTGCAAATTCGGCGGCGGCGGAAACGTAGAGGATTTAACGATCTGGTCAAATTGAGTTGGCCTCATCATGAAACGCGGCCATTTCATGAAATTCTCGAGCATTTCATGAATTGACCAAATCTACGATGTGGCTACGATATATCTATGATGTCCAAGAGCAGCAAAATTTGAGATATAGCTCCTTTTTCCCCTAAAGCAAGTAAAGCGTGATATTTTCGATTACATGTTATTGAGTGACCGTATGTATACATAAAATATTATGTCTTCTGAACGCATCTTTGCCTACTGGCTTTCCTGCTCATCAAAGAGAGGTTATATGCAGCTTACAACCCACTGCTCTAAGGCAAGTTGGAGGACTCAAGATGGGTGGATGGATGGGACGAGTGACTCTATATCAATCACAATCAAACAACAATCCAGATTTAACATACGCTCTGTATGGAGGATAAACACCACTATCCCAGGGTTGCTATTGCGGAAAATACTCAAAACTTCATACTCCCTTCATAATCTAACAAAGCACAACCTCTAGACCAACATTGTGCAATTGTGCATACAAAATATTATAAATCAGATATGCAAACTAAGACATACCTTTCTTTTTAACCCTCTCGTATTTAACCTCATCTTCACATATAATAGCAGCCTCATGTACAGTTTCTGGCACCATGGCAGTGGAGGTGAAGCTGGCAGCCACCATGCCTGTGGAGTAGTGGGCTGCATTGAACTTGTCTGCAACCTAAAAAACATTACTTGAAATATTCAAAAAAATATAATTTTGTTTCTATTCACTTCATTGAATAATTTTTTATTAACAGAAGAGTAATTTTAAGTTACCATTTATTATATCAGCGTATAAGGTTGTTACATTATCAATAGTAACAGATTGGGTATCTACAATCATTAAAAAATTTTTTAAATGAATCATTAATAAAAAATATATGTTGCTTATTTCAAATAAAAAATTTAGAAAGAGGCATTCTATTTTAGTAAAAGGATGTATTACTTTTACTAAATGATTCTTGAAGTAACATAGTGGGTTGCTCTTTACCTCTTTCTTTTCTTCCTTAGCTTCTGGTGCTTTATATTCTCTTTCTAGTTCATTTAGAATATCCTTTGTTTCTGCAGAGACTGACTTCAATCTGGCATGTGGGTCTTTTCTTAGAGCTATTTCCTCTGGAAGTTGAAATAATTTTTTAATTTAAATGATTTGAATTCACTCATTTTTTTTATGAAAGTATATGTGGTACTTACATCAAGAAAAAGAAATCTATTCAAAATTTAGTCTGTCTGTCTGTTATGGCTATTCTCGGAAACTACCAGTCAGATTGCAAAATTACATACTTGTATATGATAACCAGTCTCATGAGGAGTAACATAGGCTAATTTGAATCCTGATATTCCTACAGCAGCTGGAACTATGAGGGTGAAACTACAGATATTCAGCATGATCATAATCATTACCAGCCTGTAGACGTCCACTGTTGGACATAGGCCTTTTTAGGGACTTCCAAACACAACGATTCCGAGCCGCCTGTTGCCAGAGGCTCCCTGACACATTTGATGTCATCAGTCCACCTTTTTGGGGTTCGACCAACGCTGCACTTTCTGGTGTGGAGTCGCTGATCTACCACCTTGGGCCCCCAACGTCCATCAGCTGATCGGGCTAGGTGCCCTGCCCATTGCCACTTCAGTTCTGTGACTCACTGTGCTATGTTGGTTACTTTGGTTCTTCTGCGGATCTCCTCATTTCTGATTCGATCACACAGAGATACTCCGAGCATTGCTCTTTCCATCACCCGCTGAGTGACTGTGAGCCTTCTTATGAAGCCTGCAGTCAACAGATACAGATACAAATAATCACAAGTAAATAAATGATTACACAGCTGTACTCACCTTCAGTTTCAACTCGCAAGTTATTTTTAACATGATGAAATGTTGATATATTAAATTTGCTCAAATTACTTGGGTCCTGTATAGTGATTATATCACTTCTAGTAAATGGTGTATCATTGATGAGATCTTTCCAATTCTTCCCTTTGATATTGAGCTGTTCAATTGCCTCAAAGCAGTACACATTACCAGTGGTACGGACGGCCACAATGTGAGAGTTTTTTGTGAATGGTTTAAATAGAACAGGACAGTGATAGTCTTCTGTGGCATTTTTAAAGAATTTTAGCTTAGTTAAGCTTTTGATGTCTATTTTCTGAAAATAATATTTAAATATAGAATAAGTTGTCACATTTCAAATTTTAAAACACCTTTTTATGTGTTGTAAGACTTGATATTGATTGTTATAAAAATAAACATTATCACCTAAACCTTCAAAAATGGATTGAAGGTGAAGCATATAGTGTGTTTAAGGTCCATATCTTCTCTCATATAAGGTGCTTAAAGATCTGTCCCTTTAGTAGGTCATAAATATAATAATAATACAGAAATTGATGAAATTAGGGTAATTTCGCCTTTTAGCGTCTACCACCCAATTCGCGTCCATTTTAGGGATCTTCTTTAGAAATCTTTCGAAATTAGGTACACTAACACACAAATTAGTCGAAAAGTCGTTTTTGCCAATACCTAAATGTATAAGGGACACACAAACATACACAGAAGTTTCGTGCGCCCAACCAATCCTGTGTAGTAAAATAGTTAAGAGACGGATGTTCAACCAAACAGCGCGGACGCGCGGTATTAAGAGAAAAAATTAGTGAGCAACGGTGCATTTGAAGGTAAGTATTTTATTGTTTTATGTGTATTTTGTATAAGTAGCTGTTTTTCGATGTTGATAATGATAAAAATAATTATATTAATTATATATGTCGTTATTTTTTTTATAGTTAACAGTTAAAATAAAGTATATACACCAAATTTATACAACTTTCACTTTGCGTCCGCAAAGGACGCAAACTATACATCCATGGAATAACAGCACAAACAAATTGCGTCCATTATTAAATCAATTGAAATTGAATGGGTGAAATATTTGGTAAATGAAATAGGTATTTTGTTTAATTCTGATTTCTTTTTAGGATGAGTTCTTAAAGAACTTATACAGAAGAAGATTTGAGGAAAGCATTGAATGAAATTCGAGAGAAGAAATCATAACAAATATGTAAAGAATATGCTATTCCCAAGACCACAATATTCGACAAAATCAGTGGACGCAGACCAGATGGAGTTATGGCTTCTTAACATTTCCAAATGTGGATTTCTCTCTAACACACTCGTTAAAGTGTTCCAAAACGAAAAAAATACACCCTCTTCAAGAAGTCTCAAATAATACGGTGGATGTGGAAGTTAATGTACAATGTCCCGAATGCAATGATGTACTCATTTCAGATGTAGAAGATGATGATGAGAAAAACGTTGGCTGTGACAAGTGTATTAGATGGTAGGATTAAGTTATTTAGAGGCTAAAGATACATTAATTAAAATTCAAGGGCTAGAATGGGCTGGAATAATCATATTTTATCTCATAATTATTAAGATTTAACATTTATTTTAGTAGTAAGAATAAACCAAATTATTGTATTTGCTATTTGTTTTGCTATAATTTAGCCAAAAACTTATAATTAATAAAGGCTGATCTTTAGCTTACTTACAATTCTTCTGATTTTCGGGTAAAAAGCAAATTATTGTTGATTTTGAATGGTTATTACTTTATTTTTAATTATTACTATATAGGTGCTTAATTTGTTTTTATTTTTTAAGTTTTGTCAATGTTTAGAAGAATAAATCGGTGTTATTATTTTCTTTATAGTGATTTATGTTATAGTTAAGATGTTGATTTTGAAATAACCATTATTATTTGATAAATAAGTTATTAAAATCCAACTTATCTTTACATTATCATAAAATATCATCCCCTCAATTCGTTTTTAAAGCTAGTGGACACGACTTGAATTTTATGGACGCAAAGTGGGTAAAAGACCTATTTTGGATGTCTTTTGTTTTAAAAAAAATATTATCTGATGTTTCCAAAAATAATAAAAGTGACCTTAAAATAGACTATTATTATAAACACATTACATAAACTTCTTATTCTTTTTATTTTCTCCATCAAACTTGCCAACTGCACTAAGGCTGATGCATGGCTAGTTACCTCCCTTCAGGTTGATCAATGGAGGGTATTGTACAACATGTTCCTAGCATATCATTCAACATATAGCTCTGTTATAGACTGGTATTTCATTTTATTTTATGAGGGCATCTCATTTTGACAATAACAATACAAAATATATTTGTACATACTTTTCCAGTAACTGGATTCACTTTGAATTTTTTCACAAACTCAACTAAAGCTTGCAATTCGAATACATTCCCATCAGCGTCACAATAAGGGTCATCAAACGGTTGTAAACACAAACAACAATGATCATAAGGCAATCGCTTGAACGATGTGTCCTCTTCGACCGCTGTTCCCGATCTCTTTCCACCGTATAGAGTAGTCCATTCGGTGTAGGTAAGGTACCTTTAACATAATAATTTACGTAGATTTTGGCGATCATATTCACTTTAGGTCTGAAGTATTTATTGTAACTTACATTTTATCTTTTTGGTGCTGGCGCTTCCCCATTTTTGTTGATTAGAATGATTTAAAATTGTAGCAACAATACTTATTATTAATAATATTAGAATATTTTATTTCTCTTAAATCAAAACGAAAACAATAAATAAGCAAAATATAATTCACAAATCACAATTCACCAATCTAACATAGAAAATGCTATCCAATCCACTTCCACAGACAAATATGTCAAATGTGACATTGACATTGACTTACTTGACGACAGTATTTTTTTTAAACTACCTACCATTATATTTCTGAATTCTAGTTTATATTGATTTGTCACGTAAAGCACAGAGTACATAATTATAGGGAAGCTATATTCTCGTCGAGGCAAAAGTTCATATACATTTTGTATATATATGCACTACAATAATGTGACAATTTATGTTTATATTAGCATTAAAACATTAATTAAAAAAATTAAACCTTTTAATGCCTCTTTACGATAAATTATCAGTGTCATCAACCCTTTTTCCTAGCGAATTTGCAATGTCTATTCTAAATTTTTAATTGTGGCAACATGCCGGTTTTTTGAAAACATGTCTGAAAGTGGTTGATCTTGCAGTTTGTAGTTTTCTGAAAAATTACAAATTTATTTTTAATAATAAACTGAAATAGGCATATGTGTTGTTAAAATTAACTAATGTAAGCTAAGCTAGAAGTAACGACAGCATAACGTATAGTTTATTGTTAAAAATCCTGTTTTTGTAGCTAAACGTGTGTGCGTTTGTGACTTTCAGTAAAATTTTGCTAGTGAGGGTGATGTACAAATGGACGAAATGTGGTAGAAGAGGATCGAAGCTCTGAGATATTTTAACAAAATTCAAGTTTTGATTTTATAAAGGTATAACTCAGTTATGTAATATTTCGTGTAACGATAGAAATATTTGTCTTCGACTGGAAAATAACAGGCTGCCTATTTGCGCTTGCAGTTCTTCGGAGCATCTAACACGGAGATTCATTTATCATAACACAAATTGTACATACTCTGGATGTCTTCCTTAGCCTTCTGTTGATCGCATATTGGAATACTTTGTATAATAAAATCGCAAATTGATGAACCAAAAAAAATTGTTTAGGAATCGGATAACGCAAGCCTACAAGATGGCCGACTGTTATTCGTAAGGTATAAATACATTTTTCCATTCAATATCTGTTTATGTAATTATATCACTTTATTAGCGAGTTTGTGCAAAGTTGTTTTATCTACTTTTATTTAAACGCAATTAAATACTATTTTTCTAATGACAAGTATTAAAAGTCTTTGTTCCAAAGTCATCCTGATCATTTTTACAAAGGCTTGTTTTTTTTTCTTTCGCGTGTTAAATAATCTCTCATTAGATTGTATTTCTATCAAAACAATTTGTTTTCTTGGCCTGTTAATGTTTTTATCAATCGCTGTACTGTTTATTCACGTTAAATACTTATTTGCTGAGCAAAGTGTCATGACAGGCTATTTATTTTAGTTATGTTTTCAAAAGGTGCATAACCTTTGCCTATTGATTTTATTTTTTATTGAGTTGCGAGGTTAATGCTTTGTTGTTATAACATGGCGAGATTGGTCTTTGTGGAGCCTCTTTTCCCCTAAATATCATTTAGCTTGTCATTGTATTGTGTTTTGACTGTTCATCATGAGATTACATAAATTATAAACATTCATACAATTGAACTTTAAATTCAAATGCAATAATTATCTATCTCAATTAAATCTACATTGTTGTATTCACACTTCAAATTAATAGAATTTTGTTTAGAGTGCCAATGGGTTAATTTTTTTTAACAAGATTCTGGGTTCTATCCCTTTCAATCCAACTCAAAAAAAAAATCATGTCAAAGGCACTGTGTAGAACACTGTGACTTGGAGCTGTATATCAGTTTATAGCCAATGTCTTAAAAAGCCTTTCGGCAAACCCTCAGATGTTTGTGTGTAAACAGCATTAGTCAATTTAAAAATTTATTACAGTAAACATGCTGCTTTAAACATGTCTAATTACCACAAGTTTTTTTGGAATTATTTAATTATAGAAATGAAATCAACCCCTTCCATTCAAAGTGCTGCATCTTTTTCATAGCAGATTTCACATTTATGAAATTCACAACATTCAGGACATGCATCTACAATTAAAATTAGAAATAATTTTGTGTACAGTACTAATAGTTTGATCTTCGAATAACTTAGACATCCTTAAGATATTGCATTATCATTGAATGTAATTAAAGTAAATTGTTTTTTTTTTTGATAAACAATAGAAGAGTAATGAAACATTTCATTCAGTTGTCAAAAAAATTGTTGATGAACCATTAAATTAATAGAAAATAAAATTTATAATTTATGTAACATCTGCTAACAATGTTCATTTGTTCATGAGCTTTTCGGTTGGCTTATTAACACTTAGCTGTTAGGTTTAGCCCAGCATGTTTATGTGTGTCTTTTAGATAATGTCCGGTGCATCTAGTTCAGGGAGCGGCACAGGACGAGGCAGAGGCAGCGGAAACTCCATAGACAATAAACCAGACACTAAAGAGAACAAACCGAACCCAAAAATGTCTAAAGCACTTGGCACTTCGGCTAAACGCATCCAGAAGGAACTTGCGGAGATCACACTGGATCCTCCACCAAACTGCAGTGCTGGCCCAAAGGGTGATAACCTCTATGAGTGGGTGTCAACTATACTTGGACCTCCCGGATCAGTGTATGAGGGTGGAGTGTTCTTCCTAGACATACATTTCTCACCAGAGTACCCTTTCAAACCTCCTAAGGTAATTTTTGGTTTATTAAAATTTATCCAAATGAAAATTAAAAATAATACCTTACCTTACCAAAAATTTTAAATGATTTAATGAAAAATTTGTACAAATCAACTTTATCTTTATATATTTTTTATTATCTAATAGCATTAATAATGTTTCTTTCCCAGCTCTTGACTAATTGCTAGAGTTGGATATATAAAAAAATAATGTTATATTGAGACATACATATTCCATGAATTTAATATGCAAGTGGGGTCTATTGGCTGCAAAAGATAAATTTTTAAGCAGATCCTTGTGACATGAGTGTAGCTTTAATGGACTCTGCAAATATTATTCTCTGTTTCACCAAATTTAGTAGAGCCTATTCGAACACAACTTGCTGCAATTCTAGTAACAGTTTATATAGATTTTACTGGTTTACTCCTCACACCAACATTACTGTATTTAAACTAACCCCATAACAACCTCCGTGGCTCAGTGGTATGCGTGGTGGATTAATAAGACAGGTTCTAGGTTCGATTCCTGGCGGGGCAGATTGAGATTTTTCTTAATTTGTCTTGGTCTGGCTGGTGGGAGGCTTTCGCCGTGGCTAGTTACCACCCTACCGACAAAGACGTATCGCCAAGCGATTTAGCGTTCCGGTGCGATGTCGTGTAGAAACTGAAAGGAGTGTGCATTTTTGTCCCACTCCTAACAAGTTAGAACACTTCCATCTTAGACTGCATAATCACTTCAACATCAAGTGTGATAGCAGTCAAGGGCCAACTTGTAGACAATAAAAAAAAACCATTAGTCAGGTCATAATATTTATTTTGTTGCATATTGCAGGTAACATTCCGCACTAGAATATACCACTGCAACATCAACAGCCAGGGTGTGATATGCCTGGATATACTCAAAGACAACTGGTCTCCTGCTCTGACCATCTCAAAGGTCTTACTGTCCATATGCTCACTCTTGACTGATTGTAATCCAGGTAAATATTATGTGTGTGTTACACTTGTGTGGCTGTTTACTAAGTTTGAATGTTAGGATTTTTGATAAGTCAAAACAAAGAAGTGTCTAGTACTTAAAATCATAAATGAAGAAGGTTTGACCAAATCATGTTAGAATTTATCATAATAAATTCAGTTGGACAGCTTCTGGTAAATGCTTCTTAAAAAAAAGTTCATGATAAGTTTATCATGGAACTTTATCATGTAGAATTTCACCTTGAATTGCAACAACATTTTTCATCTTCATTCAAACGTCCTCTTAAAGTATTTGTATAAAGTTGCAGATGTTTAATAAATATAAGTATTTTAATAGGTATTTAAATAAACAACAAAGGTACAGACTCATTAATAGAATATCTTAGCATTCCATGGATTCACGATGCGGGTGCCGAGTTCATTGCTAATTTGTATTGTCGAACAACCATGTGATAGGTTTCAAATCACTAATAAAAAATATATCTTACAAAAATAACTTTTTTTATAGCTATTATTTTTAAATGTAAGACATTAAATTTATTTATTAAAAAAATAGAGTAGATATTGTAAAAAAACTAAAATGATGGCATATATTTGTAGTGTCAAATCTATCCAGAATCATTTAGCAAATGAAATCAAATTAATTTATGACAATATTTGTCATTCCAGCGGACCCGCTGGTGGGGAGCATCGCCACACAGTATCTGCAGAACAGGGAAGAGCACGATCGCATCGCTCGCCTGTGGACCAAGCGCTACGCAACATGATTGCGTTGCGCCACACAGTTGTCATACTCGATACCATTCTGTTTTAAATCCATCCCGTTCACTTTAATGTAAGCTAACACTTAAATAATCCAGTTGATTTGATTTGTGTACTTTTGCCAACATTTTTGATAAGTTGAAGTATAATGTGAACATTTTTAGGTTGTAAACAAAATGCAAAATGTTTTTGTAAGTTGAAGATTAATTACAAATTTTTGGTAACATAAAGTATAAATTTTAAGAAATTAAATTACCAACCTATAGTGATTGGCATAATTTGTAGAAACTTGCTTATCATCATAAACATCCGATAATGTTATTCCATTCTTGAGCTGGTATGGTATTATGGTTTGTGAAATACTCAATTGAATGAGACTAGAATAAGAGTCTTTACAAGTTAAGTATGGAATATAATCTTGGAAGACATTTGCTTTCTTAGGACGGGCAAAACTAAATACATTTTTTCAAAGTTAAGTCTTATAGAAAAACTATTTTAACTGAAACCTATGACTAAATCTTAAAATGTTGCTAAAAGTGCGTATTTCGTCTCAGCTTATTGGATATTTAGTTGCAATTCATTTGAAATTCTCTAACGCTTGAAGAACAACATTTTATAATTTAGGTGATGTTTTTTTAGTTATATAAAAAAGGAAATCTGTTGATGTTTCGGGCCGCGTTATACGGACGCGATAGGTTATTGTAATATTAAACATTAATTATCAATGTAGGCTAAAAGTGATTGAGTCAATTTTTGCCACAATAATTGTTGTGTTGATCTCAAAACACTTTGTGTAATGTGCTGGTACAGACACGGGCGTCACTAAACAACGATCAGCCAGAATCTAGACGGACTTACTGAAGCTTGTGCATGGTTGTTTCGTAGTTGATGCAATTGCACATAAACTTGCTTGAGGGCATAAATATCAACTAAGCGCTGTTACGGCTTACCAATATATTAATCTGTTGGCATTTTCTTAAACTGTTATTTTTATCTAATATAGTATGCTCAAAAATTTCAATCCATCTGCTAAATTGAGATTTGAGATCTTAATTTGTTAGTTTATTTTCTACATTGTGAAAATCTGTTGATGTTTATGTTGCTTCACTGTTATAAGCAAATCACAAACAAATTATATACCAAAAACAATAACTGCTATTTCAATGCAGTTATATAATATAAATAAACAGAGTGATTAATCAAAATGTATAAAGTGAAAATAACTGCCAATCTCCAGTCTGTCTGTATAGGTGCTTAGTTAATACACCTTCTACATTCTAATTTAGAAAGGACAGGATAATCTCATGTCAATTTAGTGCTACTGTATCAAGCTTGATGTTATGTCAAAATTCTGCACAAAATATTGTACATATATCAAGACTGGCTTATTTGACAGCTGGAAATTTTAGGCTGTTCTTTCTAGATTACAAGGAAAGAGGTGTGCGTGTGGTTTATTTTCTAAACCTTATTCGACGCCATTATTTAGGTATTGCAAGTCGAGAATTATAGTATGGCCAATGAAAGAACTAATACTTTTTACAGTTGATATATGCCACTTTATCTAATCATATGTTGTTTAAGTGGTTACCTAGCTCTTAAATAAATTGATAGTTCAAATATTAACAATGTATTTTTTCCAACAAATCTCGTAAAACGAAGCTGGATGTCAGGTGTATTCCTATATGACATTCTCTCATTTATGTGAAGAGAAGACTAGTGCATGTTGAATAATGTACAGACTTCTGGTTTTCACAGAATATAAAAGAGAAGCCACTCATTCTATTTAATTATAAATATATTGGTGCCACAAATTTTAGAACTGTCATTTTAGTGCAATGTAAAGATGTCAGCTGTCAAAAAACAGTTTAATTGGTCTTACTGTAAAAGCATGCATCATAGCAGGGTGTACTAATTGCTTTAGTGATTGGTTCGTATAGAGATGTGATCTTGATGGTTAGTTATGTAAGATTATAAAATAATAATAATTACTCGACTGCCAATTAATTGTCTCCTAATTTCTCACAGCACTTGATTAGCGCTTGTTGTGTCTGAGAAAGCGTTGGATTATTATAGTAATTATTATGTATGTCAGTACAAAGGAATTTTTGTATTTAAACTTCAGCCTTTACTTATTTATTTCACTAATTACTAAATTTTAAATTACAAAATGGACATAAAAATTATTTTGACATTATAATATAAAAACTTTGGTAAATTAAAATTATATTTTCAAAATTAATTACTTTATGCATTCTAATTTCTAAATGTTTTTTTATACACTCAAACTTATTATTCTTAAATCCTTAAATAATATATTTTGAGTTACAAACATAAACTCAATAATATGTATACTAAAATATGTAAGCTGAAGAAATTGTATATTATACTGTGTCTAACTTAATTTTCAATATAATATATTGAAATCAATCTAAAACCGTTACTAAACCACATGGCGCAGTGTTTTGTTTTTACAAGACAAGCTCTTGTACTAGTTTCCACAAATATGAAGCTTCTAGTCGTTTATGTTGACAATTCCAGAGTGAATACAAGAACCAGACAAGGAATATGTAAATTTGAGGTAAAGGTAGTGCTAATTTAGTTGTACTTTACACCAAATTTGACAGCTTAACAAAGTAGTGCTATTTTCGACATGCAGCACAAAACTGTCAAATTAGTGCAAACTGTTGTCAAATTAGTGCAAGCTGAATTAGCACAATTACTTCTTACTCGTTTAAATTAGCCATCGATTGAAATCATACTTAACGACCTGTCGAATTTGTGATTTAGTTAATGTTTTGTATGTATCTATTTGGTCCATATTTAGATAGTGTAATTAATTATTATTATTGAAATTTCTAAAACTACTGTGTATTGTTTTTACTTTTTTGTATGTTAAGTGTGCTATACAATGTTTATCGCTTGGTATAACGATTGTGGCAATAAAGTAGACTATTACCTTCGCCAAGTATAGTATTTTATATTATAAAACTTATTTATTTTTTTATAGTGAAAGAGCTTGTGAACCGATTTTGAGTGTCGATGACCTTTGATTACGGGATGTTGATTTACCGAATGACTGACAATAATTATTAAATTCAAACACCTGTACTGTGCGTAGCGCCGGGCACACTTTGTTTTATGTATTTGTGTACTTTTTCAGGAAAATTATATAACTTTTGCTAATAAAATCAGTCTTGTGTTCAATGTTTTGTGAATTTGACTTAATTATCACAAAAACCTATCGAGTATGACATTTGTAATTATTGAGTACAATATACAAGGCATTGAAAAGGAGTGCACAGGTTAATTCTTCACTGAATTTTGCCTGGTAGTCCTGGGACAAATAAAAAAACAAATAGTTGAGCTGAAGACCGATTTATCACATATATTTTGTGCTTATTAGCAGAACATTAAACAAATACATCTAGAAACATCTCGTGCGTATAATTTAAGTATCTACAGTATAAATTAAAAATCTTTTGACTGTTATAAATATAGATTATTAATTATTTTATCTTTTGCCTTATGTTGACGTAACATCACAACTATTTACGTTTTAAAGATAGATGCTATAAGTGTGCTCCCGGCGTTGCAGTTTTAGATTATTTCATTATAACTGCGCCCTTTTTATAACGGATCATTGACAACTTTAGTTTTTCCTTGTAAGCAATAAGTTGTCTATGCTCACAGTGGGAGCAAGCGTGGGTGGGCGAAATTGACATATCAAAGTGCATCGGTTCATACTAATTTTGGTGGCGATACGCGATGGTGGATTTGTACAGTATATGCGTATATAAGTCGCTATGAATACCCGTATTTTTGTGGATATCAGCAGGGCTATTAATATATTATAAACAAGGGAGTATTGTTTGCTATCTGTTTATCTTTGAATGTAGACTCGGAATATCTTTCTTCTTCGTTCTCGGGAAATTATTAACTTCAAAATGGCTTACAAAGGCCCACCGAAAGTGCAAAAGGTGGTAGGTTCAGGTATCAGCCTTATCTTCAGATATGTGCAAAACAAGAATCGAGTGCAAATTTGGCTGTACAAAAACGTGAACTTGAGGATGAACTTATAAAGGTTGCAAACGATATTCCGGATTACTTCCACCTGCTGCGAGTTTAGAGCGGCTTTACCTAAATTATTTGTTACCAGGCAATCCACATTCTTTTGTTGAGTCAATTGTCTATGAATGAAAGCGAAATGTCATATACGTCATGTCTTTGCTTCATGGGCACTACACAAGCATAGTCTATGAATTGGCAGGTAAAAATAATTTGCATATAAACACGGATGGATGGTCGATACTGTACTAGACGTGCCAAACCTCACTGGGCACTGGTTTCTTCCTGCGACTCACTCTGTCTAAAATATTCCGTTTAGGATGTAAACAGTTGTTAGACGTAAGTTATTTTATTGTTTAGGTATTGTATAATGTATGTCTTAACCCTAGTTGTTAAAGTATTAAAAAACTTAGCTGTGTAATATTTAGCGAGGTGTATGTCGCGCGTATGTGGATGAGATGGTGAACACAAAAACACTAATATCATCGGATGTGAAACTGGTGCTGTGAGATTCAAATGCTTGCGACATACAAGCCAGATGAATGGATATCGTATTCGTGACTGGGATATATTTTGTCGATGTGATTTTTTAAAATTATTTTATACTGTGACTCGAAATGTGTTGCTTGCAAGACAGCTGTACTGTACTCAACGCGACTGATGTTCCTCAAAACTCGATGTTCATACAATTGAACCCTTATAATCATCCTTTGTTAAAATTTATATTCATGGTATAAAATAGGAAAATAAAAATGTGTGTATCTAGAACACTAACTGCTGTTTCATTCATATTCTTTTCATTTTCCAAGCTCACTTCCCTTACTATCATGCTTGCTAGAGAACAGTGCATTCCAGAAAAATGTCCATTTTATTTTGTCAGATATGTGGCGGGAAACAGATGCCAGACAATCATTTGTTGTCTCCGTGAATTAAAACGTCGGAGCTCCTGGGTTCGGTACGACAGAGTCGATTAACATTTTCTGAATTGGTCCAGATCTAGGTGGTGCGAGGCCTTGGCTGGTTACCACCCATCTGACAAAGACATACTGCCAAGCGATTTCGGGATGATGTGTAAACACCAAAATTTCATTCTATTTCTAACAAGTTAACCAGCTTCCATCTTAGATTGCACCGTCACTTACCATCAGGCGTGTTTGCAGTCAAGGGCCTGCTTGTAAATGATAAAAAAAGGAAATTAGGATCGAGGAGTGAGTATACCAGCATTGACAGCTATTTTAGTAGAGCAGCTGCTACGGTTTCTCAGTAATATATTCAGCGAGTCAGTCGGGGTCTTTGCGTACGGGATAAATGATAATTGTGTACTGAGACTACCGCGTGTAGAGATGGGATTTTACCCGGTAAATACCCGAATTCGGGTAAATACCAGGGAAAATACCATATTGGGTAAATATTCGGGTATTTTAAAATAGCTTCCCGAACTATTTTTACAATTATAGATTCTTAAACTTTTGTGTTGAAACGATTTAATGTTTGACTTATCAATGTGTCCTGAGACTGTACAGCGCATGCAGAGTCTTTGAAGTTGTCGATAGCTCCTTATGCGGGTTCCGGCACTTCTTTTGTCGCCTTCCAGCGTTGCCTTGCCAACAACAAAGCGCGCAAACGGCGCAAACAATTTTAACAATAGAGACTAGTTATCGCCGAACAAAAGCAAACCACCAACTCCGCCCTACCTTGCCCCGTAAACCTCCTTAATCATAACCCCGTAATTTAGTGTAAAAAAAAGATTGTGATAATGAAAATGAGCACAGTGATTAATATATTACACTTCACCGGCGGATCCAGCTTTCAAATCAGGGGAGAGGGGGTCACATAGTCATGGTACATAACATTTTATTATAATAACTAACTCACTCACTCATTCATTCACGCCTGGTCAAGTGAACGCGTTCAACGCGTACGTAATTTTATAAGTATAACAGTAATAGCATTTTTTTTTACGAATTCTACATTAAGACGGGAACGGGAGCATCGCAGAACTCAGGCGCACAACTGTGTTTGATAGAACGAACAGAAAACCCCCAAATCACTGATTTGAGCCTTCCACGCGCCAAAATCGGAGGTAACGGATTCCACATCAAAAATGAATCGGCTACGGGAGAATCGTACAGCTCTAGCGCAGGGCAGGATCCAAAAGAAAAGAAGAGAAAACCTGTGACTGGAGATAGGAGATCGGCGCGACCGAAGGTACGCGCAAATTTTCGGGATTTCACTGATTTTTCATTAAATTTGGAAGAGAGATGGAGGCATCTCAGTTATCTGGCTAATCCAAAAGATATAAGAGAAGACAAACCCCTAACAGCAGGGTAGAAGCTTTCACGCAATCGTAGGTCGCGTGCTAAAATTGGTGGATTAACGGATTTCACATCAAAAATGACAGGGGGCCCTGTCAGGCAGGCATGAGGCATCAGGCATGTGCATCAGAAGTGTTTGACGCGGAGTGAAATCCGAAGAAAAAGAGAGCAAACTTCCGACCCATGGGTGGAACCTTTCACGCGACCATAGGATACGGCGAATACTCTGCGATTTACTGATTTCACATTAAAATTGAAATAAGCATGGGGTGTCACAATTGTCAGGCACAGGACGAAAACCTAAAGAAAGATGAGTGAGCCCCCGACCGCAGGGAAGAGGCCGCAATTCGGGGATTAACGGATTCCACATAAATATGAGTCGGGCACGGGGCATCGCAGAGCTCTGGTGCAAGGTAGTGTCCGAAAGAAAACGAGAGGAATCCTGCGGCTGTCGGCGACCGAATTTTTATTTTAAATTTTAAAATTTAATTTCGGGGATTCACTAATTCTACATTGGAATTGAGACAGGTATGGGGGCATCACAGTTGCAAAGTGCGGGACGTAATCCAAAAGAAAGGATAGATGATGATGAGATGCTGGGCGGTGGATTTGACGCAGCCAAAGGTGACGCGCGAATATCCGAGGATTAACGAATTTCATATAAAATCTGGCAAGCATCGCAGTGGTAAAGCGCAATACGAGTCCACCGCGGTCAATCAGGTCAGGTCAGGCCGGCGATTTTGACGCTACCTAAGGACGTTTGCAAAATTCGGAAGATTCACAACAAAATAAGACGAGCAAGTGCAAAAAATGTTTTAGTAAACATGAAAAACTCTTGTTTTCTAGCAAAGGGGGGAACCGCGCTTGTAACACTTAATATGGAAAAATGTACATTTCTTTTGTTGAATAGTTATATTTAAACAATATTGGCTTTATTTTATTTCCTTTTATCTCATTATTTACACATTTTTTAATCAAACCTCAGTTTATTCATACCTCGCAAAATAATGAAGGTATAGTTTATATTGCATTTGTTCATAAGAATGAAAAATTTAATAAAAGGTGTTGTATTTACTGTAAAAAACGAAAAACCCATGATTTGGGTATTTACCCGATAAATACCGGGTTGTTACCCATTTTGGGTAAATACCCGGGTTTTTACCTTTTGGGTATTTACCCGTCGCCCATCTCTAACCGCGTGTGACAATTTTTTTTGGAATAAGTAGAACGCAGCCTATATATATCGTAAGACTGGTGAGCGAACGTCCATTCATGAATCATGATGATGATGATCAACTCGCGGGTGTATAATGAAAAATAGTATGGACAGCGCAGATGCGTGCGACGGAGCGCCGGCGCGGTTGACGGGTTGACACCCGGGCGGCGGGTACACGTCGCGGGCGGGTTTGTTTCTACAAATCAGACGAGCGCCGCTAGATGCCATGGTCACACGCGTCGGAAGCTAGGTACAATTATGAACATCGACACAAAGCACATAATAATTGAGGTGCAATTTCGGCCAGTATTATGGGATATGGCGAATGAATTATTAAATTCTCCGCTGAGTAACCTACTTGTCAAGACCGGGTTATGCAGTCGACGTTTTTTACGTTGACGCCTTTTTGTCAAATAATAAATGATTAAATAATCCATGGTAATCTACTCGACACAACTGTACACGCTCGACATCAAAGATATACTAGCAGCGCTAACTGAGACGGGCGCACGCGACGGGTGCCCGCTCGCGGATTTGTGGCCCGCGGCGGTCGCCCGCGCCAGTTTTAGCGTTAGCCCTTAACGTTTTTTGTAGCCTTCCATTACAAACAATAATTTTTTTGCAAGATATAAATATTTGAAGTTATTGCATAGCTTCTATCGCGGGCCTTGCGCGTGGAGACCGAATCCAGAAATTCCGTAACGAAATAAACCTATCACCCCCCACTCCGACGGCACAGCGGTGATACTTTTAGTTTTCCCATCTATTGATAAATACCAAAACTTTTAATGACTTTTTGGAATATTACGCTTGTAAAAAAATACTGCATAAATAAAATAAATATATAATTATAATTGCATAAGTTGATAAAAAAATGCTATGCAATAGCTTTACCGCGGCAGTCTCCGAGTGCCACACGTCTTTTTTAGTTTTTCTGAATACCATCATTCAAGTAGTCGATTATCTTGTTTATCTAAATTATTTATTGCTACCGGTAAACATACATATAGGATTAATGTATTTGGGTTGGGGATTGTCTAATCTCTATTGCCTACTTAGATAAAGATATAATAAGATTAATAAAAGAAAAACACGGTATCACCATAATATACAGATTTATTATAAATGTAAATAAATACTACAAGAAACACTTAGTAAAATACTATCGTACTAAAACCATTGTTTGACAGTTTGCCACATACGTATCGGGCTTTATATAAAGGTCATCACTCATTACATCGACGTCGCACGTCTTCAGCACTTACGAGTTCTAAAGAATGTTACAAACTGTAGTATGCTATGAATAGCATACTTTTATTTCAATGAGTGATCCAAAACCGTGAAAAACATTTAGGGTAACATTGCTTTGTGAGTTGTTAGTGGCCCAATCAGTATGAGGCATTACAAAGATACAAACACAGATGACAAAATCTCATTCTTTTTTAAATAATCACGCTATTTACTACCATTACGAAGTACTTTGCGTTTTCAAATATTATAGAGACAAACGTGAATCATTCTACATAAATAGACGACTATAAATATATTTGACGTTTACTCTAAACCCTATGAATGAATTTAATATGAAAAGTGCATGTGAATTATAAATGATTTTGGCATTTTTGCAACCATTCTATTCGAAAAATCAGTCTTCTAGGCTGAGCACACTTTATATTGTGACTTCACGCTTCTACAAGTGCTGCCAACATTCCGGATATTGTATTTTTTGTTAATATTGATAGTGTACAGTGCGATATTAAAGCACAGCTTATAAAACGTGCTCTTTTATGTCTTTCCTAGATTTATTTGTTATTGGTAAAGTCCTTTCAGAAGGCTTCAAAAGGAGTTTTTTTCGTTGGTTTTATATCTGTTCGATGGACCTAAAGTTTAATTCAACTTGGTAGCTTGCAGGAATCCGGGCAGTTGACATGTTTGCCTCACGCTAGATGTTATATGAATGAAATGTATAACCATAATAATGAAAAAATCTATAATAGTAAATACGACAATTAATTTGTAAATGTGAGAAATATATTTCTATATATCGACATGTATTATTATTTAAAAAGTAACATTAACTTACTGTAAGAATGGAACAAAAATATTTGAATTCTAAAAAAAATAAAACAATATATAACCATTTTTACTTAATTACTAAAGAGCAAAAACATCGACTCGGCAGTAAAAACCTAAAACTTGTAATTATATTTGTTTAAATATAAAGAAGTAATAAGTTTTGAAAGGATCATACGACTAAGAATATTAATTTTGCACTATTATTTCAATTTCGGAATTATTTTTTTTATTCTGAGTAGATTTTATTGCTCTAGAGTGTAAAAATATACATTGTATAGTAAATTAAACAAACTATGAAATTAAAAATTAATGGACGAATTCAGAACGACTTTAAACAGTTTCATATTGGCTGCGGATGGAGCGAGCGAGACAGCATGCGAATATGACACCCAGCAACTGAAACAAAAATAATCATTCATTATAACATTATAATGTTCACTGATAGAAGCAAATAAATACCAGATTTAGCGGGGCACCGGCCACGACCACAAATCGCCGCCACCGGTATATTTTCCTGTAGTTTTCATACATTTTATATCATAGATTAAAGACAACTAGATAGAGCCCATAGCGTGTCCACTCGTGAGACAGCAAATCAGCCTTATTGACATGACATGTCAACATTTAAAGTACAGCATAAAACGTTATGATTTAAAATATCGTAAAATACCAAATATTACTCTATATAAGATAGTTTAGTAAACGCATAATACATGAAATTTGCTAAAAAATAACATATCTAAGCTTTAAATCATCAATCAATGAAGTTTATGCCTACTTACGTATGAAACGTAATTCCTTCGATTTTCTGTTCGCTGCGACTGTTGCAGCCGAAAATATTACAACCCACCATAGCACGATAACGTTTAAATTAATATCGTAACCGCAAAGTTATATTATTTATCAGCAAATTTAATAAAAAGCTAATAATTGCTCAGATATGTCCCTTGCTTGTCACAAACTCCACTCTTGACAAACAATAAAAACGAACACGCTGAAAGGGACAAAAAATAATCTTGTGTCACTTTCTAACAAAGGCCGAATGAAATAAGTCTGTCACACTCTTGAACCTACAGCCGCGTTATGACTCCATCTAGTAGTCTTTAATCTATGTTTTATATGGACTCGCCGCACACGGTTAACGCCGGGGGCCGCCACACGCTACGTTGTGGCGCCACATATAATATCTGCTAGTTTGGAGCGCCATGGTGGGTTTATGCTCTCCCCTCTCCTACAAGGATGGAAGCCTGGCCCTGTAGTAGACCTTTAACACGTTGACTGCTGAGAACACGCCACGCGTGTGAAAGGTTTTTGGGTCCCGGTGGCGGCTTCCACACAACAGTTGTGTTTCGAAAAAAGATGCTACGTAGACTCGGCGTAACACATACGGTGTGTTTTTTCTTGCGCTACGGCTAAGCCGGGGACACATACCTACCTACGACGTATCGTCGATATCGATAATTTTTATCGACCTATCTGAAAATGCCTTTCAAATAGAAAACTATTTTCAAAAATCGGTTAAGATACGATGGAGTTATGAATTATACTCAATATAATAAAAAAATAAATTAACTCAAATTAAAAAAAAATCGCGTCGAACTGATAACGCGTTTTTTTTGAAGTCGGTTAAAATAGCAGCTGCATAATTACAGCTGCTAGTCATGAATTCTGGAGTTATCAATTATAACTCAATATAATAAAAATAAATAAACTCAAATTAAAAAAAAAATTCGCGTCTTATTGATAACGTTCTTATTTTTGAAGTCGGTTAAAATAGCAGCTGCGTAATTACAGCTAAAATAACAAAAAGAATAAAATAGGTGAAACAACAAACGACTTAAGTAATTGTTTTATTTCTTTTCATTACTTTTCGTTGTTGCTGGCGGAGCTTAGGGCAATAAACCACCTGGATGCGGTGCCACTAATAAAGAAATGCCTATTGTTTAGATAATACGAGATAAAAATATTTTTTCGACACTAAAACTATAATCTTTTGTCTGTAATGGGAAGATATTTGTTTTTATGTTTTCAGACACGTGAGTTACTTTATTTATATCGTTAAAGTGAAATATTGCTTTTAGATTAGCAATTGAGTAGGAAAAAGGAAAAGAAATTTAAAAGATAAAATATAACAAAAAATCACATATTTTATTATTAATAACATTTATTCTGATAATGACAAAAACTTAAAATAGGAATGAATCAGTCTCCAATAAATCACATATTTCTTATTAATAATAGTTATTCTGAAAAAGACAAAAACTTAAAATAGGAATGATTCAGTCTCCAATAAATCACATATTTTATTATTAATAACAGTTATTCTGATAATGACAAAAACTTAAAATAGGAATGAATCAGTCTCCAATAAATTACATATTTCTTATTAATAATAGTTATTCTGAAAAAGACAAAAACTTAAAATTGGAATTATTCAGTCTCTAATAAATCACATATTTCCTTATTATTAATAGTTATTCTGAGAAAAACAAAAACTTAAAATTGGAATTATTCAGTCTCTAATAAATCACATATTTCCTTATTATTAATAGTTATTCTGAGAAAAACATAAACTTAAAATTGGAATTATTCAGTCTCCAATAAATCACATATTTCCTTATTATTAATAGTTATTCTGAGAAAAACAAAAACTTAAAATTGGAATTATTCAATCTCCAATAAATCACATATTTCCTTATAATAGTTATTCTGAGAAAAACAAAAACTTAAAATTCGAATAATTTCTACATCACAGTATTGACATAATACCTAACCACTAATTTTATGCAATCATCAGTTTTAAAATGCACCATTAGTATAGGTACCTAATATATGAATTGATTTTCAATTCGACGCAAATTTTTTTGTTACCTATACATTTCTCCTTAAAATGTTAAACTAGATTTAATGGTGTGCAAGTCTTTTTCATTTCTACAGGTTCGATCTGGTAGAAGTTTTCAATCCAGTAATTTTGAAATCGTGTTACCATTGAAGAAAACTCGGACAATGTGCTAGTCAGATCTGGTGGGATTTTCTGTCTTGTGAAGAAGGCTCGTAACATTCTGCACCTCCCTCGAGTTGTATCCTAAACAAAGTAGTAAATGTATATATGACATAATCGGTACATGGATGAAATTTGGCAGACATAGATAACTGTAAAGTACGTAAGTAAGTTTTGATGTCGTGTAGGTGTGGATATTATCCTACTTGTTAACAAGACAGTCCCCTTCCATCTTTGATTACATGATCACTTACCATCAGCTGTGATTGTAAGGACTAACTTGCAGTGGATAAAAAAAACTGCAAGTAAATAGATTATTTTAATTATATTAAACTAATAACATATATTAAATTACTTACAAAAGCAATCTTTGGAAGACATCTCCAGGAGGCCGCCGACCGAGATGTTGATGGTAGCGCACATGGTAGCGTGATGGCCATTGAGAGTCAAAGTGAATCAAGTCAAAGTTAAGTTAAAGTCAGCTAGTAAAGTTAAAGTCAAAGTTGAGTCAGTAAGGGCCATGGACGGTTCATAATAAAAAAAATGCAAGTATGAATTCTTAGATTTCACCGACGTTTGCTGCGAGTGTTGTACACTGCGAAAACGAGTGCACTCACTGTCACACCTAATGACAGAAAGTGCACTCGTCTTCTGTGTAGTGATCGTAAACAGCATAGTTATGACAAAACTCGCACCAAACGTCAACATGATCAAGCAAGTATTTAACTTGCCATTTTATATTTATTATGAAGTGCTGCTGTCTATTTTGCGCGGGTATGTCACGGCGACAACCTGGACAATACTCCCGCAAAACAAAATGCGTCACTGCCCATGGCCAAACCTTAAATTCGAGTTCCAGCAACATTTCCCTAGTTATGAAGTCGTCATTGTCTAGTTCCTCAAGTGCCACCGGCATTTTTCGAGTTGTTTGTCTGAAAACAAATATCAAACATGTGTCAAACTTGAGGCAAGAATTAATCGGCTTTCTCGGTAGTGTGATAACCAGCCACGGCCGAAGCCTCCCATAAACCAGACCTGGACCAATTTAAAAAATCTTAAGACGGCCCAGCCGGGAATCGGACCCAGGACCTCCGTCTTATAAAAATCACTGGGCAAACCACCGCGCCACGGAGATCAATTGTATTTACTTTATAAACTGAAGTGGACGTAGCACTTATTACACAATATTAATTCGAAAAATACTATATAAAGATTTACACTAGATAATAACTTTTACAAAAAAATTCAAGTACAAAAACGGCTACTACTAGAAGCCTAATTAGATTTGTACACTCGTAAATAGTTTACTTCGATTTTCTCATATAAGCTAATTTATTGTACTTAATAGTTTTGAGAAAATAAAGATCTTAAGTTTCGAATGAATGAAATACAATTGCAATGTTGAAAATACCTACATTGAAATTTTAAAAAACTTGTTGAAACAAGTTAGTTTTACGAGAATGCGTTAATTATTATGTTCTGTTAAAACTCTCGGTTTGCTTCGGCATTTAGCAAAATTCCAATATTTTAGCAAATAGTAATCCACGTAGCAGCTTAGATTTTCAATTTATCGTAAACAAAAAATTATTTGATTATATTAAAAACTCACCACTTTTAGCGCGTAGTACTGCTGCGTTCGGGGCCCCGAGCCGTAATGGCGTTGTACGTTGAAATACACTATGGCTGCTACGTAATAATAATAAAATAGGGATACCAACTCCAAAAAAAATGTGCACAAATTTCTGAATAATTTTAATAAATTTGAACCTTGAAATAGGTAAGTAACTATACAAAGTTTTTTAATTTGTAATTTTAAAATTATAAAATCATTTTAAAATTACAAACAGTTGTTTATGAAATGCAAAAAAAACATAACTTGATTAATGGACGGCCCCTAGTAATTAACAGTTTATACAGTAGTATTTATATCAACTTTATTATGGTCCAATATTATTTTATCATCAAAACTATTCATTATAATTTAGTAGAGTCATACAAATAAACACACAATTTTTTTAATGATTGTTTTATTTTTTACTTTTCCCCATTTTTGTGCAAAATGGGAATAGTTTGTACATGACAACATTATTTTAGAAGCAGGTTGAAACTTGCAAGCAGCAGTAGGTATAAACAAACACTCACAATGTTTTTTTCTAAAACTAAATTTATGAAACGTAGGTATTTAAACTATATCAGTTTTTATAATGGCTGATAGATGGCAGGCGTTGTATTTTAAACACTGTACCTATTTCATGCTGTTAATTTAATATATAATATTCTCGTGTCACAGTTTTCGTTGCCATACTCCTCCGAAACGGCTTGACCGATTTTGATGAAATTTTGTATGCGTATTCAGCAGGTCTGAGAATCGGCTACTATCTAATTTTCATCTAAATTTTTTTAAGCAAAACAACGTTTGCCGGGTCAGCTAGTAAATATATATAAATAATTAATTAAAAAAGTGTTTTTAATAAAAAATTTAACCGACTTCAAACAACTTCATAGTAAATGAAAGCAACTGAATGATGCAATTATTATTTTTTTATTTATATTCCAAGCATCACGCCTAGCGTGTTTTCCCGCACAGTTAAAGCGTCTGATATAACGCGCCACGCGCGTAGGCCCGCATGCGCGTTGCGCTAAATTTATTCTGTTACGCGGGTGCTGAAAACACAACTGTTGTGTGCGCGTGCCGCAGTTTCGATGCATTTCATTCATCATAGGACAGCAGTCAACGTGTTAATAGACTAATAATGAGAAAAGCTTGCATCTTCGCTTACCATAAGACGTGATTGAAGCGTTCTACATAATGTGATATAAAGGGAAGTTACCTGAACAAATGCGATGCCAACACCCACGCCACCCAACAGCAGAGACAGCGGCTTGAGGTGCGTGAGGATCTCGTCGAGGCAGCCCTTCTGGTGCAGAGTGGGCGAGGTGGCGGTGCAGTTAGTGAGCTTGTCGCCCACCAGCTCCTGTCCCGCGCAGCACGTGCTGGGGATGGCGATGCCGTTGCTCTCCCAGTCCTTGTAGCCGTTGATGCCGCAGCATTGCAACTGTACACATGATGAGGTTATATTATATTGTATCAGGGAGCTGAAGAAGATTCGAGTTCCAAACTTCTAGGTTCGGTTGGGTTATTGCTGTGTCCATTTATACCACAAGCTTTTAAGAATTGGATAGTAAAAAAATGGTTGCTTCTCCTCTTTAAAACTCAAGGTACTTTTCTACTTAGTTTAATAAACTTTCCTTAAACTTAGATGGTATCGACTTCATAGATGAGCTTATGTAAATTAAAGTAACTAAATGATTGAATTATTTTTTCTTTTTAGTTGACGTTGAAGTTAGGTTGGAAGAAATATGAAGGTCGTTTCGTTATAACCACTAAGTGACGATGTTGAGAAGGCGATGAATTTTATGTTCAGCCAGCCAGCCTGCTAGCTGTACGAAGTGGGTATTGCTGGATGGGTGCTACGGCTCTAATAAGCTATAACCCTCTATAGTATATATATCAATAAGTCAGTGCTTACGTCAGTCTGGATGATGTCGAAGTTCTGTCGCACGGCGGGGTCGTCGTTGTAGTGCTTGAGCGAGTCGTTGAGCGAGCGCATGAGCGACGTCTCCAGGTCCGTGTGCTTCACGTAGCCTGCGATGCCCACAGCTAGCTCAGCGATGAAGATCAGAAGCAGGAACACCGAGAACTGGAAATATGTGTATATTTTGTAAAATGTACTATCTCTGTAGTACGTACGTACGTTGGTGTAGAACCACCAGTGGCTGTACTAAATTACAGTTTTAGCTTAATTAAGTCTTGAGAGAATAAAATTTTAAAGTTGATTTTTACTTTTCCAGTTAGTTTAGATGTGGTAAAAAAGCCTAAAAAATATTTTTTCTAAAATGTAAACACAGAGACGCGTCACAAAACAAAACTATTAACACCATGTTCTTCCTGGACAAACTATTACGTACGTAGAGTAATTGTACTACCACTCTTAAACCATTTATTTAACAATGAAAAATCAAGATATAACAGTTTTTATTCCATTACAAAAAAGGCAAAGTTATTTATTCTCAACGATGTTTTCGTCACCTGTAGATTGATATTAAATTTTTTTGTTGCGTAGAACGGGAGGTGGTATTTATTAACGTAGAGGTAAAAGTAATATTTTACTTGAACATACTACCTACTTGTAATGCGAGTAGAATTATTATTATTAACTGGCCCTTTTCGATCAGTTGAGTTAATACAGCCGTACCAGTCGGAAAGAAATGTTACCAATATTAACATTATGTTAATTAAGTTACTCGTAAGTAGTAAGTTGCACAACTTAGCGAAAGAGTGCGCAATGCGTCCAGCAACGCGCTAGTATGTCAATAAACTGCACCGACGAGATCTTATATTACAATCTTTTATTAACATATGCTGGGACACTGTACATTAAGATAGAAGAAAGACAAATGTGTTCCATTTTTTTTAATTTAGCACCAAAATCGTTGAAGTTTCAATTGTTACCATATCAAACAAAAACCAACAATCGGATTTTGTGACGATTTGATCAGGTTAATTAGATTTGAGTCCAACTCAAGGGGTCCCTTTCTCATTCCCTTGCTTTCAATAGGTGGTGATATACGAGCTAAATGTGTAAATGCTTAGATGAAGTTGGGGACGATATATGATGACAAATACACACTGAAAACCACACGGCCTTGTAATGTATATTTGATTTCGATATTAATTTATTGTATTGTTCGATAGGTTTTACCTACTGTCGATTCTTATAGATTGTTGTTGTTTGAAACAATATAATAATAGTAAATAATTCATAAAACTTTGTTTGTTTGTAATGAATAGGCTCAAAAACTACTGGACCATTTTTAAAAATTCTTTCACCATTCGAAAGCTACATTATCCACGAGTAACATAGGCTAAATTTTATTTTGGAAAAAAATAGGGTTCCGTAAAATATTTGGGTTTTTCGGACACAAGGTGTAAAAATCAACCAGAAAAGTTACTTATTTTGCGTACGCTGTGTAAACTATAAAAGATAGAACCATAAAATGTTCTAATAAATTGGAGATCTTATAAATATCTACAAAAAAGTCCGCGACACACTATACCTATCTATGTCGAGTGAGGCACAACAACCATTTTTTTATTTAAAAATCTTAATTTTTTTTTGGACTAGATTTAAACGCATTTATTTTACTCATGCTATTAATCCTTATCAAAATAAATTATTTCATCACTAAGTACAGTTTATGTAGATAATATTTGGTATTTAAAAGATTAAAATTGGACTTTTAGTTTTGAAGTTATGGCGAAATTAAAATATTACTATTTCTGCGTTGCGAAGTGAGCGTCATCAAGGCGGGGGCGCGCGTGCGGGAGGGGAGTTTAGATCTATGTTATATATACGATGATGATAAGAATTCGATCTTTGTTCAAATATCTATTTAGTACGCGGAAGAGTTTGTTCGTTTGTTAAACGGGCTAATCTCTATCTGCGTGTCGAATTGTAAAATTATTTTTGTTTATTCTGAAGGCTAGACTCAAGAGTGAAATATACTATTTAATATCAATTTATACCCATCAGCTTGCCATAAATATATATTTTTAATGTTAATGTACTGAAATGTCATACAATTTTTAACAAAAATGTAGACCTTTAGTACACGGGACGGGACGGAGAATATTGCTTCACGGGAAACTATAAAAAAATTAAATTGAGAGGGGGAGCGGGGAATGAGCACACTATATGTGCCTTTACACATTTTGTATGAAAGTCTGTCTTTAAAATTAGAAGGGTACCTAAGAGGTTTTCACGCGGGCGAAGTCGCGGGCGACTGCTAGTAGTAAATAATTAATTTGATTTGTTTTTTCTTTTTATTCTACAAGAAAGTAGAGTTGACATATCCTGAGAATGCTCCACTTTCGGAGTTTTTGGTCGGATCTGGGTGACATGTGGCTTGTAGTCGTCGGTTTTCCGCGAAAAATAGAAATACAAATAAATCGTTAGTTATTTATAATTAACTTCCGTAAAGTCCTTCTGTCCAATACAAAATTATTATTATCAATGTATTAAATACCGATAAGGATTCTGTAATTCAAATCAGATCATTAAATAAAATTATTATTATAAAAACAAAAACCTGACTGCTTAGAAGTTATGAACTGAAAAGAGAAAAACAAGGATCACTATATCTGTATAAAATTCTAAATACTTTATGGTGTATGGGTAACTATATTCACTACCACAATTTTGACAAATTCAACGACACCTCACATGTCAAAATTCGTTCAGCCGTTTAGGCTGTAGCGCGTGCTGAAGAAATGGACATACATACATACGCTCGAAAAACATAACCCTCCTTCTAACGCAGTCGGGTAAATAGCATGAGATGCTTTAACCTCCAGTAAGTAGGTAACGTACCTACTAGCAATTCAGAAACAGTAAACTAACCACGAAGGTTGTTATGTCAACTTATTTCTGTCACGTACAGATGAAACAATGCCTCGTTGGTCTAGTGGTTACAATATCTGGCTTAGATCACAAGTTCCCGGGTTCAAATCCTGGGTCAGCTCGGCATATTGCAACCTCAGAGAGGATTTTTTTTGGCACGAGCTACAGTTTATTTATTTATTGCAAGTTAGTCACTGACTGCAATCACACCTGATGAAAGTGATGATGCAATCTAATATGAAATGGCCCGCTTTCCTATTAGATTGCATCACTTGTTTCGAGTAGGATGAAATATCGAAAATTTCTACACGACTTCGTACCGGAAAGCTAATTCGCTTGGCGGTAGTTTGGTAACTTTCCACCAGCCACACCTGGACCAGAGAAAATCCTTATCGAACCTGCCGGGAATCGAACCCAGGACACCCGTCTTATAAATCCACTGTGCCACGGAGGCCGTCAAAACTATAATATAGTTGTGGAAACAACTATCAGTACATAACCTAAACCATATTGTATGTAACTCACTGGGTTTTACATTGTGACAGATTACATGAATCATAACAAACTGATTCACAGTCAACATTTTTCCTCGAGTTATATCATTTATTTATTTTTAATGTGATTTTAAAATGTTTGGGGTGCTCTTGTTATCTTAAATATCAACAGTGTCTACCCAAGTGAGATGTCGAAATACAACTATTGGATTTATAGTTAAGTCATCGAAATGACAGAAATCAAATGAATGCTTCAAACTGAGAATATTTTCACTTACGACAGACTAGAGGACGCCCGCGGTTTCACCCGCGTAGTTCTCGTTCCCGTGGGAATTTCAGTATAAAATGTAGCCTATGTGTTATTCTGATATGTAACCTATATTATTATGAAGTTTCATCAAAATCCATTCAGTAGTTTTTGCGTGAAAAAGTAACAAACATCCATACATCCATACATACAAACTTTCCCCTATATAATATTAGTAAGGATAAGGACAGAGGTGATATTCGATCGCTTTCACATATTATCATCGGTCCCTTGTTTACGATTATTATTTTGATGCCTAGTCCGTAATATACGTAGGTACGAGTAAATATGCAAAAAGGCGAAATTTTATTTTAAAGTGTGTTGACATTTATTTCGAAAATAACAGTCGTATTAGATCGAAGATATTATATTGCAAAATAAGCTTGAGATGAATATCTTAGCATTCCATGGATTCATCGTGCGGGTGCCGGGTCCATCGCGTGGCTGAGAGAAAAACTCCGAACAGAGACCGAGACTTGTGAGAGAAAGTAGGTTTAAAATATAACATTTATTTTTCAATGAAAAACAAACAAAATACAAATTAGGATATCAACTAAAATATTTACTAAAAATTATGCCTTTAAATTATGGAACCCTGTCTAAATAGGATCAGTATTTTTGAGAAAATCGCGAACATTCATGCTAGTCGAACTCAGAACCTCCTGTATCGGTTAGCCAGCAATCAGTAATACCAACAGACTATTATTGTTAGATTTTCGCAATATTATGGTATCAGGAATTGAATACATTCATTCATACGTACAAATGAATGTAACTATACTATACTTTAAACAATGTTTTATAGAATATGTTTTTGTAGCATTTCCTGTTTCACGGATGGCTACACAGAATATAAAAGATAAACTACTGTCGTCATTCAGTATATTGTGGCCAAGGTTACATGTACTATGATGATTCTAGCTTACTGATTCTAACTAGCTCCCTGTTCTATCTTTAGATCTTATTTCGAGATGTTCAATCCCCACTTTATTGCACTACTGTCACCGAAAACCAGTTCTTTTGTTACCAGCAGGCCTATTCTTTAATCAATTTAGTTAACGTAAAATCAAAATGTTAAACTAACACGAAACCACGTGACTTAAGAATTGCTAACAAAAGCTACGTGTAGTTAGTAGTTTCATGTCGATATGCTCAAGATAGCGAATAGGTAAGCTGATGCATGGATGACTTTATCAGACAATTTAATAATAATTTGGTCTGATGACCGAGGTTACCTCGTCACCCGTCAACTGCCTCATTGATCCAGTTGTTGCCCACCGTGGCTGCGGATCAAGAGGTCTTGGATTAGAGAACTGTGTCGGTCGAAATATAAAATATTGATCTGTAATTTTTTCCAAGGAATTCTCAGTAATATTTCTTAGTCCAGGGTTTGGAAGTTGTGTATGCCCCTGTGGCGGAGAGAAGCCTTCAACAATATTTATCATTCGTTAACCTGCATTGGTGCAATGTGGAAGCTTGACGACCTCCGTGGCGCAGTGGTATGCGCGGTGGATATATAAGGCGGAGGTCCTGGGTTCGATTCTTGGCGGGGCAGGTTGAGATTTTTCTTAATTTGTCTTGGTCTGGCTGGTGGGAGGCTTTCGCCGTGGCTAGTTACCACCCTACCGACAAAGATGTACTGCCAAGCGATTTAGCGTTCCGGTACGATGTCGTGTAGAAACCGATAGGGGTGTGGATTTTCATCCTTCTCCTAACAAGTTAGCCCGCTTCCATCATCATGCATCATCACTTAACATCAGGTGTGATAGCAGTCAAGGGCCAACTTGTAATCATTAAAAAAAAAAAAGAAATCTCTGCTCTAAGGACGCGACCTAGTCCTGTAGTGGAATATTATAATAGGCTGCTAATGATGAGTCTCAAACGTAATCGCCTCAAGTCCAGAGTATATACAGCATATTATCGTGAAACGATTCATTACATTTGCAATGCATATTAAACGTATAAATACCGGTAAAGTAGGTATCTACCACTACATACATATTGGAAATGTACATTTGCTCTTATCTGCCATTGTACAGTTACAATGTTGATGTAGTACTGATATAGCTGGTGAAATTAATACAAATACAGCGCACTTGATTTATTTATTAAGTGCTACACAAAAAAATCAGCATAAAATGCTAGTGAGAACACGGAAAAACCAGGTCTCTTACAACTTCCATAAAGGAGTAACCAGTATTAACAAGTAAAAAAGAAACAAGAAATCTCTGTACATATACGCTCGAAAAAGAGAATCCAGTCTGATAAAAAAAATTTGAGTTTTTGAGCTATAAAAAATATAAATCAACACCAGGAAGCGTATTTTGATTATACTCAAATTATCTTATTTAAATATTATCAAATGAAATATTTTCTGGCAATAATTTATATGAATATATTGAGATATTGTGTTAATTTAATTACAAGTTATTTAAATGTCACAATGGAACCGTGCCAAGTATGCTCTACTTTGTAGAATCGCAGCGTTTCCCTAATGCATTGTTAAGCTGATTCCTATTTATGTTTAGAGTTACGTAGAGAGGATGGAAATGCTTCTGTTTTCTCATAGACAAATGAAAGCTATCTCATCTTCTAAAATGAAATAGTGTTACCTTGGAAGGAAGTAGAGATAATATTCTAGCATTTAGAAACTTAGAAAAAGTAAAATCTTAAATGGCCCTATCCACTATATTCAGTGTATAGGGTATAAAAACGACAATTACTAATTAGCTAGTCTTAGTAATTTGGTTTCGTATTAATTGATTTGTGATGACGTTAGTTAGGCCTAGCCAAGCAACGTATAAAAACTATGACCTCTCTCGTGTTAACCAAGCAATTGCCAATTGTACAAGAGATTTTCGCGTATTAAGACTTTTATATTATTAGTAGTATTTTACCCGACGACAGATGTAAGATGACTATATATGTACGTTTGTTCATTTATGGCTCTCGAGAGATTAAAAGTTAAGGTTATAATGATTCTTATAATTATTTTATCAGACTGCTTTAAGATATTAATTTGTAATTAATATGCAATTAGTACTGAGATGGTATAGGTATTCATTTACTGCAGTGAAAATCAAGTTATCATGAAACTGACCTTATAAACCTTAAAAGGAATAAATAAGATACCAGACGATCATTAAATTTTACGCCGCGGTTTCGTCCGCGTGGACTTTCAACCCTACTCTTAAGCGAACGGTACAGATTTTAGAGATACACAGTATCGCATATCCTTCCTAGTATAGTACTTTCGTCGCGGATGTTGCTGAACCCCGTACGAAGCATTTTGTTCTCACACTTGACGATGTTCCATCGAAATAAATACAAAACAGATAATAATAGTCCACGTATCACTGCGATGTTGCTAAGCCGATTCTTTTGGATGATCTACTTTAACAACTCTTGAGTCACTCGATATTTTGGAATAGAAACAGACTCAGTGATTTACATTATTTTGATATTTTTGACGACCTCCGTGGCGCAGTGGTATGCGCGGTGGATTTATAAGGCGGAGGTCCTGGGTTCGATTCCCGACGAGGCAGATTGAAATTTTTCTTAATTTGTCTTGGTCTGGCTGGTGGGAGGCTTTCGCCGTGGCTAGTTACCACCCTACCGACAAAGACGTACCGCCAAGGGATTTAGCGTTCCGGTACGATGTCGTGTAGAATCCGATAGGGGTGTGGATTTTCATCCTACTACTAACAAGTTAGCCCGTTTCCATCTTAGATTACATCATCACTTAACATCAGGTGTGATAGCAGTCAAGGGCCAACTTGTTGGCATTAAAAAAATAAAATTCAAGAGCGACTATCGCTGACTGATACTGAGATGGTGTTATTACGATTAATTACAAGATATTGAGGGTTTCGACAAGTGTTTATAACATTTTCAATTACAAAATTTTTGATGCTATTTGTATTAAGTTTACCTTATTGAAATATCCACAAAAATTGTCATATCTTTTGTACATAACTAAGAGGAAATTTTGAAGGCAAGATTCCTCGAAGACTTATTTTACTCTACTAGGAAGACATTGGAGGAGATAATTTGACGTTATATATATAAAAAAAAACAGAATTATTACTTCGGGCTGAAATACACAAGACCAAAGAAACACAAAACTCCAGAAAAGATTTCTCCACTAACTGATTGTCAAAATTCAATTTGAAGAAGGCATTAGATGAGGAGACATTGGTTTTGTGTACTTTACATACACACAATATACACCTACAAAAGTGACCTATTAACGTCAAATTAAAGGGAAGGGAAGTGACCGTTTATAAGATGAGACGAATGAAGCGTGTCAGAGGTCACGGATTCTGGTCGCGGTCAATTGCCATCTAGCGAATTGGATGGAATATTGTGGGTTTTGCTTTCTCTAACTCCTGATATGTACTACTGACATAATTCATAATTTGAATAGTTTTTTTACGATTATCTTAACTTTAATAATAATTCGATTCGAATCTAATTATTCAAAGTAGATTTGTTTATGTTGATTAGTTAAGGTTTGATGTAAGGCCAGATTAAATATATCGGAGTCGTCAGGCAATGCAATTTTAGAGGTCCGTTTTCAACACTAATGAGATCATCTCTTGTCGAAATCTGGTGCTTAAGTCCTCAGGAATTTAAGTTAGTGAATTTGAATTCTTTGGTATGAAACATTTTCAATAACTTGTGTTTGCGATAGGTTCCCTGTCTATGTAAAATCTTAGACAATTGCTTATTGATTAGTTCGGCCCAGTCTTTTCGTCTATCGCCATATTACTTATAAAGAGAGATAATGGCAATTATATATTATTCTATCTTTCTAGTAGCGTTATATACGGAGAGAGAGATGAATTCGATAGCCACATTTAATTAATAATAATATAGTTACAGAATAGGAGACTGGTCCTATATAAGAAATTCAATTGAACGACAAGAATTGTAGTTATAATAATCTTCTTAAGATTTATTTTAATTATTAACGATATTAACGTTCTCCTACAAACAGGGCAAGCTAATAAAAATAAGCTTCATATAAAGAAAAAAAAACACCTTTTTTAACCGCCGAAAAAAAACGGAGGAGGTTCGACACGTTTATTTTTTTTTATGTATGACCACGCATAACTTTTTACAGCTGTCCGATTTTGATAATTATTTTTTTATTAGAAAGGGAACACTTCCAAGGTGGTCCCATTATCATGTTAAGATCTGATGATGATTTCCTGGGAAAATTGAAGGAACTCTTTAAATTGTATAGGCACACTTGCAGCGATTTCGGTTTTTGTGTAGGTATCGGTAGCTTTTTGGCTACAAGTGCCGTACGTGGCGATAAATCACTAAAAAGTAAGAAATAAAAATTTTTAACAAAAAATAGAACCGAGTCAAAACGCACTAAAAAGTAAAAAATAACTGTGTCATTTAGTTGCTTTAATTTACATAAAGCATATCTAGGAGTCGGTGCCAGCAAGTTTAAGGAACATTTATTTAAAGTAGTAAAGGTTTGTGGGTTGTAGGTAACGTCCTTAAAGTAGAAACCTTGGCTGGCACCGACTCCTAGATATGCTTAAGTAAATTAAAGCAACTAAATGACACAGTTATTTTTTACTTTTTAATGCGTTTTGAGTCGGTTCTATTTTTTGTTAAATTTTTTTTATTTAACAGTAAGTCTGCAGCCCTATTAGTGCCCTGTAGTATAAATACACGGGATTTGATGGATAGACCACTGGTGTAGTTTGATACCCAGCGGTCAGGAAGACGGAAACCTTAATAATTAAGCTGAATAGTTTTACTAATCGTATATCCGCCATGACGAGGCAAACTTATATAGTTACAGTACCTATTGATGATTTATATTGTACAAAGCTATTTTATCTACATGCATTCATATTATTTTTACATCCAGAAGCATTTTATGATTATGAGTCAGTCAAGCAAATGAGTCGCAGAACTTAGCGACGCATGGAATTAGATTTTATCCCGATAAATGTTTTTTCTACATACAGTATTTTTTTTTATTGACTACAAGTTGGCCCTTGACTGCTATCACACCTGATGTTAAGTGATAATGCAATTTAAGATGGAAGCGGGCTGACTTGTTAGGAGTAGAATGAAATTCACACCCCTTTCGGTTTTTACACGACATCGTACCGGAACGCAAAATCGCCTGGCGGTACGTCTTTGTCGGTAGGGTGGTAACTAGCCACGGTGAAAAGCCACCCACCAGCCAGACTAAGAAAAATTGAGAAAAATCTCAATCTGCCCTACCGGGAATCGAACCCAGGATCTCCGTCTTATAAATCCACCGCGTATACCACTGAGGTCGTCATTTAATAATAAACAGATTCAACACGAGATCGATACACTTGATTGACTTGAACTGAGAAGCTTATTTAGAATGGATTTATCGATATTTCTACGGGAACATGATTTACGCGGGCGAAACCGCTTGGCACAACTAATAAACTATAAAACAAAAATTAATGAAACTGAACAAGCACGTTCAAAAATCAAGAAAACTATGGTTGATAGTTATGTGTATGTCATCTAACCAAAAAAAAGTGTTTGTTCGTTTTTTTGGATCAGTATTCAACATTTAACAACTAGCAAATCGATAGACAAGGATCAGACGCAGTTATACTAAACAACAGTGTTATACAGTCGTACAGTACAACAATAACAATTTGTAATATGCTAGAACGATCGTAACATTATCTGCTTTCCGTTTTGATAACCGATAACAGAGCAGAACAGATACTTATGCACAATAGTCTGTCTGTGTTGTGTTAGGTATATTCAATCTATTAATAAATTAAATTAAATATTTTAGCAAAAGAGTATTTTTACAGCAAATTGTTACACATTAATTCATACTATTAGCAAAAACTATTTAAAAATTATAACTTACAATCAATGAAAACCTCGTACTGCTATTTCTGAGATTATATTATACCTAATTAGCTCAAAAAATACCGAAGCGTTTAATAAATAAATAAATGAATAAAAAAACTAAAATAACCCTTCGTATTCGTTTAGATAAATCGGTCGTCTAGTACACCTGTAGATCTTTATTGATTTTTACAAAGAACTACCGTGGTTTAAATTAAAACCGAGTCAGTCTGCGAGATGACTCGAATTGCTAATGCCTAATTGAACTGCCCTAGTTGAGTTGAACATTTCATCCTATAGTATCATCACTTAGCAATGGCACGGTAAATGCGTAATAACGTAAATACGTAGGTAGCAGGTCCATTCTGAAGTTGCTCATGGCAGTGCTGAGAGCTATTTTGCATCGTTAAATCGAATTGTACACTATACTAAACCCAAACTCGATTGAGAATGCTTGTCAACAAACAAATTAAAAATGAAGGTAGAAATCACTAGTCATTTTATTCCTAATTTTTTTTATTAACTAGTTAATGACGAATTCATGACAATAAATTATATTAGTAAGATTAAAACTAATTAATAAATTCAATATCTTTTAAATAAGATTTTATAAATATAGAAACATAATTTTATATTTATTAGGCGTAAAATGTGTTGCATTTTCTACCTTCACTTTAATTTGTATGTTGACAAACATTCTCAATCGAGTTTGGCTTCAGTATAGGTAGGCACACGCCTCATGTTCAGAGCGTACTCAAAGTTTAGCGCGGACTGTATTTGCATTTTTGTACGATTTTAGTCCAAGTATGGTTGGCCAACAGCAATCAGCTGAATACTTTAATTAATGGCCATTAATCAGCGGAAATTTCGGTGTATTTCCATTATAAATGAATAGGTAATTAGGAGAAATATTTTTAGAACAATATTAAATTGTTGAGTCTTGGTAAAGGTCGCACTCAGATTAAACTACTGGCATTTTTAAGCGACTTCAAAAATAAGTTTCTCATTTCAATTGAACATATAAATACAATTTTTAAATATGTGTTGATTTTCTATTACGAAAGAAATAATTTCTGACTGTAGAGATTTTTAAAATTTCATTGTCATATTGTTGCATACAACATTCACTGTTTGCCTCATATGTTTGTGTCAAAAATTCAAATTATATAATGTACCAATAATATAATGTGCCAATAGATAAAGAAGAATTGAATTGAATAGTAACCAATGGAAAATACGAAGTAATCTCTTTTTGCTGAAAACTATTGGGAAATATATATCACGCATCCATCCAGAAATAACAGGCATTTGTGATATTCGTGTTTCAGGATTTGCCAAAAACAGTTTTAAACCTGATCCAATAGAGAACCAAACCTGGATCTCAAGGACATGACGTCAGGATGTCGCTGGATAAGTCATTGCAATTATTAATATTATCAGTGAAAGAAAATAAACAAGTGCTGGAATGTCACGCAATCACACGTTGTTTACGATCTGACCAACAATAAAAACAAAGAGATAAAACCCTACTTCAGCCCTACTTGCATATCTATAGGTGTTATTCATTTTTCACTAAGACTTTCTTTGTTTCTCTTGCAATATTTTTTAGTAAAGTGGTGCATACAGATAGACATTGTTTTATTGATATAATATTATTTTTATATTTTGTATATACAAAAAATTTAAGAATGACGTATTTTTCCTTTACTTACTTATATACCTTTTTTTAAAATATTATATTTCTTCTGAATGCATCTAGGTCTACAGAAGATGTCACAAGTTTGTATGTTAATTTGCTTATATATGATGAGTAAGAACTTACGGTTACAATCATGCAGTGGTTCTCTTTAACAGCTCCGCAGCATCCAAAGAAGGCCACCACAAACACAATCAGGCCAACAATGATAAGGATCACAGGTGCTGATGTGTAGAAGCTTTCGTCGGTCAGGTCCACATATGGATGAGCATTGATCTCAGATTTTGCACCCACTATCAGAATTATCAGACCTGTTATCTGCAATGATACAAATAGCATGAGCTTTGCATACTTGATCAGAAATTATGATTATCTGCTTTTTAATCAGTTAACATGTTAATCACTATCAGGCTACTTAAAATGGCCTAAAACCAGGGGCCTTCTTACTTCTAGGAAACAATTTGGAGTTAAGATCCACCACACTTCAATGTGGGTAGACAGGGTTAGGATTATGTATGATACTGTAACAGTCACTTTCAGATGTTAAAGATCAGTGCACACAGCTTTCTGTGGCATCAGAGCCATAGGGAGACCTTTTTGACAACTCTGGACTTTTGACAAATTCTTAGAAGTAAGAAAAGCTCAATGTTAAGTAGTTCAACCAAAAGTTCATGATCCAAAACCACATAACTTAGCACTAGACCAATTGGGCAAATAGAGAATAGCAGGCTATCTGTTACACAGCAGCCACTGTTGCCCAGAGGTATGTTCAGTGGATTTATAAGATGGAGGTACTTGATTTGATTCCTACTTAAGAATTTGTAAAATTAGTCCAGGTCTGGTTGGTGGGAGGCTTTCCTGTGTGATGTCATGTAGAAAGATATGTGAATTTCATCCTACTCCTAATGAGTTAGCCCGCTTTCGTCTTAGATTGCATCACTTACCACCATGTGTTATTGCACTTAATGGCTTAATCTACACTTAATAAAAAAGTCCATTTTGTGTATTACTCACACCAATTTAAATATTCAAATATTGAAGCATTTATTAGACTTTTTAGTTAATTATTGAAAAAGTGATAAACATTGAATATATGAAACAACATGAAAGTATTAAAAAAATAAAATTACTTTTACTCAGTCTATTTTAAGTTTATATGCCTGGTGTATCCACTTACTGCATTGTATAATAAATAAAATAAAATTTAAATATGTATAACATTGGAAAATGTGTGACAAGATTTTACTGTAATTCTATATACAATATGTATACATTTTTAAATTCACACATACAATAAAGAGATAAAAATGTTATTTTATTTCATGGAACCAATAAATTAACAATTGTTATGACATTACCTTAGGAGTAGATTAATATGAGTCACAATAACATAATAAAATTACAATCGTAATTATTATCAAGATAAAACTTTTAATGTGGACGTCATGATCATTAAAATTACTAAAAGTATAATTTTACTAATGTTGTGCAATCTAACAGTAACAAATTGTTTTGCATCAATTATTTATTCATAAATAACTACAAAAGTATACAGCTGTTTCTTATTTTCAAAACAAGTTTGCAAGTGTTTTAAATGTGAAAGGAATACTTTATATACCAATGTGGTGTAGCGATATAATACCTTCATGAAAATATATACAGCCTACAAGGCTGTCAAAAAAAAAGAACTTACCGCAAACAAAAGATTGAAGGAAAATAGGAGGTACTTGACACAAGACATTCCTGCACCGATAGCCATTTTTTTATTTGTATTCGATTTTTAAAATCTGGAACAATGTAAATATTATTATGTTTTAAATCCGTTCACTGCGCACTTTTCAAGCCAGAGCAAAACATCGATTTGCGCCTTGCCTTGAGTCAACAAGGAAAATTGTTTACACGAACAAATGACACTTTTTAAATGATATTATACACGTTTACAGCACAAAAATAATTAAAATTATTAACACCACTGCGCAACCTATACAAAAAACTAGAGCTTACCGCCAAATTTTATCTTTTTGATAAAAATTAATTCCACCAACAGCTGCCGAACGCGATCCGAAACCGAAACAAAAGTAATTTACAGTGTTGTCCATTTCAAGTAGGTATTGATGAATCATATTTTAGATAATGTTACCAATAAAAAAAATGTAATAAAAGAAGGAATGCACAAATCTAATGAGATTTCATTTCATTTTATAATTAATAAATTTTGGCGATCATTTAGAACTATTGATTAATTTTATAAAATGCGTTTTCTACTTGTAGATTTATACCACCGAGGGTCTAATCAGGGCGTAATACATAGCGCAGGTTTTTTTAATTACGTAAACGGTCTGGAATCAAGTCTTTTATGGCCTAGAAGCACAGATACCTAATCACAGAATGTAATAATCGACAAAGAAAATTTTAATATTTTAAACAATGAAATGTATTTTATTATAAGTGAGGTCACCAATATTTTTTTAAAGTTATTTGATTTATAATTTGTAATTTATTTATAAAGCTGTTCGTTTAACGTTAATACCAGCTTGTTACATTACTGAGAGCATTTGTGCAGTTTCACCACATTCTAACAGAGGGAGTTGGCAGCGACAAACTGATACCGTTTAATAAACATTCGTTCTAAATCCATTCTAAACTCTATATAAAGTTAAAATGATAATAAATAATCGCAATAGGTATGTACATAAATTATTAGTTTTACAGTTAAAAACTATACAAGTACAACATACACATATCTTAGCTGACATTAGGTTCATTTTCGAGTTCAGTAAAGACCTTACTTGTCGACGGAATTGCAAGTAGGGTTTTTACTTTGTATTCTACATAATGTCTAAAGTCTATGATATCTCAAAACTAAACAAACGTTTTAGCTCTTTAAAAATTATTTTAATTACAAATTAAAAAAACCCTGCGCAAAATATACTTATAATTTAAGGAACCCAATATACAAACTAAGTATCCTTTAAAAGTCTCATTGAAACTAATCTATTAAACCCAAAAATACTATAGTAGTAGTACTAGTCTACTGTGACTTTTCACCGAGTTGGGTTCTCTGGAGACCATTCTGGGTGCAGCGTCATGTCGAAGTTATCAATCAATTGGGGCCCCCTTTTGCAGAATGAGACCAATTCACAAGTTGAGCGAAATTGTGTTAGAGACATGTATGGCGCTAAAATAGCGCATTCTTCATATCGACAACTAAAAATAGTTGTTCACAGTCATTTATGGAATTTATTATGTTTCAACTTTTTATATTGCAAACAAGAACTAACGTCGGTTGGTACCATTTAACTTAAAAAGTATCAATGTTTCAGTCAAATATATCCTATCAACTTTGCTTCTTGTTTGGGTACGATTGTTATTAACGATTAATTGCATGTGTTTAGCACATAATCGAGTAATCATACGCCAATAATGCCTTAAATAATTATTTTGGAAAAGGGTTACTTACTACTGTTACACAGCTGAACCGATATGAAACAAACATACCTAAGAACTTTTTGCCTGGTTCGGAGTAGGCTTCGGCCGTGGCACGGTGGTAACTAACCACAAGCGAAGCCTACCGACAAAGACGTACCGCCAAGCGACTTAGCATTCCGGTACAATATGTAGAAACCGTAGAAATCCTAACAATTCAGCTGGCGTTTTTTTTTTGTTTTTATCGACTACAAGTTGGCCCTTGACTGTTATCACACCTGATGTTAAGTGATGATGCAGTCTAAGATGGAAGCGGGTTAATTTGTTAGGAGTAGGATGAAAATCCACACCCGTTTCGGTTTCTACACGACATCGTACCGGAACGTTGAATCACTTGGCGATACGTCTTTGTCGGTAGGGTGGTAACTAGCCACGGCGAAAGCCTCCCACTAAGACCTTTAAGAAAAATTTCAAACTGCCCCGCCGGGAATCGAACCCAGGACCTCCGTCTTATAAATCCACCGCGCATACCATTGCGCCACGGAGGTCGTCAAAATCTTAGATGGCATCATCACTTACCACCAGGTGTGATTACAGTCAACGGCTTGCTTGTAATTTATTAAAAAAACCACCGCAAAGATTTTAGGATAAATTTCAAATGTAAAAAAAACAGCATCGAAATCGTTCTATCAGCTTGAGAGCTACGAGCCATATACACACAGGTACACAGGCATACACCTTATAACACCCTTATTTTTGCGAGCTAGGTACTTAAATAACCGATATTGACTACTTAACTGGTAAGCTGACATTTTATTTACGCAATAGAACGTGAATAATACATTCCTTGTTCGATGACGGAACCCTACAAGTGTGTAAGATAAAGATTAGATGAAAACGTCAAGATAAAAGAGATATTGGCCGGTTCAAGATTGATAAACCATGTCCTTAGTTTCATTACTAACGTTTTTTATTAAACTGAACACGGACAGTTCCATTTTGATATTAGAAAATTCATAAAACTAAAATGAGAGTGCCAAAAGTGTTAAAATCCGTCAGGTATTCTTTAGTGGCAGTTAATAGTTTATTTTTGGTAAGCAAAATGTAAACACGTTAGTGCGATACTATTTAAAAAGTTTATAGTGACAATAATTACGTAAATCCCTCTTGGATTTATTTTTCGGAGTTTCGTTATTTCAATGGGGTTTAAAAGAGTGTTCGGCTATATGATCTGTTAAACAGGATGGTTTTTTGAAGTGTGAAGTTTTAAGGTTAAAAGGTTTTCTTCCGTATTCGTCTATGGTAACTACTAAAAAGGGTTGACGCTTTTTGTTTTCTTTTTATCAACTACAAGTTGCCTTTTGATTGCTATCACACCTGATGTTAAGTGATGATGCAATCTAAGATGGAAGCGGCTAACTTGTTAGAAGTAGGATGAAATCCACGCCCCTTTTGGTTTCTATACGACATCGTACCGAAACGCAAAATCGCTTGGCGGAAAATCTCAATCTGCCCCGCCGGGAATCGAACCCAGGATCTCCATCTTATAAATCCATCACGTATACTGCGCCACGGGCACCGCCGAAATTTATCGCATTTTAAACTGAGTCCTTTATTGGTTATGTTCTAACAGTGGAGGCAGTCATCACTTTGTGACCCCTTTCATATGCCGGCTGACGAACGCAGGGTCGATGCGTGCAGATTGTCATAATATAAATGATCTGTCGATAATTAGATTTTTTCTTGTATTTACAGGTAACAGGAATAATTCTCCTTATAACTGGGTTAGTTGTTCTATCTAAGTATAACGCATACGATATATTTCTTACGACAAAATTCTTCACCGTTCCCAACTTTGCAATCGCGACCGCTGCGATAATTTTTGCGACGGCCATCCTCGGATATTATGGAGCGATATCTGAACAATTCTACTTTATAGCCGGAGTAAGTACCTACTGTCACGGCTTTAGCTTTTCTGGGGGGGTCCTAGGGTCAAAAAGTTACCAAAAAATGATCTATTTCCAATATAAAATTCTTAATGTAAATCCTATAGTTGCGATGTGTGAAAATTACTGAAAAATAAACTAATAGATACAAAACACCACAGCCTACCACAGCGGTCCCTATTTTCTTATTGCTGACAATAGGAATGGGATATGGAGCACCATGCTTCTACATGAGAATGTTTTGTTTATTAACGATCACTATCCGATGTTGATGATAGTGACCGGGACCGACGGCTTAACGAGCTCTCCTAGGCACGGAATGAGCTGAATATTTCATAGAAGAATGATATACTCAGAATTATTCCGCGACTCGACCCAGGATTCGAACCCAGGACCTCGTGATTAAAGCCATATGGGCTAGCCACTAAACCAACGAGGCTGTTCTTACCAATTGAGCTCGGTGTTAATTTCATTATTAGATATACACTCATTTATTTATTTACAATTATTTTTAAAATTTTTAACAATGCTTATAAAATTATAAAAAAAACACTATTAAAAATTTATAAAAAAATTCATTCCGCCTGCTGTGGGGACCGCGGGTCCAAGCAACCGGTGGTCAGGGCTCCAGAGTGAGGAACCTCCTCACAATACGCGCAGTTTCACGAATTACTGCCTATTCATTATTTATTATTAGCAATTCTTTCCACCAGACGAAAAAAATGTATGATAAAATTGACGTGATTATGACACCTGAGTTCTCTGAGAGACCTCGTCCGTGTCCTCCGATGAAGTAGCTACTAACGTATTCTATACTTCTGCCGCAAAGCAGGATCACTTAGTTCTAATTTTAAGAGTAGCTTGGCAAGGTTGCCATTACATATTTTGTTTTCTTTTTTGCTCGCCTGTAAATTGTTTTTATTTTTTTCGTTTATTTTTTTTTACACTGTAGGTATAGGCTAGTGATTGGCTATGATCACGGCTGATGGTTAGCGAAGTTGTGCAAGTCAAGATGTTACTCTGTTACGATAGGTAATTCACTAACTTGTTGACCGTTTTATTTACAGTACGTCGTATTACTTGTAATAATATTAATTTTTGAAATAACAATCACTGTATTGGGATTCCAATTGCAAAACAAAGCATCGAGCGAAATACAAAGACCAATGACTCAAAGTATCGATCAGTACTATGCAAATATCGTAAATGTTAACGCAGCTTGGGATAAACTACAAGTGGAGGTGAGTAAAGCATTTATTTTTATTTATTTTAAGGAAAAATATACTACCGCCAAACTGCAACGCACCTACATGTGAACAACGTTTTGACATCTCAGTGGTGCAGTGATATGTGCAGTGGATTTATAAGACGAAGGTCCAAAGTTCGATTCACGGCTAAGCCGATTAAGAATTTTTAGTTGGTCCAAGTCTGGTGGGAAGCTTTAGGTCGTGGCTATACCACCCTACCGACAAAGACGTACAGCCAAAAGATTTAGCGTTCCGGTACGATGTCGTGTAGAAAATAAAAGGTGAGTGGATTTAACCTAACTTACAAGTTAGTCCGCTTCCATCTTAGATTGCACCATCACTTACCATTAGATGTGATTGCAGTATGGGCTAACTTGTAAAGAACAAAAACATGGCGTACGCTTACCAATAGAGGGCATATAATATAGGGTACGCTTACCGCAAACTTTTAACTACCCTTTTTAGGGACTTCCAAACATAGGCGGCGTTAGGCGTGGGCGACGTGGGCCACCGCCTACGGCCTCGCGCTACAAGGGGCCTCGCGCCTCAAAAAATTTTAAACATTGCTTTAAAGCGAGAATAAAATAAAAAAAGATATAAATTAATTTTGTTGTGAAATATGTTTTCTTAGTCTGGCAACATTTGCTGCCGACCAGTGCGGGGAATCCCTTGTTTTAAATAATAAGTGTTGTAAATAAATAATCAGTATTTTAAAGCTAACAAATGTACTTATAAATAAAAATACATTTTTTTTCCAAACAAATTCAGCCATAATCAGACACAAAATTAAGCAACAACACGGTTTTAAGTGACAACATTATTTTTTGGCGTAATTACGCAATCCCTTTAAAAATAATCACTGAATCAAAAAATTAGAAACTGTCAATATTTTAAAATATGTTAACATGATATTTTACCATTACTCCAAGTCCAGTGCAATTAGCCTTAAAATTAACAAAAAGTACAAGAAAATCGCAGTAGAATGAAACCCATCAGAAAATGAGGAGAATATCATAAAAATGAAGGGAAAAATAAATTACGGGCGATCTGAGATCAAGAAGGGGTAGGGGTTGAGGGTTTAGTGGTAAAAAACGGATGGCAAAGTTGTAGGTAATAAAAAGATCTAAAACTTTTGTTTCCACACTTTTTCCTCATAACCTCAAAATATGTGTGATAAAATCAAAAACCAAGTTTTTCGTTTTTTATGTTTATCTTTTACAAATAAAATTTTATTTTCATAAAATTTGGTGAAAACTTGCCTTGCCTTCCGTCTTCAGGTCGCAATAAGCACGCTATAATTTATTTGATTTGAAATATTTATTTTTTCACCTTATTTTGAATGAATATCGAAAAAATAACCTAATTTTCAACCGAAAAACCGTAAAAATATAATTTTTTTTAAATTGGCATGCTTTCTGTTCGTTGAAATCTCTACTTTCCGATGGTGATAAAATATATATATGTTTCTATAGTAAACCTTCTCAGAAAAGGCAAAACAGATTTTATTTGGTTTCAAATATTAAATGCACTGGTCTACATAGATCATTGACCCCTATGGGCTATGGTGGTACCTTATACAGCATGAAGAAAATATTTAAAATATTAAATTATGTCCTGACTGCTATCCTGATTGCATAAATATCACTGGCAGAATCATCTTCAGTACTAGCCATAATTTTTAAAAAGTGGAAATTATTTGTTTGTTTTTTGGACTAGAAGCATCCTATGAAAGCTGATATTTAATTTATTGGTATTGTTATTTCAACCTTTATATTTACGATGTGTAATTTTTCCAATAATATTAATCTTATTTGTATTTTTCGAATAAAAACTTGGCAGTGTTAATTGTTTTGTTTTTCGAAAACTTCACATTCTTTTATAAAAAAATCGAATCGAATTATTTATTATTTTATAAATTCCGTCTTCAGGTCGCAATAGAACAGGGCCTCGCGAAATCTGTCTTGCCCACATCAAATTTAGGTCTTGCCCCGCCACTGCTTCCAAACACAACGATCCTAAACTACCGGTGGTCAGCAGCTCCTTGCAACACGTTTACTGTCGTCAGTCAACCTTGATGGGGGTCGACCAACGCTGTGCCTTCCAGTGCATATATATACTTAGATATTAATTAATATGCTCCAATTTGATAGGTTCAGGACAGCGTATTACGAGAAGCTAGCATGAATGATAAATTTTTTTCATTTCTTTTCCAGTTCCAATGCTGTGGTGTCACTGGGGAAAGCAGCTGGTCGTTCAACAGGCTGCCAGTAACTTGCTGCTACATAAAGCCCGGGACTATATCTCCGTTTGACTGCACGTCGTCATTGGCATACGCGACAGGTTGCCAGAGCGTGCTGGGCGAATGGCTGGCAGACAACGCCTTTGCCATCGGCGTGACGGCTGCTTTTGTCACGTGCTTGCAGGTTTATAATGCAATCATTATTATTAACTAGCAGTCGCCCGCGAATTCGTTCGCGTGAAAACCTCATCCCCCGTTCCCCCTCTCAAATATCTTCTAAGATGTTCATTGAAATTAAGTGATGTCCATTTTGTTCACAATTAAATATTCTTAATTAACAACACATTTATTTGGATAAAGATTAATATTATTACGTTGATACAACTCTTAACAAATGCATTAATTTCGACCAAATTTGATTACCATAGAAACGGTTCTAGTGAGTTAATCTTAAAAGATAGACAAATACTGTCGTGGACATTTTTTTAGATCATTTCAAGAGAAATAATTCTTTCATACATATATTTTTGGTATCATGAACCGTTTTCGCAGCGCACGCAACGGAAGCCCTCAAGGATGAAGATAGATAGAATAATTTTCCCCGTTTTTTTTTTAATTTTCCATTATTTCTTCGCTCCTAATAGTTGCAGCGTGATGTTATATAGCCTAAAGCCTTCCTCGATAAATTGTCTATTCAACACAAAAATAATTTTTCAATCCCAACCAGTAGTTCCTGAGATTAGCGCGTTCAAACAAACAAACAAACAAACTCTTCAGCTTTATAATATTAGTATAGATATATACTCGTATTACGGGATAATATTCAACTACACGTTCTCCGTAGTCTACAGATCAAGTGCGTTGTTTGTTCTATGTATAAGCTGCCAGAGCGCACCTTCTAAATCACCGACTGGCTATCAATGCCAGTGCCGTTGAGTTGATGAATGATTATTTTGATAATTCATCAGATCTAGGGTTCCATATGACAGCCTCATTCGTTTAGACTGTAGTGGTTAGTCTGTGACTTCGATTACGAGGCCCTGGATTTGAATCCTGGGTCGGGTCACGGAATAATTTTGAGTTTTTCATTCTTCGATTAAATTTTCAGAATCTTCCTAGCCCTGAGTCGAGAATTTGGTTGAGATACACCCACGTGCCTCGGAGAGCACACTTAGCCGTCGCTCCGGTATCATCAAAATCTGATACTGATATTTAATAAATGTAAAATTTTCAATCTAACCTCGCCCGCCAAACCGCATTGGAGCAGCGTGGTGGGTGTACGCTCCATATCCCCTCTCCTATAAGGAGGGAGGCCTGGCCCTGTAGTGGGCCGTTTATAGGCTGATAATGATGATGATGAGGGTTCTATTTTAAGTTAAGGTCATATTAAGATTTTACGTTTTCTAAATTTTCTCATGTCAGCTCTGGCTTTTCAGATTCTGGCCGTAGCTGATCTGAATTTTTTTTAATACCTACACGTTGGCCATTGACTTCTATCACACCTGATGTAAAGTGATGATGCAATTTAAGATGGAAATGGGCTAACTTGTTAGGAGTAGGATGAAAATCCACACCCCTATCGGTTTCTAATCGACATCGTACTGGAACGCTAAATCGTTTGGCGGTACGTCTTTGTCGGTAGGGTGGTAACTAGCCACGGCGATAGCCTCCCACCAGCTAGACCAAGACAAATTAAGAAGAATCTCAATCTGCCCCGCCGGGAATCGAACCCAAGACCTCCGCCTTATAAATCCACCGCGCATACCACTGCGCCACGGGATCTTAAAAAAATAAATAAAATAATTATTTTTCGGATAATATTGTTAGGTATAATATGATTTATTTGTTCCAGGGTTTGATAACAGCTGCAGCTGCGTGGCTCGCATATAGATCCAAATTTGAGGAAGTGGAACTTGAACGATAAATAGGTTAATATATAAAGTTCTATGTAAAATCGTATTTTAAAAATTTATGAAAAAGTGGCTAAGGATTATAAGATACTAGAGGACGCCCGCGGTTTCACCCACGTAGTTCTCGTTCCCGTGGGAATTTCGGTATAAAATGTAGCCTATGTGTTATTCTGATATGTAACCTATATTATTGTGAAGTTTCATCAAAATCCATTCAGTAGTTTTTGCGTGAAAAAGTAACAAACATCCATACATCCATACAAACTTTCCCCTTTATAATATTAGTAAGGATTATTTGTAACGCCGTCTCGTAGTTTCAAGGTACTTAACTTTACCTTATCTTTCAGAGATAGCATCTCTATGATTTACTAAAAGTGTTTTAAACGCCATGTGTATGTAGTGTGATGATTTAAATAAAATAATATGTAAAAATATGTTCAACAAAAAACTTTGATACAAAGTATTAGAAATACCATATTGTTTGCTATGACAAATGAGATCAAACTCATTTGGCTTATTTAGTTTTATAAGTTCCTATGGGACCCTACCAACCCCCTATCCAACGAGCTTCATGGCCAATCTAAATGTCAATCCGGAAGGGTTCTAATTTACCTAATATTTAATATATTTATTACCAAGAGGATAAGTTAAAGAAGCTGCTTCAACGTAGTTTCCCATAATAAGCAAAAAGACAACGTTTATATTGTGGAAACGTAAAAATAGCAAAATACCTAAAATAAACTAAGTAGAGTGTAGTAAATAAGTAGGTATAAAAATACAGGTTCGTGTAGCCGACATAGTAATGAAGTGTCAATATTAAGAATGATTTTTATGAACGTCTGTATGTAAATAAAAATAGGTAAAAAAAATTTTTAAGTTAAACGGTTTTATGTTAAACATACATTGCAATGTTTAAGATACATGTACTAAAAACCAAAAAATAAAATAACAGGAAGAGAGTGAAATTTGAATTACTAAATTTGACCCAAGAATAAATAATAAAACAAACGTGGTGAGCTAAATAAAACCGTTTAAAAAAGAATATTTTCATGACGTTTCTACCTACAGTACCTAGTCACAGGTCAAATGTATTTCTTTTTATGTCCAATAACTATTTAATTATTTATAGTTATAGTAGGTCCGTACTTTTCGTATCGTTAATATAATTAATGTATAATTTAGTTAGTACATACATGAGATAGTTTTTTATAAAAATAAAGAAAAGCATAACAAAATGTCTATTCTTTTCTACATATCAATTCTGGCGAATTGGGTTGCGACCTGCCTACACTACCTACTTGTCATATCATAAGCCTGCCAATCCACATTCGAACAGCGTGTAGTTGAGTTTTTAAGCTGCTTAACTCCTCACCTATAAGAAGTAAGGTCTGGCTCTGTAGTGGGTCATTAATAATGATGATGATGATATCAGCCTTTTGACACGGTTCACTAAAGGGCTAGGACTCCCTTCTTGCTTAGGTCGCGAGCTGTTACAGCGAGGGCTCAGGCAGCTTACTTCATCACCTTGAAAGCGACCACGGGCTAGACAACGGGTTTACAATTCTCCCCGAGTAGAGCCTTTACAAGCAGTGTGCAAGGGAGGCCTCCCCCATTGTACGGAGAGGGCCACCGAGGGGGTTTTAGTGGGTAAAAACCCCACATAACCTGACTTTTCCCTCTAAGGTTGGGTATCTTTCTAGAAGATTTCCCACCCGTCACAAAAAAAGGACTCCCTTCTTGTAGGAGAGGGGATATGGAGCATAGACCCACCACTCTGCTACAATGCATTGAGCAGGCAGCAGGGTGCTAATGTTGTATTCATTAACGATCACTATCACATGTTGATAATAGTGACCGGCAGCGACGACTTTGCTTTCCTAGGTACGGCGGTATAGCACCACTAACTTCCCTACTCAAGGCTTAGAATTTACTGAAAATTTCTTAGAAGGAAGAAAAACTCCGAATTATTCCACGACCCGATACAGGATTCGAAAATCGATTCCTGGACCTCGTGATCGAAGTGACATAGGCTAACCACTCAACTAACGAGGCATATAATGATAAAATAACTAGCATGCGCACGCGCCTCCGACCCCGTGGTAGATATTATTATTTTAGTTTGATTTTATTTTGTCATATGGTGTTTAGTTGGTCGCTGGTGGCTCGATTAATAGATCTGTCACCTGCGATATGGCCTCTTTATTTAATTTGTATAACTACAATATCGTACCGGGCATCGTCGGCAGCATTACCTCCGTTCTAAACTAAACTCTGGGCTGGTCTGTCCATCGTAATTTCGACGTGAGGGTAATGAAAGCCAACTTCGTTGCACTTGTTGCTGGTCCGGCGGAATGCACAGGTGTATAGTCATTTTCTTGATAATAATGGTTTGCGGTTATGATAAATAAAATACAAAAGTTTAGTGTTCAGAGGCGGTGGACACCACTTTAGCAAGAGGGTTGCTACTAATTAGACACATTAGCTTAAACTGTTTAATAATAACTGTAATACATACATTGGATACAGCAAATTGTGGAGAATGTTTGCGAGTGTCTGTGAGCGACTGCCTGTAAGCCTCGCTACAAACAGGACAAAAGGGGGTTATTTTACATTCTATTTAACCAAAACATACTTAGTACATATACTAGTTATACTAGTGACAGTCAAAAAATCAGTTAGTGTTTCGGATTTAGGACCGAAAATATTAATACGGCTACTAAATTATAATACCTATATATATAATATGCGTTTGGTTCTGTGCAGCATGATCTATTGACTTTCGCCCTGAGGTGGTACAATTTTCCTGATATAGTTATTGATTTAATCACTTCTTACTATTCAAAATTGAAATTCACCATAGCAGTAAACAATGAGTACTCAAAACCCCTACATTACAATGTGGGGCTGTTTCAAGGTTGCTGCTTATCCCCAATAGCTTTTAATGTAGTCATCAATATTTTAATAGATAAATTTATTGTTCAAGAAAAGAAATGGGGCTATCGGTTTAAAATTAACAACAAATATACAGAGTCCATATTAGCTTTTACAGATGACCTTGCTTTACTGACACGAAACTCAAAACATTGTCAAGAGCTATTGAATGTAGTGGATGAGTTCTGTTCATGGACTGGTGGGCTGAGGGTAAAGCCAAGCAAATGTCACTGTCTATGTCTGCGGAGACGAAATACTAAATTTACGTCCGATGATCCGGGCCTCTCTATTAGTGGCCAAAGTGTAACCACCATTGCTGAAGCATTGCCTTTTAAGTTCCTCGGTAGAAAGATTGATTACAAAGGACATTCTCCATCCCTTGAGGTAGTTGTCGATAACATCATAAATGACCTTAATGAGGTAGACCAACAGCCCATAAACAATATAAAAAAGCGTGGGTCCATGACATCTATCTCACTTCACGTCTGACTTGGCCATTCCTCGTTTATGATATTGGCAGAACCCATCTGGCAAAACTAGATGCAAATGTCATAAAAACATTGAAGTCTTGGTTTGGTCTAGCACTCTCGGCTGACCCTTCAACTCTATTCAGAGATTACAATAATTTTGGGTTAAAACTAAAAAGGCCATCGGAACTCTATAAACACTTCAGAGTTACCAGAACGCATATTCTAGTTAAGTCCCAGGACGAACTAGTTGCATCACTTCCTAAAGACGAGGGTGCCAGAAAACTTGACTCTAGGCTTCAATTTTACAAACAATTTATGGCAGGGGCTCAGGTAAATAGAACCGGGTTGGGTGCAAGACAGAAAAAGGAAGACCAAGACATAATAAAATCTTTTCTTAAACAAGATGAGGACGACAACTACAAAGTGCATGCCATGAACCTAGAAATGCAAAACGAGTGGTTAAACTTAGGAGAGTTCTGCATCCCTCTAGCTCTAAAGTGCCGCGCCTTGCTGTACGATTGATCTCCTGCCTTATTGAAATTTTATCTTAATGCCTTTCAACTGACTCTCCCAGATCAGAGTAACCTAGTAAGATGGGGAAAAGCCTCCGAAAAATCTTGCTATTCCTGTGGTGAGGCAGTGGGCACTGCAAGGCACTTATTGGTAGGATGCAAGGTGCTCCTGGACAGGGGTCTTTACTCACGACGCCACGATAGAGTACTAGAAATCATACGTGAAGCTATAAGTCTTTTAGTAGCTAGAGCTCAAAAAGGGTTGACGACGAATAAAAGACAAACTAACTTCGTTAAAGCAGGCTCGAGTACAAATTCCACCAGCAAGCCTTATTCAATTCTGGGCTCTGCTCCTGATTGGACTATATTAATGGACACGTATGAAAAGCACTATAAAATGGGCTTAGCTATTACGACATCTAGACCGGACATATTTCTTTTTTCCAAACAAATCAAACGTATAGTACTTGTTGAGCTTACTGTGCCGTGGGAAACAAACATTCCTAAAGACCATGTATTCAAAGTGAATAAATATAACCTTATTAATACTAACCAAAAATGGCTATGTGGTTAGTTTATACGTGTGGGTGCGAGGGGTATACCAGCGAAGTCTCTCTACAGCCTGCTAAAAGACCTTGGCCTTACTAGAAGTGCAGTAAGCTCCACATTGGAACGAGTGTCCAAAGCTGCTCTAGTAGGGTCCTTCCGAATTTGGCTGGGCAGGGAGAATAACTTGAACAGAGGAGGTGAGTGTTGACGCGCGTCACTAAGGGTCCCTTTAAACATACACCCGTGTCACAAGTCTCGGGCTCTGTTCGGAGTTTTTCTCTCAGCCACGCGATGGACCCGGAACCCGCACGGTGAATCTATGGAATGCTAAGATATATTATATATATATATATATATTATATTTATTTAAAAACACCTTTTTAGCACCTACAATTCGTTCGCGTTCAGAGTGCGGTGAGCGCCGGCCGAGCCCACCTAACCTAACAAATCAAATCTTTTCAAATTACAAGGTCAAATTCACAGTGTATATATAATATAGGTATAGCTTGAACGTGACCCGCGATTTGATTGGTTAGGTGTGGAGTTGGCCGGCGAACAATGATGACTCACTGCATTCTTAACGCGAATGAACTATAGTTAAAGTTATACATGGTTTTACATAAAAAAATACCTGTCTCAAAAACTACTGAACTGATATTTTCATGAAACTGCGACTCAAGCTGAGAGTAATAATTAATTCGTTTGCACAAATTAATTATCCGCGTTGTCTAGGTTAAGCGATAAGCAAAGTACAACGTCTGCACCGCGTCACACCAGAGCCTAGACTACCCACCAGTTGTAGACCCGCCTCTTTTATACAACTTAGAATGACTCAAGTATTGGGGTGAGTGGGGGTATCCAACGATGCGCAGCCGCAAGAGGGCGTAGCTGGTGCACGTGCAGTTCACAAACTTCTTTTTAGTCGCGTGCGATGACGTAAATATTTAACTTAAAATAACTTAATACACGTTTTCTTTTCAAATCATTTTGAACACATTCCATCAAAAAGTGCTGGAAGTCATAAACTACTCCGCGCGTGTCGCAGTTCACTGATTCAGACTTCTTCATTAAAAAGGCAAATTTCATTGATGGAATGTGTCCAGATAGATATTTACGTCTGAATTAAATCTATGTGGTATAAAAGTATAGCATATTTGTATGTATAGATGATCCATTTGATAATGTAACGCGCCAATCCTTATCAAAGTTGCAATATTATCAGCAAATATAGGTACTTACTCATAGATCGGACATTTTGTAGAGACGTTGGTCTAAGTGGTGTCGGTTGTTATCCGCCATTGATTTTATACACAGTGTAGCCACATTTTACTATAACTTGTTGTTATACTCCGCGATTTTGTGGTAAATAACCACAATGAAGGTCCCTGAAGAGGTATGCGACGCGGTAATTACAGCATTTCAGTGGTTGAAGAAGATATGCGTGTGTATATGGACATTTCTCAGCTCTATGAAGTTTCTGATTACATTGAACACAATTGCATTGTCGGCAAGTATTTCTTTTGTACAAGCTTTTATTTAGTTTCACCTGTGACGGTGTTTGTTTATGATGAATGATTGAAATCCTGCAACTTAAATTTGAGTTATTTCCCTGTTCCCAATTGAGCTGAAATTTTAAATGAATGAATATTTATTTATTTAGAGCAACTAGATACAAAAAATACTAGGTATCATAAATTAAAATAAAAATGTCCTTCTATGCAGGTACATAGGTGATATAATAGCGTTTTAACTCTTATTGTTAAGTCAGAAAATATATATATTACGTAAAGTTATGTGATCCCCACACTAGGATACCCTGTCTCGTGGTGATCACTTCTTACCAAAGTACATGCATAATAGGACAAAACAGAAAGTGTGTATGTAACAAACAAAGTTAAATTTAAAAACAAAGTTAATATTACTTGAATATATTATAATATCATATTTCATCTAAGTTTATATAATTCATTGTTTGTATGTGTGTGCGTGCGTGTGCGTGTGTGTGTGTATTTTGCATGCATGTTATGTATATCGCGATACACTATTATGTTAACATGGGGCCGGCGCTGATGCTAAAGCTGGCCATAGGAATTCCACAATAAAACCACACAACCTCATCGAGTTTGGGCTCGTTTAATTCGTCTTGATGAGTAGATAGCTTTATAAAAACGAAAAGTCGTTTATTTTAAGTAGTATGAAAGCTGGGTATGATACTTGTTAATTAAACATCTTGCTCTCTTGCAGCTATCCGGCCTGTCACTGATGACAATAGGCGTCCTTATTATAGTAGTGTCTGCTAAATATGGATTGTTCCTTGGTATCTCGTTCTTCGTGCTCCCTATATTTGTTATTGTCACAGCTGCTGTTGTATTATGTACAACTGTACTCGGGTGGTATGCTGTTAAAACAAACAAATATGATTTATTTTCAGCGGTACGTTGTCTTTTATTTAATTGTTGATTTTTCTTAATTTGTCTTGGTCTGGCTGGTGGGAGGCTTTTGCCGCGGCTAGTTTGCGATTTAGCGTTCCGGTACGATGTCTTGTAGAAACCGAAGGGGTGTGGTTTTCATACTACTCCTAACGAGTTAGCCCGCTTCCATCTTAGATTGCATCATCACTTAACAACAGGTATGATAGCAGTCAAGGGTCAACTTGTAGTCCATAAAAAAATAAACTTGTATAGCTAAACTAAAAATACAAAACCTGGATATGTTTCCTTTTAGCTATTTGTGCATACTGTAGTAGGAAAAAATTGTTCATCTTTTCATTGATCAGTGTTCTAAATTACCCGGGACTAATTACAAAAATATGTTTTGTTTTGTTTCAAAACTGTTCAAAATATTAAACATTTTTCATTTATTTACAGCATCTCGCTATACTTGTAGCCGTATTAATATTTGAAATAGCAATAGCTATTCTTGGTTTTCAAATGGAGGACGACCTTCATTATGACAAAACAATTAAACATACAATGTATGACAGTAGGATGAATTTTTTGAAAGGTTATACTGATGGCGTGGATTGGAACACTATGCAAATAGAGGTTAGTATTCTATAATGAAACTTGGATGTAGAACTAAAGACTATATTATCGTTACCTACCGCCAGTTCATAATTTTACCCAAAATAACCGTGGTTCCGCTCAGTCTAGGGCAGCAAGACTTATCCATGAGAATAACATTAAAATGTTCTGACTGCCTCGTTTGCGGCCTCAGATTTCCAGGTCCATGGTTGAAATCTTAGGCCGGGCTATTGAATAATTTTGAATTTTAATTTTTTTACTAAGACATTTTCAGTTAAATTCTTAGCCCGAGGTTCGAATGTTAATAGTGGTGATATATCCCAGTGCCTCAAACGGAGGAGGAGGAGATCTACATAATAATATTATGATACTTGGACCCTGCTCACGAGATTACCGCCATGTGGAATGTTGAGTTGACGATTATTGTTCCTATAGTCGTTTCAGTTAATAGTCTTATAGCGAAAAGCATCGATCAACACCACCATATTGTGAGGAGGTTTCGCACTCTGGAGCCCTGACCACCGGTTGTTTGGGCCCACAAGCCCCGCAGCAGGTGGATTGGATATTTTTATAAATTTTTAATAGTGTTTTTTATAATTTTTTATAAGTATTGTAGAAAATTTTAAGAAAAATTGTAAATAAATAAATGGTAGAAATAATAATTATGATAGTGATCCTTAATCAAACATTGTCACTCTAAACCAAGATATAGTACAAAAGTATTTCAATTCCCGCTAACGTACGTTTCGCAATTAGATATTGTACCTAGTCTCCTGGAGATGCTTCGGGTTCGAGTGAAATGCACGTTAAAGTTTTTCTTTAACGTGCATTGCACTTTTCATTTGACTATAAAGTTTTTGGGTGACAAAGTCACGGAAAATATACTAAATACTAAATTACCTATTAATTATCTTCATTTGTAGTTACAATGTTGTGGCTACAATGGCAAGGATGACTATGGGATGGAAATACCGCTTAGCTGTTGTCCCATGCCCTGGAGAGGGCAGTCGCCATTCCAGTGCACGTCGGAAAAGGCATACTATAATGGATGCCTTCGTAAACTAAACTGGATGCTGGCGGATTTTATGTTTGCACTCGGAATTACAGCTTCCACCGTCACTTGTGCACAGGTTTGTATTAAAAAGTATAAATAATATATCTATAAATTAAAAAGATATCTTTTACTTGAATTTTTTCTTGAAAAATATTTATTTTACTTGATTTTATTTTGCAGTTTTAAGTATCTAGGATATTTTGGTAATCATCGAGATGATTGAAACGAGTTCAAACTCGGTGGGATTTTAAGTTGCTTTGCAAGATTTTAAGTTGATTTTATTATAGAGACCAGGCTGAAACTAAATAAAAGCTTGTAATTACGAATAAGATAACAGATAAATACAATTTAAATAATTTTTCAGCTTATTTTTAAGAGCTGTAATGGAAATTTATACAAAATTAAGTTATTGATTACCGTAAGCACACGCTAGGGATCTTATTAAAGTTCAACTTTGTTTCAGGGTATCATCATACTTGTAGCAATTTGGATAGCTTGTAAAATGAAAAATCAGCGAGAAAACTCTTACAAACATCCATCAGCTGCTGACTATTCGCAGTACCAATCTATACCTGGACAAAGTGCGGAATAATTGTTTAGCTAACAAATTTTTTGTGTAGGAGATCTTGATCCGGCTCAAAGGACCATATTTGCACGTGTATAAAAATTTGTAACGGAACTGCTTTTTAAACAACAACAAGCTGTTTTTTTAAATAGTTGTTTAGTCCATTGGATGTTTATAAACTATTATTATTAAAACATTTATTATATTACTAAAATTATAAATATTAATCTACATTTAGGGTAACTTTTCAAATTGATTGATAATTTTGTAAGTAAATAAAAATAACATCTTGAATGATTTGTGTTTTCTTTTGAATAATCATTCTGCCACAGTTATACTACGCGCTACAGTTGAAATCGGGACAAAATATCGTCATCATCATTATAATCGTATCGGCCAATGGCCATCCACTACTGGACATAGGCCTTTCTAGAAACTTCCTAACTCAGAAATCCTGAGCCGCCTTTATACTTAAAATACAGTTGAAATATGCGATTTACGATATATAGAGTTCTTTCAATTTAAACGTCGACAACTGCGTTCCTTTATTGATAAGAGTAGTAGAAATCGTCCGCGAAAGTTACCACCATGCTTATTTCTGCCACGAAGCAATGCCGTGTTCCTGTCTGAAGGCATGAAGGCTGGTGTAATTACAGGTACATGATGACATGAGGCTTAACACCGCCATCTTAGGTTGATGGACACAGAATGCCAGTTTGTGTTTCTTGCTTGTCCAGTGATGGGTTGCTCTGTTTATAGGCGATGGTTTACTACTTACTTAAAATGGGCTATAAATAATAAATAATCCCAAATATATTAATATAGAAAAACATGAATGTGGAAGATTCAACTAACCGTTCAACAACCTTCGGTGGCATTACTATGCCCGACACCAAAAATTCAAATTATAAGTGAAATTACAAATGTATGTATATCCATCTGTATGCATATTAGATGATTCATCTGATAGTATAAAAACGACAATCGTTATCAATTCCGAAATAGGTTCCTACAATCAGCAATAAATCCATGTTCATTCTGAATCCAACTTTCGCCGTTATTTACCAGTTTTACGTTGCTTAGTTTTAGAATGCAAGTTTGTGGTAACTAGGCAACATGGCAAATAATTCCGAAGATGAATACAATATACTGACTACAGCATTGCTGTGGATGAAGACAATATGGAAGTTCTTCAGTTCTACAAAGTTTCTGATTACGTTGATTACACTGGCATTGTTTGTAAGTATATCTATTTTACATTTTCATTGATTTAGGTAATTATATATTTCTAATGAAAGTATCTTAAAGAAGATTCATGTTTGGATTAATTACAATGCCGCTCCGCAAATTTGAAAGAATCTCAAGGCTCAACTCAAATGGGTGCAAAGGCAAAATGAAGCGAATCTTGATTAGTCTGTCTTTGCCTATACGAGTAGTAAATTAATTTCTATTTTCCCATCACTAAAGTATTTAATATATTATAAATTTCTAATTAGTTATATATTATAAGGCTTCCAAACTGTGTGAAGCCTCAATCTTCAGTCGCAGCATCGTCTGTATAATGCTTCATGCTATATTTTTTTGTTTTCTTTCTAAGGTAATCTCTGAGCTTAACGGAACTAACATTGTTCTAGAAACATTTTTTATAATTAATATCTAATTTTACAATTCAGATATAGTTAAATTTGTGTAGGAGAACAATACCTGTTTGTTTGTTTATTTTTTTTATTAATATAAATATTATGTGTCTTGATATGCATTTTATCAATTAAACTCTGTAAGTTCATAGTTTTGGACCTTAATTTACCTCTGTGTCCTACCCAACTATTCTATTTTATTATAGTTAGTATTTAAAAAATCAGTCACTGATTTCAATTTCAGTTTAGGATACTTGAAATTAACATTTCTTTTCTTCTTGTAGATAACAGGAGTTTTTTTACTGACAGTGGGGGTACTCGTCATAGTGACGTCTGCCAAATATGAAACGTTTCTTTTCTTCTTGTAGATAACAGGAGTTTCTTTACTGACAGTGGGGGTACTCGTCATAGTGACGTCTGCCAAATATGAACCGTTTCTTTTCTTCTTGTAGATAACAGGAGTTTCTTTACTGACAGTGGGGGTACTCGTCATAGTGACGTCTGCCAAATATGAACCGTTTCTTTTCTTCTTATAGATAACAGGAGTTTCTTTACTGACAGTGGGGGTACTCGTCATAGTGACGTCTACCAAATATGAACCGTTTCTATACTTCTTGTAGATAACAGGAGTTTCTTTACTGACAGTGGGGGTACTCGTCATAGTGACGTCTGCCAAATACGAACCGTTTCTTTTCTTCTTGTAGATAACAGGAGTTTCTTTACTGACAGTGGGGGTACTCGTCATAGTGACGTCTGCCAAATATGAACCGTTCCTTGGGATCTCATTCTTCGTACTCCCAATATTTGCGGTTGTGGTTGCTGCTATAGTGTTAAATACAGCTGCTTTGGGATGGTATGCTGTGAAATGGGAAAAATATAATTTATTTTCAGCGGTACGTTCTGTATTCTAATATCGTTTTATTTTGAACACTATAGATCATCATGTAATATTTAAATTTTTTTATCATCATCATTATAAGGCTATTAATAGTCGACTTCTGGGCTTGGCCTCCCAAGACCACGCAGCTCCAATGCGAGCGAGCTTAGTGATAATGTTTGATTGTTATTATTATTGAACGATCGACTACCAGATGTGACCGGGACCGAAGGCTTACTTCGCTCAGCGAGGTATTAACACCACCGACTTCGAGTTTAACACCACCGACTTCCCGACCCCAGGCGTAGAATTTTATTCAAAATTTCTCAAAAGAAAGAAAAACTTAGTAGGTATTAGTCCATAGACCGATCCAGGATTGATTGGACCAACGAGACTGTCCTGTCGTAGATTCTATACTTAGACAATACGTAACAAATTAAACAATATGCTATGATTTTTGTTTTTTTGACTCGAAAAAGATGCAATTTGGCTTTATCCAGTGAAGGTTGAATAAACAAAAAAATCTAAGCGATTAAGCTGGCGGAAGAGTCAGTATGATTATGAAGCAATTTTAATAAAATTTTGTTTCACAGTATCTCGCCTTACTTGTAGCGATATTAGTATTCGAGCTAGCAATAGGTGTCTTCGGGTGCAAACTAAAGGATGAAATTTACGACCGAGATAATTTAATTAATCATAAAATGTATAAAAGTAAGCAGAATTACGGAATAGATTGTTATGATTGCTTGGATTGGGACGAAATGCAAAGGGAGGTTAGTATCGTAATATAGACCAAGACCTGTATACAGGTAAATATTTTGTATATGTTTTACGAAATTATGTTCTACTCTATTCATTTTCTATTTCTCTACTATAACTTTAAATTTCAAGCTACGGCAGGTAGAATATTTGTCAAAAATTCATTTTACTTTTGGTTTTGAGAAAATTAATACTATGATTTTTTTTGACATTACAGATCTATATGATTTTTTTTGTCATCAGATATCATAATGATTTTTTAAAATTCATATATGAAGGTTAAACGATGTAATAATAGGTTGATCGAAGATGTTTAGAACGGGGACTCTTATCTTTAAATTTATCTTATTTAAACTAGAATAATGAATACTGCTAACTTTCAGCCTATTTAGCACATTTGCCTTCCGAATTGGTAGCAAAGCCAATTAGAATCAAACTTAACGTTGGTTTTTTAAACTGAAAATTTGATTTGATTAGTTACACTGCTGCGGCTATGATGGTGTAGATGAATGGGGACTTGATATACCTCTCAGCTGCTGCCCGATGCCCTGGAGGGGAAAGTTGATGTTCCAGTGCACTAAACAAGATTCTTACTATACCGGATGCCGTGACCAACTTAGTTGGAAGCTGGCAGGTAGCGCGATTGTCCTCGGAATTACGGCGTCTACCGTCACTTGCATTCAGGTTTGTTTTTTGGATTAAAAATAAGAAAGTATACAACTTAGAATTTAAGATTTTAAAAAGACCACGGCATTCATGAATTTAACATTGGAATTTCTTTCAGTTTCTTTTTAGAATTTCTTTCAATCAGAAAAAATACATTGATATCTTTGGATCGATTTATTGGATCTTCAACAAACGTTGAACGTTTTAGTTTTAGAAGCCATACCACGGACAAATACGTAAAATATGAGACTCTTCGATTTACGTCAGCAAGTCAATTAAGAATATGCCTATTAGAAATTTAGGAATTTAAATTGTTAAATTCCTAAATTTCTAATTATATCTCGTACTTGAGTTTATTACAGCTAGCCTACGCAAGAGAGATAATCAAAGTTTGTCTTTGTTTCAGGGTGTAATCATAGTTGTAGCGATTTGGATAGCTTGTAATATGAGAAACCAGCGGGAAACTAAGGACTACGAGTATAAAGAGCTTTTAGCTGATGCAAGCTATCCACAATACGATTCTATTCCCGGCCAAACTCTACCATAATTACTTCTAATATTATTATAATTTCATTGGTTTGTAATTATTTGATTCCTCTATAAGAACTAAAATAATCTAAAATAATTTAAGGACCCTTTGTTAAAAGGTTTCTGAATATTTATATATCATTACTAGTTTATTACTATTATAGATATTATATTACCAATTATACAGGCTGTGCTTTTTAGACGCTCGATATTTTGACAAGACAAATTAATTAGGGGATAGAGTTTTAAACTAATAAAAATAAATTTCGAATAAATTTTAATTGTGTTTTCTTTCGGAGAATCACTTTAGTACAGTAAATTCCGACTTGCTACACGTTCATTAAATTTAACAAAGTATACATAAAAGTACAAAGCTAATAAATTATAGCTCCCATGCTAATATTGATGTACCGTACAACACAATAATGTAATAAAAATACAAATTGGTATTTGAAGGATTTAACAGGCTTGAATTAATTAAGAATTGACTTGAGCCTCTTAAAAAATGTAGGTGGTATACTTCTGGGTGTCTTTGCCATTTGTAACAGGGAAGTTAAGGGATAAATTAAACAACATAACACTTTTAGAGACATTCCTTTAGACATAATTATGCTATGAGCGTTAAAATGAGCAAGATAGAGCTGTGGGACAAGTGCTCACTATAACTAGATGGCGCTACTCCAATCCCATATAAAATTTGCGTTTACTGTTCTCGATATCGACGCGGTAAAATCTTACAACAGACACACTGATGGGCTTTATTTTCGAATGCTTTATAGACCAAGACTAAGACAGTGGAGTTTCTTGTGTTTAAATGCTGTTAATTATACTGAGTTATTGCCATCAATTTGCTTGTGGTTCACATGCTTGATGCTATAGTAAGGTTTAATAAGGTTCGTAAATTACAGTTCTCGTCCTGCAGACTAAGACGTCTGCTACGAAGGAACGTAATGGTAGCTGTTTAGATTACGGTATTCGGATGTAGGACTTAGAAAGTAAAGTTTGTCGTTGCTCTCGTTTGGACTAGACATTACATTGAATTAAGGAGAGATTTGACAACAAAAATTTTTTAAAATCTCTCTTTAAAACACAGCTGATCGATCGCCAATCAGTCGGTCGATACGTATGAAAGCGTAATTAACGCATAAATGAAAAAAGAACTCCAATTTATAAGTTGCTTTCATACTTTGTCATGACACGGTATCATTATTTCGATATCTGGAGCTTCGTATTATCGTAACGGTAACAGCACCACAGGATATGTCGTCAAATAGTATTGATCTGATAAAAGCTTATAATATACGAGTATGTATATTAGATGACTCAGTTGATAATCTAGCAAGCCAATCGTTATCAGTAGAAGTACTAGCGAATTTGTTATTGTGCACTGTAGAGCCAACGTTCGCTAATTTATCAGTTTTTATACGCGTAGTTTTAACAGCAACCAGTTGTGGTGGAATAACCAACATGAATTGCAATAGTTCCGCCGAGGAATACGACTCAGGAATTACAGCATGTCAGTGGGTGAAGGCAAAATGTTTAGGGATATGTGCGTTTCTGAGTTCTGAAAATTTTCTGATATCGATAATCACAATGGTATCGTTGGTAAGATTTTCTTTTTATTCATTAAGTAAAAGTAATTAAAATATTATTATTAAGCAATAGTTAGTTCAGTAGATTCTATTGACCAAGGAATGTATATCAATGATTCGAACATTGATTTACATCCATGCCACCTTAGTCGGAACCTTGCCTGGTGATTCTTGATTTTGATTTATAATTTATTTTCAAGAAAAAGCTTTTACTAAGCTTTTACTCATTGAGTTAATCTTATGAATTCTATTCAAGCCTAAAATTACACGTGGTAGAGACTTTTTTTGCCCACAAATAACAATTCCCTATCTTAGCACTTACCCCTTAAACATACATATCGTTAAATATCAACTTATTTTATGCTATTTTATTTATGCTTTATTTTAGCTCTTACGATTGGTTCTTATTTAAATTGTATTCGTCCATCTGCGCCGCGTTGCCATCCTAACAGCGTGTAATTCTATCGGGTCAGGAGGGCCCGTTCGATTCATGCCCAAACTTAAAGCAGAGGCAGTTGTTAACACTATTTTCTTTCTTTCAGGTATCCAGTCTGTCACTGGTCACAGTGGCGATAGCTATGATAGTAGCGTATGTTAAATACGAATCATTTCTTGGGATTACATTCCTCATGCTTCCCGTATTTGTGATTATCACGGGTTCTATAGTATTATGTACGGCTGTGCTCGGCTGGTACGCTGTTCGATCCGACAAATATAATTTGTTTTCAGCGGTACGTTATTAACTTTCACATCCTTGTTACATTGTCCCTCCTACAAAATGTTAGGAGCAGTATAATACTTTTAATTGAAAATGAGAATAAATGAATGACGAACATGTATGATTGGGCACGTCATCCCGTAATGTCATTTGAGATGGCGTTACAAGTAACACGCCCATAGATTAAAGACAACTAGATAGAGCCCATAGCGTGTCCACTCGTGAGACAACAAATCAGCCTTATTGACATGACATGTCAACATTTAAAGTACATCATAAAACGTTATGTTTTAAAATATCGTAAGATACGAAATATTACTTTATATAAGATAGTTTAGTAAACGCATAATACATGAAATTTGCTAAAAAATAACATATCTAAGCTTTAAATCATCAATCAATGAAGTTTATGCCCACTTACGTATGAAACGTAATTCCTTCGATTTTCTGTTCGCTGCGACTGTTGCAGCCGAAAATATTACAACCCACCATAGCACGATAACGTTTAAATTAATATCGTAACCGCAAAGTTATATTATTTATCAGGAAATTTAATAAAAAGCTAATTATTGCTCAGATATGTCCCTCGTTTGTCACAAACTCTACTCTTGACAAACAATAAAAACGAACACGCTGAAAGGGACAAAAAATAATCTTGTGTCACTTTCTAATAAAGGCCGAATGAAATAAGTCTGTCACGCTCTTGAACTTACAGCCGCGTAATGACTCCATCTAGTAGTCTTTAATCTATGAACACGCCAGTTTTTACTTTTTAATAGTTGACTTAGAAAAAAACACTGAGCGCGTATTGGTCAGCCAGGTACTATTAATTTATATAACGTCCAATGTTTTAATGGTCACTATCAGTTTTCGGCGCAACATGCAACATGACGCAGGTCCGTGCGATTTTTTAAATGCGAAAGCACAAGTAATATAAATCGCGGATTACACATCGCATAAGAAAAAACATATACCGACTTGCATCGCTACTATAAGGTTTGCATTAAGATTTCCATGTTTTGCTGCAGAGACTAAGGCAAAAGCTACCTAATTTATCATTTTTAGATACATGAGAAAGCTATACATAATTAATTTTGTTACTTGGACGGTGGACCCCTATGAGAAAACTATAGCTACACCCGTGTGTGCTACTGTTTTAGGTTTTATATTAAAGTAGAGTAGATTACGAAAGGTAGTAGACAAAAACTACATTTTAGATGTAAGTAATTAACCATTTTTTATTTTTTACAGTATTATGGCTTACTAGTGGCGATATTACTATTCGAAATATTAATATCTGTTCTCGCTTTTGAGCTAAATGGAGATACTGGCAAGGATAAAATCATTAATCATGTTATGTACGATAGTAAGATGAATTATTATAAAAATTCTCATAATTATTATTATTATTATGCAGATTGGGACTACCTGCAAAGCGAGGTTTGTGCTATTTTAGTCATATATAATATAATAATAACAATATTATTAATTTCTAAGTAGAAATTGATATCCTTACCCAAGATATCCCTTACCGATTATATAATTACAGTAGAATTTTTTAATCGCGTCGTTGATTCTGCGGTTAGCTTTAGTGGATTTGGGTCACGGCATTTAGCTTCGAGTCCTGGCTCGTGTAACGAAAAATTGACCTTATCTTACGTCTAAGAGATTTTCATTATAAATTCCCAGCCCCAAGTCGGATATAAGACTTGTGACACTCCTACACCTCGGAGAGCACGATGAGCCGCCGATCCCGATCATTACAATAAGATCTGCACCCTAACTTGCCATCTAAGTCTAAGCTTCATATCACATTTGACGACCTCCGTGGCGCAGTGGTAGGCGCGGTGGATTTATAAGACGGAGGTCCTGGGTTCGATTCCCGGCGGGGCAGATTGAGATTTTTCTTAATTTGTCTGATTTAGCGTTCCGGTACGATGTCGTGTAGAAACCGAAAGGGGTGTGGATTTCATCCTACTCCTAACAAATTAGCCCGCTCCCATCTTAGATTGCATCATCACTTAACATCAGGTGTGATAGCAGTCAAGGGCTAATTTGTAGTCGATAAAAAAAAAACATCTTTTTCATCATTTGTTCCTTTTGTCGTGGATTTCGTGGTGTCATTGGAATCGCAGTACCAAAAAATTCTTCCGCAATAGATAATTTACCTGCCTCGGAGACCATGTTAAGCCGTCGGTCCCGATCGCTATCATCAACATCTGATAGTGATCGTTAATAAATCAAACATTATCACCCTAAGCCCGCCAACCCGCATTGGAGCAGCGTGGTGGGTGTACGCTCCATATCCCCTCTCCTATAAGGAGGGAGGCCTGGCCCTGTAGTGGGCCGTTAATAGGCTGATAATGATTATGATGATGAATATTTTACTGCGCCTAATTGACTCAACTAATGACAGAAGAGCTGGCTCGTTTTTTGAGCAATGGATCAGCCTGGCTATCCAATGCGTAAATGCAGTCAGTATTATTGCCACCATTCCACGTGGGGACGATTTGTATAGTTGTTAGGAGAAGTTAGCTTAAGTTCCTAACTGTACCATTTTTCAATAAAAATGAGACTTATTAATAATTTCAGTTTATTTAATTTGATATTTTCGACGAAGCTAGATCACTCGACAATTAAAGTATCTTGAGGTTTGTCTTGTGGGATCGTGGTGACTTTGTTGCTTGAATTCGTCGATCTGTCACGGAAAATAGAAACATAAACAAATTATTAATTATTTATGAGAAACTTCCGCAAAGTAATGCCTGCTTCTATTTAATATATTTTTTGCATTTAGTTACAATGCTGTGGCTATGACGATGTGAACGACTGGGGAGATCAAATACCGTTGAGCTGCTGTTCCATGTCCTGGAGAGGACCGACTTTTGCGTGCACGGTAAATGAAGTATACCCATCCGGCTGCAAGTGGAAACTTAACTGGCTTCTGGCGGACTACACGTTTGTACTCGGAGTTACTGCTTCCGCCGTCACGAGTGCACAGGTTCGTTACGGTTTAATTAGAAAATAAAATCGTAGGCTATGAGGAAACTATAGCCCTTGACGGGAATCAGACCTGATGGTGAGCGATGATAAAAGCGGGATCATTTATTATAGGATGAACCGGTTCCGATTTCTACACGAATCGTACAGGAACGCTAAATCGGTTGGCGGTACGTCTTGGTCCGTAAATATGGAAAAAATTTAAACTACTTTGTATTAATTTTTATTTACTTCGGTAATTATCATTTTCTCAGTATTAATAAGGAGATCCTTGGAATAACTAAAGTTACCGATGTAGCTCAACGGGCAAAGCTGATTTAAGCGATTTAACGACTTTACAAAGGGCTGTGAAGCTTGATACAGACAACTCGGGATCAGGAGGACTTCAGAATTTCCAGCAAAAGGTTTATATCCAGTGGATGTTCTTTGGCTTAAATAATGATTTTTTTTTTATCGACTACAAGTTGGCCCTTGACTACCTGATGTTAAGTGATGATGCAGTCTAAGATGGAAACGGGCCAACTTGTTAGGAGTGGGACGGAAATCCACACCCCTTTCGGTTGGCGATAAGTCTTTGTCGGTAGGGTGGTAACTAGCCACGGCGAAAGCCTCCCACCAGCCAAACGTAGGAATCATCAGATTGACAGTTTCTGAAATTTTTCTTTTGTTTCAGGGCTTAATCATAGTGGTAGCGGCTTGGATAGCTTACAGAATGAAATATCAACAAGATATCTCTTACAAAGGCCTAGTAGAGAGTACGGACCATTCGCAGTACCATTCTGTACCGGGGGAAACTATTTAATCAGTGACTAACGTTATATTGTATTAATTATATTTTAACCAGAATGTTGTATATTCTTTGAAAATAATTTTCTATGTTATCCATTAGTATATTGTGTGTGTTACATTATGGACCGTGTTTTTGGATAAATAACTTAAAGAAAATATTTTTACGGAATTAATTTTGAGAATGTTTTCACTTATAGTTTTTATAAGAGCTATATTATTTGTCCTATAAATTAAAGATATATTGTGCTTTTAATAATTAACGGTATTGATTACAATAGTATTTTTTGTAAGAGAAATAAAAATGTTTCAAAATGCATTTGTGTTTTAATTGTAAAAACCGTTTGATACTCGTGAAGACTTAAAAATTTTAATAAAAAATTGAACCGACTTCAAAACGCACTGAAAAGTAAAAAATAATTGCGTCATTTAGTTACTTTAATTTACTTAACCATATCTATAAGCTCGGCGCCATCGAAGTTTAAGGAAAGTTTATTCAACAAAGTAGCAAAGCACTTTGTGTGAATTAGGTATCGTCTTTAAAGTAGAAAGCTTTCAGGTGTCACCTGACTGGGTTCGAAACTAGTCGGGCATACTCCGACAAGTGTCGTGAGTTTTAGTCGTTTATATTTTAATAATATAAAAGACATTCCTCTTCAAATAACAACAGTTTTACCCGACATTATTGTACGGACATATAAATTGCGGAACAAACTTCCTACTGTGGTGTTTCCACAGAGCTTTAATAAGGCGTTATTAATTAAGGTGAGACTAAACAAATGTCTCAAATGCTACATACGAGCAATGCCTCAGGTGCTGCAAATAATGATGGGTATACTCCATTGCTGGTGTTTTATTTAAGCGTTTATTACCCGTGATCTCTGGTTGTATACACTATTGATTGATCGAACAATTTATTAGTCTTTGTGTAGTGTGCCTGCAGCAGCTGAGGCAACGAGGTCATTTTTAACGTTTAATCTCCTCATGTCATATCTATTAAAATATTTTACCTACCTATCTTTGACTCATATGAAATGTGGATTATTTATTGATACGCTTTATCAAATTGAACCCGTTTTAATAATACTTTCTATTTTCTTTTGTTCTCTGAAAGTATACTAGGAATAATATGATAAAATTGCCTGATAGGTAGTAGGTACCCTGTAAGTAGGTATGATATGACGAAATTTCCTGATAGCTTAATATATAATAACAGTTAGGTACCTATGTATATTTATCATTATCAGCCTATTTACCCTATTACCGGCCCGCTACAGGGCCAACCCTCCCTCCTTTTAGGAGAGGGGATATAAAGCGTAGACCTACCACGGTTGGCGAGACTAGGATAATGTTTAATTCATACACGGTCACTACTAGATCTCGATGATAGCAACTGCTCCTCTTCGACGCACGGGGACGTAAGTGTCATACCACCAACTTCTCTACTCTAGATTTGGTATCTGAAAGAAAACCCTAGAATTATTCCACAGCCTGACCCAGGGTTCGAACACCAGGACCTCTAGATCGAAGCCACAGGCCAGGGGCCGGCAACCTTTTGAGTTATTACAATTTGTGCGAATAGATTTAACAGAGAATCGCTTGTTTCTAGAATGATGGATCTGTTTTGGAAAGAATCGCTGTCCTTAGTCTGAACTTGTCATGCTGCACTCCCGTGTGTCTTTGCAAAAGAAATATATTTCACAATGTATATAAATCTAATTGTATATATGCATTTCCGTTTGTTTTTCTCACTCAAACACCCACACATGTAATCTAAAGCCGAAATTGATTAATCGATGATAAGCGAAGTTATCTGAACTCTTAGTATGAACTTTGCACGTATGCAAAAGAATACTCGATTTCGAATAACAATATATTGTTACGTTAAACTAAAATAGGCCTTACGCGGACTTCTATACAGGCGTATATTATTTTGTCTTATTCGTAGTTTACAGTCGTTTTGCTACAAGGATTGAGTGTAGAAGTGTACACAAATTTAAACCTTTGTTACGAACAAATTAGGTTTATTATACTTTGACATTACAAATTTTGTATACTCGAAAACGACAAATTAATCGCGGGCGTGTAAATTACATGCTAAGGGTCTACCTATTTAAAAATATCAGCGACATTTTATTGATCCAAAACAGTGAGCATTCATCAATATATTATATAGTTTGTACCTGTTTTGCGAGCAAAATGAGGTTTAGTAATACTGACGCGGAATACAATTCGAACTCTTCAAGATTTTCATGGTTAAAGGAAGATTGCCATGATCTTATGTTTCGTATAAGAAGATTTAAGTGGGCGGACTTGAAGAAATCCAAATTTATATTGTCGATTATTACAACATTATTTGCAGTGAGTATCTAAATTTTTTATTCAGCTTTGAGTAAAGGGGTGTAATCTTTTAAACTAATTTTTATTATGATTTCATTTTTAGTTTTCATGTTTAACATTATTTATAAATACCTAAAAATATGAAAAATAAATTGATCCGTGTTTCGTGAAATATGAACAGATGGTACCTACTTATTTTGATTTGAAATATGTTTTAGACAGAGTTCATAAAACAATCTGTACCCACTGCTTAAAAAATGATCCACAATTACTGGATATAAATGGCTCTATCTCTTTTGAGGTAAAGCCTGACTTGAAAAACAAAAAAACAATCTGAGTTTTTTTATTATTCCAATCAGGCTATAGATATTTAAAATATGATGTTTATGAAGACTAATTAACTAATATGATATTTCAGATATCGGGATTAACATTTTTTATATTTAGCATCGCAGTGCTGGCACGATGGCAAACCTACGAAACGTTTTTAGTAAACTCAATCCTCCTGGTGCCAAGATTTCTACTTGCAACCTCCATTTTCATTTTGCTGATAGCCGTAATTGGTTTTTATGGAGTGAAGTCAAACAAATATAAATTTATACTTGCGGTAAGTGATATTTTTGTAACCAATAGATACCTAAATACTACAATGGGCAAGTTTTGGAAGTACTACTTTTTCTATAATTGGGATATAGAAATGAAATTATGCAGATACTACCTACTTCACTACTACTACTACTTCAGTTGATCAGTTCTGACAACCGAACAAAATTATAGGAATAACTTATGCAGCTGGCAGGATTATCGTCTCATCAGCTTATCATTAATTTATTTTATTAAATACCTGGTACGTAGATAAATTATACTCTGCGTAATACTTTAAATTTAGTAGTTGCAATAATATTGTCAAAATTATTGGGTTTGTTTTGGGCAAAGGAAATAATCCATATTGCCGAAGTACTTACGCCGTGGTCTTGTTGTATCGGTCAATACAACCTTACCCTATATATTGTCCATAATATTGACATAACTATTTAGTGTATGCAGGTGGTTCGTGATCACAAATAATTAATCTTTGTAGCTAATCTTTACGGCTATCCGTTCAACCATTCTGGAGTAATAGAATAACTTATGTCCATCCATCTAAAGTTACGCTTTTATGATATTAGATTCTGTTTCTTTACAGTATACCGTGTTGCTAGTACCGATGTTGGTGTTTGAAATAGCGCTTACCGTAGTCGCATTTGACGCTTGGTATGATTCTTACCATAATATACGACATCAAATGTCCATTAACAATGCTTTTCCTCCAAACCATACTCGTTGGCAATTAGCAGCCCTTTGGGATAATATGCAAAGAGATGTAAGTATATTTTTGATTTTTCAACTACTTAGTATAAACCTACGATAGTTCTTTATGCCACTGCCAAGAAATAAGGAGTAATGCAGCACAAGTGATATTTCGTGATGTACATATGTGCAATGGTGATTTTTATATGATTTAATTTATTGTATTAATTGTGGGCAAATAGCACAGCAACGGATGTTACGTAATTACCACCGCCCAAAGGCCTTTACTTCAAGTATTCGTATCCACATTAAACATAATATTGGTCATATTTAATGTGCATCTCTTACTTCGAGGCGAGAAGAAGATTATTTTTCTGTATCTGAAGTTCTTTGTTTTCAGTTACAATGCTGTGGGTTGAGCTCAAACTGGGACAACGATCAGTTTGCGAAGATGCCCATTAGTTGCTGTAATATCCCAGTCGGCGCCATGTCTCCCTTTGAATGCACGTCTTATAATTCCCATAGATTTCCATGCAATAACGCTGTGAATTCGTTTGTCTCTACTGACCTTTACAATATAGGAGCTATGGGCGCATTCTTTACTTGTCTACAGGTATGACTCTTTTTATTAAATTTTAGGCCAGAGTTAATAAATACGTAACAAAAATAAAAGTATCGCACAAACACCCAAATTAAACTATAATTATAACTATATAATATATATAACTATATATATTAAAGTGTATTTGCATACTATATGGCTATACAAATTAAAGTGTCTATTTGTATTTGCTTTATCGACTACAAGTTTGCCCTTGGTAACACATCTGATGTAAAGTGATGATGCAGTCTAAGATGGAAGCGGGCTAACTTGTTAGGAGAGGGACGAAAATCCACACTCCTTTCGGTTTCTACACGACATCGTACCGGAACGCTAAATCGCTTGGCGATACGTCTTTGTCGGTATTTTCAAATTTCAAACAGCATTCTTATTTCAGAAGTTTGAAATTATTGTTATTTTATTGTTTCAGGGTATAATTTTGTGCTTAGCTGCTTGGATGGCCTACAGATTGAGAAATAAACCAATCAATATTAATACAGACTCGCAAAAGATTGTAGCACCGAATCCGACGGTGATCGACTATTCAAGATACTAGCATAAGGGAGGGATTTTTTAAAATAATCGGGTTTGTCTATAATTAAAATCTTGTCCTTCTTCTATATCTTATGCCTCTATTCGTTTCTTTTATAATCAATAAATTGTTTTTGTAACGTACCGATAAAATTACAATGTCTGATCTTTCTTTTCTTCCCCTTCTTTTCGTCTTCTTTGGAGAAATAACTATACGGCATAGGTACTGTCTCTGTCTGCTCTAAAGTTACAACATGTCGAACTACGTAGAATCATGGCCGGGCTTAGAACTATTTTATACTACAAAATCAATTTGTACACTAAACAGGCGTTAGGCTCGTGTTCAGAGCTGACTAGAAGTTTGGTAAGGCTTTAATTTCATAACTATACTATGTTCGGTCACCGGCGTCTAAGATCTTGTTGTACGAGTATTTACTGTAAGAGTAAGCTCCTTAGTGAGATCGCATTAGCAGCATCGACGGGATTGGCTTAGTGTATAAACTCTAACGTTAATATAATACAAAATCTTTAAGAATGTAACTATATAGGAACTAAGTAACTAACTGAGCCTCGGATTGCGGCTTACGGAGACATGAACCGATGAGGGATACAAGGAACCGATAGGGTTTCCACGTTTTGCCTAAGCTGAATAACTTTGGATAAGCGTTTTCAGGGCTTTTAACATAATCGAAGCTTAAAGTTTAACACATGTATGTTCAACTTACAATGCTCGCATTGCCCGCCTAAGTAATATTAAAGGTTTTCCTACTTAGCACTAGTTTCCGATACTGTTTTATTAAAGGATTTAACTAGCGCTTTGGTATGGTTAAAACCTGGTAAGTTGTTTCAGCGAATAAATATGTTACTGTTAGTCAATCCATTCTGATAAGAGGATATAGTGGTGTGTTGAACTGAAGTAAGTAACCTGTATAGTGCAGCCAACTTACCACTATATCTTATACAGTTGGAAGGGTTACGAGCATGGTGATAAAGCGTTTGCTTTTCTGGACACCTTACAACTGGATCCTAATCCAAATGAACTTCGCGGAATAGATTGACCTAAGTATCTATGGAGACACGGTAGATTTAGTCTATAAATACGGGCCCAATGATGTTATAGTTTCGTTCAATGCTCCTATTAGAAAATATGCAATTCTTTGTGGCTTGCTTAACGATTTAAGTTGTAGTCTGTAAGGTTTTGCTAACACTAAATGAAAAGGCGAAATTTAATATAATTTCTGTATTTTCGTAAATATAAAGTATATTATAATGATTCGATAAGGTACTTATAAATGATAGAAGATTTTGTAGGTATAAGATTATAGTTATTTGTAAATAAATAAAGAATGATAAGTAATACCTACGTATTATGATTTTATTTTAGTGTCTTATACTTTCCTTTCTTTCCTAAGCAATTTTACCGACAAGGGATACTCACTGCTGTTTATAAGCAAAATGCACATTTCCTTTTTAATAAATAAATTGTACTTTGCACCTTATGTATTATGATACTGATAATTTCATACTTATATATTGATGTTTAGTATAATATTGACATTTTACGATAGCTAATCGTTTCAATAATTAACTTAACTTTTAATGACAATACAAATTAGATTTTCCTCGTGAGAGTTGAAAAGCGTCATATGATACGTATATACAATATTATGAGTACCTCGGTCTATATCTTTAAGTATAGACAGGGCGTTGAAATAAACATGCTTAGTTGGATGACTTGCCCAATAAGAAATAGAAGCCCAGAACAATACACTCAAATACTTTTTGCTATCACCATCTCCCTATAATATTAAGAATTTTATTCTCAGTTATATGAATATCATGCAGCAACTTAAGTTCAAGATTCTTGTACATTAATAAATAGGAAACATTAAAAATACATAGAAAATTCATACATAAAATTCAACTTCAATAACATAAAAATGGAAGTATAACGAAAAAATATTTTTAAAATCTGTCTACAGTTAACGGAAATTTCGATGAACATACATACACCCACATAGAACTGCCTCCTCTTTTGAAGTCGGTGAACATAACACAAAAGGCAGTTAAGTCTATTCGCCGAACGCTCTCAAATGACTGGAAGCAGTACTGCGTGAGCCTGAGATAAATCCGCTTGTTTTCCTTATCAAGATTACATGAGTGATAAAAATATCTCGCTCAAAACTATAGAACTGAGCTCTAGTTATTCGTCAATCGTCACGTGGACTGCTGCAGGGACAAAATGCTGGCTAAAATATTCACCACAGTTAAATATACGCTGGTTTCAGTTAATTTTCTATTCTTGGTAAGTTCAGTGTTTAAAGGTGATATATATAGGCTAGTGGATACTCGATCGGTGCTATTATTTGGTGCACTTTAACTGTAAATTTGGATACTAAAATGCATGATGAAGACGATTTTTATCTATGACTACTTGTGCTTCTTGTCTGTGTAAGTAAAATTATATTGCTAATATGATGTCCTTTTGATATATGATAGTGATCGTTACAGATTCATTTATTACTAGCAGTTGCCCGCGACTTCGTTCGCGTGAACACCTCTTAGGTACCCTTCTAATTTTAAAGACAGGCTTTCATATAAAGTGTGCTTTTCCCCGCTCCCTCTCTCAATTTAATTTTTTTATAGTTTCCCGTGAAGCAATATCCTCCGTCCCGTCCCGTGTACTAAAGACCTACATTTTTGTTAAACATTGTACGATATTATAGTACATTAATATTATTACGTTGATACATCTTATAACAAATGCATTAATTTCGACCAAATTTGATTACCATAAAAACGGTTCTAGTGAGTTAATCTTAAAAGATAGGCATATACTTTCGGGGACATTTTTTTAGATCATTTCAAGAGGAATAATTCTTTCATACATATATTTTTGGTATCTTGAACCGTTTTCGTAGCGCACGCAACGGAAGCCCTCAAGGATGAATGATTTTTCCTGTTTTTTTCACATTTTCCATTATTTCTTCGCTCCTAATAGTTGCAGCGTGATGTTATATAGCCTAAAGCCTTCCTCGATAAATGATCTAGTCAACACAAAAATATTTTTTCAATTCGAACTAGTAGTTTCTGAGATTAGCGCGTTCAAACAAACAAACAAACAGCTTTTCAACTCAACCCTTCAGCTTTGTAATATTAGTATAGATTATAATTTTGAGCCCGCGATCCACATTGGAGGGCTGGTGGATCTAAGTACGAGTATACTACTAGGATGAATACTGTAGTGGATAGATAAAATCAGCTGATGATGAATTCAGAATTGGGATAAATGCGGTCACGAAATCTAATCTGCTAAATGTTGATAACTGATGTAAATAAACCAAGCTACTAAGTTCCAACAAATATCTATTATATAGTATCAAGGACTACTTAAACTTTATTAGATTTTTCTAGTTAAAATAGAAAATATCATACGTTGTTTTTTTTTTGTGAAATAACTTGACGACGTCATGGAAGTCACCATTGTTTATCTACAGAAAACTAAGATTCCTCTGATATTAAAATCCTATGTTCAGGCGAGCGATGATGCGGGCATTAGCTAGTAATAAAAAATAATGTTACGATACATGGATTTCCAGTCATACTAGGTCGTAGAAACCGCTTGTATTATATAATCTGTACCACATTCCTACCATATAGGAATTTTTAATTTACGACAGAACAAAAAATTCTTCAGTTTGTAATTGTTGTTATTCCTATTTGTAATTTAAAGTAGGCTTAGCACTTTTGAAATGTCAAATTAGACTATTTGTAGTGACAGCAGGTTTTATTAAGAAAAGCCGACAAGAAACTCAACTTCGATTTTTATAATAATATAAAATTATTTATTGTACGTCTTGTATGAAATTTAAAGCTGATTGCCTCCATACATCTTTAAAAGTTTAGAATAAACTTTACTGGCCTTGAATAGTTAAAAATATGTTTCAGATAACCGGCATCATCATATTGTCTGTGGGCAGTTCTGTGCAGTCTGCTTACAATGGCTACCATGAGTTCCTTTCGGAGCGGTTCTTCTCGTTACCTGCCTTCTGCATCGCGACCGGTGTCATCATATTCCTGATCGCTTTCGCTGGATTCTATGGCGCATTTATGGAGAACTATTACGTTATTATGGCGGTAAGTTGGCCAGAGTTAGGCTACTGAAAGTAGAGATTGAGATTGACCGGAATAAAAACGGATATTTATAAAAAAAAATTGCCAGTATTAAATTGAGTTATTCCAATATTTGCGCTATTATTCTGGAAATGCACTCCGAATATTTTTAAATTTACCGGACGATTTCAGTCTAATTTCAGTAGCCAAATTCTATCTACTTTTGTAGGAAAGTTTTTGTAAATTTCTAAGGCGCATTTATGGAGAACGTTATTATGGCAATAATATTTTGCAATAGCGACATCAAATATTAAAGAGAACACACACAATGGACGCACGAGATGAAATACCTAGTCAGACCATTGAATTTATGAACGGTCTTATCGCTTAGTAGCGAGTTCTTCCAGGCAACCTTGGAATTTGAGATGTGCTTACGCTTGACGACTAACTCACCTGATGATTAATGTAAATGTTTAGGTACCTACTTTATCAGAATTAGGAAAAACAAACCTGAGTAGGGCATTCGAGACCCTATACAAGCGTATGAGGCATGGTGGCTTTATTGGATTTTGGAGAATTAGAAACATTGTATAGTGTGGATAATTTAAATATATTTGGCTGCTCCGTGGTAGCTAAAAGCTATCGAACAAACGGTAACATGTACGAAATTAGACTGCACTAATAACTCTTTATTGTTCCGGCGTCGACGGTGGCCTATTTTCTTTCGCAATGGAATGCTTGATACTTGTTGCCTAAACTGAATCATTATCAGAAGTTAATTTAAATAAACGAAACCTACCAGTGTGGGTTTACCACCCATGCGCTTCTCGGCATTTCAAACGCTCATACCTATCAACCTTTCGGCCCACTACTCGATTTCAGTCTCTACTTTCTGACATAGTTGGCGGGCCGGGTGATAATGTCAGGTTCTTTTTAATGATCACTATCAGATGTTCGTGATAATGACCATGACCGACGGCTTAAGGACACAATCAACTTCCAGTCTCTAAACTAGGATTTGTTGCTGAAAATTTCTTAAAAGAAAGAAAAACTCAGTATTTCGTGTTCCGAAACTGCATAATCACTGGTCCAACGAGGCAGTCCCATCGCTTATACCAAAGCAACTCTTCGTAAGGCACACTTGCTAGGAACTCGCTAGTAGGTGCCTACGTCTAACAACTCCCTGTGAATCGCTTGATGTGATTAGTCCAACCTAGTGGAAGTTAACTAACACTGCTTTCCAGTGTTCCAAAGAACTGCTTCAATTATTTTTTATAATAATATCAGTTTTAATGTCGTTCTATTCCAGTTTGTCGGGTCAATGTTGCTGATGTTCATATTCCAACTGTCAGCGTGTATCGGCGGCTACGTGCTGCGTGGGAACGCTGTGGCTCTGGTGCAGAAGCAGCTCCTGAACACCATGGTCTTGTACGACCCCAAGAAGAACCTCGCAGTCACTACACTATGGGATGAAGTGCAGAGAGATGTAATATATCTATTTCATCTATTTGTATACTAACCGTAACATAATTTCACATGGAATGTCTTGACTTTAGTACAGCAGCAGCTGCTAAACACCATGATCTTCTACGACCCCAAGAAGAAGCAAGAACGTGGGACGAAGTGCAGAGAGATGTAGTGTCTATATAATTTTATTACACTAACTCTGCTGTTGCTTTTTCCGCGTATAGCCTTTTAATGGGAGTTTCTGGTAATAAATCAATTATTTTAAATAAATAAATAAATCATTTATTGTGTAATACACAGTAAGGGTTGTTTACATTAATGGTTATATCAGTGTATTGCCATTATTATGGCATGCAACAATAAAATTGAAAAATACATTTAGCTATAATAATTATCGGGGTTAAAGTATGAAATTGCCGATTTGTACTTAAAAATAAAAATTCGTTTTTTTTAAATTTAACAAATTTATTAAATCAAAATAATTACCATTATTATCTATACATTGCTGCCATCTAATAGCAAGCTCATTTATGCCTTTGCGATAGAACTCTGGTGATCTAGATTCGACAAACTGTGTGAAAGCATTTTGCACTGCCTCCTGAGAAGAAAACTTTTTATCACGTAGAAAATTGTCCAAATCACGAAAAAAATGGTAGTCCGTTGGATCAAGGTCTGGTAAATATGGAGGGTGACGAATGGTTTCTAATTGCAGTTCCTGTAGAGTTAAAACGGTTTCTCGTGCTGTATGAGGTCTCGCGTTATCATGGAGCAATAATGGTGAAGATCGATTCATAAGTCGGGGCTGTTTCACTGCTAGTTTCGCTATCATTGTTCGGAGTTCGGCGCAGTAGACATCTGCCGTTATTGCTTGACCAGATCGGAGAAAGCTATAGTGAATAACACCACGCTGAGACCACCAAACAGTTACCATTACCTTTTTATTGGTAAGCTTAGCTTTAGGACACTGTTGCGGCTTTTGACCTGGGGTCAGCCATTGCATTTTCCGCTTACGATTATCGTAAAGAATCCATATTTCATCACATGTCACAATTCGATCCAATATTCCTTCATTTCTGTATCGATTCAACAAGGCAACGCAAGTTTCAACAAGCGTTTCTTTCTGCAGATCAGTCAAATTATGAGGCACCCATTTTTCATATTTTTTTTATTTTATTGATTTGACGCAAATGAGTCAATATTGTTGGTAAAGTAGCGTTAAACCATGCCGCTAATTCCGGGGTAGTTTCCCTCGGATCGGCTTCCACCATCTCTTTCAAATTATTGTTATTCATCTGTGTGGGCGGTCTTACACGTGGTTCGTTCTTCAAATCGAAGTTTCCATCACGAACGCGTTTAGACCAAAATCGCACAGTACGTTCATTAGCAGTCTCCTCTCCAAACGCAACATTAATATTGCGAGCTGCTTCTGCCGCGTTAGTTCCGCGTCGGAACTCGTATTCAAAAATCACACGAATTTTCAAAGTATCCATCTTTATTGTCTAAACTGAATAAAAAAAACAATTGAAAGTTGATAATCGAATGTTGCACATTTTTTAAAAGAAGAACTACACATGAAAAAAGTTTCACTTTAAAATCTTAAACCATGAAGGTTCTATGTCAATTCGAAGTACCTATTACAATAAAACGGCAATTTCATTCTTTAACCCCTATTATTATCAATTAGACGAGCTTGCAATTTATATCAATTTACATTTTTCATGAGAGATGTCAGATTGAACAAATACCATAATACCATATCTTAATAAGGAGCCAACATAACCATGGTAAGCTTGAATGGCTATTTCAGTGCTAGTTATTTTTGTCAACTTTCTTAAGGCATAAGCAAATGGATTATTTTTTTTGCACAGTTTATTTATATGTTCTATCAAATTAAAATTATCATCTAACACTATGCCCAAAAATGTAGCCGTTGAATCTTGAGCGATAGTTTCATTTTCATATTTTATATCTAATATTTGAGTTTATAACGACTGTAAAAAATTATTATAAATTATTATATATTCTATCTCTGTAAAAAATTATATCCAGATGCACATAAATGTGAATCATACCCTATTTTGGTTTGCATGTATCCTTTTAAAAAAATTCCATGAATCCATCATTGAATGCCTATTTTTATTATCTAGATTAGGGCCAAGTCTATTCCTTAATAAAGACATTCTACGCTGGTTAGCGGAATTAGTGTGATAGTGTGTTACCTACTGTAATGACCACTACAATACGTTAATGTTTAAAATCATGGCTTGACAATATACTACTACATTTTATATGATTTATAGGCTAAATATACAATAACAGATATGTCAAGAAAATACTTGAAAAAATAAACTTTTATTTGTCACCCAAAAAATGTTTCACAATTGTGTAAATTTCAAGAAGTGATTTATTTAGCTGTTTAATGTTCCAGTTCTCGTGCTGCGGTGTGATTGGCCCCAACGACTGGCTGACCCCGCTGGGCACCAACCAGTCGGGGGGCGTCCCCGTGAGCTGCTGCGAACACGTGTGGGGGACCATCACTACTTTCACGTGTAACACCACTGATGCTTTCTCACAAGGGTGTGGAGATGCGTTTGGTAGTTGGGTGCAGAAACACGTTGGCGCTATTGGGGTATCGGGCATTGTTCTAGTGTTAATGCAGGTAATTAATTAATTAATGCAGGTATTTGATTTATCTTGTTGACAGCGTCGTTAGCTAGTTCAGGTACAGATAATGGCATGTTCCTACCCATCGTCCTTTGCAAGACAAGAAACTTGTGTAAGAATTGAAAAATACACGATCTCAAGTCAGAAAAGAAAAAAGTATTTGGGATTTTCTTCTTGGAGATGTTACAAATATCCTTTGTTGTAGAAGGCATGTCAGGCCGTAGATACTGTCCTATATCTCGGAATATCGCGGAAAGTCGACCGTGTTATTGCAGCCTTTCTCTTGCAGAGTACGTGACCCCAGTTGTGTTAGTATGCCGTCTCATTGCACTACGAGGTGTCACACACACACTAGCATTTGACCCGCAGGTCGTTAATGGAAAACTATTGAGTAAACATAGAGCGATATTCCGAAGCAATGTGATGTATTACCATCATCTTAACAAGTCCAGGCTAAGAATTTATACTGAGAATATCTTGGAAGATAAGTAACTTAATATTTCATAGTAAAGATGAATTTTATATATTTTTCAGGCGCTAGCAGTAGCAGGCGCGGTCTGGTTAGCGAATTTAACGAGGCAAGATCGGGAGTTCCCTTGATATCTATAATTAAATTAGATTATTTCTGTTAATTATTTAATAAACGTATTATAAATGTGAAAGTTTTTTTTATTGTTGAATGAAATTTGGAATAGAAACAAAGTATACTTTACCCTAGGGAATAGAAACTAAGATCTAAATTAACAAATAGACTACACTGGGTCATAGATTCCAGGATCCAGTGTATAGTCAGTTCGCGAGAAAGTGAAAATTAATTTCGGGAGAAAAATAGCCATAACCCAACCAAACAGCTTTTGATAATTAAATGTTCCAGGGTGCAAACAAAGAACCTGTTAGTAGAAAAGTTTAAAACAAGAAGGCTAAATATTATATGTTTGCGACATATGAATTGTACATAGACATTCATTATCTGATAGAAGCAGGCGCTACTTGGCGTAAGTTTATAACGTATAGATAATAAAAAAAAGTTGAGAGGTGTCAAGGGACACCCGGATGGAACGAAATTCCTTTCGATTAATTAGTGAAGGAATTGTAATAAAATTTTATTTTTTTAAGTAATAATAATATTTGTTGTTGTACACCGAAACACCAGAGGGCGCCACGAGAGCGCGAGACAGCATACAGCGCGGGCGACCCCGCCGCCCACGCGCACACACATCAAAGGCGGCGGCAAGATCCTTTGATCAAAAAGTGTCGTGACAACTTTTCGTACGAATTTTTTCCGTCTAGCCCCCTTTCACAACGCGCGATAAGGAACTTCGTCCCAAAAATTTTTTTATTTTGCAATTTTTCGTGAAAAACTGACTAATCCAAGCGACAAAACCACCCAGATCAGACAGAAAACCTTCTACAGCACGTACGTTTCACTCCGAAACCAGACTCGACTCTACAATGTGCAATAGCAGTCGCACATTATAGAGTCAACTCAATCTACACTAATATTATAAAGAGGAAAGATTTGTATTTTTGTATGTAACGAATAAACTAAAAAAGTACTGGACCTATTTTAATATTTTTTTTTCATTAGAAAGTTGCATTATCACTAAGTAACATAGGCTATATTTTATATTTGTATTGTATATATTACCCGAGTTATCACAGTTTTTGTCGCGCGAGTCGGACCGTGAAATTTATTAAATTGGCGTAAATCGCATGCGCTGTCTTACCTATTGGATATAATTGATAACATTGTATGAAAACTTTATGCATCTTAAAAAGTTCTACAAAAAAGTCCACGATAGCATATATCTATCTATACTAATATTATAAAGAGATAAAGTTTGTAAATAAAGTTCTGTCGGGGCTAATCTTCGGAACTACTGATCCGATTTTAAAAATTCTTTCACCAGTAGAATGCTACGTTATCTGTGAGTGTTATAGGCTATATTTTATATTTGTATTGTATATATTACCCGAGTTATCACAGTTATTGTTGCGCGAGTCGGACCGTGAAATTTATTAAATTTAGCGCTGTCTTACCTATTGGATATAATTGAAAACATTGTATGAAAACTTTATGCATCTTAAAAAGTTCTACAAAAAAGTCCGCGATATCATATATCTATCTTTTATATTTTGGCAGAGATATAACTTTTTGTGTTTTAAAAAATCTTTAAATTCATATGCTTACGTTTACGTCATTATTTATACAAGTAAACTTCAATCCTTATTAAAATATATTATTTATTAATCACAAGGATATTATAGAGATAAGATTTGCCTCGTACAGTATGTTAATTAATTATATAGTTTCGGAGATGTTACAAAATTTCTAAAAAGCGCGACTCTGTAATAAAACATTTTATTATGAAGCTAGACTCAAATGTGATCATTTATAAATTTTTATCCAAATAAATAATTTAGTATTCAAGACTGTCTCAATACCTGATGATTACTTTATGAATAATTGAAATCGGACATTCCATTCAAAAGATATCATGAAATTGTAGTACTGTTTCGTATTTCCCGGCCATCCACGAAAAGTTTAAAGAAGATTCAATATTTTTCCTAAAAAAGAAAATCTTGGAACGTTTATTCATGGTCGTTTTAATTAGCATGCTTATAACTTAAATATCTATACCTATTTATGTCCACCCGTGCGAAGCCCAGCAGCGAAGTATCTAATATATAAAATTTCCCTGTCACAATGTTAGTTACCGTACTCCTCCGAAAAGGCTTTACCGATTTTTACCAAATTTTGTATGCGTATTCAGCAGGTCTGAGAATCGGCTACTATCTAATTTTCATCTAAATTTTTTTTAAATTTTTAATGCAAGACAACGTTTGGGTCAGCTAGCAATAATATATATATATATATATATATATATATATATATATATATATATATATATATATATATATATAAGTATTTACTGCTAATGTAGGAAACATTCAGGCAAACAGCTAAAAACATAGCTATAAAAAAAATATTTTTCAAATAAGCCTCGTATATATATAAGCCGGCGTATAAGCCATAAGGCTTCGTGTGGTAATAAATTTCGTGTAAATGGCGCGATGACGTCATAAACTCAAGGCTGAGCCATGAACTATAGCACTAGCTACACTAGCACTATATAACTAGAGCACTTCCATACGCGGCTCACTAATTGGCTAAAGAAAAATCGAGTTATTTTCATTCAACTACAGTCGTAGAAGTGAGGTCGACATACGCGGCAGCGAATCTGTAATAATACAATTATAATAAGTTTAGCTTTCAAATATTATTATGATTTAACAAATAAAAACAATTGTGCATATACATAGAGCGTTCAACCCATGTTAAACCGATGCTAATGTTTTGCGAATGTGTGTAATAGACTTACAAAAATAGAGCTCTGGTTCCAATAGATGGCGTTGTTGTCGAAAATATTTTTTGTATCTATTTCGAGATTTGTGGAAGGACTACGTCACTAATGTCCTGAAAAAAAAATCCTTCAATGAATCCTTGATAGTATTATAATTATTTCTGAAATTGCGTGCATCTATGTTTAATATAGGTACTTATGTCTATGATTGCGAGGGATTAATCTATCTACGTTTGCAGTAAATGAAACTTTAGATACGAGTTGAAAATAACTTAGTTTAGTAAACATTAGCATACAAAATTTCCATCAATATCGGTGTGGCTGTTTTGAAGCAGTGCGCTTACATTCATTCGAAAACGTATTTTTATTAAAGTGTTCCTAGTCTAGGTATGAATTGTATGGAACTAATCAAATTATTTTTTTGTCATTTTCTTTTAATTTATAATTCTTTATATTGTTTCCTAGTCTTGTTTATCTAAATATAGGTAGGTGTAAAAGTGTATGAATACCTCAATAGAAGTAAATGCATACTGCTTTCTGTTTACAGTGCATACCAAAGAGTGTTTACTAGTGAATAAGTGGCTTTACCTTATCAATCGTTGATAACGGTCTGAAAAATACCGCAGAAGTATTACCGCTTCAGTCTTTTGTTGACTGTCATTGTGCGAAGGTGTTGACCAAGTGACTCAAAGTTTATTAGATTATTCAGTCTTGCAATAGTGGTTTGAAATGGCGCGGAACAACCTGGAATTGGGTATGCGGTGCATAAAATACATGCTACTTTGTGTCACGGCCATATTTGTGGTAAGTTTATATTTTGAATTGCGACATATTTCACGTTCTTATCTAATGTGTCGCGGTATGTACCTGTGTAGATTACAATAACCTGTATATGGGTATATACTATATACGTACTGACTGTATTGATACATATTTTATTGGTGACAAGTTAAGGTAAGACCACACCAACACAGGTTTCTTTCACAGTTAAATAAATGCGTACCTCGATCACGAGACGTGTTTCAGATTTGATGTGTTGACTTAGCGCTTATATTACATTTGATTCACACAGTCCTGCGTTCTATGTTTAAATTAGCTTTGAGCTTTATCTTAAACGAACAAAGATTTTTGGTAACTCTCTGTTATCATTTGCATCGTAAGAACTGATCTAAATCTGAATCAGAATTTAGTAAACTCTGCTCCTAATATACTTCTATGCGTCAAATCACTACTTCTGTGCAAGTATTAAAATCTTAACCACCAAACAGGAGTTAAATCTCCTCATCCCCTCTACCACTTTAAACCGAGCAGAGCCCTTAAAGATAAACACTTCTATTCGCTCTTGTCAGGTTTAAAATTAGAAGCACTGTATCACCAAATTACTTAGTGTTCCTATCCACTGCAATAGTCAGAGAAATCAAAGAAATATAATGCTTCTTCAAGGATATCGCAGATCTAACTTGAGTTCAAAATCCCTTCATTTACCTACCCTCATGTGGGTCGTCGTGTAAACTAAATTGTTACATGATGATAAGAAATACTTTATTTGCAATGCCATCTATCCGAACTGCCTTTTTAAACGTTACGTAACAGATATTTGGACACGGGACGCTGAAGTAGACACCTACTCGTAGGACGAGTCACTGTGGCACTCGCCTAAGGAAAATGCATTTTTAATTATTATCAGTTGAGTAGATACCTATACTTTTTTCTTGTTTACATTATATCTGAAGGTTGCCACAATTTAGCGACCTTTATTAAAACACAATATCCAACGAGGTAGATAATTATTATTATTGCTACGAGTACCCTAATTGAATTATCATACCCTATTGGCAAAGTATTGCGATTTTTCCTTGGCAAGAATATTTACTTTTGAGCTGTGGATTTCAGTGAAAATTGTTGAAGATTTGGTACCTACCTAATTATATTCAAATTGAACGTATAAATTGAGTCGTTTTAGTAGATACCTATGGAAGTTTGTCATCGCATTCTGTTAAAGACGTAACACAATTTACGTTACAGTACGAAGCGAAGCGCTGATGAGTTATTGCCTACTGTTTAGAGGCGTAATATGTATCATGTTATCCAATATAATATTTATCCATTGAAGTTCTGCCAAGAAATATAAATTTATATTACGTTATAAAGAAGCAATGTAAAGAGCGTATAATGAAATACCTTCAATACATTGTCAAATCACTTGAATACATTGTCGTATTAACTAAACTAACTAAACCACGAATTCGCTGTATTTAATGTTCCAAATATAGATTTTAGACTGTGACTAATACAGAAAACAAAATGTCTTTATTCATTAATCTGTGACGTCATCGATATGAGTTCGTTTTCCTATTTGATAAATGGACCATGTTCTGATAGTATTCGATAAGCGTTGACAAGATTAGTACATAGTTATCTGTTTATACATATTCTGTCCAAGCCCTGGAAATAGAAACTTACCACAGGATATGTAGACCTTCTGATCCAACAAAAAAAGGAGTATTTACTTATCTACTACTAAAGGTTCTTTGAATCTATTCAAGAGCCTTTAGACATCATAATATAACGATTCGGAACTGTAAGTCATATATAATAGGTAAAAATCTAGTTTTAGATGAAATACCTAAACTAAAATAAAACAGCTCCTTAAAGGTAAATATAATCTAATCTAAGCACTGTCATTAACCGTTAAAATTGCGCTTTAGCCTGCTTGAGTAGTGAGTTTTACCAGTTCACCGAGTTTACAGAGTTACCCATTACCATCAAATTAAAATAATAAAGCTCTTAGACGGTAAGATTATAGGTAAGGATACCATCTCTAAAATTTTTAAAACAGGACAAGACGCGTGAAAATCCCGGATTTTAAAGTCCGAAAGCCGGACATGTCAACAAGATCTTTTAAACATATTCAATGTAATAAAAAATAGTTGAAAATGTCATAAATCACCATTTTTTTTTGGAACAGTGAATATACTTGGTTCATCGGTTGATCGTGGTGAGGTGCGAGCATAGTGCGTGTCTCGCGGGCGGCTCGATTTTTTTTATTTCTTTATTTTTTAAAACCCGGTCTACAAATGAAACCTTCCCCGGACGCTCCCCGGATGTCCTCTAAACTAGGACAAATCCGGGGAAACCCGGACGGATGGCAACCCTAATTGTAGGTAGTAAAGTGGAGCTACTATGCCCCAAAAAGTTATGATATCATTTACTACCATGACATTTTAAATCAAAATATAACAAATTTTGATTTAAAATGGTGGCATAACTAAACTTTATGTTTATAAAAGTTAAACGAGTTATAAGATACGCGATATACCATGAAGTTATCTTGGTATACGATTGCTTAGAATTCTTTAGGTTGTAAGAATTAGGAAGAACAAATTGCAAAAAGGGCATTGGGCAAAAAAGATCAAAATGGTTTTTACGAGTCGCAGGGACATCAATAACATATACTTCGGTAATACTAAAACGTTCTGTTTACTTTGAAAAAGTGACATAAAATAATACACGAGAACTGGACGAGGGCGAACAAAATCGATATGAATACGTCAGGTAAGGTTAACCACAGTCGTCTGTCCTTGTAATAGCCGCCAAGGTCGTGAACACTTGGCGCAAGCTATTAGCGTGTTATTGGCTTCATGATCGAAGTGAAAGTCAACGGCAGAATATTGCTTATTTAATTAAGTTTATGGAAATTAAAGACAATACCTACCTCCTCCAAAAGGACCACTTCTTCTAACTGAAAAAAAGTCGTCAGTTCAGACATGATGACATTAGATTAATCTACTATTATTTTAATGGTTATAACGTAAATTTCTAAAACTTGCTTTACGCACTCCCAGTTTTCATTGGCTAAAGGAAAAAGAGTGTCTAGGTCATTTAAAAAATAGACACAGCTAATATTTTTTACATAAAAATTGATTTTGTCTATTTACTTATTTTACCTATCGTTTTACATTCTTTCTAATAAATCTTATGGGTACTTTACAGGCGTAACACCTACGTACCTACGCCTCAAGTTTAAAATCATAGAGCGATACTTTGTACGCATTATTTGCATGACCATACATAACAAAGTGTGCTTCTGTTTATTACCATCAAGACGACCTAATGGTCGTCGTAATAAATATAATTGTTTGGTTAAAAATCAATAAAAAAGAACTTCTAGTCCTACACTCTACTCAAGTTCCTTGATATTACTCATAACACTGTTTATATATACTTCTGATTCGAACACCTTGTTTATACTTTTGATTCCAGCTAACTTCAGCATTGATAATCTCGGTGGGCACAACGATATACGCGATCTACTACGATGTGTCGTTCTTCCTGGACTCGCAGCTGTTCTCGCCGGCTACATTCATCATTGCCATCGGCATCATCATGCTGTTTGTGTCGCTGTTTGGCTGCATCGGCGCATTGAAAGAGAGCACCTGCTTGGTCAATATTGTAAGTGAGATCCAGATCTTTTGCAGACCGAACAGTCAGGACGTGGATAGCACAAACTTTTTTTCAATTCATTAATATTTCAAAGTAATGGTACGTATAATTTAGCTATACTGCCTGCTTAAGTATATCAATATTTAAAACTAAAAAATAATAGGTATTTTTTTAAGAATCAGTTGCCGTGCCGTTGTTAAGATTTTTTTTTGTATTTACGCGGAAATGTAATTAACAAAAGTGTTTATAAAGAAAGCAATCGATCCTTCAGGCGATGTTGAAAGCTGTTTAGTTTTTTATATTTTTTTTGCTTTAATTTTCAGTTTGCAGTGATCTTGAGTATTGTGCTAGTGATGGAGCTCTCGGCGGCCATCGCAGCGTACGTGCTGCGTGCGCAGGTGGCTGACATGCTGGACCAGAACCTGCGCAACACCATGCCTTACTACTACACCGAAGCTGAAGTGGAAGACGGATTTGACTTCATTCAGTCCAGGGTGTGTATTCTTTCGTCCTGAAAAGGTGCAAAAAGGGGCAGGAGGAGTAATTCTTTATTTTTGAGGTCGATGACGTTTGGCGACTTTAATTAATGAAAAACAAAAGCAGAAGTAAAACAAGATTGATGGCATTACATAGCTAGTAGGTAGTCAATAAATAAAAATAATAATGAATGAAAAAATAGATGAGCATTGGAAGCCTTTGGAGTTAGGCACAGCAATTAGTCGCTATCGCCAATTTTATATGGATAGAGTAATTCGGAAATCCAAAAAGACCTTTTTGTAGTTGTGGAAAAAATACAGTGACGTTAAAGTTAGGAAACATAAAACTTTTTTATAACAGTTTGGCCATTGTCAATTTGCTTTTAAAAAATAACTTATAAAATTCCAGCTGAACTGCTGCGGCGTGGACAGCTACCTGGACTGGGGAGAAGTGCCGTCCAACGGTCACGCCGGTATCGCCGTGTCCAACATCACAGTGCCGTACTCTTGCTGCGCGCAGACCAGCTCCCAGCTGGTAGGTGACACCGAGGTGCAAGAGTGCCTCAAGCTGTACGCCAACGGCTGCCTCCCGCGGATCACCTTCCTGATCTATCAGAGCGCGGGGCTTATTGGCGCTGGTGCTTTGACTATCGCTTTCATACAGGTAATTCAATATCAGCTTACTTTGGCACATAACTCCTTTCTCGAGGATTGTTTAAGGAAATAATCAATGTTTAAGTATTAAAAGGGTAGGGAAATAGGGAAAAGAAGGAATATTTTTCATTGTCTGAGTTGTGAACTATTAAAATCATCAAAAACAGGCGGCGGACAAATTATTCTTCAAATTCAAATTCAAATTCAAAATCATTTATTTCAAGTAGGCTTATTACAAGCACTTTTGAAACGTCAAATTGGACTATTTGTAGTGACTCTACCACCGGCTCGGAAGGCAGGCCCTGTTGAGAAGAGCCGGCAAGAAACTCAACAGTTGCTCTTTTTATAATATTATCAATTTTACAATATTAAGTGTGTTGTTACATAGAGTTATTTATTTTACTTCCTGTGTGAAGTTGAAAGCCTATCCAATTGGATTTGAACATCTTTGTCATTTAAAAATTCATCGATAGTATAATAACCCTGACTCAGTAAGTGAGTTTTAATACATTGTTTAAACTTATGCAATGGCAGATCTAAAACTGAATTGGGCATCTTGTTGTAGAAGAGTACACCCAATCCTACGAAAGATTTTTGTACTTTTCGGAGGCGATAAGCTGATATGACTAACTTATGTCCATTTCTAGGAAGACGGTCGTTTAAATCCTTTTTCTGTTTATACATATTTATATTTTGTTTAACATAAACTAGGTTATTGAATATGTATTGACAGGCTACTGTAAGAATTCCTATTTCTTTAAATTTGACTCGAAGGGACTCGCGTGGTTTAAGTTTATAAATCGACCGAATTGCTCGTTTCTGAAGTATAAAGACAGAATTTATGTCAGCAGCCTTTCCCCACAACAAGATGCCATAAGACATCACACTGTGGAAGTAAGCAAAATAAACCAGTCTAGCTGTTTCTACATCGGTAAACTGTCTTATTTTTCTCATTGCAAATGCTGCTGAGCTAAGTTTAGCTGTCAGTGACTCTATATGAGCGCTCCACTGAAGTTTACAGTCCAAGGTCACTCCTAGAAAGACTGTAGAACTCTCCATTCTTAGCGTTTCACCATTTATCATTAAAGACTTATTTATTTTTTTTACATTCGGTAAAGAAAACTCAACACATTTAGTTTTCTTTGCATTTAATAGTAAATTATTAGCAGTAAACCAATGCGACACATGCGATACAGCACGGTTTACATCGTCAAAGTCACTTTTATTTCTATCAGTTTTAAAAATTAAAGATGTGTCATCAGCAAACAGTACAATTTCACAAATGTCGCTAACATGGTATGGTAAATCATTTACTTTCATTTATCATTTCACTTCGAGTGTTTAGTTCATGGCATCGTGCTCTTTCAATTCATAATACCTAATTGATATTACATACGAAAATGCTACAAATTGCAATTTGTCCAGCCTGGAAGGCCTTACAGTCATTTCGCAAGATTTTTGCGGGGAAAAGCAAAAAAGTATTAATAATGATCTGATGATGATCTGAGAATGATCTGTTTAATTCGCAATTTTCAGATCATCGGCATAGTGTTCTCCTTCTCGCTGGCCGGTGCCATCCGCAAGGCGAAGAGCGATCGCGAGCGTCGCCGGTGGGAGATCCAAGAGCGCATGATCAACGCCTACACCTCTCTCAACCCGGAGAAGGAGCAGAAGCCAGTAGTTTACGTCCCGTTCCAAGGGCAAGCGATTGCGTAAAACTAGCTTATCTCTCGCCATTTTTAATCTAAGGACGCATTTTCATTGGTCGATTTCCAAAATGCATGCCACATGTAGAAAGTAGGTTTATGGGTCGCATTTTAAATGAGAGTTATTTCTAAAATGCATTCCCGTAATGTGTGTTAACTTTTCGTATACCTACAAGTACGTATTTCTATCGTTATTTTATGTTCGAGCTCATTGGATTTTACAACAAAAATCTATTTATATTACGTTGCACTATATGCAGGTAATTTCTAAAATGCATGCTAATGTTGGATGTTGTTGAATTTCGTAGAACGATACCTCGCCTTCAAGGGTAACCCTGACAACTGGCTAATAACTAGTCTTTAGCACACCTACTCTGCGCATAGGTTTCCAGAAATATTGACCAATGAAAATGCTCCCTAAAGTTAAGACCATTAATGATAGAATTATTAAATTATATTTGTAATCCATAAACACTTTACGGTCTTTAACACAGAACAATAACGAAATAACCCTATTTCGTGTGCTGTGCTTTTTTCTTACGAAATAATAAGTATTTATAGTATCTAGTTATATCTAAGAAATTGTAAAACAGATAAGTTTTGTGATAACAGTCTGTGTTGTGAAAAAATAAATAAATTAATTAATTATCGGTATCTAATTTTATTTAATAACCAGCCGCCCGCTATTTTTAATGCGTAATTGGCCAAACCTGAGCATAAAGCTCACCTAATGTTAAGTGATTATATGCTTCACATGTAGCTTAGTGGTAACTAATCTGGGGGTAGTATTAATAATATAATTAGTTGTGAGAGTAACGCCGATATCATAGCTACTACGCCTCAGTATGATAGACAAAGGGCAGCATTAAGCACTTTTAAAATCCGCTTAAAAATTAATAAAAAAATATTATATTATATTGTGTGGATAACACCATTCAAAAAAAAATTAGAACATTTCTTTGAATTGAAGAGCTACATTGTAATATGAGCGTTCGATAGTATTTATTAAAAGTTCAAACTATATGCTTGTGAAAATCAAACGTAATATCATGCATATAGCATACATAATTTCAGGACTGGCGGTACAGGATCCATGGTTCAGCGCTAGAACCCTCTGGCCGCGATAGCCAAAGAGACGTCGGTTCAAATCCTGTCGTCTCCGATATTTTTGTTATTACGATTATTATCAAAAAATATTTCCTAAAGTGTGGTTACCAATATCCAATAAAAATAAAGAACTTGTCAATAACAATGACCTTAAGTCTTAACTGATGTCTTTATTTACTTAATGTAGATAATAATGATGCTCGGTTCGGTTGTCTGCAGTGATTGTTTGTGTTATGCAAATGAATGTTTCCAACGTGGCAGGTATTACTACAGAATACATAATAGTACACAGTACCAATAACGCTAGTCGCATATTGCCTACGCGATAGAACAGAGTTCGAATTTATCAGAGAGAAAAATCCATAAAAAAATTCTTTCATGATTATCTGTTCTAACAGTCCAATACAGGTCTTCCTCCGGATACGAGTCCGTGTCCCTATGCTACGGAGTTTAGACGCACCACGCTGTCCACACGGGGCGGGTTTATATTTAGTATGTTTGTCTCTCAACAATCACTATCAGAAGTTATTGATAATGACCGGCGAAAGCTTATTGTGCACTGCATATTACATCGCTAGACTGTCAGTTTATACGGAGAATTTCATGAAAGCATAAAAACAGGGGCACAATGTACGAAGCTACTTATTTTGCTATCCACTGGACCTAGCAGTAGCAGCGAGTAAACAGTTTCTAAGACTTAGTGTAATGTTCAGCGATGTATGATTGTAATTAAAAGATGTATCATCATGGCTGCTTGCAGCGACCCCTCAAGAAGAGCTCGTGCTCATAAAATCTTATTGCGATAGGAGCGGAACGGGTTGCGGTATGAGAGGGAAAGCCACGCGTTAGTTTGTTAGAATTCACGATTAAAATCAATTAAAATCTGATTTATATTTATTTGAAACCTATATAGTGAATACATTCTGCTTATCATTAAAACAAAACGCGCATGCTCTAAGCCTGCCGTGATCAGCTGCCATAGCAACCAATGTGCTAACATCTTTACTTCGACATTATTACATTCCATCTATTTCTGATTTATTCAACCTTACTGATTTCAGTACACGTTAGATACTTCTGATGTATCTACCTATCGGATAATTCAGTCACGCGTGTATGGAAAATAACTTACTTATACTATTTTACTTATCAACAACAAGGTAGGTACATCCAATTACGTTTATACGCGACATCTTTTCAAATTTCTTCAGTGCCCGAAAACAAAAGCTTTCGAATAGTGCGTATTGTCAGTGATGACGTATAGATCTGAGACAATGGGCCTCATAACAAGCCTCAGAGTCACTCAGCGTACGATGTTCTAGTGAGGAGTAAGGAGATCCGCAGAAATACTTACTTATAACGAGGAGTGAATGCAATCAATGGCTAACTTATAGACAAAAAACAAAATTACTAAAATAATTTAATGAGTCGCAAACCTGAAATGGCAATGGACAGGACACATAGCTTAAAAAGCTGATGGTCATAGGGGTCGCGAGGTGTTGAAATGGCGGCCTCGCACTGGAAACCACATTGTTGTTTGACCCCCACTTGGTGGAATGCTGACATAAAGCGGGTTACGGGGAGCCGCTGGATGTAGTTGGCTCATGACCGTGTTGCATATGTCCAGTTGTGACATATGCAACACTAATAATGATAAATGATGAATTGCGTTTATTGAGTGAGAACATTATCATTATTTCGGTGAATCGAGGTATCGGTTTTGCTTACGTATCTCTAGAGTATCAGTATATGGGCATCAAAATAATCTATATACATATTGTATGTTCATTATGTATTTCAAGCTATACAGGCTGTCCCATAATTAATGAATCAAAAAATGGTAAATACTTCACCTAATCTATCTACGAGCTAAACTAATTTGACTAGGTTTAAAAATACTGTAGGGTGACCATTTAACGAAGTTTCAAATTTTCTCTGATTTAAATCAAAAAACCGTAGGGTGACCATTTAACGAAGTTTCAAATTTTCTCTGATGTAAATCAAAAAACCGTAGGGTGACCATGTAATGAAGTTTAAAAATTTCTCTGATCTAAATCACATTTCTCAATGCTGGAGTAGCTGTTATCAAGATTTGTAATATCCAGCATTTATCATGCTTCAGTAGGCGTAAATTTTAAAACTTTAAATTACATAAGTATGTATAGATAACTATAGAGATATATGAAAAGATATTGAAGAAAAAAGTAGGAATGTGCACACTTTTCAATTTTGTTTCATATTGAAAATTCAGCATCTCACATAGATTTTTGCTGGCAACTTTCTGACCACAAGGGAAGGACACATATTTTAAACAAATTTACAAATCTTCATTCCTTTTGAATTTGTTTTCCGAATGAAAGAAACAGTTTTCCTCCACCTTACGTTTTTTTTTCTAAAGACAAATAATACATTCTTTACAAAAATGGCATCGAGAGACGAATATCCTAGCATTCCATGGATTCACCGTGCGGGTGCCGGGTCCATCGTGTGGCTGAGAGAAAACTCCGAACAGAGACCGAGACTTGTGACACGGGGTGTAGGTTTAAGGGTACCCTTAGTGAATTAAATTGATGATTTAGTCCGTAATATTTAACGAAAATAAACCTTAAAATTTTTAATTACAACAGCACTAGGACAGAGAAAATTGAAAAATCCGTAAAATTACTAATAACTTGTAGTCGATAAAAAAGAAAAAAAAAACAAAAAAAAACTTGGTTTTTGACTCTACTGTTTTTTTTAAACTGGTCCAGTACCATTTTCGTTTGATCCATTAATTATGGGACATCCTGTATAAGCTTCCATCCATCCACTGATTGAGATCATTCTTTTCATCCAGATCCATTCGGCCGTTAGACTCAGAAATGTTGAAATTTGTTTGATGTTGATAAGTAAGAAAGTAAATATATAATCAAAGCGATGTATTCTAAGCGAGCTTTAATTTTAGAAGAGGCCATATAGTCTTAGCCAAGTTAGTTAATCTATACTAATATTATAAAGAGGTAAAGTTTGTATGTTTTTAAATAAAACTCTGTCGGGGCTAATCTTCGGAACTACTGATCCGATTTTAAAAATTCTTTCACCAGTAGAATGCTACGCTATCGGTGAGTGTTATAGGCTATATTTGTATTGTATATATTTTATATTTGTATTGTATATATTACCCAAGTTATCACAGTTTTTGTCGCGAGAGTCGAACCGTGAAATTTATTAAATTTAGCTTTATGCGCGTACGCTGCCTTAGATACTGGATATAATTGAAAACATTGTATAAAAACTTTATGCATCTTAAAAAGTTCTACAAAAAAGTCCGCGATAGCATATCTAAAAAGTTTTAAAAAGTCATTTAATTCATATGCTTAAGTTTACGTCATTATTTATAGAACTAAACTTAAATCCTTATCAAAATAAATCATTTAATAATCACAAGGATATTATAGAGATAAGATTTGCCTCTTATAGTATGTTAATTAGTTATATAGTTTCGGAGATATAACAAAATTTCTAACAAACATGACAATGCCGCAATATCGTCCAAAGTAAGTTGACCTCCTCCGTGTTATATTATACATACTGAATAGGGGTCACCATTTTGGTACTGATATTTTTTGAGAATTCGATCTTTGATCTTTTCTTTCAATTTATTTGGCATGGCAGACCATATTTATATAATATACGAAAAAGTTTGTTCGTTTGTTTAAACGGGCTAATCTATAGATCTGCATGTCGGATTGTAAATTATTTTGTTTATTATGAAAGTTAGACTCAAAAGTGAAATAGACTATTAAAAGCTATACACATCAGTTTGCCATAAATTAATATTAATGTACTGTAATATAGAACAATGTGTTACAAAAATGTCGATCTTTAGTACACGGGACGGGACGGAGGATATTGTTTCACGGGAAACTATAAAAAAATTAAATTTAGAGGGGTAGCGGGAAAACACCACACTTTATATGAAAGTCTGTCTTTAAAATTAAAAATTACCTAAGAGGTTTTCACGCGGACGAAGTCGCGGGCGACTACTAATCACAATATATTTTTGTTTAGTGCTTAAAGATCATCTATGTAATACGTATAATGCTATGTTGTACGTGGCTTTATACATTCAGACATAAAATAGGAAGATTATAAATAATTGTTATCAGTTAATTGATTAGTTACCTACCTACTTCCGAGAATTATGATTGTAGGTACGTAGTGACTCAATACTGTATATATGGTATTGTTTTTATAATTATTTAAAGCCTTTTTTCCCTTTTTAGGTTTACCAATAGTTTTCCAAATAATACATTTAATAAATACAAGATCTAGGAGTATTATGTTTAAATATAAAGTTAAAAGCAGGTACAGACCGCATGCGACTAATTAAACATTAATTGTATTTGCAATATTTACTAGGAATACATAAACAAGTAAATATTTAAACTACATACCACTAAATTCTAACTTAACAGATTTACATTACATTACTAAATTTTGGGAAAAAACCAATAAAAATACTTCTGCACTTAGCTTCTTTTATAATTTATAGCTTACATAGCCTCGGGATTAGCGATTCAACACTTTTAACTGTGGATCGATGAGAGAAAGACAGAAAAATATTCTTTAGTTTTCTTTCTTTAATCGTAGAAGCCTTGATTGATTTGATTTCTATTCGAGTGATTATTTGAGCTATTTCCCTAATGATATAAGGTAATATAAAAGTTGTTTGTTTATTCGTTTCTCAAGAGCTCACGCTCTAACTTCTCACCGGCCCCAATAAAACTGTAATCTAACCTTGACAACGTGTATCAATGTGATAGAAAAGCAAATAGGATACCAATAAAATACCAAAATTTCCGGGGGTTATACAAAACAATTGTTATTAGATAATTTAACCGGTAGACGCAGGTAAAGCCACAGGCAAAGTTAGTAGCACTATAAAAGGGTTCTTCCATCAAAACACAATGTATATACCGCTCTATAATCATTAACAACACGTCAATCGTTATCTATGAAAAAAAGTATTATCAGTGATATTTTGTGTATCGAAAACAGGTAGGTACATCATCAGTCAGTTTTCGAGACAATACCTTAGTTTCAACACGTCCAGTGTGAAGGTGTCGTGGAAAATGAAGTTCAATAAAACTGAAATGGAGTACAATATGAAATCTATAAGATTTCTGTTGCTGACCATCACAACAATGTTTATAGTAAGTATATGTACCTGTATGTATGCATATTTTACCATGTAATCTATCCATTGTTTATATCGTGTCTTATCTATGTGTCTCACTGTAGGACATAATTCACTTTAGATAAAAAGGGCGGAACAAAATTTTATTTATTTTGAATTAGCAGACGCCCTTGACTTATTCCGCGTGGTACAACGAAAGTCGACATTCTTTGTTAAATTATAGTTATTATATGAACCTTTATCTTAAATCACTGTGTATTGTTGAAAGTAGCATACACATCTTTTGTCTAGTTTAAAAGATTTAAGCGTAGAGACACCTGATTGAAACTTTTTATGTTGAGACAATTGTTTTATATATTTTTTTCATGTTACTAAACCATGCATTTATCTGAGTAACCAAAGCTGTATAAAACGTATTACTTAGAAAATATAAGTAACAAATTATTAGAACATTTTTCATTTTCACAAATTATTAAAACATTTTTCATAATACACTGGCGGACACAGCCAGTGTATTATGAAAAATGTTTAAATTAATTTTTAACTAAACACAATTTACCATCTAGCTATGTATCCGTTATTTATATTATATACTCGTATAATCATTGTAGGATATATATTTTCACTTAGATGTAAATAAAAAGGACGAGAATAATTTTCTTTAATTAAAATTTATTTAATTATTATTGGTCCATGTATTTATTTACTAAGCAAAGTTATTTAAATCGTGAAAATTTAGAAAATAAAAAATTTGAAGAGATCCTTCAATTTCCAGATACAAGAAAAATATACAGCAAGTGTGACTTTCTGATTAAAAAAGAATTATCAAAATTGAACAACTCTGTAAAAAGTTATGCGTGGTCATACATAAAAAAAAAATATAATAACAAAAATATTTTTTTTTTCGTCGGTTAAAAATACATGTTTAGCAAATTCCTTCTTATGTTTTTATCAAACTTTAACATACACTATTAAAACTTGCTTATACTTAGTACTAACAAACTAATACAATTAGACAAACTTACCCAAAAGCCATGTTTTGTTTCCTAGATAATCAAATTTTTATCATAATGTATTAATTATCGATAACATATATATAAAGGGTATTAACCAAAGCAAAGTTTTAAAGCAAGCACAAAACGTTACTTACAAGACATTGGTAAAGAAAAAGACGTCAGGACTTTCATTCTTTTCGAACTTTTCTGATATCTTCAATTTTACATAGGTATTATTTTAACAAAAAAAAGAAATAAATGTTATCCTGACCATCGCAGGTTTCGACATAACCACCTCAACCAGTTACCACCATTTTGAAAGACAGATCTCATCTCAAATATATAAATTTGAATATGTTGAGATAAATGACCTCACAAACGAAATATTTATATATCTCGAAATAAATTTTTATTTTCAGATAATCGGGGCTCTCATGATCGTGCTTGGATTCTCAGTGTACACCCATTATCACACGTTCTCGTTCTTTGCCGACAGCGCCAAAAGCGGGAGATTATTCTCTCCTTCCTTACTATGTATTCTACTTGGCATGTTCCTTCTCATTGTCACAATGTTTGGATTCTTCGGCAGTTTGAAACAGAGCACTTGTATGGTCAATTTGGTACGTAGACAATGCTATAACTTTTAAAAACTAGCTAGGAGAGATAGCTAGCTTATATTGCCGCCGCATTTGGGCACACTAACAACCATTCAGCCTAGTAAATTAAATCTTCATTAACTTTATGAGTATTTGTTTGTTGTTGAAATGCTAAAGTTCAAATTAAAATTACTTTTTATACTGACACAGTTATAACGCCTAACGTTTTACATTTTTGTTTATGTTTATATATTCTTGATTTAAATATGTCATAGACAAAGAAATAGTAAAGTAATGCAATTTCTTGTTTCAGTATGCACTAATTTTGACAATAATGCTCATCCTAAAGCTAGTGGTGATCATACTAGCGTTTACACTTGACCAGGCGACAATACGATCCATCATGTACATACCAATATCACAATACGCATACGATCCAGAAATCGAAATGGAAATCGACCAGCTACAATTTTCCGTAAGGATTTTTAATTTTTCTTTTCCTAATTTATTCGAATTCCTTTTTCATAAAAAGCCACTTCTAAGATCAGCGATCGTTTTGGCAACTTGAATTCTTGAATAATTATGCACACGAAGTTAATGCCTCTTTGGCACAATATGGAATGCCTTGCTTAGTGATGGGGATAATTATATTGTTTATTACCTATTAGATATTCGTAGCTATTTAGGTTTACCAGACTTTCGTCAGTGTTTTGGCGTTTCACTAAAAAAGAAAATATAGACAAGAAATAACTAAAAAGTAAAAAAAAACCAAATGTACAATTCTGTATATATATTATCACATTACATTACTACAATAAGGTTCTTGGCAGGACAGTTTGTCGAGTCAACTAGTAAATATTTTAATAAACTGCGTTTAAGTGTTTACTTCTCCTTAAATGTTTCAGCTGCACTGCTGTGGTAGAGACTCGTTGTTTGACTACAATGAGGTGGTCTTTACAAGTAACCACTCTACAACAATTGTCACTACCTCCAATCAGGGAGAGATTGTTAATGTTATTGTACCTGAATCCTGTTGCACGACACCAGGTGTAGAGCTTTGCCCTAGAGTAAGGGAACGCGGTTGCAAGGATGCACTGGTCAATCTGTTTTCACAGAACGCAACAGTGATCGGCGTTATGGGAGTTTCTGTTATGTTTATACAGGTAATATATTAGATAATTATTTTCTAGACTATCGACGACTAAGTATATACTAGCCGACTGATCTTTCTAATGGTTAACTAGTTTGGGTTAGGTAAGGGTAATAAAATGATCTAGCATTTAAACTTAGATTAAAGTCTGGGAGGTCAAGGGTTTAATCAATCCACTCTTGGAAGCTTTTGGTTTAGTTGGGAAAGAAAATAATGAGGTCCAGGCATGGAGGTTCGGAGAAGCGCTATTCGGTTCGTATTATTTGTCTGTGTGAGTTTCAATTTCGTCTAGTTCTCTTTCATCAGTATGATGTAAGACAGAGATAAATAAAGACGAATTCAAGGCTCACATTCAAGTTCACAAACAACAAGTCAACAAAATAAGGTAAAAGGGTGTTTCTTTCACTTGATTTATCTATTGATATTGCGTCTCGTTGGACAATGAGTGTGATGGACTAGAGCGTAGAGTGTCTGCGCCCAGATTTTTGTACTTAAACATCTCCTGCATGTATGGAAAGTCCTAATGAAGTAGTTGGTCAACTGTTGGATATGCCCAAGAGGTTGAAGCATTACACTCATAATAAGCAACTGTAATATTGTGTGGCACAATAATATTGATATGAAGGTTTTTTATGCATTTCATTTAATCGAACATTGCAAAATTGTTAATTGACAATTGTATTTCTCTACAGCTGCTAGGTGTCATATTCGCGTTACTGCTGGCCAGATGCATCCGTAAAGTAAAAAGCGAGAGGGGTTTAATGTCGTGGCGAATCAAGGAACAGATGATAATGGCCCGTGAAGACGCCAAAAAGCAAGACAACAACACCAATAATATAGACGACAGTGTTTATATACCACCACATGAGTCTAGCACAGCCTAAACTCATTAGACGGAGAGCCTGTGTTTGCCCGATATTCTTCATTTTATAAAAACTGACATTTAGAGTTGACTTTTGAATTTGTCTATATTCCTACCTTAGACAGGTAGACAACTACGGAGTTTTGATTATAATCATTTTTAAAGGGACAATTGGGTATTTGACTTAATTAATTTCATTACTTTATTATAAACTAAGATGAAAATAATAACGTATGCTGCAAAAATTATAAAAATCCGATAAAGATCTGCAAAGTTACAGCCACGTAAATGTTGAGAGAAGGGGTCTTCTGTCCTTTTCTCACAAAATGAATATTTGTACTAAACTACTATGGCGATACTGTGGTGTGACGTCACATCACAGTATGGCTGTCTCTGTCTAATCAGACATATTCAAATGCTTTTAACTTTTTATTTATTTGATGAGATGTATAATGTAATATGAGAAAGCAGGTGATTAGTCACCAGACATTAAGAAGATCTTTCGTCATATAAATGGTAAATCCTTGAGGAGACAAAGGCCCAAGCTCTATAAGTGTCTACCGTACTCTCTATTGGTACGAGTAAGAGTAAAGGCTGACATACTTTCAGCTTTTATATTGTGTGTGGCGATCATAGGCTGTTAGAAATCTGTCAATACATTTAGCCCACGTCTGGCCGTATAAAATAAATGTGGTAATTTAGCGCTCTTATTTAATGATACATAAATCACAATACTTTATTAAGCCCAAATTTTCGGGTACCATGGCGCGGTGGTATGAGCAGTAGATTTATAAAAGGTGAGGTTCTGGGTTCGATTCCTGGAAGGCCTAATAGAATTTTCTTAGTTGGTTCAGTTATTTCTATGGTCAGGAGCCGCTCCGTAATAGATCTACGGAACATCATAATTGCATATGTTTATAGAACTACTTACTCGTACCTAGTACATACCATATCTGGCTATAAATAATAAAAATAATACTATATCTTGCTAATTTTTATGCAACTGCGATGCAAATATCGATATGTCAAGATTATCTATTTGCTCCATTTGGCATAAGTAGGTATCTACAAGTATCTTACAACATAAATCATGTAAATTATTCTTAATAAATATATATTTATGTGTGAATACAGAGTTTTATTTAAATGTTTCAGCGCGAAAAAAGCCTTAAGTAGTTTATATTATGAAGAAAAATCATTTATTTATAGATAGAGATCTATTCTCTATAAGGGCCACCTATATAAATATGCTTGGCTAGTGCGATTAGAATTGCTTTCTGTTTTGCCAACACTAAAACAGTAAAAGAAATAAAAATGAGAAAATCTAAAAAATATGGTTAAATTAATTGGCTCTGCTATTACATCATAATAAATAAAATGAACTTAAAAATTTTGGCACTTTTAAAAGAAAGAGAAAGGACATAGTTTGCTTTTTGTCGAGCTATCAGGGAGTCGCGGGCGTCACCTAATAATTAATAAAAATGTCGTCTTGTGTTAATAAAAATCCAGAGCCGTTTGTTTCTATACGTCTATGTAAGACATTAATTTAATAGTATTATCGACATGATAAACAACAATTCAAATATAAAATCAATATTATTATTATTTGCATATAATAGATATCTACCGCTAAGTCCAGTAAGTACATAAGAAAGGAAATAGCACCAATCGTTATCTCTTATCGAAATTATCAGCGTTGTTTTCTGTACGTCAGAACATTTTCAGTTTTTGGGAGAGAATACTGCACGTCAGTGGTATACAAGTATAACGAACAGTGTTCAAAATGAAGATTTATAAATTTAAAGCTGAATTCAACTTGAAAACAATGAGATATTTGTTGTTGATGATAACAACGAAGTTTATCGTAAGTACAAAATTTGTTGTAATCCAGCTCGTAGTTACTAATATATTGTGTAATAATAATAGGATTCTTTGTGTTATTTAATTAATATTTACTGAAAATGTAAAGCTTTATTTGTCCACTACAATGAGAAACAAACACACAAGAAAATAATAAAAATTATATATACTTATTTGATTTGACGACCTCCGTGGCGCAGTGGTATGCGCGGTGGATTTATATGACGGAGGTCCTAGGTTCGATTCCCGACGGGGCAGATTAAGATTTTTCTAAATTTGTCTTGGTCTGCCTGGTGGGAGGCTATCGCCGTGGCTAGTTATCACCCTACCGACAAAGACGTATCGCCAAGCGATTTAGCGTTCCGGTACGATATCGTGTAGAAACCGAAAGGGGTGTGGATTTTCGTCCCACTCCTAACAAGTTAGCCCGCTTTCATCTTAGACTGCATCATCACTTAACATCAGGTGTGATAGCAGTCAAGGGCCAACTTGTCGATAAAAAAAAAAGATTTGATGGTACAATACAATAGGCAGCCTTACCGCTTCGAAGCGAATTCTAGCAGGCAAGGCAAACGTATGTCACCAGTAGGAATATGCGTAATTTTCTTGTTTATTTTTCTTTGTTATTTTTCCGACTAATTAAAATTGATTAAAATTCATAGTCAAGTCATCTTCAAGTCTATGGATTTAAATCCAAAAACCTTTGTTGACCCGGATGTTTCTTTAAGGGAAATTCAGAAATCGAACACGGAACCTTTGAAAGGCTAAGTAGGTAGATATGTCCCCACCTGAAAACTTTAGAACGGGTAAAAAATAAATAAATGAAAAACGAAATAAACTTTAAAAAAAGCACTTCAAACTGAATCAGCTGATATCTGTGCTAAGTTCAATAACCTTTCCTGTTAAATTACCTACTGTAAAACGCGGGCGGCAAGTGTTTAAATGTGCATGTTTGTCGGCGTCCCTTGTTGCGGTAGCGTTTAGAAAGAGCGGTGCCGTTGTCGGTCTTTTAAAAGGCCGACAATCGCACCGCGTCTGTTTGTACGCTCGCTGCCGGCGGTGCCGGCATTTCAAACTAAGTTTTAATCTATTGATGGAAAGTTCATTGACCTTGGTCGTCGATCAGCTGTTACGTTTGTTATTTTGATCAATTCTAGTGTGTACGTAGGTACATAAGGATTGAGGTTAATGGCTGGCTGGCTTTAAGGTAATTTATGGATGTATTGGATGGCGTCGTTATGCGCACTGTCGTAAGTGAATATATATTTTGTAATGCTTTATAATTTTTTATTTATTGGTTCTGGGAACAAATTTTTTTCCTATTGTAATCTATATGCATAAGACTTGCTCCAGTTTCGCCGCTGGCTGATAATTCAAACTCACCTTATATATATAAATATTATCAGTTATGATAGCACCCATAACCCATAACACACCCTGCCTACGCTTACTTTGGGGCTATATAGCGATGTTTAATTGTCCTATAATATTTATTTAATTATTTTCGTAACTATGAGCTTCCTCATTTCCCCGACGCAAAGAGGTATTTATGAGAATTCCTCACGGATAAAAAACGTTGATACTTTTTTGTATAAGATCATCATCTAACTGTTGGTTTCAGATCCTCTCCGCTCTCATGATAGTGTTGGGTTTCACAGTGTATGCCCGTTACCACGCGTTCGCATACTTCTACGGCGGCGTAACCAGTGGTGGGTTCTTTACGCCTGCCCTTTTTACTTTTGTGCTAGGTCTCTTCTTGCTGCTCGTCACGCTACTTGGATTTTTTGGTAGTTTAAAAGAGAGCACATGTCTGGTCAACATGGTGAGTGACTTTTTAATAGATAATTAATCATTATCAGACATTTATATTTAGAAGATCAGATATTTTTAATACATATAATCACTTGTTTTGGTATCATCAAGCTTCTTTTAAATATAATACTAATAAAAATATAAGTAAAATATAATACTAGAATATTTACCGGAACTACAAAAATGACGAGTTTAATGTAGAGTTTGGAAGTTTGATAGGTCTCACAGATTATGTAATTATTTTTTCAGTACGCACTAGTTTTATCAATCTTGCTAATTCTGAAGTTTGTTGTGGTAATTTTGGCATTTACGTTGGACACTGGTGCAATAAAGGAGTTTTTGCACATACCTATTGAAAAATATGTTACCGACGCAGAAATCGAAATGGAAATCGATCGCCTGCAAAGATCTGTAAGTATCTATAAATTATATAGATATTAACGAGAAACCACTGTATACTACTGATTCATGAATCATTATAACAAGCCAGCCCTTCTTATAGGAGAAAGGATATGGACCTTAGAATTAACATGTGCTCCAATTTAAATTATAAACTCTTTCTTAGAAAGTATCTTATGGTTTCCAATGCCAATTACGAGGTAATAAATATAATCAGATAATCCTCTAAAGGTTATAAATATATTGATGTATGTTTAATAGTTTGCTACCACTTTCTTAGCTAAACTGTTGCGGCAGTGAATCATTCATGGAATACTCGGGCATGAACTTCACGAAGCACCACTCCACAACATTGTTCCCAACGCCTAACGGAAGAGTTACAGTCCCCGCGTCCTGTTGCATCACACAAGGGGCTGAAATCTGTATCAACATGCGGACTATGGGCTGCACCCCGGCATTGATGAACTTGTTTATGAGGAATTCCAGCGCGATCGGTATTTTAGGAATTGCTGTTACTATTATGAAGGTAATGTGAAAGTTTTATATTTTTAAGCGATCGGTCGCTGTTATTAGCATTAATTGTAATTGTATTTGCATGGTATTACTTAGCATTCGATACACCAGAAGTTCGTCCTAAGTGGTTTTGTGACAGAATATATGATAACAGTTTGGACCACTGCATCGTCACTGCATCGCCCAAACATTAACCATTTATACATAAAACATCATCCGATACCTTGCGCTAGATGTGGATCTTAAACATGGTCGCGTTAAGTTTGCTTCTATTCAGCCTTCAAATCGCACCGTCCGTCCGCAAAGTACCTCTATGCAACTGTTTAAAAAACCACGGATGCACTGAGAAAAACGTAAACGTCACCTACGTTCTTTTAGCCTTAGAGCTGGTTACAACGAAGAGCAACATAAAACAGAGACATAGAATACAATAAGTACAGCTGGTACAAAAGGCGACTTTATCGCTTAACAGCGATTTCTTCCAGGCAACCTTAGGTTTAGGAATAGATTAAGACACTAAAATGCAGGACGTGAATAATACGCATAACATATGTACACACTAATACATAAACAATTACACAAAATACCTGTACTCAGTGTGGAGCGTCCAGTAAAGTCTCAGTCGGAAAAGAAAATAAACGATTTACTAACAAGATTCTTGATTTCAGGTGTTGGGTATAATTTTCGCGTTATTGCTAGCTCGTTGTATCCGTCGAGCGAAGAGTGAAAGGGGACTGATATCGTGGACCATCAACGAGCAAGCCATAGCAGCGCGTCAGAACCGGGCAGAAGCTCAGCCAACGCATCAAGACGCTACTAGGAATGAAGATGGAGTGGTTCCTGTTCATGCTCCTTCTCAAAATGCAGTCCCATGATTTACTATACAAATGATACAAACAAAAAAGGGGTGTTATAATAAGTTTCACGTTCTGCTGTGTTTGTCTGTCTTTGGCTGAAGATTTTTTGTTTGAAAGCAGATGTGATCCATATATTACTTTAGCAATTTACGATAGTGATTCGAAAAACTGGTCATAAGATATTGGCGTTTGTGTATTATAATTTTTGTGTCGACGAATACATACATAGATATTAGCTTATACATATATGAATTTGTTTATACACAACTAGCTCTTTAGTTAGGATGTTTTTATAAATTGATATTGTGAGATTTAAATTCTTGTCTATCTGGTATGGCGGTATATAGGGAGAAAGAAATAAAGGCATAAAGGCTCACAAGAATAACGCTACAAGTTTAAATGTTTTACCTATAGCTAATAGCTACATAAAGATAAAGATAGTTTTAATTTCATAAGAATTAATGAAAAATTGAGTCAAAATGTAACCACTTAATTCAACACAATATTTTATTCTATTACTGAAGTAAATAGTTTGAGGTACTTGTGCAAATATTTTTATCAAATACCTCAATAAAAATATGTTGCATGTAGGTATCTTTCAATTTTCAATTTATTATTTAGGTAATAACATCAATATACAATTGTGTTTATTGATATGTGCTTATTATCTATTCATTATATTTTAATTTTTATTATTCTTTAGTTTATATTAGAAAAATAATAAAACAATATAATATAAACAAGTGAAAGGATTTTCATTTCTACTTATGCCTCATCATTTACAACAAAAATTGAAAGAAGCGAGAGAAATAACATTATGCAAGGATCGTGACGAGTGGAAGGTCGTGGTCTCTGCCTACCCTTATGTACTCGTATTATGCAAGGATCGTGACGAGTGGAAGGTCGTGGTCTCTGCCTACCCTTATGTACTCGTATTATGCAAGGATCGTGACGAGTGGAAGGTCGTGGTCTCTGCCTACCCTTATGTACTCGTATTATGCAAGGATCGTGACGAGTGGAAGGTCGTGGTCTCTGCCTACCCTTATGTACTGGTATTATGCAAGGATCGTGACGAGTGGAAGGTTGTGGTCTCTGCCTACCCTTATGTACTCGTATTATGCAAGGATCGTGACGAGTGGAAGGTCGTGGTCTCTGCCTACCCTTATGTACTCGTATTATGCAAGGATCGTGACGAGTGGAAGGTCGTGGTCTCTGCCTACCCTTATGTACTCGTATTATGCAAGGATCGTGACGAGTGGAAGGTCGTGGTCTCTGCCTACCCTTATGTACTCGTATTATGCAAGGATCGTGACGAGTGGAAGGTCGTGGTCTCTGCCTACCCTTATGTACTCGTATTATGCAAGGATCGTGACGAGTGGAAGGTCGTGGTCTCTGCCTACCCTTATGTACTCGTATTATGCAAGGATCGTGACGAGTGGAAGGTCGTGGTCTCTGCCTACCCTTATGTACTCGTATTATGCAAGGATCGTGACGAGTGGAAGGTTGTGGTCTCTGCCTACCCTTATGTACTCGTATTATGCAAGGATCGTGACGAGTGGAAGGTCGTGGTCTCTGCCTACCCTTATGTACTCGTATTATGCAAGGATCGTGACGAGTGGAAGGTCGTGGTCTCTGCCTACTCTTATGTACTCGTATTATGCAAGGATCGTGACGAGTGGAAGGTCGTGGTCTCTGCCTACCCTTATGTACTCGTATTATGCAAGGATCGTGACGAGTGGAAGGTCGTGGTCTCTGCCTACCCTTATGTACTCGTATTATGCAAGGATCGTGACGAGTGGAAGGTCGTGGTCTCTGCCTACCCTTATGTACTGGTATTATGCAAGGATCGTGACGAGTGGAAGGTTGTGGTCTCTGCCTACCCTTATGTACTCGTATTTACAATATTCATATTTGATAACAGCCTTTACGTTATTTCACGTAATTTTTCTCTTTTACCTTTCCTAAGAAACTTCCTCGACATTTATAAGGACTAAAAAATAGTAGTAATAGAATAGCTACTTTGGTCGAGTTTTTGAAGTCGGGTAAAAATGATGGGTGCGGAAAAAATCTATCATCTCAAAAAATAAAAAAAAATAATAATATTGTTCCCTCTAACATCATGAAACAAGTAATTTATAGTTGCCTGTAGCAGGGACTAACTTATCGCTATTACATATTCAGTGCAGTGAAAAATTGTTAAAGGTGACGCAATGGTATGCGTGGTGTATTTTGAGACGGTTGACCTGGGTTCGATTCCCGGTAGGGTCGATTGAGATTGTCTTTAATTGGTTCAGATCTGGCTCGATCGTGGCTAGTTACCACCTTAGCGGCAAAGACGAACCGCCAAGCGATTTAGCTTTCCGGTACTGTGCATGTATTGTAGAAACCCAAAGGGGTGTGGATAATATCCTACTCCAAACAAGTTAGACCATCTTAGTTTGCACATCGTACATCATCATCACATCTACCACCAGGTGCAGTCAAGGGCTCCAACTTTAATGAACAAAAACTTTTAACGAAAAATAGAACCGACTCAAAACGCACTAAAAAGTAAAAAATAACTGTGTCATTTAGTTGCTTTAATTTACTTAAGCGTATCTAGGAGTCAGTGCCAGCCAAGTTTAAGGAACATTTATTTAGCGTAGTAAAGCAATTTGTGGGTTCTAGGTAATGTTCTTAAAGTAGAAACCTTGGCTGGCACCGACTCCTAGATATGCTTAAGTATATTAAAGCAACTGAATGAAATAGTTATTTTTTACTTTTTAGTGCGTTTTGAGTCGGTTCTAGTTTTTGTTAAAAAATTTCATTTCTTACTTTTTAGTGATTTATCGCCACTTAAAGTACTTGTACTATACTGTCATGGTATATTACACGGCACTATTAGTCAAAAAGCTACCATCGCTGTAAGCGTACCTCCAAAATTTGAAGAATTCCTTCAATTTCCCCAGGATATCATCATCAGATCCTAACATGATGACAATGGGACCACCTTGGAAGTATGCCCTTACTAATAAAAAAAATTATCAAAATCGGACAACTGTGTAAAAAGTTATGTGTGGTCGTACATAAAAAAAAAATATATACGTGTCGAATTGAGAACCTCCTCCGTTTTTTTTTTCGTCGGTTAAAAAGAGTTCATTTATTTAGGTATATTTTAATTTAGGATAAATATTTCATGTATAGACAAAGACAGGAAATGTCTGTCGTTATCACTGTTATCAAAAATTATTATCAGTTGTTTTATGCACCTGAATAAAAATACTCAGTTTATAGGAGAAAGTACTACACAGCTGTGTTTTTACGAATATAACAACAAGGAAAATGATAATATACATATTCAGAGCGGAGTACAGCCTGCAAAGGCTAAAGTATATATTGTATACGATTGCGACATTATGCTTTGTAAGTATTTATTATTTACTTTAATTTTACCTAACATTTGTAACGATATTCTTTGTTTTGTTTATTTTATAATAGTTATACTTACTATATAATTTTTATAGCCTGGCCAGAAAAATAAAAATCCTCGCCTTTTTTGCTAAAAAGCCCCTTTTTCAGGCGTAAACCGAAGATACGCGCGAATAGGTACTTATATAGTGTAGACAAAAAGCCGGCCATTGTTCTCGCAATCGAAAACATCGCTCTTTTTCATCATTGACGACCTTCGGGGGCAGTGGTATGCGCGGTGGATTTATAAGACCGAGGTCCTGGGTTCGATTCCCGGCGAGGCCGATTCAAATATTCTGAATTAGTCCAGGTCTGGCTGGTGGGAGGCTTCGGCCTCGTTAGTTATTTTTTACTTTTTAGTGCGTTTCGAGTCGGTTCTATTTTTTGTTAAAATTTTTTATTTCTTACTTTTTAGTGATCTATCGCCACGTAACGTACTCGTACTATACTGTCATAGTATATTATACGCCACATGTAGCCAAAAAGCTACCGATACCGAGACAAAGACCGAAATCGCTGTAAGCGTGCCTCCAAATTTGAAGAGTTCCTTCAATTTCCCCAGGATATCATTATCAGATCCTAACATGACAATGGGACCAGCTTGGAAGTATATCCTTTCCAATAAAAAAAGAATTATCAAAATCGGACATCTCTGTAAATAGTTATGCGTGGGCATACATCAAAAAAAAATATACGTGTCGAATTGAGAACCTCCTCCGTTTTTTTTTTCGTCGGTTAAATATGGTTTGCTTTCCCTACCTACCATATACTGGTTTTTACTGGCGACTGTTATCGCATCATATCGAAGCCCCGAGTCACTTGGCGTGTTTTTATCTGTATCAGGATCAGACCTGTGAAAACTGAAATTATCAAGTTTACCCAAGCTTGAAATCAATTCCAGGACCTTAAATTAAAAGATATGGGTACCAAATGCTTTAAAGTGGTCTTTGTTATGGGAAGTAGCTTTGCGCTTGACTACAGTAATGCCTAGTGGAAAGCCATTAGGTACTAGATCTTAGTTGGTGTGAGCTTCGCGCTACCCTGGAATATGCCTAATTAAATAAAATTAGCAGTGCGAATCTAATGCTTAGGTCTAAGTTTGAAAATTAAAGGTCATTTAACTGACTTCGGTTTCAGATACTTTCCATCATAATGCTGGTTATTGGCTACTTTGTGTACGACCGTTACCACTCGTTTTCGAGTTTCTACGGCGGCGCAACCACTGGTGGTATCTTAACACCTGCGATTTTCACCTTAGTGCTGGGAGTGCTTCTTATGTTAGCTTCAGTACTTGGAATCACTGCTATTTACAAAGAGAGTACCTGTCTGGTTAATTTGGTATGTAACTTTTTAATTAATCATTGTAATGTCATATTAGGAGATGAACATCCATTGTTGGTGTAGCCTTTTGTATGGACTTCCAAACGTTAGTCCACCTAATGACGGTCTACAAGTCTACCATTAGAGTCGGTGATCCCGCACTCTTTATTATATGGCCATAGATCGTTATGTCTCTCTATCTATAATATGGTGTTACATAGAGAGATTAATTTCAGCCATTTGTCGTGTTATAATACGCTACAGAATCTGTGACTCGAACTTAGTACCTACAGATAGACTACAAGTTTTGTTTTATCTAGCTTCATGTATTTTAGTTATTGAAAATCAAATTAATACTATCCATACAGAATATAGATAATAACTCGTAATAACATTTCTATTTTTTCAGTATGCATTCGTTTTGGCTATTTTGGTGATTCTGAAGTTGGTTGTGGTTATTTTAGCGTTCACAGTAGATATAATTTCAGTACAGAAATCATTGAATATACCGATTGAACAATATGTTACGAACTCTAAAATCGAAAACGAAATCGACGATATGCAAATTACAGTAAGTACATACTTATTTTAATGGTTCATTACAGGGTTATATCATAATCCAGGAACAGATTTTCATAACTTCCCGGCTCTTTTGTACTTGATAGTATTGTTTATGTACTCTAAAAATAGTTAGTTGTAATGGTGGATTAAGTTAAGTAGCCTCTCAAATACGTAAGAAGTAAATTCATTTTCATAAAGAAATTTTACCAGATTATAATTAACCCATTAACTTGAATATAAATAAAAAAAATTTTAAGTAAGAAATAAAAATTTTTAACAATAAATAGAACCGACTCAAAACGCACTAAAAAGTAAAAAATAACTGTGTCATTTAGTTAATTTAATTTACTTAAGAATATCTATGAAGTCGGTGCCAGCCAAGTTTAAGGAACATTTATTTTACGTAGTAAAGCAGTTTGTGGGTTCTAGGTAACGTCCTTGAAAGTAGAAAGCTTGGCTGGCACCGACTCCTTGATGTGCTTTAGTAAATTAAAGCAACTAAATGACACCGCTATTTTTTACTTTTTAGTGCGTTTTGAGTCGGTTCTATATTTTGTTAAAAATTTTTATTTCTTACTTTTTAGTGTTTTATCGCTACGTAAGGTACTCGTACTATACTCGTACTAGTAGCCAAAATACTACCGATACCGAGACAAAAACCGAAATCGCTGTAAGCGTGCCTCCAAAATTTTAAGAGTTCCTTCAATTTCCCCAGGATATCATCATCAGATCCTAATATGAGGACAATGGGACCACTTTGGATGTATGCCCTTTCTAATAAAAAAAGAATTATAAAATCGGACAACACTGTAAAAAGTTATGCGTGGTACATAAAAAAAATATACGTGTCGAATTGAGAACCTCCTCCGTTTTTTTTCGTCGGTTAATAAGAAATAGTGTACAAGTTTTGGGCCGGGAAGATAATGTAAATAACGAAGTAGCTGCCTTGGGGTCCAGTCACGCGTGTATCAAGAGAGCATTTTTTTTGAGAGCGTTAGATGTTAATGGTGATGATCGGGATCCGGACAGACTGTTTAGTGCTGTCGCGGTATGAAAGTATACCGGCACAATTTTTCCAACTCCTAGCTGCAAGTAAGAATTTTTCGGATCAAAGTAAAACTGTTTTTTTTTCGTAACCTGCTTCATGAATTAAAGCTATAAAGGTTAAATAATAGTGATGTATCGAATAGTCGATAAAACCGACTATCCGGCCACTTTTGTTGCCGGTAGGTAATTAGTCAGCAAACAAGACCGACTAGTCGGTTCTCACTTTGTACCTATGTATGTTTAGCCGTAAAATGTTGTAGGTAAGCGAGACCAGTATGAAAGTAACACAAGATGAAAGTAACATATGGTCGCAATCAATAAATTTTGTAATTAATTTAATTCTTACTCTTTTTTTTAGCTTAACTGCTGCGGCAGTACATCGTACTTGGACTATGAGAGTGTGGTCTTCTCAAACAAACACTCCACCACCATTTTCCCTGCGACCGACTTTGATCGGCAAGTTGAGGTCCCTTCGTCCTGCTGCATCACAGAAGGGCCTCATTTCTGTATTAACAAAAGGACCAACGGTTGCAAGATGGCATTGATTGACTTGTATATGGATAATTCTTTCGCACTTAGCACATTGGGACTTGTTGCAGTATTTATGAAAGTAACTATAATTTAACTATATATTTTTCGTACTGTTTTAACGGTTTATTTAGAAAAGTAATCAGTCAAGGCACATTTGCCTATGACAGATGATTTATACAGCGTCTTTTGGGAAATTTCTGAGTTGATGACTACAAAGGTCATGGGAAACACGTTTCTTGATACAAAAACTTGTCTTCTAATACCGATGCTTAGCAACCACTTACAGTTAAATGATAATTTTATAAATATGTTTCTGTTTTGCTAACGATCCTTCAGTCTTGCACACAAACACTCCTATCAAATACCTGTAGTAGGTACACTTTACGATCATCACCGTCTTTACCACAAGAGGACCCTCACGAACTGGTGGCCCAGTAGAACTTTTAATGTCTCCCATACATTTATTCTAAAGAATAAACCTAGCATCATGCTAATATCATTTGTGTTACATTATACATTTGATTACCCATACTAAAAATTAGTCATAGTAAAAAGGTTAGCATAATTCCCTTTCCTCTATATATACACGGGCATATAGTTTGCTTACGATTACAGCGAAATCCAATCCGTCTCCCGAAAGGAGGATATCTATACCTACCTTGCATGGAAAGTACAAGTAGCGGCACGAAACTCTAGCGCTGACCGTTATTGCGCAGAAGTAAAAATTTAGGTATCATGGGGGAGCTTGAGGAATGAGGGGCGGGCGTGCGTAGCGGCGATTGGCTCCCCTGTCGCATTCCGTCCCCCGCACCGAAACGACGCGACGCGGACTTCCAGTGTACAGTCTCGCTCTGAGTTGCATTGTTATTATTGTTAATTTTCAGTTGGTTTGTTAAATATAATTATATATTTTGTTGTTTTTTTAAGTTTGTTTATGAATTTAAAGGGAATAATATACCTAGAAGAAATACCGTTTTGCGACGCCAGGCGTGTTACCATTGCCTGATTCAGATTAGACTAGTCTTATATCTATAATAAAAATTGAGAATATAATAATGTTTTATTTTTCTACTCCCCGTAAGCTTTTCAAAATTTATTTATTCATTTATGGTAACTATCCATATATTTTAATATTTTTATATTTTTAATATTTTAATATTTTTTACTATATAATTATGTCTTAAGTAATACGAAATCTTTGGAAATTAGAACTATGAACTATAACATATTTAAGCACAAACACGCACGTAACGTACACAAACACATACACACACACGCATGCACGCACACACACACACATATTAAAACGATGTCGTAACATGATTTGATTTTAATTAGGTAATTAAAGTAAATATTGTATTGCGTACGCGACGGTACCGATGCGCAGCCATCCCTACTACGTTTCGTTCAGCGCTAGACTTACATGCCGCTAGTTATACCATAGTTACATATAATTTGCATTTGTAACATTTACGTGTATAGACGTTTCTTAATTTCAGATCGTTGGTGTAATGTTCGCGTTGTTGCTGGCGAGGAGGATCCGACGGGCCAAGAGTGAGAGGGGAGTGAGGTCGTGGACGATCAGGGAGCGGGTGATAATATCGCGACGGACTCAGGCAGAGGCTCAGCCCACACACCAAGACGCTACTGCTGTTAATGAAGATAGGGCCGAGCCACCGCCGCCGTACAGTGCTTCGAATTAAGAAATAAATATTATAAATGTTGATAAAATAATTCAAATTACTACTAATAAAACCTACCATCTTGCCCGTCAATATGATGTGGAGACGTGATACAGCTATATGTTAATATTTAAATCCATATTCAATAACAATAACATCAATTCATCATAGTTATGAATGAGAGTGGGGACAAAAATATATATGTAATAGTAATAAAAATAGACAGAACCAGGAAGAGGCTCAGTGCATGCATCAATACTGCTGTTAATGAAGATGGCGTTGAGCAGCAGCCGTATATTCGAATTAAAAAAATGTGAAGGCCTAATCAGAATAACATCAATCATATAATAGTTAGGAATGAAGGGTCAGAACAAATAAAACGATTTAAAAATATATTATTGTCATTTGCAGACTTTTTTTTTATTTAAAGGCTCCCCCATATCCTTTTGGTATCCCATATAGGAACTCATCATGATTATTATCAGCCTATTTTATTGGAGAAACATCTTAGGTACCACGAGTACACGACCGCTTAGCCAATAGTGTACGACTAAGAAGTATTTTATTGGTTCCCTTCAGGGCCTCCTGCATCCACATGAAAGAAGGTATTTTGAGATCAGGTCTACCAACTTTAACTCCGTAACGATCACATCAGATGATAATAATAAATACGGCAGTGTCGGCGTAAGACCAAAACTTAATGTGGGCATGTCTAATAATGCAAGAAGGAAATCTATACTTATAATAAAACTGTAACAGGTCCAATTCTTTACATTAACATTTTAAAAATTTTATTGTAAAAATAAGGCTCTATATAATTTTTACTGAACCCAAAAATTGTAGTTCATATTTTGAGATATTTCATAGGACACTTTTTGTTGCGAAAATTAAGTAGAAGGGGTTGAAAGTTTTTATGGAAAGTCTTTTATTTTTCAAGTTGTGTTTATGTAAATTAGTTGTACGTAATAGTGGATGAACTTATGTGGTTAAAGTTTTGTTGTTGGACCTATATAGATTATTTGGTTGTTTAAGTATTATTCAAAATCTAATAAACCGATTTTTATGCAGTTTTCAGGTATAGACAAGTACATAGATTATGAAGTCAGTAATAAGCAATATAAATAAATTTTAACCGACGAAAAAAATGGAGGAAGTTCTCAATTCGACGCGTATATTTTTTTATGTATGACCAAAACTTTTTACAGAGTAGTCCGACTTTGATAATTCTTTTTTATTAGAAAAGGTACGCTTCCAAAATGGTCCCATAGTCATCATGTTAGGATTTGATGATGATATACTGGGTAAATCGAAGGAACTCTTCAAATTTTAGAGGTGTAATTGAAAGCGATTTCCTAAGTGTCGGTAGCTTTTTGGCTATACGAGTAAATGTCATATAATGTACTCTAATAATATAGTAAGAGTAGGTTACGTCTCGATAAGTAAGTAAAAAGTAAGAAATAAAATTTTTAATAAAAATGTTGAACCGACTTCAAAACGCGCTAAAAAGAGAAAAATAATTGCGTCATTTAGTTGCTTTAATTTATTTAAGCATATCTATGAAGTCGGTGCCATCAAAGGTTTCAATTTTACGGACGTTACCTAGAACCCACAAAGTGCGTTGCTACTTCGTTAAATAAATAAGAAAATCACTTGAGATTTTCTATTCACTAAGAAATAAACATAAAGTTTGTTTTTATTTCATAGTTAGATTATTAAATAAATATTAAAATAAAAAAGTTGAGAGGTGTCAAGGGACACCCGGATGGAACGAAGTTCCTTTCGATTAATTAGTGAAGGAATTGTAATAAAATTTTATTTTTTTTAAGTAATAATAATATTTGTTGTTGTACACTGAAACACCAGAGGGCGCCACGAGAGCGCGAGACAGCATACAGCGCGGGCGCCCCCCGCCGCTCACGCGCACACACATCAAAGGCGGCGGCAAGATCCTTTGATCAAAAAGTGTCGTGACAACTTTTCGTAAGAATTTTTTCCGTCTAGCCCCCTTTCACAACGCGCGATAAGGAACTTCGTTCTAATAAATAAAGAAAATTTAAAGAATCTGCAATTTCTACTTTTGTTTATACTGAATTCCTTAATGATAAGTTCGTAATTTGTGGCGTGTACTTTTTGGATTATCCATACTTTTCTAAGTTTATTTTCGGCTGTAAGTCGCTAGGGCCGTTGCACCGCGAGGCTTTGGGCAGTGTATGGCCATATGTCGCCTCTGATTACTGGGACGGGATTTTATTTAAGGATTTTAATATTAATTAAGCCGGTAACGAGATGAAAATAAAGAAAAGCTCAATTCTTAACCCGACACAGGCGTCGTATACTTTGGTTAATCCATTAAGACGCGCCCCACTCTTTCTCGCGAGGGGAAACCGAAGGGTGCGGGGAGTACAGTTTGAACATCAGTCTCGAGTCGACCACGGCTCGGTGTACACGGGCTATTGTAGGTTGTATCGCTGCGTGTCATGACCAAATGGAATGATGCTCTACTTAATTTTTTTACCAATATTATATTTATAATGTCAAAAAAACGTATCGTATGATGATAAACTACATATTTAAATGTGACTTAGCCAGAAGAATCGTTCCGTTGCCCATTCCTTCAGGTTGACCGACTCGACTTTAATTTTTCTACAAAGGTCACTTGATTGGTTCGTTACTGCCAATATAGATTTTCCAAATTAGCTTAGCAAAATAGCTTTGGTCATTGGTACTATCCTACTAAAAAAGACGTACCGTCAAGCGATTTAGAGTTCCAGTACGGTATCGCGTACAAACTAAAGGAATGTAGATTTCATGCTACACCTAACAAGTTAGCCCGCTTCCATCTTAGTTTACATAAACTAACTTGTAATGAATCAAAATAATAATAGATATCATGGGTTCACGCTTTACAAAAACACTAGGGGTATGGTAGACAAGACAGCGTGGAGTTGAGCTCAATCATTAAACTGTTTAAACAAACGAAAAATAGATATACTAGGTACCTATCTGAAATGATTGTGGGTATGTGTGTTTTTAAGATATTGTTAAATTGGTTAATATATATGTCGAAGGAATTAGACTAGAGACTTAGAACAGATTGTTGTAATATTGTAATAGATGTCATTGTTTATGGAAATGTTACTGTCTGTGGATGTAATTATTTTTGGTATGTCACGAGTTTTTTTATGAAAGTAATCGAAATAGAACTAATTGTTAATAATTTAATGAGAGATATGAGATAGGTGCTAACTTAAAACTTTGACACAAAGTTAAATTCAATTCGATTTTATTTTTAATACTCCAACCAATAAAAGAGTCGGGCGCCAAAGTCCTAGTAGAGTATTTACACCATCTTGAGGGGAATAAAGGAGTTGGGTAGTTAGTTTGTGTCTGGAGTGCGGTGAGGATATTTGGTCGATTTGGACCAGTGTAAAAGTGTTCTTAAGAGGTAAATTAAATTAGGGAGTAAAGTAATATGGGTGTAAATAAACTACTGTTCTGAATCTTTATAATACGTCAGGAATTATAAAAATCTATTTCATGTATCAAAACATTGTGAACTTGCAATATATCTGTTCGTGAAGACAAAGTCTTTGTAACCCTAGAAAACGCCCAAGAGATTAAGAACCACTAAAGATGATGTCAAGGAGAATGGTGATACTCCGATATATATATTAACCTATATCACAATATAATTTTGCTGTGCAGGACCAACACGACATATTCATTTTTAAAAAATGAGTTAAAATGAAGTAGAGCATACTGCTAGTCAAACATGACATTCTTGTTGACATAATTAACTTGACACTTTGTGTGAGTGTGCACACATTGCTACTCGTTACGTAGTAATAGAACTCACATTGTTGCAGTTTTTATTGCACACTTGCACTGTAAGCGTTTGAAAAACAAAAAACTACGAGCTATCATGGATTGACCAAGCTGTACCTTCACTTCACTTCACTAATGACGTATAACGTCATATCAACGGCACTATTTTAGTGACAATGGAAAGTAAGTATTACAATAAAAAATGATTCATTTATCCCGTGATAATACTTATGTCAACACAGAACACAGGGCAGATTAAAGTATTTGCTGCAATGGTTAATTTATATACAGTCCCGTAATTAATGGATTAAATGAAAATAGAAGATACGTCATCTAAGATGACTAGTTTTCCAAAAAACCATAGGTGGACCAAGTTAAATTTTTTCTGTCCTAAATTACATTTCATGACTTACGGTGTCGAGACGTGGTCAATGACAGCAAGGCTGGTCCACAAACTTCAAGTTGCTCAACGTGCTATGGAGAGAGTTATGCTTGGAGTTTTTTTGAGGGATAAAATCCGGAATGAAGTAATTAGCCAAAGAACTAAAGTAACCGACATAACTGTCAGCGTTGGTAAGTACTTTGAAATGGCAGTGAGCTGGTCATGTCGGTCGAGCGACCGATGGCCGTTGGAGTCGCAAGGTTCTTGAGTGGAGACCGCGTCTCGGCAAGCGGAGTGTAGGGCTTCCCCCGGCTAGGTGGAGCGACGATCTGCGGAGGGTGGCTGGCTTTGATTGGAGGCAAAAAGTCAAAAATAGAGAGCCCTGGCGCTACTTAAAAGAGGCCTATGTCCAACAGTGGATACTTGAGGTGATGATGATGATGATGAAATTACATTTATCAATGCTGGAGCTGCTGTAATTAAAATTTTCAAGATTTTTTGTTAAATATTACGGATTAAATAATCAATGTATTTTAATACCATTTTTGTAAATGATCTTTTCTTTGGCTTGTGAAAAAACACTTAAAGGTGGAGTGAATTCTTTTCTTTCATTCGGGGATCCAATTTAAAATTAATGTCCTTTTAAAGGGTCAAGGACAAGTACCCCATTTTTCAGGACATAATCAGGGAAATCAAATGCTTACCAAAGCAAGCAGGCTTTGTTAAACTGTTCTGAATCCGATTTATAAGGTCCTAGGTTTAATTCATTGGCTGAGATAATTGAGATTTTAATAATTGATCTAGGTTTATCTTAATTGATCTAATGGGAGGCTTCAGCCGTGACTACTAAGCACCCAATTAAGCCAGCAAAGTCATGCCGCCAAGACATTAAGCGTTCCCGTACGATGTCCTGTAGAAACCATAAGGGATGTGGATTTCATCCTGTTCTTAACAAGTTACTCCGCACCCATCTTAGATTGCAACATCACTTAATCAAGGGTTGACTTGTAGTACCTAAAATAAAAAAACCCGGCCAAGTGCGTATAATATTTATAATATAATATCATAATTATTAAAAAAAAACTACTTAGTCTCGTTCAAACCAATTTTCAATTGTTGTATGTCAACATCATATTTTTTTACCTTTATAATTCTCTTATTTTCCTCAATATAATTTTAGAAGACCTTAATTTTATTTTTGGGATATTTGTATCCCACACATGTGGGTTAGAAGAAAAAAATTTCGAGATTCACTTCTATGTATGGGGAACACCCAATATTTACTGTTTTTTTTTTTCTATTTTTGTGTAAAAATCTTAAAATAAAATACATCTACTTACAAGTTTAAACAGTTCATAGTTCTTATACTTTCTGAAAAAAGTAGTCTGACAGGTTTCTGACAGACAGATGGACTTCATGAATCTATGAGGTTTTCTTTTTTGCCATTTGTCAACGTAACCCTAAAAAATCATTAGCAGTAAAAGGGCAAAATAATAAACTAAACTATATAACAAACTAACACGCCAATAAAACCAAGATAGTAGATAAAGAGCAAGCCTGCAGAGTTATTGATATAGGTATTTATTAGGTCAAATTCGTCAGGAGATAGCTACCTACAATTACGTATGTATTATTCTTTATAATAGGTGAGTTTGAGTTATCTGCCAGCGTTGAAACTAAGAGTAAGTGTAATGCATACTGATTACAATAGCGGATTACAAATATTTCTAGAACTAGTAACAAAAAAATTAACTACAAAATATCTACTCACTTTATTTTATAAGATCAAGTGTATATGATGAAATAAATGAACTTGAGTATAAAAATATGTTTTTTCTAAAACAAGGTTTCCAGTAACATTATTTTATTATTTTTTTTTTTCTGAAAAGTATTATGAGCATAATTAATAATTATTACTTCCTTTCACTAGATTAATATGCCTAATTAGCTCTATGGTTGAGGAGCCGTACTTAATTTATTCCACCCATCTATATATTCCACCCACCAATATATATATCTAATATATATTTCAAGGGGGACATCTGTCAAAACCAGGCGAGTGATCAGTTCTCTCTAGAACCATTCCACCCAATTCCTGAAATCCCCATTAGATTATTATTACAGTGTGTTAAATTTCATGTATATATCAGGGGCAGGTATATAATAGTCATATTAAAACAAAATATACAGACAATGTCTTTAATAAATAAAATAAGAGGAACTTGTAATAAATAAAATAGTGAAAATATTGTGATTAGAATGATGCCACTTAGCTAACTGTGCTTTTTGAATGTCATTATGTGCTCCAGAAGTTTACAACTTCCATTAACTTATAATTTGACATGTATTCTGATATCTCAGTTGGTGATTCCAAAACTGTTTACCCTTATCTCTGATTTCTTGACCTATGGCAGCATGTTTGCCGTTGCTCATATATGGTAGTGTAAACTCTCTATATGCTATGCATACTCTTCTGGATGGTATGTCCTCACGTAGGACACAATGTTCCCAGTGGTACCTGGATTCACCATATATAACTGTTAATGACCTTCTGTAAAGAAAAATGTAACATTGTTATTTCTATAATTTTAGTTTTAATAAAGGTTTTTTTACTGTTCATACTAAGAACATAATATTCTTTTGCTGTTTGTTCTAAATGAAAAACTGAAAGGTTTGGCTTGAACTATGGGGGCATATCTCTCTTATTTATGCCCAAATAGTTATTAAGACCCTGAGGCTAAGGATGCAATGAATTAAAATTGTGCACCATTTATATATATTATTAAGATATTTCAATGCAAAAATAATCATTAAGCTGCAGACAGACAAATTGACAAGTGAAAATAGTGAAGCTATAAGATTTGATTAAGACTTGGGCTTCAATAAACAATTTTAGGGCCACAGACCCTTGCCCAGAACCAGTGAAAATTACGGTAACATTATTAACTTGCCTTATTAATGGTATCCTAATGATAACATCCATCTCATTAACTGGTTTACAAAACTCCAGCATACTTGTTTCCTTTTCCTTACATTCAATATTTATACTGCCATCTGCTTCAACCAATGGTGGGTATTCCTCAGCACAGTACAGGTTATATTTCTTCTTATCACCTTTATAGGGTGTCATAGTGAGGACGGAGTCCGCTAAACAGTTTACTGTGACTATTCTCTCACCCCATACCCAGCAATCATCAATATGTGGGTCAATTGATGCACCTTTACTCGGATCATACTCTAAGGAACACTGTTCTATTACTTCATAGCCTTCCAACAAGTTTATACTGTGAAATCTATCTTGTAAATATTTTGAAAAGGAAGGGAACCCATTAAATTTACCAGCAACGATTTTCTGTTTCTTGAAATTAGTTTTGGGTCCGTAATTTTGTTTACGGCGGCCACTTTGCGATATATCCCATGGGACTTCGTCTATGTTCTTCACAAGTTTTGTTTCTTCGTCTTCAGATATAAAGTCAAGTTTTATATACACGCCGGGGTAGTCTATACTTGTACCTTCGTGGTTTGGATGTTGTTTATACAAATCGACGTCCCAGCCGCTCCAGGCCTTATCACAAAGCGGACAATACACGTAACCTTTCTTCTTATCTAGAGGTTTTGTTTCTTTTAAAGTATTTGCACCGTAATACGTTTCGCAAACCAGACATGTTCGGCATCCTTTGCAACCACACGGACGAGGTTTCATTTTATTTGCGTATAATTGCACAATATTGCACTGTGTACTCTTAAAAACAATAATCAATATCACAGATTAAACCAATATAGAATTTCAAATACATTTTTGAATTATTAACACAATTTACAGATACACGGCACGGTTGACACCTTGTGATAAACAAAGAGTATCACTACGTTATAAGAGGCAGCACTTAGAACATAGATAATACACTATGATAGATTAAAGACTACTAGATTGAGTCATAACGCGGCTGTAGGTTCAAGAGCGTGACAGACTTATTTCATTCGGCCTTTATTAGAAAGTGATACAAGATTATTTTTTGTCCCTTTCAGCGTGTTCGTTTTTATTATTTGTCAAGAGTGGAATTTGTGAGAGACAAGGGACATATCTGAGCAATTATTAGCTTTTTATTAAATTTGCTGATAAATAATATAACTTTGCGGTTACTATATTAATTAACGTTATCGTGCTATGGTGGGTTGTAATATTTTCGGTTGCAACAGTCGCAGCGAACAGAAAATCGAAGGAATTACGTTTCATATGTAAGTAGGCATAAACTTCATTGATTGATGATTTAAAGCTTAGATATGTTATTTTTTAGCAAATTTCATGTATTATGCGTTTACTAAACTATATTATATAAAGTAATATTTCGTATTTTACGATATTTTAAAACATAACGTTTTATGATGTACTTTAAATGTTGACATGTCATGTCAATAAGGCTGATTTGCTGTCTCACGAGTGGACACGCTATGGGCTCTATCTATTAGTCTTTAATCTATGATGTACTGAGATAGATGTGCAACTCACTTCATAATTTTGTTAAGTTTGAGTACTCACCATATATATATATATATATATATATATTACAAGTTCTTATTACATTACAAATACATAATCAGTAATTTATTTTATATAACTATAAAATAATTCTTTTTCCTTTTCTAACTAGCTCCATTTAGCAACATTAATTTAAAATCGTATTTATGTTTCGCGTACCTGTTTTGTTAGATGGCAGTAGTGTGAATGAACATTTTAGAAGAACCTTGATTGAAGATTCACCACCCTGACTTAGAACATGATGTCTGAGCTCACGCACACAAAGATTCCTTGTAAGGAAATTATTACCAACCTCGAGAAGTTCAGTAGTACTACTAACATAACCACTTTTTGATAACTTTAGAGAGGTGCAGTGTCCATTATAAAGATTTCGATATCGATATAAGTAATTTGCTGTTATTATCGAAAAAAAGGCCCTGCCTATAACCGTTTTGAATTTTGGATTTATATAAATGAAATAATAAATACATTTTAAATTTATTAATATTTATTTACTTTTGTGCTTTTTTAATTTTATATGGTGATAAACCATATACAGAGATACAGAGATGCTAAACGTCAAACGTCAAATGTCATTTTGAATTCAATCACAGAATCCTAAAAAATTAATTCACCTCTCAAGCTCAGAGTAAGGAAATAATTAGATTATTATATTTTGTGAATTTTATTAATAGTTTTTTGACAGCTCACTCTCATGAAGTTTCATATTGTTTAAGTTAAAATTTCATACAAATAATATTGTACGTCATGGACGGCTACCGCCCCTTTAGTAATGTATACAATTACAAAGAACAATGGTCTGATATTTGTTGACGGAATTCGTAAGCGTCTACAAATGTAAACTACAAAAATAATTATTAAATAATTTATTTTATTTTTTCAATCAGTATACAAGGTCCCAATAAGTCCTTTAAATAAAATAAAAAAAATTTTAACAAGAAATAAAAACGCCTTCAAAACGCACTAAAAAGTAAAAAATAACTACCTCATTTACTTACTTCAATTTACTTAATCACATCTTTGAAGTCGGTGCCATCCAAGTTTAGGTAAAGTCTTTAAATAGTCCGGTCAATTTAGACATTCGAAGTTACATAAAGTCCCAACAAGCTGAATTTCTGTGAAGTTGTTCAAAACATAATTACAAACAATGTCTAGAAGTTCCCCATCGTTCCCCTGTAAGGAAAAAATTTAATTCAAGGTCAAGTTTAAACGAATTACAAAAGGTTTGCAAAACTACGACTCTAGACAACAGAACGATTAAGTTACGACTAAAAGTAAAGTATGGTGATAAACTTATTATCACTGAGAAATCGGGAGCATCAACATTCATATGCTTACTGGATAATCATCATGATATTTTGAATCAAGCCTGGTACGAAAAAAAAAATTAATAAAACAGAGGAACTGAGATTGAGAGTCCTAGACGCAGCTGCAGCTATTATTCGCGAAGATATTTGATAATTCTAACTACCCTCCACCAAGTCGCATGTTCGAAGATTTAAATAATGAAATCCCAGAATCATTGACATATCTTGTGGAACGAGTGATTTTAAAAAATAAACGAAATCTATAAATATAAATATCTCAGAAACGGTGGCTCGTAAGAAAAAAAGTATTGATACATTTTTTATAGATAATTTTATGATCTACAATTTTTGTCTGAGGTACTTTTATGATAAAACTTACCGTTTTGCTGAAAATCGCGAAAAACTTATTTTTTGACCTTTGACCTTGAATTAAATTTTTTCCTTACAGGGGAATGATGGAGAACTTCCAGACATTGTTTATAATTAAGTTTTGAACAACTTCACAAAAATTCAGCTTGTTGGGACTTTATGTAACCTCACTCTCATTTTTTGGTCTAAATTGACCGGTCTAAAAGTAGAAAGCCCGGGTGGCAGCACCGACTTCATAGATGTGATTAAGCAAATTAAAGTAAGTAAATAAGGTAGTTATTTTTACTTTTTAGTGCGTTTTGAAGGCGTTTTTATTTTTTGTTAAAAAATTTTTATTTCATACTTTTTAGTGATTTATTAACAACGTAAATACTAAAGAACCTACTCGAACTAAACCATAAGTACCAATATTCACTAGCTAGTTATAACATTCCAACATCCCTACAAATGTGCCTATAAAGTTTGAAGAGTTTCCTCGAGTTTTCGTAGATATCATCATCAGATCATGACTTAGTTAACATTAAACCAACTGGAATCTATAACTTTACAAACTTCTCATTGAGACATATTAATCAAGCCCAATCACAAGGTGGCTACTGTAAACCGTTAAAGAGCTCCCTCAACTGTCCTTCGTCTTCATCGCCAAACCCTCAATAACCGTCACAGCCCATCTAAATGTAAAGTTCTCATTGAAGCAAATTGATTGAGCCCAAACACAAGATAGCCACTGTAAACCGTTAAAGAGCTCCCTTAACTGTCCTTTGTCTTCATCTGCAGACCTTCAATGACAGTCACAGTCCTTCTAAATGTAAATTTCTCATCGAGACAAATGAATCAAGCCCAAACACAAAGTAGCTACTTTAAGCCGTTACGGAGCTCCCTTAACTGTACTTCGTCTTCATCACCAGACCCTCAATGACAATCACAGCTCCTCTATATGTAAAGTTCTTATCAAGACAAATTAATCGAGCCCAAACACAAGGTAACTGCAGTAAATCGTCAAGGAGTTCTCTTATATGTAGATCGGCTCCATCATCAGATCGACTCCAGACCTTTATCAAATTGTAGTGCTTTTAAATACTTACCGGAAAAATTAACAAACGTACTTGTTGTCCCTACAATTTTTGAAATTTCTCCTCGGTTTCTCCAGAATTCCATTATCAGATCCTGGTTTCCTTGTCATGATACTACCACCGAACTATCTACTTTTCAACAAAAAAAGAATTATCAAAATTGGTTCACAAACGACGAAGTTATGCGCGAACACACATAAAAAAATATATACGGTCGAATGAGAAACTTCTTTTTTTTAAGTCGTTTAAAAAATCAGTCATTACATTATCATAATTGAGTATGGCAACCACTCAATAATAACACAAAGAATGATTCATTATGACATTTGTCGGCCAACTAGGTACAGAATATCGAAAAGAAAGTATCGATACTGTACACATAAGTAGTATCGAACCAAATCGATACTTTTTACTGGTTAACCTAACTCTTCTGTGTGCCGAATTACTCGTGTTCAATGATTTTAGCTTAATTTCAGTAGAACTAACCTATAAAGTAATAATAATGACGAACTAACAACACTTATTTCGAAATGTCAATAAATATTTTGATTTATAAACGCGTATTGCATTTAAATTCCTAATCATGACAAATGTTCACTGCCAAAGTTCAATCTCACTTGGCGCCATTTTATACTATAAAATATCATAGTCAAATATAATATCAAGTATCAAAAGTACGCAGTAGGTTATATTTTGAAAGAAAGGAAGATAATCATGATAAGAACAAGCGTTTTTAGACGTAATTTAATGTATAATTAGTTTGTTCGATATAATTAAAATTAAATTTTAAGTCACTTTCTGAAAACTATCAAGTAAATGTATCGAATGTACTCGATACTCCAAAGTATCGATGCTTTTTTGTTTAAAACTTCAAACATCTTTAATTCCAGACTTCCCACAGTATAAAACCTTAAGAAAAAATTGCTCAGAAATAATTTCTCTATAATTTTATATTTTTTTCATTCATAGACGCAAAAAAAAGTCGTCAACAAAAGTTTGTTAGGAAAATGACCATTGTTCTTTACAACGATTGTGCTACAGATTACAAATAATCGCAAAAAATAAATGCTAATATGTAAATAAAGTGTAATACGTTATATAATCAGGAAGGTAACAAAATGTTACGGTTTAAACCAATTATTGATAATAGCTACATTATGTAAAGTATTAATTTCTTCTTAGTATAAGGCATACAAATCAAAAACCTATTTCTAGTTTCAATTCCTTTTATTAACATGAGTTGCCAGAATCATCATTTATACTATATTCGTCCAATGAGAAATCTTCAGTAATATAAATGATTAGTTCTTGAGTGCATGAATTATCAAATGCAATGTCATGGTTCCAATCAGACATTATGACTTTCTTAGTTCTCTCCACCACAATTTCCCAGTTCTCGGCTGTCACGTGGGTGTATGCGCTTTTAAGTAATTGTAACATTTTATTCGCTGTGGATGGGGGGCGTATATTGTTTCTTGCAGTATGCCCTTTTACTTGTGCCCATATGACTTCTTTGGCGTTGTATTGGAAGTAATATGGAGGAATCCTTAGGACAATATGTCCACATTCTGTTACCATTTCATCTATCACATACCATTTTGGTTTTTTTAACATGGAATCGTCCACTTTTTTTCGATTGATATATTTATTTTCATATTTATTAATACGATAATAAATATAATATTATAATATTTTTACACGAAAAAAATTAGCGATATCGATTATTACTTCCTTTAGGACACCACTATAACTTGTCAGTCGTAGAACTGCTAAAAAACTATTAATAAAATAGACAAATTATAGGATAAATAATAAAGCATTCATCATAATTTATTATTGTATAGCAATGAAATGAATTGATATACCCAGTATTGCATTCTATCTTTAGGAATCTGTGTGGTCTTTAAACGAAACAGGATAACAGATAGTTATATTCTCTTAGGACGTATTAACGGTAGCAGTTTAGTGATATCCTTTATTTAAAAAGTAACTGTTACTCTATATGTAATGTTACTGTTAAATATCTTAATTGTTGTAAATATTTTAACAAAAGGAAAAACGCTTCGATTATGTTTATAGACCCAGGTAAGAGATAATAGGTAAAAGGTATTGAAATGAAATACACTAACTTTTATTATTTAATAGGTAGTTTAATAATGCTAATGGATATAAATAATTAGATGTAAAACAAATAACACTCTTTAGAAAATAATATTAATTGTAAAATAATTCAAATAAAATATTTAATTTTACTTGTAGGTACATAGCAACAAGTAAAATAATGTACAGTTCTTCTAAGTCTGATAACATTTACGAGAGATAAGGACAGTGATAATACTGATCCACTTTCTACCGGTCCTTTATTTATGTTCTTTTAAAAAAATTAACAAACTAAAGATATTATATTTTTGTGATACGATTCTACACCAAATAGATAATTAGTAGGTGTAGATTACAAGTTCATGAATATATTCTACATAAATATACGACTGTGTTGGGTGACAGTATAAAACTCTTACTGTAGATATTGTGTAAATTAATTTTGGTTCTACCCTTCGAGTTTAGCGTAAATAAAAACCGCTTAATAAAGGTCTCAGTGGCCCGCCACTTATTGCTGTACAAAAAAGTGCATCTTATTTAAATCCTTATTTATTATAGTGCTTATATCCTCGTATAGTAAACTTCCTACATAATATTCGTTTAAATTTTGTAACTATTATATAAATAAGTAATAAGTAATACTTAATATTCTACTGAAAACAACATCTGGAAGTCCTAACTAGATGTATAGTTTAATTATTATTTGTATTTATATATAAATATTATCACAAAATAAATCTTAATCATTGTAACATTAAATAGTGCATATTTATTTTTAATTTGCAAGTAAGAATGGCAGTGAGTGAAATGACGCTTGATATTGTTTTATATACTCCCTAATTAAGATAACAATAAAATATAATCTTTCTCAGATCTTCTAAATTCAAAAGGGTTTACTCCATTAAACTGCACGCCGTGCAGTGTACTATAAGAAATCTCGTGATTTACTCTTTAACAGAGCTTTACCGAAGGAAAAATAGCATTCCTCCTAGAGCCATAGTCATATGGGTTAGTCAATATCCTCCTGTCCTACGATTCCTTTCAATCGAGCTCATCGTATTGTAGTACTCGGAATGTAGGGTAATAAGCGAGCGCGGGGGGCGGTGGGGACGGAGTCGGGGGTGCCAACACGACTGCCGGAGGTCGCAACCCCTGCGCTGCTTGATGCTAATCATCCACCAGCTCCCACAGCATGAGAGCAGCGTCTGATCCGCCGGACGTCACGAGGCAGCGGTCGTTGAACAGAAAACGTGCCGAGTATATAGATCCAGTGTAGGCTTTCACTTCGTTGTACTCTGCTTTGGGACTGGCGCAAGGATATCTGTAACAAGAAAAACATTTATTAATTCAAATGAATTGAAACATCCAATACTCGACTGTGTAGAAAGTGATGGACACTTTGGGAAATAATTTAGGTACCACATTGCACCATAACTCGTAATTACGGGTTTTCAAGAATAGCCGTTGTTGTCTATTTTAATTTTTGCCAAGGCTTACATCGATACAGATTCTAAATTTATTGGATAAGTACTTGGCACTGCCCTGCGGTTTCGATAGCGTATTTCCAATTCCCGCGGAAATATCTAAAAAAATTCAAGTTTTGTAAGTTTTTAAATTTCAGTCAAAATGGTTTAAAAGTTTCGATAGAAGAAGTAATAAATATATACACACGCACAAACTTTCGCGTTTATAATAGAAGAGTGACGTATGATAAAGATAAAATATTCCTCACCTAGATTATAATAATTCCTTACCTAAATAATCGTAGATAGCCATCAGAGTCACCGCTAATAAGAAGATCGTGGGCAGCTGAGCGACTAGCAGCCGTTATAAGGGACGTCATGGGATAGAAACGATTATTCCACATCCCTAAAAATTGAATGCATATTAAAAATATAGTCACCATAATAATATATACATTACACAAAATTAAAAAAAAAAGACGTGTGGCACTCGGAGACTGCCGCGGTAAAGCTATTGCATAGCATTTTTTATCAACTTATGTACCTTCCGACGTCATCGGCACCGTGGCTGAGCGGTAAGGCGCTCTAAGTGCCCAAATTGCCAAAGAGACGCGGGTTCGAATCCCGTTGGTTCCGCAATTTCTTTTTAAACGTGATATTTCAAAAAGTATTTTTTTTTTTCAAGCGTGATATTTCAAAGTCATTAAAACGTCTGGTATTTATCGATAGATGGAAAAACTAAAAAGTAACCGTTTAGTTTTTCCATCTATCGATAAATACCAAAACTTTTAATGACTTTTTGAAATATCACGCTTGTAAAAAAAAAATCGCGGAACCGACGGGATACGAACCCGCGTTTCTCTGACAATTCGGGCACTTAGAGCGTCTTACTGCTAGGCCACGCTCCCAATGACGTCGGCGCCGAAATTAAGCTTTTTATATTATGTTTTTGATAACCAGCGGGTGTTAAGTTTTTTCGTTATGGAATTTCTGTATTCGGTCTTCACGCTCAAGGCCACCGCTATAGAAGCTATGCAATAGCTTAATAAAAATATTTACCGGAAACGAGGAATCCTACTGTGGAATTGTATGTAGACCATTTCACATCTTTCATAGCAACAGGACTCTTCTCTGGTGATAGAGCTTTTATATCCCCTGCAAAAATAGTACGTAGTAATAAATATATACAAAATTATGGTATCCACCAACTTAACAAATATTCCAGAAAGGTTTACTTACAGAAAGACAAATCGTAATCCGCAGTGACAGTTTGCAAGTAAACACCGTCAAGGCTCCAGTCTAATTGGACGAGTGGTTGAGCACCTCGAATTTTATTTGATTTTTTATAAGAAAATCCATCTCGAGATACTCGGAATAAATATATACTTCCATTTTGAGATCCTATCGCAAGAACATCCCCAGCTAAAATATAAAACAGATTTTTGAAAGGAAATAAATAAGATTTTTTTTATTTAGTATTTTTATATAAAAAAACTAAATAAATATATTTTTTTGGGTTTACCTGAATTATACTGCAAGCAATTCAGTGGAGATCCGCAAACCCTAAGCGTAGCAACATGAGCTCCAGCGTCAGCATTTAAAATAACTAAATGTCCCTCTGTACTGCCTGCAGCCAATGCACCACCTCCAGGGTGCCACGCTAATGATACACATTCATAGCCAACCTAAAAAAAGATAAAACAATGTATAAAATAATAATATCTAATTAATAAAAAATATTTTCTTTAAGAAGATCTCATCTAACTTTATGGTTAGCGATCTTACCTGTGTAGCAAATATCAGTTTGTGACCTTTCCATAATGCAATGTTTTTATCATGACCAGCTGTTGCAAACATTTCGTCATCCGGGTGAACAGCTATACCCATTAAGGGTCTATGATGGCCAAAAATAACCTTTAAAAAAGAAAATAATTGTCAAAAAGGCGAATATACTTATTAAAATTGTTTTGTGATTGAAGTTTTTCCTTGATCAATATTAACAACACCCAATAATGCGATTTTAGTGTTTATTACTGATTCCAGTAATAAATAAGAGGCTAGCGGGATGACGTAAATATTCATATTTACTCTGAATTTACTTTATTAATTAATGCAAAATTAATAAAGTTATTAATTCTCAATTTTGACATGACGATTTTATAAAGAGCATGCGATATACCGATATATCGGTATAGCAATACCAAATGTACAGGTATAATATTGTGCCAGCAGACTTACTTGGTTGAATCGTCGCTGAAGTGATCCTTCCATTATATTATTTTTTGTTGTACCGATGTATAAATTACCATCATTTCTCCCTGGTCTTTGAGGGTAAATACTACGAACTCCACCGGCCGATTCAGTTAACTGTAAAAATTATATTATTACGTACTATCTAATATTCTTAATTTTTGCTATTTGCATTATATATTTTCTTACTTTAGTTTCGGTAATTCTTTTATAATTTTGTAAAGAATCCCATGCTGCGATTTTTCTGTCTTTCTCACCACCAGATATCAAAGTACCCTCCGAAAGCATCACTAAAGAACTGATTCCTTTTATATGAGCCTGAAAACGAACATAGTCTTATTATAATACTTTCAGGGTTTAATATTTAAAAAGAATGATTATTATTGATGGTATTGACGTCCGAGTGGTGCTGTGGGTAGTGACCCTGCTTCTGTCTCCTTTTCTACATGTGGGTCACACATCTGGAAAATGTTCGTGTGATGAGCATGGATGTTTTTCAATGTATGGGTGTTTATCTATATATTATAAGTATTTATGTGTAATATATATATAAATATTCATCAGTTGTCATAGTACCTATAACACAAGCTACCTATGCTTAATTTGGGGCTACAATAGCGATGTGTGTAATTGTCCTATAATATTTATTTATTATTATTATTTATAGGTACCTCGAATTCCATTCTAACGAAGTATGCTCCATCACTATCGACGCTATAAATAGTTATAAATCCATCGCTATCAGCAGTCACTACGTCGCCATCTTGTTCAAACTGTAATGCAGTTACTTGAGTCCTGGCAGGCTAAAATCAAATCAAGACAATGCTTACTCGTATTCACTAAAAAACTGCTCTACATCTACATACTAATACTCCTATAAAGAGTGTCATCAACAAATTATACAGTGTGTGATTTAAATCTGATATTTTAACTTGAAATCAGATATGGCTCAAAAAAGATATCGGGTGAGCCATAAGCCGAGAAAAAATTGCGGTATCTTGCAAAAATTAAATAGAGTTTTTCAGAATCAAATAGATTTCATATTTGGTTATTTAATGGATTTCATTTGTGAACTCATAAATTATAGATAATTTTTAAAATAATATCTGTAGCGCTATTCTGTAATGAGTGGAATGACACACGACAGTGTGCGTTTCAATTTTTTTCCTGTCTCTCTATCTATAGTATCGTATTAGATAGAAAGAAGTACAGTCGTAGTTGACACTGTTGAGTTTCGTTACAGACATACAGAATAGCGCAACTGCACTTACAGGTTTTATGATGTCAGTTCTTTCGAAAAACCCATCTTTCCTCCTGTTCCAAAAAGCGAGATGTCCCTTCCCGTGAGTAATGAGGAGATTGTCATCGAGCGGGTGGAATGCGGCGCCGGTCAATTCTTCTTGTAACGTCTAGAATAATGATGACTTGATTATCGGACTACGGATAAGTCAGTAAGCTAGTATAGCTGCGCGGTTTCAATCGTTTCAGTAGGAATATCAAGAACTCAGTTCTTTGTGAGCTTCTGTATTGTGAAATGTGTAACCGTGCTAAATTTAAAATCAAAGGAGTGTAAATTTTAGAGTTTTCACAATGAGTCCAATCAGTTAGTCAGGTAGGTGGGTATTCATATATTACATGACCAGCGGCAGTCTAAACTCGGCAATGCCTATTTTATACGCCAAAAATTAATGATTCGTGCATTATAGTAAACCGCCATGATAAAAATATACTCGTAGAACCATTGATGAGTAAATAACGAAATACAAAATAAGTCATTTCGTGAGGTAAATAGGTAACCATGATTTCATTTCGAACAATCTCTGGTTGCCAAGCAACGGTACTGTGCAAACTACATTTTAACACACAATTTTGAGCTATAACTCAATTAACATAAAGAGCAAAATTTAATTGGCTTAAATAACTATTGAAATAAAGCTACGTGCTACGAGTACATAAGCGTAGCCGCGGCGCGTAGCAGCGGCGTAGCGGTGGGCGTGGCGCTTTAGTCCATTGACTTTCATAATTTAGAAAGATTAGAGTTCAAATATCTACTAATCGTATCTGCGTACCTAACCCAATACTATTTTAGTTTGGTATTGAAGACATCGCAGGTGTGTGATCGATGTTGTTATATGAAAACGGTGTTCAATTTATTTTTTAATTTAATTTTGGTTTTTCTAATTTCAATAAGGTTGATAGTTTTAGAATCTTTTATAGTTTGCCCTGTTTGAACACGCAAGCGACATCATTTATAACGTGCGACGTAGGTATGTCTTAAGATGATCATAATAAAAGAGATAAAGAAATTATTTAAGTAGGATCGAATCCATAACTGAAAGACATTTACAACGAAGTATTAAAATATGTAGAGTACAAGGAATACAAATGATATAGATATAGATTAGAGGAGATACGTAGATAAAGATCTTCAATGTTAAACTTACTGCAACTTTGCCAAGTAGGTGTCCCCACTGCCACTGCCAAACCGATAAAATGCTTTCACGGCCGGCGTCCACTGCCAGCACGTAACTGCCACCATTCTGCGTTCATAAATAGACACCTTTTATGTTCAAAATTCATTGATTCAGCATTCTGTTTCAGCGCAAAACTCAATCATCAAACTTTCTATTATTAATTAGGGGCTAAATAAAAGTAAAACTTAATAAAAAAAATATTGACTGCGTTAAAAGTAACGGGAAAGCGGGATATAACGGCACTGCTTTCGCTCGCTTTGAACTCCGCCATACTCCAGCTCACGCCAGCGTTGCTCGCACCTCGCACGCTGCCTGATCGCCAGCAGCTCGCGCGACGGGTGAGATCTATCAGTGGTAAGAGCAGGTAACATCTACATACAAGCTGAGAGAACGCCACGGCCGCGACGCCCGCCTCGAACTCAGCCATGCCGAACACGTGCAGCGTCTGCAGCGTGTCCGTGCTCCAGATGCGCACGTGCGCCTGTGCTCGCCGCCCACGTCCAGCGCGTTGTCCGCTCGCCACTAGCTCGCGCGACGGGTGCAACTCCATGCTGGTAAAATATTTACATTAGATTATTATTCTTTATTTCATAAATACTCAAGTAATAAAATAAAATATTTGGTTTATTTTCTTCAAATATTAGTGTATGTTAAACTCAATGAGGTGATATTCTAAAAACTTTAGATAGAGTTCACTTACCACTGTATGTCTTCTGTGTGTCCTGTGTAGTGTCGTTGCGACTCCTCGTCTCTGTCGTACATGACAGCCACGGCGGCCACGTAGTACAAGAGCTCGCCGGTCGGCAAAACCCACAGGTTGCGACGAGAGTCCGCGCCGCGGTAACCGTATCTGTTAGCATTAAGTAGAAACTGATATATTTTTATTGAATTTACTTTAATAAAAAACGATAATATAGTTGGAAAGATTAGGAAACTCTTTCTTACTAGCTCTAACCAAAGAACAACATTCGACTTTCAATAGTTCAACAGTTGAGGAGCCGGACTCAAATTCGAAAGATCTTTGGTACGATTTCCGTCCGTAGATTTTTAATTTTCCCTGTTTACAGTCATGGCATGGCTACTATTCTGTAAAAATATCTCATCAACTAAAAATAATAGACATATTTGCTGTAATATGTTTTTCCAGGCTTTCCGTACGCTTACAGAAATCGATGAAATTCAAATTCGTTTATTTCAAGTATACTCAGTTAACATACTTTTGAAATCATTATATATAAAAGGTTATCCAAGCGTTCCGCGATACTAATTTCAAAGTATCAAAACCTTCTAGGTATTTTGATTTTTAATTTGGCGACGTTTCGACACTCTCTGCGAGGTCATTTTCAAGCCTTAAACAAAGAAATGAAAGCATTCCTCAAACTTGCTTACAATTTTTCAACTAAACAAACAAATTAAAAATTAAATTAAGAAATTAAAAAACTGTTAGATGCATGCCGAAGTCCGTTAAAACAACAACGTTAAGGCTTGAAAATGACCTCGCAGAGAGTGTCGGAACATCGCCAAATTAAAAATTAAAAAATGTCACCTCTATGAGTGTTTTGATATTTAACTAGATAAATCCCAATACATTTTTGTTCCGATTGGTCAAAATACCTAGGTTTTGATACTTTGAAAATACTTTCGAAATGTCATGATAGACTATTTGTAGTGACTCTATTACCGGCTAACAAGGCAGATTATGCTAAAAAAAGAAAAAATGTGAACCTACACCCAATCAAGTTGCATTTTCTTGTCTGGCGGTGAGTTGTCAATAGGAGCGTGGTGGATCGGAGGGTAGAAAGTTCGCCGCAGTCCGCGTATTGTTACCCGCATAGGCTCCTCCTTTAGTACTTCCAACAGTGTATAGTCTGTAGACAAGTAAAAAGTGAAGCAAGAAGAAACAGGTTATCCGTACCTACTGAAATAGTGTGAGTACTATAAGAAAGTAATATTTCAAATGTAAATTAAAGTTTATCAATTTATTAGGAATCATAAATACCCCTTATATTTTAAGTATTTTTAATTATTGTGTTTTAAAGCTACTTCACTTAGCCTACACTTCATTGATTGATTGTCATGATCATTCCCATTAAACAAACATGAAGAAGTCAAGATATTTTATTGATTTTTTTTTAATTTGAACTACAGTGCCAGAGATTACATCTATTTTGTCATCAGTCTATGAAACTTACGAAATCAATCTTTTTGATAGCCCACAGCAGGGTTAAACCTCTTTTATTATAGGAAGAGCGAATTTTGCGCTTAGATTTTTAGACCATTCTAGTGGTATAGTATATTTACCTGAATTACGAACAATTTCTCCCTCAGGTGCGTACAACACCCGGGGTCGGCTTTTGCTGCGCGCGCGGCGGCCCCGTGTATCCTCTGACACCGGCATCGCTGCCACTGCGCCTCTGGACCGCGATCTAGACAACAGGTACCTTCAGAGTAGCTGATCCGATGAATTTCGTACGATTAAAAAAATGTACCTTGTTGTATATATGTAATTCATGTAATAAGCACCCGTAATTAACAAAACAAAGCAACAAAAAAGTTAAATCTATCAATCGAACTTAAATAAGTTTAACGAACAGCAACTATATCTTAAATAGGTATAAGCAAAAGTAAATGTGTTATCACAGATTATACTAACACCTATAATTACTATTTTTTTAATTTATGATCATCATCATCAACATTATCAGCTGGTGGCGTCTACTGCTGAACAGAGGACTATTTTTTTAAAGAATTCCAAACACCATGGTTGAGCTGGTGTTTTTATGTATTTTACCTTCTTATTGGCGACTCAATAGGTAGTGGGGCACCTATTCCGGGGCTTAGGGCAGGTGCCACCATGGCAGTGCCCAAATAAAACGTCTCCACATCTGCGAACTCATTCCGCAGCTGTGAAAAACTTCGCACCTGAAGCAATACAATCAAACATTTATCCGGCTCGAAGGACCAATTTACAGGTTGTAGAACTGCTCATTTGTAGCTAAGTTTGTGGCTTAAAGATTAGATGGTTTGATTAGATACGTTCAAAAGTTATAGCTAATAGGCACATGAATTCTTAAGGTCATTCCCCTTTCTGTCTGTTTTCAAGTAAACAAATATAATAGCTTAAATTTGTTAATTTTTATATTTACGACTAAATTATATTGAATTACTCCGCGTTCATGTGCGTTCGATCCTCAGACATAAAGAGTATTATAAGAGAGACCAGTTAATTCGTATGAGTGTTTCTATGAATTAATAAAAGTCATACTCGAGGTACGTCAGAATGACAGAAAGACGGAGACATAATTGTGAACATTATACAAAATATGACAGATCGTCTAGGCTTCCATACCTCGTTGATTACCTACTATACTAAAGCCAAACTCGATTGCTTGTCAACAAACAAATTTAAAATGGAGGTAGAAAACGCAACACATTTTATGCCCAATACATTTACAATTGTGTTTTGTTATTTTAAAAATCTTATTTAAATGACTTTGAATATATTAATTAGTTTTAAGCTTACTAATCTAATTTAATGTCGTGAATTCGTCATTAGCAAGTTAATTAAAAAAAATAGGTGTAAAATGACTAGTGATTTCTACCTGCATTTTTAATTTGTTTGTTAACAAGCATCCTCAATCAAGTTTGGCTTTTTTATAGTTTGTTTTGTATCTAAAAGGCAAATCAATGATTACCTCTTGTCCCGTTATTGTGTACATTCTCTTAGCACCGCTCATTTTCAGGACTTGCCCTAAGTCTTCGAGAACCTCTTCAAAGGGCTGAGTTGTACGAAGATTCAATAACACACGACACTGCGAACAAAGATGAGATAATTTTACTTGAAAAGTTGGTCAATAACTGTCGCATCGCCATAAAACAAAAATATGAAGACTTATTCGAGGCTCTCTTTTAGGTGTAAAAACAAACCCCTGACCAACAAAAAAAGCAAGGGTTAATTATTATCTATCAATGAAAAAGGCTTTAAAGAATCAAAGATTAATCTTCGCGTATTAATTGTTCACTGTGAAAACATAATAACACCCTGCGAGTGACCTCAAAACAGCTATCGGAGCGCTGGTAGTGGTACCGTTACCAACATCAAGGATTTCTTCATTGGAAACGTTTACACACGAGACTGTATTTAACGACTTTACGGTCACAATAACGGCTCTACACTTTAATTATACGATCCTGATAAGGAATGAATTAAAAAATTACCACACGTTATTGTACCATACAGGGTGAAAACGATAAGTTAAAGTAATGTTTTATTCCTTAACATTAACACCATAAAATTGATAACTATGTAACTTTCTATCAATAAGAATACCTACTTTATACTTGGGTTTCCTCAGAGTAATAAGATAATTTTCAATAAACTGGTTCAGAAAATGCAAAAGGCGGATCATCCCTAAAGTTAGTTGTATCTTTGTCTTGTCTAATCGTTTTCGATAAATTCGCCTCTGAGACTATCATAGTTTACTCAGATCAGAAATTTTAAGGCCGAATAATGCTAATTGTAAAGACAAGTCAGATGACAGGGTAAGCAGATAAGAAAAGCAAATTAATGGAAGTCAGTCCCTAAACCGAAATGTACATGAACATCTTCGGATATTTTTTGGCTTCAGAACTAACGGATGCCCGTGACATCGTCCGCATGCATTTCCTGAAGAATGTGAAAACCGAAAAATCTCCCACTTCAAAAACACACTTCCAAAAATCACTCTACCTATTGATGGAAATCGTAATTACGAGTATATCTGCTGCCAGCTTAAGATCGAAGCGTATAGACGTCACAACCAATTATTTTGTAAACTATTTAAAAATAACAAATAATTGGGTTAGATCAATATGTTTTTTAAATAGATTACTAACTATACCGAATTAAAATCTTCTGTGAATTTTAAATGTAATAATTGAAGGGAGTAGCTTTGTTTTACACCAACTGTGCTAAGAGTACTATTGAGGTCCCATATGTTGATAAAACCATTGTTAGCGTGAGATGTAGCGTGCCCACCCTGTATGAAAAATATTGCGTGCAACATTGTAGCTGTTACTAGGTACGTATGTTTTATTATGCGAGACGATAAGTGTTTTTTAGAACATGTAGTAAAAATATGTTACCACAAAGAAATTATATTAAAACTTTTTCAAACTGTAGATTTATGCTTGATAGCTTTCATTTTAATATACCACTACACCGTTCGAACTAATTTGAATACAACACAGTAAAATATTACTTACTTATATCACTAGTAATTAAAAAAACTTTGATAACGTTCTACCGCATTACTCCAAAACACTGTGACGGTCGGTCATATTCAATCTGAAGTTCTATCTACACCAACTAGTTTTACCGCGATATTGAATACTAAATGTAATAATTTCATACCATGGGGTGTTTGTTAAATTATTAAATAAAATATTTACTACTCTTCTTTTAATGACCACGACCACAAAATAATAATAAATGGTATCTTAAATAGAAAAAAGTAGACTTGGGTAGAAATAATGTAATTTTCGTAAAGGTAGAACTACTACTTACTAACTTGTGCACTGTTATAGTTGAGACATTGAAACGAAAGAAAACATATGAATTCTTCTTCACAAATTGAAAATATTTTTGCTTACGAGAGATAAGGACAAAGGTAATACTCGACCGTTTTCACATATCAGTTCTTTGTTTACGTTCCATTCTTTCGATGTCTGTATCGCATCGGCAAGATCATGATTTATGATTCAATTTAGTCCCGATAAAATAAGATTGTACATGTATAGAGTGATACATGTCGTTTGTGTGTTCTAGCTGCCGCCGGGCGTTTGACTTGGCTACAGGCTGCTTGCTAATAGCCGCTGGCGCCGGTCACCGTACCGCCCACGTAACACTTACCATTTTTAAATTAAAAAGATAACAAGCACCTGTATAGAGTGATCCATGTTGTTAATGATCCGTATGACTCGTCCGCTGGTGTTCTTGCCGCCACCAGGCGGAGGCGCATCTGACTCGGCTACTGACTGCTTGCGAGTGCCGGCCCTGGACCAGCCGCTGGCGCCGGTCACCGTGCCGCCCGCGTACCACATGCCGTTCTTCTTGCCGTAGCTCGCAGCCTGTTTACAACCAATATATTATTAATGTTGAAAAATTCAGAAGGCATCAAGACCACGCATAACTTTTTACAGAGTTGTTCGATTTTGATAATTCTTTTTTTATTAGAAAGGGCATACTTTCAAGGTGGTCTCATTGTCATTATGTTAGGATCTGATGATGATATCCTGGGGAAATTGAAGGAAATCTTCAAATTTTGGAGGCACGCTCACAACGATTTCGGTTTTTATCTCGGTATCGGTAGCTTTTTGGCTACTAGTGCCGTATAATATACTATGACAGTATAGTACGAGTACGTTACGTAGCGATAAATGACTAAATAGTAAGAAATAAAAATTTTTAACAAAAAATAGAACCGACTCAAAACGCACTAAAAAGTAAAAAATAACTGTGTCATTTAGTTGCTTTAATTTACTTAAGCATATCTAGAAGTCGGTGCCAGCCAAGGTTTCTACTTTAAGGATATTACCTAGAACCCGCAGACTGATTTACCTACTACGTTAAATAACAACGATTATTTTCATGATCTATATATTATTCTGTAAAGCGTCACAGTATCGATAATGATAATTATGATAATACATATTATGGCATAGATTTACAGGTAAAATTCCGCATGGTGTTCACTACATATAATAAGTATATATTTTGAATCGGAGACCCTGACACGATTCGCTTGATTCACGACTTAGCAAACAATACTGCATAAGCATATGCTTGCGGGCAACGGCATATTATATTATCAAACATTATTGTAAAGGCCTATCTTTAAAATACATTAAATTCGGTGTAATTTGACCCGTGGCATAGCGATCATATTATAGGATTATTTTCGTTTCATATAATTTTTGATTATTATTTCATCCGAAATTAAGTTTAAATCATCTTCATGACCTATGTTAAATGTAAAACGCACAAAGTGAAGTTCGTTAATTTCTATAAAGATGTGAGAAAAATGAAAAGTTTGGGATAGGGAGTAACTGTATGCTACACTTTAAACACAACATTTAGAACCATTGAAAAATGGCTAGCGTAGTTTTGAAAAAAAAAATAACTTAATCGATAGGTAACTTAGGTATAAAAATTAAACTTTTACTTCAACGAAATAATTTCAAACTATTGAAAAATTTAAAAGTCTCAATGTCACTTAAGTGTTTATTCGTAACTACCCAAGTGTTTTTCCTCCATTCTAAAATTTTATGGGGAAATTAGCAATTAAATACTTTAGCATTCCGACCTGTTGTTGCAACATTTTTTTATAAGTAAATACCGAGGCATTTAACCTACTTTACTTATGACGGCCGATTTCACGCGAGCAACGAGTTTAAGTAACATTGTTTGCGCGAAATGAATTCTGTGCTGCCTATAAATGCTGAATGGAGAATTTCATAAAAAAGATATTTATGGTCCAAACTGCTAAGTATTTTATGACTTTCAGGAATAAGGGGTTTTATTGCAAACGTGTTGCTACAACGTTTCTTTTTGAAATACAAGAATAACTTTGTTTAAATGTTGATCGATGAATACCTTTAGGTAAGAACATGGGTTTTCTCAAATCCTATAAAAATGTGAATATTGTTGTTTCTTATAAAACGAATATTTTTTCGTTTAATCATGTATTTTATTTGATTGATTTTGCACCTTTTGCTTAGATAACAACAAATATACAATTTGTAATACTAGTTACCTCTATATTTTGCTACGAGCAGCTACGTCGTGCTACGGCGAGTTGGTAGCTACTGCAAACTGACTTCAAAATCATTTTTAAATTGTTCACTGTTTTTTTATTTACATTTCGATCTGAATTTTTGAAAATATATTTATCTATTGCAGACGCCATCTAGCAAGAATCATTGCAATTAAGAAACATGATGACTCAAAACATTATGTAGTTGCAATAAATAAATACTAGAAAAGCTTTTGTCGGAAGATATGTGAAATAAATACATAGAAAAATAAATATAAATCTGAAAAATTCGTCAAAATGTAGAACCATAATATACAGACGATAGTAAACGATAATACATACCAAATCAGGTACAATAGGCTTAAAACTCACCATATTATCGATGACTATCAAATTTTGGGCGCTTTTAGCGTAATACCGTATTCTTATTCGCGATATCTTGCTCAATAGCCCGGCCGGGGCAGCCGACGGGCAATCACTGGCGATGGTAAACAATACCCTCGCGATAACGGTCGAATTATGCTGACGTCCTTGGCCGATGCTACCTGCCGGTGGTCAACCCGACACCCAAGGCCGCTTCTTATCGCATGTACGAGTACACGCGTGTAAATAATTAGAAAGTACAATCACTGTGGCCTCCGAGACCGTAAGATTTAGGAAAAGGGTTTTCTCCGTTTCGCAGGGTTAATTATAATGGATATTGTTCGGCGTATTGAAGAGAGTGTTATGTCGCGGACGAGGTCAAGTTAGAAATTGCTGCATAGCAAGTACACTGCGGTGTTTTGTGGGTTTACTACGAATGGAAATGTTTGCTATTTGACGCTCTATAATGATTTTTTACTGAGATTTTATAAACATTGAATTAATTATATAAGTAGGTATGTAATACTTTCTTTTTTTAAATTAAGTTTGTTGGTGTTGTTATTTTGTTACATTGCATTTATCGTGATCACGACAGACATATGGAGGGGACGAGACTCAGTTTTCGGGCAGTACTGTTATACCTAAATATTTCTACCGTCATTCTCATTGTAAGTGGTACTTCATACATAATGGTGGGAAATCTTAGACTGGCGCAGAGGCGAAGCGTCACGTGGCGTCATTATTTTTTAATAAATTTATCTCTATTTTCGTCACTAAAGTACAAATTTCTATTATACAATAATTGAATCACGAACCAACGCTCCTAATTCATAATCGTATTACACAACTTTGTACTTAAGTGAATTGGAAATATAGATAAATATTATGATTTGTAGTTGACAAATTAGACCCGTCGTGTCGCATCTTTTCCCTTCTAATTGGAGCTGAACTTACTCGTGTCTCTTGTTTACATAGAGTACAGCTAAAGAATTCGTGACTAAAAAAATCAAAAATAAGAGCGAAATCGCTATAAAAAATGATGTGAAAAGTCATGTTCTCTCACCACCTAAACCGTTGAAGGATAAAAGTAGCGAAATTAATTAGTAATTTATTTTATTTACATGTTAGCTATCACAGCCCTCATTATAGAAAAACCTTTACGCAACAATTATTCGAACCGTATGCGGCACACGCAAAACATTGAATATGTATAAAGAAAAGAAATTATATGAACACAAAACAAGATTCGGCCATTACTTAACGTGACGTTAAATACTTTGGTCATTAGCTAAAGCAGAGCAGACCAAAACACGGCCCGCGTTTTTAAATTATGCGGCCGAAAAATGTTTCTGAAAGATGAAAACTTTTCTTTTACATTTTTATTTTATTAGTTTATATATTAGTATTATACTTTTTGATTCCGAATTTGTTTCTACAAAATATATTTTTGCGGCCCTTTAAACGTAGACCTCATTTTTATTGGCCCTAAATCATACCTAGTTTGGTAGCTAATGTCCTCGAAACTTTACTAAATAATATATTAAAACCTTTTTTAAGAATCACTCTATCTATTGGTGAAGACCGCATCAAAATCTGTTCAGTAATAATTAACTTTATCGCGAAGAGATAACAGACAGACGCGGCGGAGGACTGCGTTATATAATATGTAGTGATAATGTTAGTAATATACCTACTGGTACAATATTGTTAAGGGGATATAGAGGTGAAAGTAAGTAAGTTAGGTAAAACATAGTAGTCAATAAGAGTAAATCCTAAAACTCAATTGCAATGCCCAATTGTGAATTTAAAACAAGTCGTTCTGTAATGATGCTTTGTTAGCAAAATATATTGTCATGTAATTCTAGACCGTACAACGTGTTTTTGAGCATTTCTCATAACTCTAAGATAATTTATAACGAAAAGTAATAAAAAGTAACATCTGTTTTTAAATGAATATTTATAATAAATTCGGCTTCTTAGTCGTGGAACTTTAAAATGTAATTGAATTTTCAATGTAATTGAATTTTCAATGCATACTTACAGGGGGTATCGGCGTGTAGACTGGCAGGGATATAATGGTGAATGGCTCTTCGTCGCTGTCCACCATAGAGTCAGCTGGATACAGCCAGCGGTATCGGCTCGGACGCCACACTTTCGCTCCTTTATACACTTTAATGTTTAAAAGTCACTTGCTCTTGCACTATCACTTTCCGTTGAGTATTATTTAAGTTTAATCAGTTTATAAATGTTTGTATTTTACTTAGTTTCACATATATTTATATTATGTAGTTTCAGTGCTGATATAAGTTGAATTTAGCAAGAACATAAGTTATCTTTTATGAACAAAAAATATCTACTGTTGTCGAGATAAGAAAATATCCAGTTATTAAAGTTTATCCAGTTATTAAAGTAGATCGCAATGTCACAACTTGTTAAGAGTAATGATTGACAGAACCCACTGGATAAAACTATTATTAATATTTTTTAGACCTGAGGTAAATGTACTCGTATTAATTAGCGGGATATTAACGCGGTTTTTTCTTTTAAGAGTCACTTTATAGCAAGAAAGAAATTTTCAAAAGGAAAATATATCCAGCATTGCATATTAGATCATTATATTGAGTCTCGAGTCCCTCTTTTATAGGAGACAGGACTTGGACCATTATAATAACCTTGAACATAAACAATCCTTAGGCATTTGAACTTAGCAGAGGTGCTGAACGCAAATGACATTTGCGATACATATCTCTTGTTGTTTTGTTTACCGCCCACGTAGCTGATAAAACATTTATGTTTTTATTTCGTTTTAAGTTTTCGTGTTTGTTATCAATCCCACTAATTACCATAATACCATCTTGATATTCAAAATATCCTTTATAATTTATAGTACTAGCGACCCGTCCAAGCTTGTCACAAGTAATGTTTTTTTTTTAATTTAATGCCAAGTTAACCTGTGACTGCAAGTCCACGTGATTAAAACACTGTTCATGTAGTCTAAATTAGGAAGAGGTACAGGATTATTCTCCCCAAACTTTCATCAGTTTCTGCATGGCTTGCTTTGCGATATGTCTTTGGTTGTAGGGTGGTACTGGTAGCCACAAATTATACCTGAGCCACTTTAAAAAGTATAAAATTCTTATTTGCCTCGACGTGGAATATGACCCAGGACCTATGTGTAGTAAAGCGATGCATTACCATGTTTGATATCGTCAAATAAATAATTTAGTAAAGACATTTTTAATCTTGCCACATAATATTCTATATAACCCGTCGTAGTTAAAAAATTCTGAGTTCATCGGGACACGGCAGAGATATGTCGTTTCTAAAATTTGAAATAATATGAAAACTTGTTTAGAGATGCACCAAAGTCGAAAGAAAGAAGACTAGTACATAAGGAAATAGAAAAAAGAGAAATTGAGAAAGAGTTTAAGTTAGAGAAATTTGTATAGACATAACATTTGCAGAACGTTTGCTTCTTAAATACCTCAACTACATATGAGAATGGAATGCGATCTATAACTCGTCTGCAACCCACACTACCGATACAGTTTTGTCCATTTGTGCCATGTGATGACGTCAGACTATCCATTGCATCGAACATTTGCATAAAACGTATAAACGTTATATTACAGTTCATTTGAACGCTAAATTGCTGGGCACGTGTTTCTTGATGATATTCCACCTTGAGTTCACTGGAGCCTTGAGATTAACTTCTATGTTTAACTTATCAATACATAACATGAAGTGTAATGAATTATTTTTATTATTACGTTTAATCGGGCTGTTGAGTCATGCATTCGTGATTACTAAGTGATCGGTTTGTAAATATTAACCTAAGACGAATTCGAATGCTTTTTCAAGAGTTGATCTTTTAAGGTGCGATCCAAGCCACCCTTTAGAAAGTTTTACAATAATTATTAAAATTATTGTATGCAGTGTTGCACGTATGTTGCATGCAGTACGCGTATGCAACACTGCATTAAATATGTACTTTATTATGTGTACTTTACAATATGTACTTGTACCCGGAGTTGTAACATACAGTGAGCCTAAGGGTCAAAGTTTCCCTTGGATAGACTTTCCCTATATACGAATGGAATAAGGACACACCTACTGGAATAAGACGGCTCATTTTTTTTATCTGAAAGCAGCATGTATTAATTTGACAGACAAAGATATTTTATATGCATCCTATTCAGACGCAATTAATTCTCGTGTAATATTTTATAGATTATGCTCGGCTCAATACAATTTAATATGTTTATGTTTCCTGGATTAAAATAAATTAATCAGATATGTAAAATTCATAGTAAATATACACATATAAACGTCGGTGGTAGATTTGATGATCTGAATACTCTGATATTTAAAATTAGACTTTTGATTTACAAAAAAAACTTAAGTTCGTGACAAAGTTTGAAATATTTAGTATGGAAACATATTATGACAATAGTATACAAATTAAATACACGCATATGCGAAAATGTTATAACGTTAAGAAAGTGGTTTTCATATAGATCGGTATGCCTATTGTTGTGCCGGCGTCACCTCTTGAGCTGTCAACAGTAAATATCGAATCTATCACGCGACCGTTACTCAAGTCACGTAACTACATGAAAATTATATGAAATATAAAGAAATAAAGTGAGAAAGTGAATGGGCGATTTTATATAACAAGTTTGTATGTGTATTTATCGATTAATCTTCGTAAGTTTTAGCCCATGGTGGTATAATACTGGGGCTCTTTGTTATAGAGCTAGTCTGAAGAACTGCCCTAGGTACTATTACGAATTAAAAGTCATTTGCTATGATTTCTTTTAAGGAATTTGGATTATCTTATATAGTAATAATTGCCGGACTAAGCAAATGGCAACACCTCCTACGTAATACCACCCTCAGAATCCTGTATACCTTGCGCGGAGTATAAGTTGAACCTGGCGCAGTAACATAATTTCGGGAGTTAGGACTGGGTGACCGCATCACCATGGCGACACGTTGACGACATAAAAGACGCTTACGAAAGTTTTTTGATATCTTATTTCTGTGAGTGTGGGATTATTTTTAATAAAAGAAAATGACTCTAACGCGATCAAAAAACAGAAAATCGACAATCGTGGTCTTGCTGGTAATTGATGCTTACAATTATTTTTTGAAAGAAAATAATATAACTTATTTTGTAAATAAAGCAGCGGCAGCTACGCTGCTTAAAACCTTAAATAAAGTAAATGTTTGGAATTCTTAAATCTAGTTACATTTAAAACCTCTGTTAAAAAGCGACAACGAATGATACCGGTCACAGGCATAGACTATTTTGACAAGGGGATTATAAAATTATGCATGCACAATTGTCATACGAAGAAACTAACTACCGACCCGATACCGAAACTTCGTTTAAAATTACGTTATGATATTTTTAGGGGTTCTGAATAAAGTTCATCCAAGTAAGGAGCATGTGTGTAACACTTTTGTGAATAACTGTACTTGCGCAGACAACTGTCATTTAGGTTCAATTTATCTTCCGTGATTTATATATTTACTAGCTGACCCTTCAAACGTTGTTTTGCATTAAAAATTAAAAAAAAATTTAGATAAAAATTAGATAGTAGCCGATTCTCAGACCTGCTGAATACGCATAAAAAATTTGGTAAAAATCGGTAAAGCCGTTTCGGAGGAGTACAGTAACTAACAATGTGACAGGGAAATTTTATATATTAGATCTACACCGTTGCTGTGTCTTTCAAACCAGAACACAGCAATGCTGCTTGGCGATACAAATAAACATAAAGCGAATACTTTTCCATCGCAGCCGAGCTCTCTCTCAAAAATCTTGTTTATTGTGTATAGTCAGCAGAAACAAAATATCATAACTTATAAATGAGACTTACTGTTTACTTTTATGGCACTTCGTGATAATTCAAAATTAATTAATTGTTTAAGTAATTATTTAAGGAAAATTATCTGGAAAATAAATATACCTATATTTAGAGTGGTAAAATGTTTCATAGTAGTAGCATCGTCTCATCCTCTCTAATAAAATATGGTAAGGTAACTAAGAAAGGGCTTGAAAATAATTGTTAAAATTAATTAAACTTGAAATTACGTCTTAGTAAAATTTGTTTGTAGACACGCTACAACCTTTGTTGGAAAAAGTAAAAAGTCAATTGTTTTATTTTTTGGGTATCTAGTTTATATTACTAAACTATTTATTTAAAAAAAAATGTATTTACCAACCAAAATAATCAGTTAAAATTTATCAAATTTTAGCCGCTATAATTTATCAAATTATAGCCGCTATGAAATTCAATAATAAATAAAGAGTAGCACTGTGATACATATTAAGCGAAGTTATTGTCACTCTATTTTCCAAATTCACTTAACGACACTTTGCAAGCAGAGTATCGGAAATTCAATTGCAACCGATTATAAAGATACGTCGTCTATTCAAGCCGCCATATAAGGTACTAGACCCAAGTACAACAGCTGATGACCAACAAAACAAAGTCTTCACACCAACTAACAAAAGATCGTAACCACCGATATAAAAAAGTAAAACAGACCGTATGATATACACTTAAAGTCCTAAATTGAAGAAAAGAGCTCGCGCATAGGTCGGTTCGGTTACAACGACTGCTTAGATTTGAATACGGCGTTGGCGCGGGGCGGCCGGCCATCCAAGGTCACTCTCGGCTAATCCACGCAACACTAGCAGCACAGCTCTAAACGATATAAATCGAGAGTTCATAATTAAAAGCCCTTTATGGTGGTCTCACGTGCTACAAATATTAAGGAAAGCTTGCGAACGACACGCGACACGATAAGCAGGATTACGCATTACAAAATTAAGTGAATTTAGGCGAAGGTTGGATCAAACGTTGGACCTTGATCCAAATGTTTGAATCGCCCCGTAATTTGCTAGACATGATTGTTATTTGGAACGTTGTAAAAACTATTAAGAACAATTTACATGTTTATACCTAGGCGAATTAAAATAATTGGTCCGACTAAAAAGTAGCGGTCCCGAAAATTTATTTAGCATAGACCGTTTGTAATTTTCATTGAAAGTATATGAAAGGGAGAATTTTATATAACATTTGCATTAGTCTTGAGATTTTTTTTGTGATAAACTCGTAAAAGTAAATGTGGCTATATTTATACCCTCGCGACAAACCCAGCTTGGTTATTAATGGCTGAAATGACGTATAAATGTGCGTGTCAATCTATAATATTTCCTATATTTCACATTGTGCCACCTATTTTCGAGAGAATTAGAGGAATCCACACAATCAAATAGCTGTGTGTTAATGTTCCGTAAGAATAAACTTTTTTATATACTCATGTCGCAGGCGACTCTGTCTGGGTTAAAAATTATTGATTTTTATTAAAAAAATTATAAATGTTTAAAATTTGAGTATGCTCCAATAATATAATAGATAAAACCCTGTGTTAAATGGCTATGAAAAAATGAATACGGCCGGTAATCAAACCCCAGACCTCTCACATTGGAGGCCGGCTTTTTAACTATGGAGCTATAGCTAATTTCATTACATCCTGCGACGATAATAAAACCCTGTACATACTCGTACTTCACTTCTACCTGTGAAAACCAGAGAATTCGTTCAGTCAATCCAGAGATCAGCGCAAACAGACAGACACAAACAAAAATATTAAATAATGTTTTTTTTGCGTTCCGCTACATATCTATATTTTATCACCCTAACTTGATTTTTGATAACTTTGTTTAAATACAAAGTACAGACACTGGAAATCAAACTAAGCCTGTACCATTTGTACTGATTGCGAAAATATGTTCGTTTGTTTGTAAATTCGTACGCATTCATACTGAAAGTAGTCATCATGTATGACGATTCTTAGAAAATGTATCGCAAACTACGAACTTATTGTCGACTACCCCACCTTCTTTTCGACAATTGTGATATCCTCATTGCACATATGCAGCAAAATTGACTTGGAATTTGGAGAATTGCTCTACTGATATATAAATGAATAGAAAAAAGAACATAAGCAAAATCACACAAAAAAAATATTATTACTATTAATATAAATTGTACACGTGAGTGTAGCCGCAGACACTACCTACTTGTGTACGAGTATAATTATAAAACACTGGGCGGAAAAATTTGGCTTACGATTTTATTATGTGTACAAAAATGGAAATGCATACGATAAAATTTTCTTTGCATGACCACACCATTGGAGGGTTGTCGAAATTAGGGATATAGGTCAAGCGTCCGATAGCGTTTAAGCTCGGCACGTGATACCAAATTGCAAGGAAGTGAAGTTAAACTATCGACGGCACGGAAATTTACTGAGAGCCTTTCGTAGGAATCGGTCTTATATCCGTTTGATCAAATAAATAACGGCTATGTAGAATCAGAGTCTGCGATAGCAGACCTTTCTCATTTACAAAAACAGATCGTGTGATGGCCTAACCGTCGTTATGTATATCATAACGAAGGTTAGGCCACACGACCATCAAGTTGAAAGTTTGTCAACCCATACTTCTACCATAAGTTCGCACGGCAGGCAACAATGGTGTTTAGATTAGACGATGGCTTCTTTAGGAGGTAGCCGGTTTAAAATGTCCAGACCCTCAATCGTCCTAGTGCAAAGCGCAATTTTATTACATTATTGCACAGAATTAATATCATTATTCATCAATAGCTAGACATTTTCTGGCAAACCTTAAATATCTTTAAATAAACTGAATAAAGGGCCACTAGCGATCACTTCAGGTAACGATAACTATTTAATGTTTGTTATAGAGTCGTACTCGTATATTATCATTCTAAGTCATCCAACCCTCATAGAACAGCATAGTGGGTCTAAGCTCTAAATCCCCCTTTCCTATATAATAGGAGAGAAGAGGCCACTACCAATGAGTCATTAAAATAAGCTGATGACGAAGAACAGGATACAAATTACGATACGTTCTACCAAAGGCTTGCAGAATCACTTGCTATCTGGTGTGACTACAGTCGAGCCAAGTGTTATTGATTGATTGCCCTGTCTACTGTTTTAAAAACTTTAGACGCGTTAAATTTTGTACAATAAACCTATAATAGGTATATAGTAGGTAAAGCTTTGATCGTTAAGATGCCGCATTTTTGTTTTAAAAATATTAAGAAGCCTGTTACGTAAAATCGATCAAGCACAAGTAAGACTATATATTTTTAACTTCCTGTTTTCTATACAACGTTTCAGGAAATTAAAATGCTAAGTAGCTAGAAGTTCTGATCGATCCTCTGGCATATAAGCGTTGATGATAAAAAAATATATTATCAGGGGTTAAAGTATGAAATTACCGATTTGTACTGAAAGATAAGAATTAGTTTTTTTTAATTTAACATATTTATTTAATCAAAATAATTACTATTATTATCTAGACATTGCTGCCATCTAATAGGAAGCTCATTTATACCTTTGCGATAGAACTCTGGTGATCTAGATACGACAAACTTTGTGAAAGCATTTTGCACTGCCTCCTGAGAAGGAAACTTTTTATCACGTAGAAAATTGTCCAAATCATGAAAAAAATGGTAGTCCGTTGGAACAAGGTCTGGCGAATATGGAGGGTGACGAATGGTTTCTAATTGCAGTTCCTGTAGAGTTAAAACGGTTTCTCGTGCTGTATGAGGTCTCGCGTTATCATGGAGCAATAATGGTGAAGATCGATTCATAAGTCGGGGCTGTTTCACTGCTATTTTCATTATCATTGTTCGGAGTTCGGCGCAGTAGACATCTGCCGTTATTGCTTGACCAGATCGGAGAAAGCTATAGTGAATAACACCACGCTGAGACCACCAAACAGTTACCATTACCTTTTTATTGGTAAGCTTTGCTTTAGGAAACGTCGGTTGCGGCGTTTGACCTGGGGTCAGCCATTGCATTTTCTGCTTACGATTATCATAAAGAATCCATTTTTCATCACATTTTCTGCAGATCAGACAAATCATGTGGCGCCCATTTTTCATATTTTTTTATTTTATTGATTTGACGCAAATGAGTCAATATTGTTGGTAAAGTAACGTTAAACCATGCCGCTAATTCCTGAATAATTTGCCTCGGATCGGCTTCCACCATCTCTTTCAAATCATTGTTATTCACCTGTGTGGGCGGTTTTCCACGTGGTTTGTTCTTCAAATTGAAGTTTCCATCACGAAAGCGTTTAAACCAAAATAGCACAGTGCGTTCATTAGCAGTCCCATCTCCGAACGCAACATTAATATTGCGAGCTGTTTCTGTCGCGTTAGTTCCGCGTCGGAACTCGTATTAAAAAATCACACGAATTTTCAAAGTATCCATCTTTGTTGTCTAAGCTGAATAAAAAAAAACAACTAAAAGTTGATAATCCAATGTTGCATATTTTTTAAAAGAAGAACTACACAGGTACCATATGAAAAAAGTTTCACAAATCTTAAACCATGAAGGTTCTACCTATTTCATTCTTTAACCCCTATTATAATTTTTAATCGAACCCAGCTAGTGCCAGATCAAGCGGGACCCATAGCAATTCCATTGAAATGTTTGGCACGTTATTTGGAAAAGTTTGGTATTTGTATTTGGGTACGTTATTTGGGTTTGAGTTTTTAGAAAACGTTTATATTCATCGCAATAATATTTTCCGGTTATATGAATCGAATCGGCCGTAGTAGCAGTAAGCATTATTCACACCTATCATTCATCACATGTGGGGGAACTTTGTATTATGTAAATATATGTAAGAGTATATATTTGTAAATAATACAAAGCAAAACACCACTGACTCATCACAAAATCTTTAAAACTGTACTCTCGATAGAGTTGAAATTTAGCATAGTTGCTCATTTTCTGATGTGTACGCTCACTGATTTCCCGATACTCCCACGGGAACAAGATATATGCGAAAGAAACCGCGAGGTATAGCTAGAAATTTATATGTAGTTCAACTTACAACGCTACGAGAAGCTACGAAGTGCTACGCCGTGCTACGCTGGTGAAATGACTCATTTGTGGGGTGTCGCAGGAAGTTGATAAGTTACTATTTACCCGGGGAGGTATACGGAAGTTTTAACAAATCTATTAAAAATAGGTTCTGTATTCTACCTATAGCTATGTAATTAGTAATTTTCAAAAACTTCTGATCCATTTTTTTTTATTTAAATGTTTATGTTTACTATTACCACATATTATAAAATAATAGTATAAAAGTCTGTCTATGTATTCGCGATAAACTCAAAGAACGTGTTTTTCATGTTTTCACCAATAGATAGATATAGAGATATAAATTGGCTCAAATATGACGGTTACTATCGAAATTGTTTCTCCGCCTGGAAACGATGAATAAAATAATGTATGAAACAATTGTTAATCAAAAAGTACAAAAATTATATATATCTATATTTTAAAGACACCTCGCTATACCCGTTTTTTTCTAATTAAAAAGGATTACATACATTTACTTTTTATGTTTTTAAATGGTTGCAATACAGTAGTTTCTACGTGGGCAAAGTCTCGAGCTGCTAATTATTAATATTTAAAAAAATATATTTGAATGCTCTTCTATTTGCTGTTTCAATTATTTTTTAAATTGTTTTAGTTCCAATGGTCACTTTCCGACACCATCATCAGCCCAGCTCCCTAGTAGTTTGCAAGTCATGTGCCGCAAGGCATATCTCATGTACAGAAAGAGACATACATTATCACCGCGGATCCCAGCACTACAGAATAGAAGCATACACATAATAGCGAGTTAATAAATTAATAAAAACTCTTAGAAGGTAATTCAATCAGCCAATGACATGATCATGACAAGAAGTCACAGTCCAGGGCTGATTTATCGCGTAATAAAAACGAATCACACGTAAGTACAAGTAGTTATAGTATCTAAGTACGAGTCTGTGTACTGGGAATTGCCTTGATGCATATTAAGTGCAAGGTGGTGCATTGCCCTCGCCGTGGTGTCGTTGCCAAGTTTGCTCTATTGTAGGGTGGCCAATGAAATCTAATTCTTAGGAATGTCTCACGTCTATTAAATACTAAATTGATGTCAAACGTTTATTCAGTATAAAAGACAATACATTTTTTATTTTTACAATAGGTATTTAAAATATTGGTGATAAGTAAAGTGAAAAGTCGCAAACGTAAAACTAAAGCTATGAGAGTTTTAAATGAGTCTTAGTTTTAGAAGAGCTCAGAAATTCAGTTATTAGAAAATGATATTCAAAGAATTAAGATATTTGCTATTATTGATGCTTACGAACTTAGTTGAAACATAGAGTATTACCTACTATTTACTAAATAATGTGTAAATGTGTAATTTAATTTTTAACCGACGAAAAAAACCGGAGGAGGTTCTCAATTCGACACGTATATTTTTTTTTATCTGTATGACCACGCATAACTTTTTACAGAGTTGTCCGATTTTGATAATTCTTTTTTTATTAGAAAGAGCATACTTTCAAGGTGGTCCCATTGTATGCATGTTTGGATCTGATGATGATATCCTGGGGAAATTGAAGGAACTCTTCAAATTTTGGAGGCACGCTTACAACGATTTCGGTTTTTATCTCGGTGTCGGTAGCTTTTTGGCTACTAGTGCCGTATAATATACTATGACAGTATAGTACGAGTACGTTACGTGGCAATAAATGACTAAAAAGTAAGAAATAAACATTTAAAAAAAAAAATAGAACCGACTCAAAACGCACTAAAAAGTAAAAAATAACCGTGTCATTTAGTTGCTTTAATTTACTTAAGCATATCTAGGAGTCGGCTCAGGCTCACCAATCAACTTATAAATTCCTATGAATTATGTATGATGATGAAAATCAGAGGTGTGAAGTGAAACCTAAATATGCAGTTTTATTTTGTTTTTTTTTACAAACGCTATTAAATTAAATCTTATCAAAACATTAGCTTAAACGCATAAGTCAAATACAGTTCAAAACATAAGCTATTAAAGTCGGTAATAAATTAAGGACAGTGTGTATAAATACTAAAACATATTGCGACCCTATTTTATGAAGTAGTACATACGATTCTACGATTATTACTTTTGCGTTGAAAAAGTTCAAAGAGACTTTTGTCCTTATTTTGTTTTTTATACTAGAAGTTGCCCACCTTACACTAAATAGAAAACCATTGCTTTTAACGTAGCCACACTTTATACGAAACCACAGAAAATATGCAAGTAACAAAAGCCACAATGCACAATCTTGTGGCTGATGTAAATTTTTTGTTAACCTTACCCTTAAAAACCGAGATAGTGTTTTTTACTACAATAAAAATAATGCTTAAAGTGGTAATGATATAATTGCTGTAAAAAGTAAGTTAGATATAAATATTACATTGATTCTACCCTTCCAACGGAGCGAATAGTTAATGCTAATAGCAAATATGTCCTATGGGTTTAGGTAGGGACAAACCATGGACATATTAGATATGAGTTGTGTAAAAACTGCCCGATCACTTGACCGCAGTGTTTATCTTGATGAGCTTGCTTTGTTGTAGCTTGTCAGAATAAGTACGTTTCTCGAAGACGGCTAGGATACGACAGTAGTTAATCAGAAGGTGATGGAATCCTATTATTTACATAGTTTTAATCAGATCCATAACCATAGAAGTAATGAAACTTTTTCACGGCTGACGGTAAAAAATAGTTAAATGATTTAGTAATCCAATTTTCAGAAACCCTAATTTGCCCGGTCATTTGGCCGCAGTGTTTATCTTGACGTGCTTTGACCTTGTCAGTACAGGGACGGCGGAAAAGGTACTAATGTAAATAATTCAACATGGTTTTCCATCAACTTTCGCCACAAAACAAGCGTAGAAGCCGCATAATTGTTTTCATAATTTCCTGTCGTATATGAATCACTGATGACTACGATCGCCTACGACTCGCAGATTTGAATCCAGATTAGACAGAAGTAATAACTTAATTTGTATGAATTTGCTTGGTACGTTTTTGGCTTTATTTTTTCTCATTTATATTTTGCCTATATGTAGCGATACAGAAACGCATGTAGAGTCGTCGTCCTTTCGTCTACAAAACAAATGCTGATTCTACGAAATATAATAATATCATCAGTGTAGTATTGTTAGTTCATCAAAATAACTTAATCTATACTAATATTATAAAGAGGTAAAGTTTTTAAGTTTATAAATAAAGAAGTGTTGGGGCTAATCTTCGGAACTACTGATCCGATTTTAAAAATTCTTTCACCAGTAGAATGCTACGTTATCGGTGAATGTCATAGGCTATATTTTATATTTGTAATTTATATATTAAGCGAAGTAACACAGTTTTTGTGGCGCAAGTCGGATCTATTAAATCGGCTTTATGCGCATGCGCTGTCTTAACTACTACGAATAATTGACAGCAATTTATGGGGACTTTATGCATCTTAAAAAGTTCTACAAAAAGTCCGAGATAGCATATATCTATCTTATATATTTTAACAGATATAGAACTTTTTGTGTTTTAAAAAATCATTTAATTCATATGCTTACGTTTACGTCATCATTTATACAACTAAAATTAAATCCTTATCAAAATAAATTATTTAATAATCTTAAAGATATTATTGAGATAAGATTTGCCTTTCAAAGTATGTTAATTAGTTATATATTTTCGGAGATATTACAAAATTTAGTCTAAATTTAGTTGACCTCAGACCTTCAGAGGTCAGCATTTTGGTAAACAGCATAAAGCCTTGGAGCAGGAAGCTCTTCTGGAAGTATCTGTTGTTGGTATGCAATTATTGACAAAACTAACTAGTGAATTAGTTTGATCATAACTTCGGTCAAATAGTGACTTGTGGTTGCTGATAATACTGTATGTTTCAGTTGAGTCCCAATTTTTCTTTGAATAAAAAAATAGCCTACAAACAAGCAAATTGCGCATAAATAGCGCAATTTCCTGTCGCGCACTAAATTACTTTCGGTCGCAATTCGTTAACAATTAGCAAGTTATAAAGTTAGCGGTTAAAAGTAAGCTAAGTTTAGGTGGTTAGGTACGCAATCAAAATGCAAATGTCAGAGACGGTGCGTGGTTGTTATCCCGTGACCCAGATCACAAGGACGCGGCCTCGTGGATTGCTATGAGTGAACGTTGCCTAAATATTTAGTTCCACAGATTGTCAAAACTAAAGCGCTTTGCAGATGGAGCAACTATTACAGCAATTAGCAACAAGAAACTAATCGTTTAGATATAACTAACGCAACGTCACATTTACCAAATACTAAAATTTGAAATGTATGTTACTACCTGTTCCCATCGTTTCAACCACAAGTTTCCGTTCCTGTGGATGTAATTAATACGGAATAAAAAGTAGCCTATGTTTCAAAACAGAAAAGCTCTATTTCGATTCTAAATTTCAGCCGAATTCGATTTATAATTACGGCGTGATGGAATGACAAAAATACACACACAACGCGTTATTTAAAATGCGTGCTGTATTACGCCTAACATTTTTAAGAAACTCTTAAACTCATATATATAAAATAATAACTCATATATATAGAACACTCGACCCGTCGGAGGAATTTCGAAGTAAAATAGGTTATAGTTGGAAACCTCATTTAGATTAAAAGTAAATGCAAGTTAAAAAAGGAATAAGTTAAAATAATGAAACAATTAAAATTTATTTCGTGTGCAGAACAAAGACTAGATTCTGTGAGTTCAAAGCGTGTTGTCGTTGAGTCAAGACGGTTGAAGGAATGTAGGAAGATGTTCCTGGAGAGTGTGCGTGTAAGGACGATGGATCTGTAGTGGTCCCCCAGTGTGGTTGGGGTGTGTGGCCGTCAGGTGCCGAGGCAGATCATCGTCGTCGCCGTGATGGGTTCCGCCGGCTTAGAAGCGTGAAACGACGGCGTCGCAGCTTGCTGCATCGAATCTTTTATACCTATCTATTTATTGGTTAATAAACGTCTAGTTCTCCCTGTTGTGTGGTTGTTCTTCCAATCCCCGACCCCTAGGTCGTAACACTATAATAGAGGTAGAGAGTGCCCAGTAAAGATGTGTAGATATAGACTTTAGTGGTGTTCATGAGTTTTGGTATTCACATGAAAATTTTTCTGAGATTAATTTTTTTTTTCACAATCTCCAAGAATGTAACACTGCATATTTAAGAACAACAGTAAATAAGAGATGGTTGGAGTGTGTGATACATTAAAGATGTGAAATTGTGAAATGAGGGATGCTATTTTGTTGTAGGCTTTTACGAAATTGTATGTATTACTCCCAATATATTATGTATATAGTCCGAATGATTAGTTACAACTTGTAGTTTATACAGGTTGTCTGGTCACAAACGTAATGAAATCGTATGTACGAGTATATGACACATCTCTAATGTATATGACCAGACACCCCGTATAGTTGTAACGTTTAATGATTAATGTTTCTTTAATTAATCTAAAAAAATTACGATGGTAGAAAATTATACGTTATATATTCATATGTAGATTTAATAAACTGAAACGATTACCTACCTAAATGTATTCGTTTAACCCATTTGGTATGGATCACGCATGCTACATATTATTAAAATAGCGAAATTAAAATACATTGCTTCTAACTACTGTAGTTATAGTAATTAATTCTCACATTTTCTTACCGCAAATAAGTGTGTCACCTAGATCTTAAAGTTGATCATATGCTAATTAATTAGATAGATGTTTAATATAAAATTTGAAAAGTAGTAAGTTATTTTTTAAAGTTCATAAGTCACAATTAAAAACAATCGTTATTTTTAGTTATTCTCTGAAAAATCCAAATAATTTAAAAATTACCTGGATATTTTGGTTCTATAATTTGCGAGCAAGCTAAAATTAATTGATTACTAAACTTATGTTTGGCAGTTAATAGTAAGGATGCGGAAACAATAAGTAACGCTGATTGGGACGTAACATCATATTTCATGGCATGCAAATCATAGCTTTCAATACTTACAAGATTTCATGTGACGCCATTTTGTGAGACAACTGTAACTAACTTGAGACTATTTTTACATACCGAACTATTTTAATGTATTTAGGATAATATCATATTATTATAAATACATTATGAAATAGCTAAAAATTTGGGGCACTTAAGATGAACTTAACGGAATCTGTCCAAATACTTTCGATTATCTACGATGTTCGTAATCATCAATCAAAGCTTGACACGCAACGCGGCATAAAAAATAGTAGGTATATTAATAAGACCCATAACATGATATTGTATAACAAAATGTTGTTCGCTGAACTTTGCCTAACAAAGCTGCAAGGCCTTATTGTCTTCCACGCTGCAATGGAACACATGTATCAAAGGTCGTTAAACCATGTTATGTATGACTAGGTACTATTATACTTTGACTTAGATAGCAGTGGTTTCTAATAGGTTGGCATCGACTTATGTATTTTAGTTGCATTCGTAATTGTTTTTACCCTTTTTCACAAGGAAAAATGATAACTATAAATATGAGTTTAAAATGCGCCAAAAATATATAATTAGATTGCACAAATAATGTTTTTTAAAAACATTTTATTCTATGATAAAGATAATATGTAAGTAAAATGTCTAAACTTACCTTGAAAGTCTTGTAAGATGAAACAACGTACGAAGCACCGTCCTCCAATTCTTCAAGTCTGTACTTTCTGTCACCATCCATCCCGAAGATGAACCTCGCGCCACGTGGTAGTTCCAATCTCTCAGACAATCTGTCGAGTAGGGCATCCATGGACACCAAGTCCCTACCCAATTTGAACCGGAACTCGACGCCTGGGTGGAAGGGATCTCCATTTCTATAAAAGGTCACTCTTCTGGCTTTCCAATAGTTGAGATTGGCGTACCGACTCGCCGGTTCAGGTCGATCGGGTCGTAAATTTGGACGTGCTGTCTCCGAGCCTTCGGAAACATCGTCTGGACGCTGTGGCGGCGACGGCGGTCGAGATGGTCGCCAGTCGGGGGATTTCTCGTCATCGGAAGGCGGTTGCGGGTCTGGCTCGGGTTGCGGCTCGGGCGCTGGGGCTGGCTCCGCAACCTGGGGGCGGATACGAGGTTGACGCGGTTGCCGCTTGGTGAGCACGCGACGCGACATGACCGCTGACCACTCGGCCGCCGACTGGGCGGGTGCCGGCGCCGCGGCCTTTCGCTTTATCAGCTGATAGCTACGCATGTGATGCATAGCATGGCTTTCATTCATGGCATCCATTAAATGTATTGCCTTTAGGATTATTAACGAGCTTACACGATATTAATCGCGATATTATGTAGCTATAGCCTAGATTCAATGCGTAAACAGTTCGTTACAGTTAGTAAGTTACAAAATACCTACCTACACGTAATCTTAATATTATGTGTAGTTTTATTAGTAACATTGCAAGATGTTATTTTACTCGAAAGATGCACATTAATCTGCTTCGATTGTCAATATCGATTGAATTAGTTTTAATTAAAATATTGTTTTTTTTTATGTTAACAAATTAATGTTCTTGTAAGTATCTTTAATATAACGTAGCTTGAAAATACTAAATATCTATTAATATCTAGGTATAGTTTGTTTTAATACTAACCTAAAATATCTTTTACAAAAATTAATATTAACTTTCGTGTTTGTAGATCTTTAGGGAACAGAAAGTTATAAGCATAAAATGATTTTATTTATACGTTTATTCACACATTCCAGATTATTCTAAAGTCTGGACACGATATCTGTAAGAACTTAAAGCTTTTGTTCCCCTTTGTTATTGTTGAAATAATAAATTTAGTTTATATGAAAAAAATTAATAAGTAATAATAGGTGATAGCTAATATGATTAAGTGCTGTTGCATCCGAAAACGTGCAGAAACAATCATAACTGGTGCGAATTATTAATTCCAAAAATTTCTTTTACAGTTTTTTTAACTAGTATCAACCTAGTTAAAGTTCTAAAACTGTAGCACTAAAGTTAAGCTCACCAAAATATTACAAGTTGAGTCATAATAAGCTTTATATATTTAGTTTTATTCATCTTAGATGCTCTAGATAAGCGTAACGAGTTCAACCCTTGCGCGTGACTGAGTGAGCCTAGTCACGACTTACAAGTTCCACATTTATGTAAGTTACAATTTTTTTTATGTTTATGTTATATATGAATCATGGTATTTGAATCACCGGACTAGTGGTGGAAATTGATTAATGCTTATTTTAAATATTGAGTGTAATTGTTTAGTTTAAGTTATTAAATAAATATTTTACATTGAATAAATATTTCGAGTCAGTGATTTTTTTACTTTTATGTTATATGAATTATGAAATTCTTATTATTATTTTATTATTTATTTTAAATACATTTAATTATTTGAAATACCCCCAGTTTCGTAACTAGGGCGGTGCCAGCGCTTCCCACGCACAGGGCGCCCAGAAATGACCAGACCAGGATCACAATCAATCAATGTCTATAAAGTCTAAGAAATAAACTACTGGGACTTTAAACTGACTTTAAACTACTTTATTAAGGAATGATGGGTAACGTGGTAGCCCATAAATAAATTATTAAATAAAGCTTTTATAGTCGCGCAGTTTGTGAAGTTCGTTTTACTCCAGTACTGAAAAGTGCCAGTGATAAAATGAGTGAAATTTATTATTACCATAAATAAGAAAAGTAATCATAGAGATGAAGTCTTTGAGATCAAATTTTTCACAACCATGTGAATCATTTAAATCATTTGAATTATTTAAACTATTTGAATCATTCAAGTCATTAAATATTTTTTTTAAGTTGCTCAGAATGTTTTTTGATGACTTGTATCTGGAAATTTGTGGTAATTTAGGTACGGTTTATTATCAGAGTCAAATCTACGGAGGACTATTTGTCTCAGACCGCACGACAACGCCAGAAATGTTAAAAACCATGATTGATTGACTGATTTTGAATGTTACCAACCATTACGTACCATATCAGTGGTAAAAATAATGATGTTTGACGACTACCACTGGGTACTACATTAGTGAGCATTCGCTTCTTAAAATCCACAATTAAAACAATAAATCCATACAAGCTCATAAGTCTAGTCTAAGTTAGTATCTAAGTATATTTCAATATAGTATAATAAAAGAATAGTCCTATATAACATATAAATATTTTTATATTCACACAGTAATGGTAAAGGCCGCTACTGCATACCTATGTCCGATTAACATCTTAACCACATAAACCATTACCTGCATAAATTCAAATTAATTCTACTTGCATTTCGAAAAATATTACTACATTAAATTATACAAATTAATCCGATGAAAGTTACTGCACAACTAATTTAATGTATAGATTCTATTCTATATTATAAAAAAATCTATCTTGTTTTACAATCCAATATAATCCCGTTTAAATATTTCAAAAACTGGCTATTTATGCATTCTAATTAGGATTGATTTCAAGTAAATACTACACAAATAACTGCCTTGTAAAATCACTTTCAACATTTAAAAAACTATTTAATATTTTGTATTAAAATTAGCAGTTACTTCAATGGATCTACACAAATAGCTATAATATAATATAATATAATAGCAAAGTCACAAATAATATTGTACTAAATTATTTATTTAAATAAAACAATTCAACACTCACCACTGCCGCTGCAGCCATAGATTCCTCGGAAGTCATTTAACTTACAGAAGAACACTTCAAAATACCAGCACAAAGGAACACTCAATAAAATGAACTACGAAATTCCACACTCGATTACGAGCGTGAGTAGCGAAAATTTGCCGCCAAAACAGAATTACCAACCCCTCTACGTAGGCGCGTACTAATAAATGTTATAATAAAATGCATTTACATAATTTCGGTATTACAACTGGTGATATTATAATAGTGTTACAGAGTGGTATGAGAGGTGATGGGAAATAAAGGACTTCCTCGCAATAGGAGCGAAGTCGTCCGGCTATGTTTTGTGAAAGCAATCGAGTGACCGTTTCATGGTGTAGGTAAGCGTGGGGCGGCGCGGCCAGCGATCCCGTGTGCTTTACAGCCGCACGACTAGTAACTAACACAGTTTATTCGTTTTTATTGTATACTTTCTGAAGTCTTTATAAACAAGCACATTTGACTTATTATTTTATATATTAAAATACATTTATTTTAATTATTATAGTACTATACTATTCTCCTATTAAGGGCATAGACCCCTCGAATATATATACATAGGAACTCCTTGTATATAGTAGTTGTATATAATAGTTTGTCTACTCCTTTGTTTTTCGACTTCGACTTTCGGGGTTCAACGCTCTTTATTGCCAATCTATTTATATGATTCCGATTCGAGTATAGAAGTCTTAGACTCATAGTCAGTGTCGCTGGATGCTGGTGGCTTAGTAGTGCAACAATGACGAGTTATAAATAATCGTTATAGAGTAATAACGATTATTTATAACTCGTCATTGTTAGCTTCGATTTTATCTCTATATCTCTCTATCTGAATCTAAAATTAAAAACTCGTTTATTTGAAATAATTTTAGCTTAAACACACTTTTGAAACGTTAAATTCATCTGTCTGCAACATAACTTAACAGCAGATGAAAACTCAATCTTAGTAGTCGTAAATCGTGATCGTTGTCGTAAATAAAGAGTGACTATACTGCCAGATATACGCCGGCCTTAATAGAGACCGACCGCGCCGTTGTCACGCACGTTTGTCGCCAATCGGTCATAGTCATATACAAAGCTATACTAGTTCAGTGGTGGCGTGCCTATATTTTTTACGTCTCCCCTTTTAACGGTTGTTTGCTGTTTGTTATCGGTTTCATAATAATTAAAGGTAATTTTCGAAGAAATTCGCTTTTACTTGTACAGGTAATCAAATTTACTTCAAACGATTTCGTTATGATTGAAAAGTTTGAGTAAGTCTAGAGTTCAAACCAAGTTAAGTCTAGGTAATGAATGTAGAAGGTGAGAAGAAGGTGTTTCTGTTACTCATAAAATATTAAATATTGATGCGTTTTTTCCTGCAACGTAGAATAAAAGAGCTAATATTTAATGAATGAATATTTTGATCAATTTTTGAATAAAAATATGCTAAAAATAAAACAAAAAAAAAATAAAATAACAAAAAAGTAACGAATCAGAATGGAAATGTCGCCTCAAAAAGCAGAGATCTTGAACAGACAAACTTGAAATTTCTAAAATGACTTTAAATAAATGTTCCTAAATTACATGAATTTCAATTTAAGTATAGCTTGGTCAATCCACGATGGCTCGTAGTGTTTTGTTTTTCAAACGCTTACAGTGCAAGTGTGCAATAAAAACTGCAAGAATGTGAGTTCTATTACTACGTAACGAGTAGCAATGTGTGCACACTCACACAAAGTGTCAAGTTAATTATGTCAACAAGAATGTCATGTTTGACTAGCAGTATGCTCTACTTCATTTAAAGTCATTTTTTAAAAATGAATATGTCGTGTTGGTCCTGCACAGCAAAATTATATTGTGATATAGGTTAATATATATATCGGAGTATCACCATTCTTCTTGACATCATCTTTAGTGGTTCTTAATCTCTTGGGCGTTTTCTAGGGTTACAAAGACTTTGTCTTCACGAAAAGATATATTGCAAGTTCACAATGTTTTGATACATGAAATAGATTTTTATAATTCCTGACGTATTATAAAGATTCAGAACAGTAGTTTATTTACACCCATCTTACTTTACTCCCTAATTTAATTTACTTCTTAAGAACACTTTTACACTGGTCCAACTCGACCAGTGTAAAAGTATATCCTCTCCGCACTCCAGACGCAAACTAACTACCCAACTCCTTTATTCCCCTCAAGATGGTGTAAATACTCTAGTAGGACTTTTGCGCCTCACTCTTTTATTGGTTGGAGTATTAAAACAAATCAATCATTCATTCATTTATCAAATCAAATTGAATTTAACTTTGTTTTAAAGTTTTAAGTAAGCACCTATCTCATATCTCTCATTAAATGATTAACAATTAGTTCTATTTCGATTACTTTCATAAAAAAAATTGGTTGTCTGTAAAGTCGGTTTACTGACGATAGTTGAACGTGACAATGTCTTAAGAAAATACTGATGGAATGGTAGCATTTAATTGGTTATTAAAATTTTTATATTTTTATAAATATTAATTTAAATTAAAAAAATAATTGATTTTGATTTTATAAATTTATAATAAATATATTAATTTTTAATTTAAAAGTAATATATTTAATAATTATATTTAATAGACGGATGTTGAACGCTGCCGAACGCAAAGGCCGATTGTCCTTCTTTGTCGCTAGTTCCGCGCTCTCGCTTGCACTTCAAGCCTTACATGGAACGCCTCAAAGCGAGGTAACGACGCATGACGTCATGTTTTTTCGTGCGTGCAGCCGGCTCTATCGAATTACAAGACGTTGTCACGTCAAAAACTCGTGACATACCAAAAATAATTACATCCACAGACAGTAACGTTTCCATAAACAATGACGTCTATTACAATATTACAACAATCTATTCTAAGTCTCTAGTCTAATTCCTTCGACATATATATTAACCCATTTAAAAATATCTTAAAAACACACATACCCACAATCATCTCAGATAGGTACCTAGTATATCTATTTTTCTTTTGTTTAAACAGTTTAATGATTGAGCTCATTTCCACGCTGTCTTGTCTACCATACCCCTAGTGTTTTTTTAAAGCGTGAACCCATGATATCTATTATTATTTTGATTCATTACAAGTTAGTTTATGTAAACTAAGATGGAAGCGGGCTAACTTGTTAGGAGTAGCATGAAATCTACATTTCTTAAGTTTCTACACGATACCGGAACGCTAAATCGCTTGACGGCACGTCTTTTTTAGTAGGATAGTACCAATGACCAAAGCTATTTTGCTAAGCTAATTTGGAAAATCTATATTGGCTGTAACAAACCAATCAAGTGACCTTTGTAGAAAAATTAAAGTCGAGTCGGTCAACCTGAAGGAATGGGCAACGGAACGATTTTTCTGGCTAAATCACATTTAAATATGTAGTTTATCATCATACGATACGTTTTTTTGACATTATAAATAAAATATTGGTAAAAAAATTAAGTAGAGCATCATTCCGTTGGGTCATGACACGCAGCGATGCAAGCTACAATAGCCCGTGTACACCGAGCCGTGGTCGACTCGAGACTGATGTTCGAACTGTACTCCCCGCACCCTTCGGTTTCCCCTCGCGAGAAATAGTGGGGCGCGTCTTAGTGAATTGAACTATCAGTAATTACCCGTAAATTATCTTACGGTTACCTAATAACTAACCGTTTTGCCTTTACTTTGACATTTCGAAATTGATTAACTGTACTTAAGATTAATGTTATAGGTTCGTTACATGGTAAAGAGCACGCAAGCTGACTTGCAATTGCTTGCTGAACATAAACGCATGAAATAAAAGTAAGTGGGTGCTTGAATAAGTAGGTTAAAGAACTACATTGGTATGTAACAAAAGACACTAAAACACCCAGGTAAAATTTAAACTAATAATAATATTATTATCAGTATTATAGGACAATTACACACATCGCTATATAGCCCCAAAGTAAGCGTACTCGTAAGTACTTTGTGTTATGGGTGCTATGATGACTACTGAATATTTTTATATGTATTATACATAAATACCTATTTATAATATATAGATAAACACCTAGACACCGGAAGACATCCATGCTCATCACACAAACATTTTCCAGTTGTGGGAATCGAACCCACAGCCTAGGACGCAGAAGCAGGGTCACTACCCACTGCGCCACTCGGCCGTCATGTTTGTTTATTCCTTAAACGGTCAAAGCATGAAGCGGCAGCCGGATGCCGCTTTCACGTACATTTTAGTCACGCCTGCGCCTTGAGTGATAAATGGTACAATTTTCCTTTTAATCCTTATAGGTACATATACAAAACGAAGTAAGGTTAGTTATACTGTTAACATTCGTAGCTCAAAAATTGCTGAATATTACCTAAATCACTAGATTTAGATTAAATTTGATAAAGAACAGATAGTCTATTTACTCTAATATTCTTTAGGAATGGGATCTACGGATTTCAAATATAATTTAGCCGAAAATAAAATGATAATTTAAAAAATAAGACAAATGATTGCTCTTAAAAAAGGATTTCAATCATCTGGGTTGTAAATTTGAAGTAACGTTTTACTATCCTGAAGAAATCATCAAAGAGATTGTATTGTTCAAGTACCTAAGAAAATTATTGGAGAACAATTCTAACCACGAGAAACGCAATTTTATGGGCATTTAATTCAAATTACATTTCAGTGTGTATAACGATCGTTATGTACCCAACGTACGAATAATAATGAACTATACCACGGTAATTCTTCACTATTATGTATTTAAATAATTTTTGTATTTGCATAAACGATTTGATTCTTAGTTGCGCCTTTCGCGTGATGTGGGTTGGTACCTGCATGCAATAGGCTGGCTGTAATTATTATAATAAATATCTGGGTGACTTAGAACTGAGATATTATGATGGTTTGAGAAGGCTTTCATCACGGAGATTACAGGTTCGATTCTTTCACTTCTTGAATTGACTCTTATACTATATACTTTAACTGGGCTGCTGCCCAAAAAGCCCTTAAGTAGGTTCGGCCAAGTAGATGCATATACTCTACATCAGACCACTACCATGCAGAAAAAGGTAAAAAACAGGTAAATTTGAAATATACACAGCGATACTCCTTGGCAGTAACATAAACATGAAAGTATTGCTTACCTAAATAACTTCTCACAAAGGCGACTATGAAAGCAAATATAAACTGTACACTGTACACGAAAACGTCACGGTAAGGAGAAACGGATATATATACCAAGATAAATTTCAATTGTCTATGATGTTCCTAAGGTGTAACCCCATATCCGCTATAAGTGCGGATATGGGGTTACTCTCGTTGTTGTACCTGCGAAGAGATTCAAGCCGATTACCTCAAGCCGATTACATCGACACAATTAGTCGATGTGTATAAAGAAGCATGAAGACTTCTTTTTGACCTCATTTGAATTTTTAACAACTTTGTAAAGTTTGCTAGTAGTTTTAACCTATTTTTTGAATCCTGCAAAAAAAAATATCTTCTATTTTTTTACCTTTTATTAAAAAATAAAACAATAAAGAATTGAAGGCAGTTTATTTATTTACTAGCAGTCGCCCGCGACTTCATCCGCGTGAAAACCTCTTAGGAAGCCTTTTAATTTTAAAGACAGACTTTCATATAAAGTGTGCTCTTTCCCCGCCATCCCTCTCAATTTAATTTTGTTCATAGTTTCCCGTCAAGCAATATCCCCCGTCCCGTCCCGTGTACCAAAGATATACATTTTTGTTAAACATTCTATTAAAATGTTCATTGAAATTAAGTGATATCAAAGACAATTTTGTTCACAATTAAATACTCTTAATCAACAACACATTTATTTGGATAAAGACTAATATTATTACGTTGATACAACTCTTAACAAATGCATTAATTTCTACCAAATTTGATTACCATAAAAACGGTTCTAGTGAGTTAATCTTAAGAGATAGACATATACTTTTTTTTAGATGATTTCAAGAGGAATAATTCTTTCATACATATATTTTTGGTATCTTGAATCGTTTCCGCAGCGCACGCAACGGAAGCCCTCAAGGATAAATAATCTTCCCCGTTTTTTTCACATTTTCCATTATTTCTTCGGTCCTAATCATTGACATATTAATACTATGGACTTCGGGTCAGCGATAAAAAGTGTCCGAACCAAAAGTAAGCCAAAACGCGAAATGAAATCCAATCGCAATTCAGTCTCATATTAGCTGACTGACAGAATACACGTCAATAATGCCGTAATGTGTTATAAAAAACTTGTAAGAACTACCCGAGTAAGGTGAGAAAAGAAGACGGTGTACCATATTTTCAGTAAGTAAATATTTACTGATGATTTTAAAGTATTATTTTGCTTAGAAACAGGCTATTTTATTAAAATTTTAATAAACTATAGAAATGAATTGCATAACCAACCAAAATGAACAAAAGTATCTATCTGTCCTTTTCCCATACGCTACCCGCGTATAGGATAGAAGGAGTGCAATATGTTTATCTAATTAACCACATTTAGTTCGGATCTGCCGTGAGCAATAGAATGTTTTAGAACAACGACTGCATAGAGTTATTTTGTTGTTTAACATTTGAATTATTTAATTACTTAATTTTTGAATGAAAATAATTTGATTATTTTCAATTCAAAAATTTTTATTTTTTATGTCAACTTTTATTTTTTATGTCATGAATATTAATCAAATAACTTTTACCATAATAGTATATTAATTTGATAACTATAAGAATTATCTACATGAAATTAGGAACAGTTATTTAAAAAAGTGATCTAACGTCATTGAAGTAAAAAAATATATTTTCAGTTTAATTAAAAAGAGCAAAATATCGAGAACTTAAAATTTCAAAGTAAAGAACTATGTCGAGTGACATATCATTTTGTACATTAGTGGATTTGGTTTGTAATTAATTATTATTATAACTAGATATTATTTTATACAAGATAATTACAACAATTATTATTTGGTACAAGATTTATCCCAGCATATAGAGGTCAGGTATATGTAAATATAAATTAAAATTTTCTGTAAATATAATATATAAATATAAGATGCCAAAAAAATTTGAAAGCTACCGACTCCACACCATTTATGTTGTCCTATTTTCACGACAAGCTGTCATGTCAAAAAAAGGCTGCCATGGCAACCGTCAATCGAAGCTGATTACTTATTGCATGCAATTAGACCGTTGCAAATTAGACTGTATAACAATGCGATAAGACATACATTACAATGTTATTTTGTGTATAAAAACATAAATACATCCTAGTGTGTATAAAATATCTTGGGACACTTTTGAAGTAAATTTTGCATTAGACCCGAAGTCCATAGTATTAATATGTCAATGGTCCTAATAGTTGCAGCGTAATGTTATATAGCCTAAAGCCTTCCTCGATAAATGATCTATTCAACACAAAAAGAATTTTTCAATTCGAACCACTAGTTCCTGAGATTAGCGCGTTCAAATAAACAAACAAACAAACAAACTCTTCAGCTTTATAATATTAGTATAGATTTAACTGTCTATTGTAGAGACTGCTACGCTTCGTAGCATTATCGTAGCACATGTATAACGTTGCTCAACCCACGATTTTAATGTTGTTTGATCATTACCAGTCCTACTTGATCATCCCTTATCCATATTTAATACGTTCTTTAAAAAAACGTATATGTATATAACTAAAGGCCGGTGTATATCTGTCGAAGCAATGTTTTTACTAGCAAACTAATAACTAACGTATTGTTTACTAAATAGTAAATATAAATTTCTAAAATACATAATAACTACTGTGTTATGGAAGTCGCTTCAAATATGTTAATAAATATTTTAAGTCCAGCAATTTCAATAGGTAAGACAGAAACAAAAGCGTGCTAGTTTCTATCAATAGATATGCGCCAGCCCTTATGAGTATAGTAACCTACGTAGGTAACTAAATTGTTTACCTAAAACCACTAAAGTGTGGGGTGTCATCAATAAACAGCCAATAACGGAAGCTCTATTAACCATTAACCACACAAGCACACCTAATTTTCAACCTTATCTCCTTACTATAAAGTGTATTTTCCTTTGTAAATATAATTTAACTGTCGGTGACAAACGGTGACTGACACTGTCATAATAATCGCGCATCTTTCCGATTGGCTGCCTGGGTGCGAGCGATAACGCCCATCTTTAAATAGTTGAACGCCCAGCATCGCGTTGCTAAGCAACTCAAGCTGTTGATCTGAAGTCGCTTAGGAGTACTAAGGCCTGTGTGCACCAAGATTTCGGTTATCATAACCAACGGTTAACATAAGCTAAACGTAAAATTTACTGTTCACAACAACCCGTATGCCGGTTAAGGACGTAAACTGGGCGGTTATCTTAATCGAGCTTACGTGCTTAACTGGCGTACGAGTTGTCGTGAATAGTAAATTTATAATAAAGTTATGTTAACCGTTGGTTATGGTAACCAAAATCTTGGTGCACACAGGTCTTAAGGTATATGGGCTGAGAATTTATGTTAATTTCTTAGAAGAAATAGCGCAATATTTCGTAGCCCGACTCAGGGCTCAAACCCCGTGATAATGGCAACTCAGGCGAACCACTGCACCAACAAGACAGTTCATACTATTATAAATAAATAAATATTATAGGACAACTACACACATCGCTATTTAGCCCCAAAGTAAGCTTACCCCACAGTAAGTACCCATAACACAAGCTACCTTGTATTATGGGTACTATAATCATCATCATCATCATCATTATCAGCCAATAGACGTCCACTGCTGGACATAGGCCTTTTTTAGGGACTTCCAAACACAACGATCCTGAGCCGCATGTGCCCAGCGGCTCCCTGCGACCCGTTTGATGTCATCAGTCCACCTGGTGGGGGGTCGACCAACACTGCGCTTTCCGGTGCGGGGTCGCCATTCTAGCACCTTCGGCCCCCAACGGTACTATAATAACTGATGAATATTTTTATATATATTATACATAAATACTTATAATATAGATAAACACCCAGACACTGGAAAACATCCATGCTCATCACAGAAATATTTTCCAGATGTGGGAATCGAACCCACAGCCTAGGACGCAGAAGCAAGGTCACTACCCACTGCGCCACTCGGTCGGGTGACGTATTATAAAATTTGTTATTGTTATTGTTGTTGTACTACCCAGTCGGATTGTCAACGTAATTTTACGGCTAAACTTCTAAAGAGTTTGACGACCTCCGTGGCGTAGTGGTATGCGCGTTGGAATTATCAGACGGAGGTCCTGGGTTTGATTCCCGGCGGGGCAGATTGAGATTTTTCTTAATTTGTCTAGGTCTGGCTGATGGGAGGCTTTCGCCTTTACCCTATCGACAAAGACATATCGCCAAGCGATTTAGCGTTCCGGTACGATGTCGTGTAGAAACCGATAGGGTGTGGATTTTCGTCCCACTCCTAGCAAGTTAGCTCGCTTCCATCTTAGACTGCATCATCACTTAACATCAGGTGTGATAGCAGTCAAGGGCCAAGTTGTAGTAGATAAAAAAAAATATTTAATTTGCATCCCAATATTCCCAGAAGGAAGGCATTTACGCGAGAGAAGCCGTGAAGTACAGCCAGTAAAATAACGAACATGAAACAAAGATATGCGAAAGAGAATGCGAAATAGAAATTGTAGTTAACCCTGTTACATAGTTATGTAAAAAGCCTAGTTTTTCATCAGTGGCAGAGATTAAAGCATTTCATGTAAATACACACAACGGTGGAACAATATCATAGGACGATCTTTCATGTTGTTATTTGGGTCAACACATTCAATCGACCTTCGGGTTTATACTTATTTTTTATGTCATTTCTTTGATTCCGCGGCCTTGGTCTAGTTAATTAGGACGCGTAGGTAGCACCTTTCGAGAATTTTAGTGCCTATTCAAACACGACGATAACATACCTACTTGTAGTAACTTTTTATGTTTTACAACAGTACAGGTAGTTTTAGCAGACGCCTGAGACTTCATTAGCAAGTGAATTTTGCTGTACCTGTAGGTACCTACTTGAGCCCATTTAACCACTTTAGAGGATGAGTTTTGGAAATTCTTAGTGCACGCCTACAATTTATTAGATACTAGCAGACGCCTGCGACCTTTCTCGCGAGAAAAATAATGTGTGTGTAATAATACCTTCCAAGAATATCAAAAAAAATATGTTGTCCCTGACCCTTATTTTTAAAGAAAGAATGAGTATGGAAAGCTATCCTTAAAAGATTTATATGCCATCGGGATTTTTGTATTCCTAGTATTAAGGAACCATTCTTCCGTACATTGTTTTGTTATATATCAACCGGATTAGGCAGCGTTTTTCAATAATTAAATTCTACCCCATAAAGGGGTTGAAAGTTTATATTGAATGTATTTAATGCAATATTCAAATCAAAATATTTGTATAAAAATTGGTAAAAAGCTACGTAATACTTAAATCGAAAACTAATTTTTAAAATTTTTGTTAATCTGTCCGTCTGTGTTTGTTCCGGCTAGTCTCTGAAACGGCTGGACTGATTAAGATGAGACTTTCAGACATTAATTTACTAATGTTATAAGGAATTTAAGCTATTTTTATGTTAGTAATTTTATTTTTAATTCCATGCGGATATAGACGCTAATATTTAATAAAATTATTTTTATTGGATAGTGTTTACCACACTATGTATATAATTTTTATTAGAAAATAATAATATAAATTCTAATCCTGAATATTTATGAGTAAAATATTAAAATTCTTAGTGTACTTAGTAATTAGTTGGCTAGTTTTATAAATATAGTATTACCTGGTAGTGAGTTATTTTATACATAAATATAAAAGGGTTTTGTACGACTTATGCGATCAAAATAAGGGCGCACGAAAGTGTTCGTGACACGTAAACAAGCGTGTCGCTGCAATCATAACACACGACTGTTTATCGAAATTGAACTCTATTTTCTGTGCAACAAAATTTAAATTTGCTAATAATGTATTAATACAATATTAGCTACACAATGACCAGACGAAGGTATAGATGTATAACTATACTATGATGATACAAATTGTGATAAATTAAGTACTCTTAAATGGTCAGATTATTTTGTTTAACACCATTGCAATAAGCTATGTTAGCTATGTAAGAGTTTTTTTTATAGACTACAAGTGACCTTGACTGCTATCACACCTGATGTTAACTGATGATGCAGTCTAAGATGGAAGCGGGTTAACTTGTTAGGAGTGGGACGGAAATCCACACCCTTTCGGTTTCTACACGACATCGCACACGAACGCTAAATCGCTTGGCGGTACGTCTTTGTCGGTAGGGTGGTAACTAGCCACGGCGAAAGCTTCCCACCAGCCAGACCAAGACGAATTAAGAAAAACCTCAATCTGCCCCGCCGGGAATCGAACCCAGGACCTCCGTCTTATAAATCCACCGCGCATACCACTGCGCTACGGAGGTCGTCGTTCTTTGATCTTGCTGCTAAGTCCTATATATTATTTTATTTTCCTCCAAGCAAGATGAAAAGAAACAAAGCTTTGCATCTCTACGGCGGCGCCTCAAGTTACTAGCTGATGTAAAACTATTATTTATCGTACGCTAAAACGTAGTTGCAACCACGAGTATGGACCTACAACATTATGCCTTACGAAATACTGGAGTGTACGACTGCGTTTCGCAACATTTAATAGATTGATTAATCATCTGCTTTCAATCATTAGAATTATAGAAGATTGCGATAGCTTCATCATCGTCATTATCAGTCGGCGGAGTCCACTGCTGAGGCTTTTTTTAGGGACTTCCAAACAACGATCCTCAGACGCATGTGCCCAGCGGCTCCTTGCGACCCGTTTGATGTCTTCAGTCCACCTGGTAACGGTACACGGTAAAAGAATTTTGCAATGAAGTCATAGTAATAGCTTTATTCACTGAAATCCATTAAAAATATGTTCAAAAAGCGGTAGGGCGAATCGGCGACACGACGTTAATGTTAGCCGCCTGGAGTGACGAGTGACGATTCGTTGGCGGCTACAAGTTTGTAACAACTAGTAGGTTAAACACACACACTGCAAGAACCGCCTGGTGTACTGTTGGTCGAACAGCACACCAGGCGGTTGTAGGATCGACGGTAATTCAATAAAAGAAAAACACGCCAATTTCTCAAGTATTTTATTAAAACCATTATAAAAGATATAGCAGTAATTCTACATTAACTATTTTCCGAAATCCGCTTTTTCTTTTTCTTTTTCGGAACCTCACATGTCTCACTGATTTCTGTTATTTCAACAACACCTGAGACATTTTTATCTTTTTTTATTTTTACTGCATCTGATTCCTGTGTTTGCTCACACAATGATTTATCACAATTCATGGTTTCTCGATCTCTCTTTCTTTTCTTAGATTTTTTTGGGTTATCACTACTACCATCGTCAATTATCACATTATTATGAGGATTTTCTACATCGTTTTTATGCTTCTTGTGTTTCTTCTTTTTTGTTTTTGACACCTCATTTACTTCGTTATTGTTAGTATCATCAATATATTCATTGCTTTTTACTGTCTTTATATCATTAGAATGGTCCATTTGTTCTTTTTCATTTTCCAGTGTTATAGATGTTTCATTTTGTTTCTTTCTTTTGCTGAGCTTTTTTGAAGAATTTTCTTGTTCTATTTTTGATGAAACGTCTACTGTTGCTTCGTTTAAAGATTCTAAAGATGCACTTTCACAATTTTTACGTTTCTTTTTTATCTTTTTAGGTATTTTATTATTCTCGTAGCTTTCTGTTGAATTATTTTCTGTATTTTTCGATACTAAAATATCTGACGAATTTTCCAAAGTTTTTCTTTCCTTGTGTTTGTCTTTTTTCTTTTTCTTTTTTGGCATTTCTATGTCTGCTTGTACGTCTAGCTTAACTTTTTCGACATTTACATCATTAACCTTCGTTTCTTTTTCGGTGGTGGTATTTTCATGTATATTTTCTGATAATTCAGTTGTTTCACTAACTTTATTCCGTTTTTTCCTTTTAATTTTTGGAATATTATTTTCTTCATTTATATATATTGATAGCTCTTCGGGAGTAGTATGATTCATATTATCAATAGATTCAATGTCATTATTTTTCTTCTTCTTATTCTTTTTAGTTACTTGTTCTTTTTCTCTATTATTATCATCTTTTGTTTGTACAGTTGTTACTTCCTTTTCTACTTTCTCTTGTTTATTTTTATCATCTAATTTTTTGTTCATCTTAGTCTGATGTTCATTGATTTTATCTTTGTCTTGCAGCGTGCCTGCATTATCTTTCAAATCTCTATCCAAAACTGCCAAAAAAAAACCAGTAGTATAATCACTGTCAGGTTTGGCGTAAAGACATCTAGTCCCCATACTTCCATACATTCCTGAACCAAAATTGTTCCATTGATCTTTAAGAAGTTCTTTTACATTTTTCACCCTCCAGGTTGCTCTCGAAGCTTTGACAACATTAGTAACTACCCTCTCATTTTCTTCTGGGAATATTGAGCATGTGCTGTATACGATTCTTTTGGCATTTGGAAATGAATTCATTGCATGTTTCAAGAATTTCTCTTGCAATGAAGTAAGCTTAGCCAGCCTCGTTTCATCGATGTAGTTGTGGACGCTCAGTTCCATACCTTAAAAGCAAAATACAATAGTAAGACATCATTAGAAGATCAAATGCATTGCTAGATTCAATAAGTTACAAAGATAGTGAAGCTGATAATGCTGTCTGCTGATACAAGTATTTTGTTTACCAATAAATAGACCCAAGTTTTACTGGCTTAGATTTTGAAGTTGGGAGCAGCAGAGATTGTGTAAGTTTATAATTAAACATTATTATCCTAAGCCCACTAACCCTCATTAAGGCAGAGTGCTGGATATAAGCTCTAAAGGACATTGCCAAAATTTTCCCCAGGCTGTCCAAACATATGCTCATATTTGACTATTTCATTTAAATACACAATGACTTTTAAAAAACTACCCATGTTTTATAGCAATCACTTGAAAATATATCAAAAATATAAGAATTTCAATCGATTTTTAACCGACTATATTTTTTTTTTTTTTTATATGTATGACCACGCATAACTTTTTACAGAGTTGTCCGATTTTGATAATTCTTTTTTTATTAGAAAGGGCATACATCCAAGGTGGTCCCATTGTCCTCATGTTAGGATCTGATGATGATATCATAGGGAAATTGAAGGAACTCTTCAAATTTTGGAGGCACGCTTACAGCGATTTCGGTTTTTGTCTCGGTATCGGTAGCTTTTTGGCTACTAGTACCATATAATATGCTATGACAGTATAGTACGAGTACGTTACGTAGCGATAAATCACTAAAAAGTAAGAAATAAAATTTTTTAACAAAAAATAGAACCGACTCAAAACGCACTAAAAAGTAAAAAATAACTGTGTCATTTAGTTGCTTTAATTTACTTAAGCATATCTTGGAGTCGGTGCCAGCCAAGGTTTCTACTGTAAGGACATTTACCTAGAACCCACAAACTGCTTTACTACGTAAAATAAATGTTCCTTAAACTTGCTGGCACCGACTTCATAGATATGCTTAAGTAAATTGAAGCAACTAAATGACACAGTTATTTTTTACTTTTTAGTGCGTTTTGAGTCGGTTCTATTTTTTGTTAAAAAATTTTTTGTGTTCTGAATCACGTGACCGTCGTCGTAGTATGAAAAGTAAACTTTTATCAACTTTCATAACTTTTATCAGCGACTATTTACAGCTACAAGTAACTTTATTACTATTTAAATAAAAGATCAGCACTATTTAATGACATATATTTCATCTCTGACATACATTTTTTACCTATGTCCTTTCTTCTTCTTTAATGAGGCAAGCGTAATCTTAGTAGTTGTTTTAAACAGACTGATAGTGATGAATTATTCTTTCAAATTATATTATGGCAAGGAAAACAAATACACATAATTCTTATATATATTGCTTAGGTTATAGAGCTTCAAATTCCAATTCGTTTCTTAAAATATCTCTTACATATCATAAAGTCTGCACATCTAGGATGTGTCAACAGATATAATCTGGTGCAGAGATGGTAGACAATATGTCTATTTTCTAGAGAGACGAATATCTTAGCATTCCATGGATTCACCGTGCCGGTGCCGGGTCCATCGCGTGGCTGAGAGAAACACTCCGAACAGAGCCCGAGACTTGTGACACGGGTGTAGGTTTAAGGGTACCCTTAGTGACGCGCGTCAACACTCACCTCCTCTGTTCAAGTTGTTCTCCCTGCCCAGTCAAATTCGGAAAGACCCTACTAGAGCAGCTTTGGACACTCGTTCCAATATGGAGCTTACTGCACTTCTAGTAAGGCCAAGGTCTTTTAGCAGGTTGTAGAGAGACTTTGCTGGTATACCTCTCGCACCCACTTCTACCGCGTATAAACTAACCACATAGTCACCATTTAATATAATATCGACAAATCCTGATCTCTGTTTCTTAAAAAAATCGAACTCACCAGATCCCGAACAGCTTGGGTCAAGGAGGATGTACTCTACATCATCAAGATCTCCTCTTTTGATCTCCAACGCATCTTTGAGTATGGTTTGCACACATTTAGACCCGGTATCTTCAACTTTTTGGCAAAGAGTCTCGTATCTCTTTTCATTTCTTTCCACTGCATAGATTTTTCCCTGTAATTACAAAATCAAAAATAAATCATACTGCAGTTTAATTTTGAAAGTAGGGTAGTAAGTACACTCAGAGCACATCACAGTCAACTATCGTACATAACCAAAAATTATTTTGAACACCCAGTTGCACGACACATTATGTATTGATACTATATGTTAGATACCTATTCATACCATGTTCTACTGCTTCTCTTTAAAGATTTAGTAAATTAATCGCGATGTTAGCATTATCAATAGAAAATTTTCTGTCAACTGTTTGAAAATTCAAGGTTACACAAAATAATCAACAAAGTTTAAATAAAAAAATTTACTAAAAAAATTGTGTAACATAAGTATCTAATACTAAATCCTAAAGGGTGTTTACCTGATTTCGCAAATGTGCGGCAAGTTGTGTGGTCTTCATACCAGGAGCTGCGCACATGTCCAATACTATGCTCCCTGGTGGTGCTGCCAGCAGATGTACTGGTAAAGCAGTCGCCTGCCAAACAAATTTATTAAAAATAAGTTATTGGTGGAATGTTATGGATATCATTTCTTTACTAATGGACTGTTCCTGTAAGATTATCAGTACATAAATTAGCTAATTTATATCAAGATATTCCTCATGAGTCAATCAATCATATACAAAAAAAATTGTACAATTCAACTTGTAGGGACACAAGCTAATGTATATCAAGATATTCATCAATCATAAGGCAATCATATACAAAAAAAATTGTACAATTTAAAGATTAGCCAGAACAAACAAAAATACAAAAAATTTCAAAATTGATTTTTTTATGTAAGTACAGCATATCTTATATACTTTTATACTCATTTAGGGAAAGGCTGTTAATTTAACAAACAGACACTTTAATTTCATATATTTCTATTGTTATTGTATGCCACAAAAAAAAGCATAATTTCAATGGATTAGAGGTTCTAGGTGGAAGTTCTAGCTATGCTCAAACGTAGAACTAATTTGTGAGCAGTTGAGCTGTATAAAAGTAAGGGTGCCTCCTACTTCAAAGCAACCATCCACTCTTAGAGTGGGTGTTTGAACTGATATGGGAGAGGTAAGGGCGGGGCCAGTACAAAAATTCAAAAGGTTGGAAGTGCATTTGCTATGATCTCACCAAACTAATTATAATAATAAGATTGTGCTAACTTACTATAATTTTAGTCATCATAGACATTTTATGCAACATTGTACTGACCAGAATTCTCAAACACTTTCATTTTTTAGTATGATGATAACACTAGATAGCCTGAGCTAGACAAAACTTGCCTTGCGCTCTGTTAATAGTAGTTGTAGAAAATAAAGTTCCAGTAGAGTGGCACATGTTCTTATCAAGTTAAATTAACAAACTTTACTGAGGAACATTTTACCTTATCTTGCAAAATAATCTTGTTCTCCAAATACAACTCATGCTCATGAAGTTTTGTGCCCGGAGCGAACACAAATATGGTCTTTACATGATAATCTTGTGTGAAGTCATACTCAGTCACACTTTGTATTTGCTGTAGATAGTCATTGTAGGCGCCTGATGTGCATCTGATGAACTTGTACCCTTCGTCTTGGAATGCCCTTATAGCATCCGAAGTTGTTAGAAGGTTCGTGTTTATGCGGACATATCGAGGCCTGTGAACAACTGTTACAAACAATTTTGATTGTATTTCAAATTCTGTTAAAACTTATCATCATTTCAGCCAATGGACGTCCAATGCTTTTAATATGGACTTGGAAACACCACGTTACTGAATTACTTGCATCCAGCAATTCCCTTAATGCCATCAGTCCCCAGAGTCAAATAAAGAGTTATTTCAATTAACTGTTGGACATGGACATTAGAGAGCAGCTCGTTGAACTATATGCCTTACAGTGTTTACTATTTACAAGCTTATCTTAAGGATTCATTCAGAAAAGTTAATAAATAAAAGATATTTATGTCTCCATCTATTTTATTTGCACAAAATAAGCATATTACTCTCATACTGACATTTTCTAGTAATAATACTGTACGAACATTGGAATGTCATAAACATACAAGACACAAGTATATAAACTAATCCTGCTTCAAATTAAGTGCACTTTTCTCTGACTCGTTTGTTTCTTTATATGAATGCTGGTCAATTTCATTTCCATCGTCGTCATACTCTTTTTCATGGTAAGCTTTGTATGCATAAAGACATATTATTAAGTTAACTACAACTACGGCAGCAACCACAGACCAAACTGTTCTCGTAAAATTATCAACTGGGTAATAATCAGTTAGTATATGACGCACGCCGAAAAATGCTATGAAAGGCAATGTAAACATAGCAACGCTATAGAGAAACAGATTTGCTAGTGCAAGGGCAGCAAGCCGAGTCTGCATCGGTATTAATGGACCCTCCGTATTTTCGGCCATTTTGATTTTCTTTAACGTAGAATTATATCTGTAAAAGAAAAGTTACCTTTAGATTTTTCATTGTCTTGAGCTGCAGTGTATTTCTCGAATCTTTCTTTGTACGATAATATAGTTTGCTCCGGTTTGCTTTTCCCCGGCAGTGACTTTTTCCCGTAAATGAGCTCTGCTGTGAGAACTCTCGCCAGCCATTTGTCTAAACGGGGCTCGTTTACGAGAATACCGGTGCTTTCAAACATATTTGTGATATCGACAGCATGTTTAATACTTTCATTTATCAATGCGTAAAGCACGTTAGTTCTCTGCAAATACGTAATGATCTTAATATAAATACTTGTTTATGTTATAAAGATAAGTTATCCATATTAAAACAACGCATACTTACAAAATGCTTCAGTTTATTGTCGTATAACAAAGTTTTGACGCTGCCTCCCTCTTCAAAAACTTTCTGTACAATATTAGCTGCTACTTTAAAATGTCTTGGTACTTTTACTGAATGTTCAAACATTTTATTCATTAAGCAAAACAATAAGTTAGTTCATTTTAGCTAGAGTCTAGAAATCAAAAAAATTTATAACCAAGTATCACGCGATAAATGTCAAACACACAAAATGTCAAAAAAAGAAAACACAAAACACGTCAGTTCTTGCTACTGGCACTTCTTTTGTATTTTTAGGTTAAAGTAGCGTTCAAAATAATAAAATAAATACTACAAACTTTTAAAAAGATAGATACTTGACAGAGTTAAACATGGCAAGATTTATAATTAATAAATCTATGAGTTCAAGCCTGTGCCAATGAAAAGTAATACTTTTATAAATCTTTTTGGAGTTGGAGTTAAAGTATTCTGTGGCATTCTATATTAATAATCTATATTTCTTATAGACTGCTTTTTTATCTGTCTTCTATTAGTGTTGAGCTTAGAGAAGGCCAATTTATTTAATTGATAGAGTAAAAAAATAATTTATTCGTTTTTACCGAGTTGTATTTATATCTCACCATCTGTTCAAATGGTCCGCCGTATTAGTGGGATTTCAAAAAGTTTCATAATAACATAACTTTCGTTTTTGAAGTAATAACTCTTATGGAATGGTAAACCACTTTGATCGCTAGGCGGTATATTTTTGCCTGGATCAATTTAAAAAATCTAAATCATCCCAGTTGGGAATCGAACCCAGGAATTCCGTCTTATAAATAAACTACGTCACTGAGGTCGAATAGATTTAGATTGCTTGATTAAAAGTTTCTTTATAGTCCATGCAACAAAGACGAAGACGTCTTTATCTTTATAATTATTTCTAAAAATCACAAATGTTTAAATTAGTGCCAAATCATAATTAACTAGCAGTTTGCCGCGACTTCGTCCGCGTGAAAACCTCTTAGGTAATCTTTTAAATTTAAAGACAGACTTTCATATAAAGTGTGCTCTTTTCTCGCTACCCCTCACAATTTAATTTTTTTATAGTTTCTCGTGAAGTAATATCCTCCGTCCCATCCCGTGTACTAAAGATTTACATTTTTGTAAAACATTGTACGATATTACAGTACATTAACAATATATATTTATGGCATGCTGATGTGTATAGCTTTTAATAGTCTATTTCACTTTTGAGTCTAGCTTTCATAATATACAAAATAATTTACAATCCGACATGCAGATCTAGAGATAAGCCCGTTTAAGCAAACCAACAAACTTTTTCGTATATTATATAAATATGGTCTGCCCTGCAAAATAAATGGAAAGAAAAGATAAAAGATCGAATTCTCAAAAAATATCACTACCAAAACGTTTACTCCTATTCAGTGCGTATAACATAACACGGAGGAGGTCAACTTAAATTGGACGATATATCGGCATTGTCATGTTTATTAGAAATTTTGTAATATCTCCGAAACTATATAACTAATTAACATACTGTAACAGGCAACTCTTATCTCTATAATATCCTTGTGATTATTAAATAATTTATTTTGATAAGGATTTAAGTTTAATTGTATAAATAATGACGTAAACTTAAGCGTATAAATTAAATGATTTAATTACACAGTTGCACTTTTTAGAAATTTTGTAACATCTCCGAAACTATGTAACTAATTAACATACTGTAAAAGGCAAATCTTATCTATATAATATCCTTGTGATTATTAAATAATTTATTTTGATAAGGATTTAAGCTTAGTTGTATAAATAATGACGTAAACGTAAGGATATGAATTCAATGATTTTTTAACACACAAAAAGTTATATATCTGCCAAAATATAAAAGATAGATATATGCTATCGCGGACTTTTTATTAGAACTTTTTAAGATGCATAAAGTTTTCATACAATGTTTTCAATTATATCCAATATCTAAGGTAGCGTACGCGCAAAAAGCTAAATTTAATAATTTTCACGGTCCGACTCGCGTGACAAAAACTGTGATGACTCGGGTAATATATATAATACAAATATAAAACATAGCCTATAGCACTCACCGATAACGTAGCATTCTACTGGTGAAAGAATTTTTAAAATCAGATCAGTAGTTCCGAAGATTAGGCCAGACAGAGTTTTATTTACAAACTTACAAACTTTATCTCTATATAATATTAGTATAGAATAATCGACTTCAGATAAATCGTATCGATGTAATATCAATGAGATGAATAAGCGAACTTCACTATCAAAACCAAACCACAGATTCATCATTCAATGTAACCATCTTTATTTACAAATTAAAAATTACTGAACCAAATTACAAATAAAGGAGGTGTTACTTATGTGAATTACTTCTTATAAATAAAAAGTTCGGCTCCGTGTGAAAAAAGTAAGTCATCACAATATTTCCAGATACATCATACATGGGTAATGAAAGATATTGTGTTTACAATATTTTGACCATTGTTGTTTGTGTAATAATATTGACAGTTTCATTTCGAATGGCGATTTTTCCCCATAATCAAAATACCAGGAAATTCTATGATTCAACATCGCTGTTTCGATGTCGGTGACTAACGTTTACTGCATATGTTTTAATTTATTTTTGCAGTTATAAATACGAAGGATTTTGATATGCGAAACAGGAAATCGCTGGAGCGTTCTAGGATGTTGTGTATGCGTTGATTATTGTATGCGCTGGTTGAGAATCACATAAACAATGGTTCCCGCACCCAGCTGTCCCATCGCTTGGGACTATTGGACCGCCACGCCGTCAGATAACGTGGAGCTAACATGCCTGATGCCAAACTCTATATTCCTCTCCCTGAGAGTAAGCTGGAACGCTACGCTCCATGGAGTGAAAGAGGTAATAATTGGAAGTTCGAACCGATCTTGGGATGACTCATGCTTTATTTGCATGCAAACTAGGTCAAGCTATTGTGTAATGTGTTGTTCAAAACAGAAAGCTACTGCCTGACAATGCTTTAAGCATAACCTTTCTGGCCTTGCTACTGGGAGGTGATGGTTCTTAATGAACCTACTAATATCTTATGGAATGATCTTTAGACATTATAAGATATACTATGAAATAACATAAGTAAATAGTGATACTTTATCATATCAAATAGAACACTTCTATTTATGATTATTAGATCAACTGGTTTATTTAGTAAATAAGCATTTTTGAAAGACATTTGTTATCAAAGTCACTTTAATACTAGGTAGTGCATTTTATAATAGAACAGTCACCTTTATATTAGCATGCATTGAGACCGCTTTATTTAGTAAATAAAAAAGTGAACTTGTGGGCGTCTTTAAATTAAGATCATCATCAACATTCATTCTAACTAATCATAGATATATCTCTTGATAATGCTCAATAAGAGTTCACCTGTTGCCTAGCTTGAATTAATATCAACCTTCATCTAAGGCATTTTTATCATACATAAATAGATTGCTGCTGTACCTATAGGTGACAAAGTAATGGTGGGCAAATCTAGTAAGTGGCAATCACAGTAAATAGAGAATGTTATAAATATAGTCTTTTTTAGACTTCAATCTGAAAAATACTACTCTTGCCCTTTCTTGTAAAGTATTATGTGAGGCTGGTATTAAGAGAACACAAGTCTTTTTGTTCAGTCACAGAGAAAAGATAAGATGTATCCATATCCTCCTATAAGAAGGGAGACTTGGTCCTGTAGTAGGTTTTTAATATGTCTAGGTGTGAAGCGGCAGGCGGATGCTGCTTTCATGTACATTTCAGTAACGCCTGTGTTTAGTTGATCAAAATACCCTGAACTATCTATAGTTAAAAAAAAATTGTATAACACAGATGCCTGGCATTACTATCTACAAAAACACTTTTTCATGAATCTTAGGTTATTTCAAAGTTAAGTAGGTCGTTATTGTGTAATGTGTTGTTCAAAACACAAGCAACTCGACGTAATTATTAGAAAGTGGATCACATTGTTTGTATTTGTTTCTGAACTCTCACAACACGTGTCTTTCAATTAATATAATGAGTCTACTAGGCACACAATAAGTTTGTAAAGTAGCATTTATTTCAAGAAAAACACCTTGAAATTATTACTTATTTATTTACTTAGAATCTTAATTAATTAGATGATAACTCATTAAGATATTCTAAGATAATTAAGAAAACAGCTTGACTTTGGATGTAGAAGTAGGAGAAACATGTTTGTGTGTGTACAAGCTAATTGTCAACACAGCAGAAACATCATTAAAAGTGATATAGGGGGAGGTGTAATGTCATTGAAACAAGTACCAAAAAAATCATATGGATAAATAACATATTGTCGTTAAATAGCCGCAAAATTGGAAATATTGCTGTCTCTTTTACATAATGAAATAATAGAGCAATATTTTCAATTTTGTCACTATTGATTTTTTTTCTCTACATGAGATATGTCTGTGTGCATTCATAGACAATTTGTATATATATAGTACAAAAATTCCTGACTATTCATTGGATAATCTAGCATTTCCATATTTAACTTGAGCCTAGAGAGAGCCTTGAGTTATTAATTATAATAATAATAAATTTTTAGGAGCTATGGGATCAAGCTATGAAGCAGCCCCTCTTTGGGATGCTGCGGGAAATGTCTGGCTATGTGTTTCAATTCATCAACTCATTAGCAGTCCCTGAAGAGGTTGACGATGAGAACAAAAGGGTGCGAGACATCAAACCTGCGCTCGGTGTGCTTATGATCATTGAACGCTCCATACAAAGGCCTGGAGAGAACTTGTTAAATACACAAATTAGCCATTTGATTGGAAAAGGTAAAATTATCAGCTTTTAATTGAATTATTTTTACTGTCGGCACACTTAAAACATGAGACCCGTATGAGTTTGATTTAACACTGGTTTTGCTAAATAGTAATTTTCTGGTCGTAATTATCAAATGCATCAGAATGTAAAGCTATTTAAAACATCAATAAGTTGATTTTCTAGACCACGTGATAATTTCACTATTCGTCCATTAATTGCATGTTTGACGAGTTTTTTTTAATTGATTTTAAATTCCTGAATAATATACAAATATGCAAGTTTAAAGTTTAAAAAATTCTGTTTGTTTCAGGTTTAAATGAATTTGATAATTTAAGAAGTTCAGAAGTTAATGACTTTCGGATGAGGATGCGTTACTTGGCTGAAGAGAGTCTATTGAAGAGAGCACAGAGTACCCAATTAGAGAGGCTGCGTTACCATTGCCCACCGAGATTAGCTGATCACCCTACAGTACCACCGAGTTTACATAGCCATCTCAATAACAACTGCTTTATACTTGTCACTAAAGTAGCCAAAACAGAGGTTAGTGTAATGTATTCAATTTATTAAATACTAGAGACTGCCCGCGACTCCGTCTGCGATAAATTCTGTTTTGTGATAGTTCAACAAAAAGTAGCCTATGTGTAAAGCTTTTTGACCTCCGTGGCGCAGTGGTATGTGCGGTGGATTTATAAGTCGGAGGTCCTGGGAGATTTTTTTTAATTTGTCTTGGTCTGGCTGGTGGGAGGCTTTCGCCGTGGCTAGTTACCACCCTACCGACAAAGACGTACCGCCAAGCGACTTAGCGTTCCGGTACGATGTCGTGTAGAAACCGAAAGGGGTGTGGATTTTCGTCCCACTCCTAACAAGTTAGCCCGCTTCCATCTTAGACTGCATCATCACTTAACATCAGGTGTGATAGCAGTCAAGGGCAAACTTGTAGTCAATAAAAAAAAGCTCTAAACTAAGTTTCATTTAAATTGGTTCAATAACAAACAGAGAGAGTTACCACATTTTTAATATTAGTATAGATTTATATCAGGGTGCATCGTCAATTATTAACATGAGATGTTTAAGAGAGAGAGAGGTATCTGGATATCTTAAGGAATATATATGTCAAAATTTGTAGTTTGTGTTGAATAGTATTTTGAAAATTAGATTAAAATCCCCCGGGTGAGGAAAGGAGCTAGTATAATTGCCAAAATGATCTTACTTAATGATGCCTCATAATATGGTCAATGAAGTCAAAATTCGGCCCTCTCATCAAAATGATTATACGCGGTAGAAATGAGTGCGAGGGGTATACCAGCGAAGTCTCTACAACCTGCTAAAAGACCTTGGCCTTACTAGAAGTGCAGTAAGCTCCATATTGGAACGAGTGTCCAAAGCTGCTCTAGTAGGGTCCTTCCGAATATGTCTGTGCAGGGAGAATAACTTGAACAGAGGAGGTGAGTGTTGACGCGCGTCACTAAGGGTACCCTTAAACCTACACCCGTGTCACAAGTCTCGGGCTCTGTTCGGAGTTTTTCTCTCAGCCACGCGATGGACCCGGCACCCGCACGGTGAATCCATGGAATGCTAAGATATTCGTCTCAAAAATTAATTATTATTGCATATGCGAAAGTTTTTTAAATTGTGTTTACTAATAAACTACAAGCAGGGTTATGGAATGATCAAAGGAGAATGGCGAGATTGTATGTACCTTTGGACCCGAAGAAAACGGTAGCATTCAAAGTAGAAACTTATTAGCAGTTGTAGAACATAACATAACTAAGAAAAAAGCAAATGGTAAGTAGGTTTGAAAAGTTGGGAGAAAAAAGATATGAAAGCTTTTATCTTATAACCTCAAATATTTACTAATCAAAAATGAAGTGCTAGAAGAAGTTACTGTTTAATTGTATCAGGATATTAAATACGTAGTAATATGTTCAACATACACTCGTAAATATTAGCTAGATATTTAAGTGAACATGCGGTACAAGATTAAAGTAGGTATACCACAGTTTTTATATCGCCAATAAATCGCTATGCTGGCATTTTGTTATAGATAGGCAATAGTTTACTATGCATAACTTCTGCATGTTAAATGTGAGATGGAAGATAGTTACAGAAAAATTACTAAATATATTAATAAGCCTAAGTAAAAATCTCAGCCAAAAGGTTGATGGTAAAGTACAGTAGTTATAAACTAACAATAATTAAATAAAAAGGAGATAGTAAATTCCTTAAATACAAGTTTTCTGAAGTTACAAACTACCAATTCATTGCAGAGAAGAAAATGAAAATATTGTTACAACTTGGGTATCTTTAAAACAAGAGTGAATAGGCATTTTCTAAGCGAGTGCGTTTCATTTTAGACCACAATATCTACACATACCATCAATAGAGGTTGGGATCAAGCGCAAGCTTATTTCGTATAAAAAATGTAACATTAAAACCCGAAAATGATCAACAACCAACATCAAACAATATTGTTTATTAATATGACTGTTAGTTTTAAACACAATGACAATGCCCATTTTTTGTCTGTCAAAAAATAAAGTCTATTAAATCAAAATAAGTATACATAACAGACAAGTTCCTTTTTAAATGTCACTTAATTAATCAATAGCCTAGCACCACATGAACCCAAAATATCATGTTATAGCTGGACAAGAAAGTCGTGAAAATAATGGTCGCGTCACAACCGTTCATGTGGGCACTCTATATAGTACGACAATATCGGTTTTGATACTTTGATTTAAATACAATTTTTAATAACGTGATTTCACTGACACACTTTTTGTTACAAAATTGGTTAGGATAGAAAAATAATTAATAAAACTTGTTAAAGGATGGTAATGTATTTTAATTAGAAAATTTGTATTCATACAACTATAAATATTTAGTCAGAATGAAAAATGCTTTCGTCTAAATATTCCACGCCAGATAAGCCTTCAGCCACGTCTTGGCGCGAGCCAACTCCAATTGCTGCTACTATCTATCTGCTGATCTTCGGATGTGTCACTATTGCTTTCATCTTGCAGGTTTATAATTATTTTGTCAATATCACTATACAGAGATTGTCCCCTTTGGTAATAATCACTCTCTATTTTCATTACGTGTCCAATCGTCCAATTCTTTTGTTGGTCGCCTAGTTTTATGTTTCCCTGGTGTGGAGAAAATACCTTTATTTCTCTGTCCTTCCAGAGCAATTCGTCTTATGGTACTGACGAATTTACCTAAAAAAAGATATTTACTTAAGTATATACAGGTTTATTACCTACCATTGTTATATAAGCGAAATCATATAATCCGCACAATTTTTTTCTGTGATTTATGCAATATCCACAAAAAAGTACCAAAATTATACAAACGCGCTATTTGGCAAATGCATTTTATAAACATAACCTTTAATTCCGGAATCTACATTTACATGCAAACAAGCATACTATGAGAGGGTATTGTAATTAAGCCACACATATACTATACGATTACTTTATTTAAACCACATTTTACCAGTCATTTCAGCAGTCCTTTTGTAAACTTCGTTCAAATCGGATTAAATTTTTGTGGATTAGAGTTCTGCCAAAAATCTCTTAAATACTTTGTAAATGATCTCTCTAGCCGAGCTGCGGATAACGGTTCTGTCCATTTTGAGCACAATAACACAATAACATTGAAAATAACACAAACAACGATTATCGATTTCAAGAAATGACACATCTACGGACTTGACGTGGTTGACAACCCGCAAAAGGGGTGTTGCCAGTTATCATATTTTTTTAGTACCGTTTCACGACTTTTCTGCCAAGCTATATATGAATATAGAACGAAAAAATAAAGCCGATTCTATAATAATTATTCGAATAAATAGGTGATACCTAAAAATCAAAATGTTCAATTTGCACAGTAATAAAATATATAATGAGAATAATAATTGTAAATAGATATGTATTTTACATATATTTTTTATAACTAGTAGGTAACTGTTATAATAGATACACTTTTAAAAGTTATACGTTTTACAATAATTACAAAACTTATGTGATATTTTTTTACTGGTTTATTATATAAATAAACATCTCTTCTAAAATAAACTTTTGACTTAAAACTACCAGATTTACTAAGAAATCTACTAAGTTGGTAACACTGGAGCTGCTGTCTTGTGCTACCTTCTACCAGAGAACCCTTCCGGTTACTGCAGACGACTAATTTTCAGTCAATTATAATTATTTTTGTTCTTCTGATCCCCATCTTTAACAAATCCCAATTTTTTTATACAAGTATCATCATAAAGTTGCAGTTTTAATTAGCACAATCTGGTATCTGAACGATGCGTTAAAATTATAAGGCCACTCTCGCCAATCTCCTTTCCATAATATAATGGGAGTTTGATGAAATTGTGAATTTTTATATATATTTTTGAGGTAATATCGCATATCACTAGGTAACATTCTAAAATGTCGGTTTCGAATGCTTATAATGTTATGCCACGTCACTTTTCCTAATAACATATAAGATATCCTCAATAAGCACGATAGCAACGCTTTGACGAAATTATAGCGTTTCCGCTTATGGAACTATACTTTTAAATTCAATAACCTTTGAAGCCCGACTTGTACCTAACAAAACTTAATTTTGTTCTAAAGTATTGAAAACGTGAATTTTATCATAAAAATGGTTGATGTGCATAATAGGTTAAATAGGTTTCAAGGGTGAATTTCGGAATTCTCCTTTTACTAACAGAACTTTTTAAACGACTTCAAAAAAAAGAAGTTTCTCAATTCGACCGTATATATATTTTTTAATAAAACATGTTTAAAGAAATTATTTCATATTATCTGTGAATATTTAAAAAAAAGGCTGCGATAAGGGCATTTGTAAAATAGATTCATAATAATAAAACTACTTTCTATATTGAAGTATTTTAATTTAATGAATAGAACAATAACTAACCAATGACAAGATTTTTGAAAAATCCTTTAAATGATCGAGATAAGAGTTCTTAGTCGACAGCAGACGACGCTACTGGTTTTTACGTATTTTTAACCGACGAAAAAAAACGGAGGAGGTTCTCAATTCGTGACCACGCACAACTTTTTACAGAGATTTTGATAATTCCTTTTTTTTATTAGAAAGGGCATACTTTCAAGGTGGTCCCATTGTATGCATGTTTGGATCTGATGATGATATCCTGGGGAAATTGAAGGAACTCTTCAAATTTTGGAGGCACGCTTACAGCGATTTCGGTCTTTGTCTCGGTATCGGTAGCTTTTAGGCTACTACTGCCGTATAATATACTATGACAGTATAGTACGAGTATGTTACGTGGCGATAAATCACTAAAAAGTAAGAAATAAAATTTTTAACAAAAAATAGAACTGACTCAAAACGGGCTAAAAAGTAAAAAATAATAGTGTAATTTAGTTGCTTTAATTTACTTAAACATATCTAAGAGTCGGTGCCAGACAAGGTTTCTACTTTAAGGACATAAATAAATGTTCCTTAAACTTGCTGGCACCGACATCATAGATAAACTAAGTAAATTAAAGCAACTAAATGACACTATTATTTTTTACTTTTTAGTGCGTTTTGAGTCGGTTCTATTTTATGTTAAAATTTTTCATTGTAAAATACTTTTCATTACCAGCTCTACTTAGTTTAAGCTCTACATACTTAGACCCCATTCACACACCAGTGTCTATACATTGTTTCATATATAATTAATAAATCAATCATCAAGAAACATCCACCAATTACCATCACCCAATCAGTCAAAAGAGCCTTCTTCTTGTTGCTCTTCTGCCAAATCTTCTTCATCGTTCTCGCCTTCCTCTATCCATTGTTTGAAAAGTTCTTTAGCTTCAGCCCTACACAAATACATATGCCGTAAATGATAAGTTCTATATTAAATCACTAAAAAGGCATTTTACGGAAAGCTACAAATGCGACACGACGCGAAGCTGCCATCGCGACGAACGCGATCAAAACAACGACATCAAAGCTTCGCGTCGCGTTGTGTTTGTCGCTTACGCAGGAGATCCCCTAAGGCTGCTCTAGTAGCTTCTTGGTAGGAAAAACAACATGGGCAGAAAAGGTCAGCGATGACTAGTTACAGACCCACAAGTCTCGGGCTCTGTTCAAAAATATTTTCTCTTCCACACTATGGCCCTCACCCGCACACTTAACGCTAAGATATTCGACTCATTATCATTGGTTTGTGGTGCGTAAATAAGCTCATTATTATAAAACCCAAATGTATTTGAAACTAGTCGAATATAATCTGAAAAATTCTCACTAGTCTATCATGCAAACCAATCCATTTAAATTCCATAAGAAACACTAAGTTTCACATAATTTGCATATAATTTCTTCAGATACTTCCAATAGTATATTACAATGTGTACTAATTTATACAAAAACTTGACAAATTGGATATGTCCTAAAACCTTATAAATAATAACTATTTGTTAAAGACATCTGCATAAATCTGTTCAGTAGTCTTTAAGTATTGATAACAGAATGACAGACGCGGCGAAGGACTTTATTTTATAATTAAAGTAAAGTTGCAAGTGCGTCAAATATAAATACCTTTCCTCTGGAGTGACAGCTCCTTTATTGAGTCTCTTCAGTCTTGGGAGAGAAGCGATAATTTCAACTCTCAGTTCAGGTTCTTCTTCCTCCGGTGCGTCCGCATTTTCTTCCCCAGTACCACCCATGAACGGGCAACCTTTCAGAATTAGTGTTTCCAGAGCAGGCAAGACCTTTTAAAAAATTATATTAAACTGTTGAATTTTTTATTATTTTTACCCGACTACGGCGAAGCCAAAAGGAAGAGTCAATCTATGTATGTATGTAAATGCCTGCCTACTATATTTCTTACCATACCATATGTATGTTCAATAGAGATATTCCTGGCACCAACATAATCAAAGTAGGTTTACAGTAAGTGCGATCGAGGCCATATGTTACCATTTTTTTAACGTAGTCGGGTTGTTATTACTTATATACTATTTCCGCAAAAAATTGTATAGAAGCTAACACCGAACAAAAAAAGTGACTGTTCTACCTTTTTTTTTAGAATAAAAAGTAAAGTAAACCGTGCCAAACATATAAATCCGTACAAATCTTTTTGAATATTTTTGTAAATACACACACACAGAGCTTAGGCAAGCAATGCTCACTAGGAAAACAGCATTTTTCAAAATATATGATGCAATAGAATAGGATTAAAATAATTAACTAACCCGTAACTTCTTAACTTGTCTCAAGGTAGCCACTTGACAGTTACGTAAGTTGATATACTGCAGCTTCTTCAACGCCGGATCAAACCCATTCAGCAATTTGATAGGATTGTAGCGTACATGTAAAACTCTTAAATTCACAAGTCTATGTATTCCGACCAGGCTGGTAATCTTATTGCCAGCTAAATACAAGCTATCCAGATTGAGAAAATCGATGTTATCAATATTTCGAACTTTATTGTATCTGAAGTCTAAACACTTTATGTTTGGCATTTTACTGGCGAACTCGAAATCGATTCTTTCGATCTTGTTATAACCTACTTCTAAAGTACTCAGCTCTGGTTGGTAAACATCCTTGACGGATGTAATGAAGTTGTTGTTCATTATAATAACTTGCATATACTTCATTGTCTTGAGGGCTGCAGAGGCTAGGATGTTTTTATCAGCGTGGATTAATACAAGGTATGGTAGTTCTGTGACAGCTTGCAGGTTGTCCAAATCCAAGTTATTATCGGAGACGTCTAGAAATTGCAAGTGTTTAAATGATTTGATTGCTGATAAATTCGTCAAATTCATTCCCGTGCAACTCGCTTTTAAATACGTGTACCTATAAAATTATATAAATGAATTATTATTTAGATAACATTTTTAATAGTAGTTGATCTTTTTATGATAGCTTCTCAGGGGAAGTACCGCTATATAATTATTTTTTGACGACCTCCGTGGCGCAGTGGTATGCGCGGTGGATTTATAAGACGGAGGTCCTGGGTTCTATTCCCGGCGAGGCAGATTGAGATTTTTCTTAATTTGTCTTGGTCTGGCTGGCTTTCGCCGTGGCTAGTTACCACCCTACCGTCAAAGACGTATCGCCAAGCGATTTAGCGTTCCGGTACGGTGTCGTGTAAAACCGAAAGGGGTGTGGATTTTCGTCCCACTCTTAACAAGTTAGCCCGCTTCCATCTTAGATTTCATCATCACTTAACATCAGGTGTGATAGTAGTCAAGGGCCAACTATTAGTCGATAAAAAAAGAAAAAAAAAATTTTGGTCGCCATGTATCATTGCTGTATTCCGGTTTAAAGGGTATGGTTACCATTGTAATTTCGAACACAAATGGCTTTACATAAACGCTGAAGTTGAAGGACACGGAGGCGCTTAGTATGAAGAGCTTCTCAGTTTATAGTTTTCCACTTAACCTACTAAGTCCGTCAATTAGGTATTAAAAGCAATCGTTTAAAAAGAAGAAAACAGCTATAAGGTAATTACCCATCTCCTTCTGCAGTTTTCCCAAGTAAGCTCAGTCGGCCGCTTATTTCGGATCTATTCAGCCGCCTCTCCGGATAGACTATTCTCCGTATTTCCTCTTCTTTAATCGCTTCTGCTAGCACTTCCTCGTCTTCCACCTCTTCTGGTTCCGGTTTGCGTTGAATATTTAAATGTGATTTTAACATACTGGCACCTTAAACATATTATTTTTTTATAAAAGGATATTAGCAATAACCACCCACTAGATGGAGTCAGGACATTAACTTGAAACTTATTATAGTTGCTTCTTGTCCGATGTAGATTTTAACTAAGAACGGATTTCTCGATACTCCTACGATAACGGAATCTATGCGGGTATAACCGCTGAGCAGAGCTAGCAAGTAAATGCTAAGCGAACTTTGGTTTTCCCAATTTAGATTAAGTAGATGGACGTTAAACACGCTTAATAAGAATTCGACCAGAAGGGCAAATATTACAAGTTTCTTTCTTGTAAAAAGAGAACTGATTGTTTTTGAATTGGTGTTACGGTGTTACTGCTCCGTTCTGTTACATTATTAATATAATAGTGTAGAAATTTTTTCGCTTACTATAATTTCAGTGTAACTAGCACAGAAAGTCAGTACATTTATATTAATATGTTAAAACAAATCTTGTTTACCAATTACGATATTTTCTGTCAAAATATTAGTAAGATCTGTCATAACCATTATTTTGATTTGACAACATGGTGTAATTTTTTATTTTCGTTTTACAAAAAAAGTTTACTATATTGACTTATCTCTCGCCACCGTGCGCTCACCAACATGTACATAACCACAGATTTACTATTTATTTATTTCAAGCACCTTTCAAACAGTTGTGATAGAAAGAAAGGCCGGGGGAAGGAAGATGCTAGTCAGTAGGACACTGATCACCTTGATGCGGTTGAATTTTGTCATTCGGCAAGCCGGCACAAGTCCTTCAAAAGCTTGCAAACCATAATTGCCTGTGGAGTGGAAAGTTATTCATCGTCATCATCATCATTACCAGCCTGTAGACGTCCACTGCTGGACATAGGCCTTTTTATGGACTTCCAAGCACAACTAGCCCCATGTTATAGTTATTCATGGGTGGCCGTAATCATCAAGCAAATCACTCGTTTAAGCGCTGTTGTAACAACTACAACATCTGTTCCAGTTCTCCTTCACTTCGAACGTGTCAGTGAGCCTGACCCCCCAGCAGCACATAGAGACTATACTGAGGAAGAAGGCCAACTCGCTCAACATGCGCGGCGAGAACCCTCGCAACTACGTGCTCAAGGTGATCTACTTAACATATAGTGTACTAGCAGACGCCTGCAACTTCGTAAAACAGATCTAAAATAAATGTAGAAGAAAATACTCCTTATAACACTAGCTATCTGCATATTCCGTCAAAATCGGTTCAGGCTTTTCAAAAATTACCAACGGACAGAAATACAAACACAAAAAAAATTCAAAAATTATTTGATGTAAGTGTCGTATGTATTTGAAATTATAACGAAACACGTCAATTTTGTTTAGTTGTTGAATGAGATGTTTCTCCACTTTTGTCGGAAATCTATCATTGAACATAGTTACGAAAGAAAACAAGTAAACGCTTCACATGAATATGTGCTCACTTGGGTTTATATTGTGTGTTCTAAGTTATGAACTCATGTTTCACAAGGTTTGCGGTCGCGAAGAGTACCTGCTAGGCGACCATCCTCTCATCCAGTTCCTGTACATCCAAGAGACGCTATCCAGAGACGGCGTCCCACAAGTCATGACCGTCTGCATTGACAATATATCATGTAAGTGGCATTTATTAAAGTGACAGTTTTCAAAACAAGTTGGCATTAATTAGCGTCAGTTAATTGTGAGCAAAGAAAAAAAAAATTTGCCCTCGTGTCATAAAAGCTTAATTATGAGTGGCAAATAGTTATTTATGCTACTCTCCGGTAATGGAGGCCATTGAAGAAAGAGAGTTTTTTTTACTACGACCAAGAAAAGCCTAAATAAAATTGTATTTATTTAGGCCGAAATGTGATGTGTTTATGTACCAAACATGACGGACAAGTGATTTGTTTGAAACTGTCTGTCTACGGCGGATGTGAGACTCAACACGGGGCAAGCCTGGATGTTTGTAGCCAATGCCATGGAGGTATTTAGAATTGAAAAAAAATAATGTAGCATGGTAGCCCAATATTAAGCAGAATACGATATAGGAGTATTATTAAAATAGAATCAACTAAAACTCACGTTATTTCTGTCGGAGGATGCCATACTAGTTTTGAATCCATATGTATCATAACTAAGAGCCACTAACAGGTTCGAAACTATCGGTCGTACTCCGACAAAAATAATGTGAGTTTTAGCCGTTTCTACTTTCATAATATGGAAAATACTCTAGATAATTTAAACTCTGACAGAAGAGCAGAAAAAGCATTAACTGCAAGTTGATATCCTTTGGCTCTCAATAATAATACACATAATAATTGATAATTGATCGATTAACGCGCCGTGCAATGATTGTTGATATTACTGTTCCACATGACGATAATCTGGTGAAAGCTGAAAAGGAAAAAGTATCAAAATACTTGGACCTTGCTCATGAGATTACCGCCATGTGGAAAGCTTTGACGAACATCTTAAAAAGCTTTCGCTTAATTGTTGGATCAAGGGTCGGATACAAAAGGCAGTAATTCTTGAAACGGCGCGCATTGTGAGGAGGTTCCTCACGGAATGAATTTTTTTATAAATTTTTAATATTGTTTTTTTTTATATACAAACACATTGTACAGTGGGCTCCGATATCCACTACACTTCGCTCCCCGAGCGGACGCGGCTGTCCTCGGATCAGTCTAACACTATAAGGAAGAAGAAAAACTACGAGTCGTCGTGGAAGATAGACAAAAACTACTCCTGCGTGGTGCAGAGCGTCGGCGGGCTCAACGTGGACCCCGGCAGACCCGTTGAGGTAATGTCACTTGTTTATATGCAAATAAATATATGACGGTGTTATATCCAAACAGTGCTAAATAGTAGTACTAAAGACCTTCTAGTGTTTTAATACTTGCACTAAATTATTTATTAAATGGCGCAAGTCAGACATCTTAATTAAAAACATTGTTAAATCTTCTAATTTAAGATTATTAATTAATTATTTTGCGTGAATAATCAAAAGTTGAAGGGTTGTCTTAGAACTGGAGCATTTGTTTTCTTGCTCTATATATAAATATATCTCCTGCGTTATGGTTTTCTTTGTCATGACACACTTGGCAGAGCAGTCGTGGTCATTTTGTCAAAATAATTAACGTAAACAAAGGACTGGTATATGAAATCGGTTGTAAATTATTATTTGCGTCTTTATCTCACGTAAACGAAAATTTTGTCAGTTTTTTAAGAATTAATCATAGTCGATTTGATGGCTTATAGTTAAGTTATTATGATTACAGTATAATCTTGTTATTACCAGGTGGTCTGTCAAGCGGGCATCTACCACGGCGGTAAACCACTGTGCGAGCCGCGCAAGACGCGAGTGGCAGTGGTGACCATGGAAGGCGAGGCGCAGTGGAATGTGATCCTGCAGTTCCCCATCAAAGTGTGCAACGTGCCCCGCATGGCCCGACTGTGCTTCGTTATATACGAGATATCCAAGGCCAAGAATAAATGGAAGGCTAATAAGGTTAGTGGTATTAACGTACAACGGCTTTGCTTGAATTCATGAAAAATAGTATTTATTATTTGGTAAGATTCTATTAAAGCAGCTTTGGATACCTGATCTAATACAGAATTTAACTTGGTATCCAAAGCTGCTTTATTAGGATCTTACCAAATCTGGCGCAGCAGGGAGAATAACACGAACAGAGATGGTGAGAGTTTATTGATGCGTCACATAATAGTTCTTTTAAACTTACACCCTTGCCACAAGTGTTCGGAGATGTTCTCACTGTCACATGGTGCCTGCACCTGCACGGTGAATCCATGGAATGCTAAGATATTTCTCTCCCTCTCTCTCTCCTTTCCTACCACTCTCTCTCTCTCTATTTCAGGCATATCATAAAATCATATAATAATTTCTATTTCAGGCATGGCATAAAATCATATTTAATAAATTTTTTAAAATAAAACTAATAATGGCAGCTTATTGTTCGACAGGACACAATAAACAGGCTCGCGTGGGCGAACACGATGATCTTCGACTACAAGGACCAGCTGCGCACCGACGGCGTCACGCTGTACATGTGGACGCACGTGGCGGACGGCACGCAGGGCGACGACCTGCTGCTGCACCCGCTGGGCACGGTGGTGTCCAACCCCAACACGGAGTCCTGCGCCGCGCTGCAAGTGCGATTCTCCAAGTGAGTGGAAGGTGGAATTTGGTACTTGAACTCTATTTTACACAGGGTTTCTGTTACAGCTGGTTAAAGGGCCTATGGATCATAATATTTATAATAACTAACTTGTTTATCTCTCTGTCTGAAATGATGTATAACTTGCCTGTTTTTTCTATTCGACAACCTTGACAACAGGGTATTTGACTTAATTTTTTTAACTTTATTATAATTAAGAATAAAAATAATGACGTACAGTGAATAAACACTCAAAATCCAACAAAGATATGCAGAATGATAAAGATATGCACCTTAAATTTTGGATTAAGGGTCACCTGTCTTTTTTTCAGTTCAGTAAAAACAAAAGCTTGAGCAATTGATTTAATTTGTTTTTTCATAATTTTATTTGTTATCAAATAAAGTTTGAAAAATATTTAAATCCTTACTAATATTATAAAGGGGAAAGTTTGTATGGATGTATGGATGTTTGTTACTTTTTCACGCAAAAACTACTGAATGGATTTTGATGAAACTTCACAATAATATAGGTTACATATCAGAATAACACATAGGCTACATTTTATACCAAAATTCCCACGGGAACGAGAACTACGCGGGTGAAACCGCGGGCGTCCTCTAGTCTTTAATATTTTAATTAGCGTCAACATTTATTTTTTCTTCTTTTGAGTAAAAGATGTTTTGGTACTTCGACGTTTCTGCTACCTATTATTGTATTGTATCTACCACAATGATGACCCTTCCTGTAATGAGATACCCATAAAACGAAACATTCACAGTATAACTACAAATTAATTTCAAAATATTTGGTAATATGAACTAAATTGCAAACATACTTTCCAGCTACGACTGTCAGCACCCAATCCTATTCCCAAAGCCGGAGTCTGTGAAGGCATACGCGGACCAGCTGGAAAACGAAGCAGGTGACGCAGCGGCGACGCTCAGTGAAGACTTCGAGAACCTTCGCATCACAGCCGAGAAAGACCCCATGTATGAAATGCACGAACAAGAGAAGAAAAACATATGGGCTTCAAGGTGAGTTTTATGTGATATATTACGTAACATACATTGATATATATTATTTAGACGTCGTTCCGCGTGCGTGTGTATTGCACGCAATCACGCACGCAAACGATGAAAAACGTTTGGAGTATTCCAGACTTCGAGTAAGTACGCGCGTTTACCGGGTGTAAGGGTTAACGAAAACTTCCTGATGAGGCTGCAATTGATGTCTGCAATCAAGTAAAGAATACCACTTGTACCAGAAATGAGGGGTTAGCGATTTTGACATTTTCGAGCGGGCAATATATTGCGAATAATGCGATAACAACGCTCTGCAACACTTAGGACAGCTTACTAAGTGTGTTTTGGAATTACATAGGTGATTATATGGCGTAATTTGTAAAAATCTTGTTATTTTTCAATAAATAAATTATTTTAAATAAAATTGAAAATTAATTTGTTATTTTTCCCAAAATCATAAATAAAGTGACAAAATATTCACGTGCTACAGCTACACCCGGCATGAAGTGCGTGCGTCGTGTGCATGTGGCGAATCATATTTTACGTGTACTATCACCATATAAAATGATGCGACCTACATCATTTTATACACTGATGTAAGTCGCATATAGCCGTCACAAGATTCCTGGCCGTGTGATGACGACGACGATGTTGCCCACAGAGAGAATTTCCGGATAGCTGCCCCAGAGCTACTGCCCAAGCTACTGTCTTGTGTGGAGTGGACGGAGCGAGCGGAAGTGGCGCGGGTGGTGCGCATGCTGGCCACCTGGCCGCTGCTGCGAGTGGAGTCTGCGCTCGAGTTACTGGACTATGCGTATGCTGATGCCGCCGTTAGGAACTTCGCAGTCAAATGTCTGGCTAAGATCAGGTAATTTTGAAGGAGAAATTATTTTGTATGGAGTGGACGCAGTGAGGGGAAGTGGCGCGTATGCAAACTACCCGGTCGTGTCGAAGCTCAGGTGACTAAAAAGCTAACCATTTTTTTGTAGAAGTGACTTATTAAATATAATATTATAAATAGGTAAAGTTTGTAAGTTTGTAAACAAAACTCTGTCGGGGCTAATCTTCAGAACTACTGATCCGATTTTAAAAATTCTTTCACCAGTAGAATGCTACGTTAACGGTGAGTGTTATAGGCTATATTTTATATTTGTATTGTATATATTACCCGTGTTATCACAGTTTTTGTCGCGCGAGTCGGAAGTATGCATCTTAAAAATTTCTACAAAAAAGTCCACGATAGCATATATCTATCTTTTATATTTTGGCAGATGTATAACTTTTTGTGTTTAAAAAAATCATTTCATATGCTTACGTTTACGTCGTTATTTATACAACTATACTTAAATGCTTATCAAAATAAATTATTTGATAATCACAAGGATGTTATAGAGATAAGATTTGCCCTACAGTATGTTAATTAGTTATATAGTTTCGGAGATTTTACAAAATTTCTAGAAAACAACTCTGCCGCTATATAGTCCAAATTAAGTTGACCTCCTCCGTGTAATATTACACGTACTGAATAGGGGTCAATATTTTGGTACTGATATTCTTAGAGAATTCGATCTTTGATCTTTTCTTTCAATTTGTTTGGCATGGCAGATCATATTTATATAATATACGAAAAAGTTTGTTCGTTTGTTTAAACGGACTTATCTCTAGATCTGCCAGTCGGATTGTAAATTATTTTGTTTATTATGAAAGCTGGACTCAAAAGTGAAATAGACTATTAAAAGCTATACACATCAGCTTGCCATAAATAAGTATATCTTGTTAGTATTAATGTGCTGTAATATCGTACAATGTTTTTCAAAAATGTAGATCTTTAGTACACGGGACGGGACGGAGAAAATTGTTTCACGGGAAACTATAAAAAAATTAAATTGAGAGGGGTAGCTGGAAAAGAGCACACTTTATATGAAAGTGTCTTTAAAATTAAAACATTACCTAAGAGGTTTTCACGCGGATGAAGTCGCGGGCGACTGCTAGTATTAAATAAAGTAGTTGATACATTATGGAAGTTTGTCATGAACATCTGATTTGTATCGCTATATTCTTTGCAAAAATCAACCAATAACGAAGACGTCATTCAGAGCCGAATATACTAATAATAACTCGTGAATTTCACTCTGCAACTAGAGTTGACATCCTCCTCAATGTTGGTTCTACAATGTTCAATTAATTAGATCTTATTCATAAGCTCTATCATGTAACCAAACGTACATCAGTAAATTCACGACAGTTGAAGCCATTTTTCTTGTGCAGTATTACCAAATGACATTTTTATTGATGCAGTGACGAAGACCTCCTCCTATACCTGCTGCAACTGGTGCAAGCGCTGAAGCACGAGTCGTACCTCATGTGCGACCTGTCGGTGTTCCTGCTGCAGCGCGCCTTCGAGAACATGAACATTGGACATTACTTGTTTTGGCATTTGAGGTACGCTGGTTGTTATGCTTTCAAGTGCAGCATTTGGGACATATAATAAGACTTGGCACACGATGCAAAACCTGCACGGTAAAGGTCGTTGTTCCGAGCTGCCGCCTCGAAAGTAAAGATGTCTGTAATGATCGCCAACCTCCGCAGAGGATATGGCACTTGAAGAAGAAGAAGAAGGTTTGTCATAGTGATCCTTTCTTCGACTTTTCTCTGCACTCGACTAGCAACGATCTCGCCAAGAAGAGCTTTTAAATGATCCTTTAGCTAAGAGGCAGTAAAATAAACTAATAATGTTATAATATTGCGGCTAGGTCGGAAATGCACGTGCCATCAGTGTCGGTCCGCTTCGGGCTGGTGCTGGAGGCGTACTGCCGCGGCTGCCAGGACCACATCAACAGCCTCATGCGACAGATATCCTGTCTCGACAAACTCAAATGTAAGTATAAACTGTTGCCCTAAGCCGCTTGTTGTGGAGAGCATGACAAACATCGGTTGGTTAAACTTTTTCATTGCACCTTTGTTTAGAACAAAGGTGAAAAAGTGCGAAAAATTCAAAATTCCGCGCCAATGCTGTCATATAATTTTTTAAGTGGTGTCATAGAAAAAGTATTGTATGCCAATGCGCGTAATTAGTCATTGTGACACTTGTGCTGTAAATAGTGAAACTACTATTATATTTTAGGGGCGAATCAATGCATCCGCAAGAAGAAAGAGATAACCAAAGCGCGCGCCGCGCTCCGGCAGCACCTGGAGGAGCAGCACTGCATAGAGACGCTGTCGGACTTCGTGTCGCCGCTCATACCGAGCTTAGTTTGTAAGAGAATCAAGTGAGTTTATTCATCAATGCATCCGCAAGAAGAAAGAGATAACCAAAGCGCGCGCCGCGCTCCGGCAGCACCTGGAGGAGCAGCACTGCATAGAGACGCTGTCGGACTTCGTGTCGCCGCTCATACCGAGCTTAGTTTGTAAGAGAATCAAGTGAGTTTATTCATCAATGCATCCGCAAGAAGAAAGAGATAACCAAAGCGCGCGCCGCGCTCCGGCAGCACCTGGAGGAGCAGCACTGCATAGAGACGCTGTCGGACTTCGTGTCGCCGCTCATACCGAGCTTAGTTTGTAAGAGAATCAAGTGAGTTTATTCATCAATGCATCCGCAAGAAGAAAGAGATAACCAAAGCGCGCGCCGCGCTCCGGCAGCACCTGGAGGAGCAGCACTGCATAGAGACGCTGTCGGACTTCGTGTCGCCGCTCATACCGAGCTTAGTTTGTAAGAGAATCAAGTGAGTTTATTCATCAATGCATCCGCAAGAAGAAAGAGATAACCAAAGCGCGCGCCGCGCTCCGGCAGCACCTGGAGGAGCAGCACTGCATAGAGACGCTGTCGGACTTCGTGTCGCCGCTCATACCGAGCTTAGTTTGTAAGAGAATCAAGTGAGTTTATTCATCAATGCATCCGCAAGAAGAAAGAGATAACCAAAGCGCGCGCCGCGCTCCGGCAGCACCTGGAGGAGCAGCACTGCATAGAGACGCTGTCGGACTTCGTGTCGCCGCTCATACCGAGCTTAGTTTGTAAGAGAATCAAGTGAGTTTATTCATCAATGCATCCGCAAGAAGAAAGAGATAACCAAAGCGCGCGCCGCGCTCCGGCAGCACCTGGAGGAGCAGCACTGCATAGAGACGCTGTCGGACTTCGTGTCGCCGCTCATACCGAGCTTAGTTTGTAAGAGAATCAAGTGAGTTTATTCATCAATGCATCCGCAAGAAGAAAGAGATAACCAAAGCGCGCGCCGCGCTCCGGCAGCACCTGGAGGAGCAGCACTGCATAGAGACGCTGTCGGACTTCGTGTCGCCGCTCATACCGAGCTTAGTTTGTAAGAGAATCAAGTGAGTTTATTCATCAATGCATCCGCAAGAAGAAAGAGATAACCAAAGCGCGCGCCGCGCTCCGGCAGCACCTGGAGGAGCAGCACTGCATAGAGACGCTGTCGGACTTCGTGTCGCCGCTCATACCGAGCTTAGTTTGTAAGAGAATCAAGTGAATTTATTCATCAATGCATCCGCAAGAAGAAAGAGATAACCAAAGCGCGCGCCGCGCTCCGGCAGCACCTGGAGGAGCAGCACTGCATAGAGACGCTGTCGGACTTCGTGTCGCCGCTCATACCGAGCTTAGTTTGTAAGAGAATCAAGTGAGTTTACTCGTGTTTTGTTATTATTAGCTTAAATATAAATGAATCATTGTAGGCCTACTAGCATGTCACTGAGCGCGATGGGAGATATCGCTCTCTCTTTCGTATCCTTGAGGCGAAAGAGAAAGCTTTATTTCCGATTTTACTGCTATTGGATGACATATGTGTACTCTACATTTTTTCGGGCACATCTTCTGTCTACTGCATATACTGTATACAGTAGCAGTGTTAAATCCGCAGCTATTCGTCCATATTATATCTTTATCTTGTCACAATATAATATAATATAATTGGACTCGCATGTTAGGCGGGTTTCCAACATTGATTGATGAACTATTTTTTGACATTTTCTGAATTTTATGAAAATCGTTATTCTCATGGACACATTACATTAACAGGCCTGAAGGTTGTCGCGTGATGGACAGCAAGATGCGTCCGCTGCTGCTCGAGTTCGAGAACGTGGACCCCACGGGCAGCGACATCCGCATCATACTGAAAGTGGGCGACGACCTGCGGCAGGACATGTTCACGTTGCAGATGTTGCGCATCATGGACCGACTGTGGAAGAACGCGGGATACGACTTTAGGTACATGACACATCACCCAAAGAGTCCATATATTTTTTATACTACTCAAGTAAGTTAGAGGGAACCGTTGAATGCAGTTGGCTCAAGGCTCAGGGCTCAAGATCTTGAGCTCACGCTTTGTGGCTTTGTTGGACATCTATCGACTTTTTTATTCTGTATAGACTAGCGCTTGGCTACGATCACACTTAATGGTAAGTGTTTGCTTTGTAGGTTTTAGACATTGTAGGTGGTAGGGAAAACAAACGAATCAGGATGTGTTGGGTTATAATAATGATGGTGATAATTATCATTGTCTATTTTTTCGTCGGCCTACTCTTAATAGATTAATTCACTGTTCAGAACTCATGTGACTGATCATTCCGCAAATTAAAATTCATTTATTTCAAGTAGGCTGTTATGCAAGCAGCTTTATTATTTCTTTTAATATTGCATTATCGAGAAATCGTGTTTTGTTTTAAATTCTCGGAATCGTCCGTTCTATTAGAATCTCAAAATGTCTACCCCTGTGTTTACGTGAAGAAGGTGAGAGACGATGGTTACAAATAGCCGACCTGTGCACGCCATGGGCAGTTGTATTTGAGAAACAAGTGAAGATACATCGACGCGATATCATCGATACAAATAATCTACCTACGACCTCGGCTATCATTTTGGACTAAGATCGGAAATGTCCTTGGATTTTTTTTTATCTAGTACAAGTTGGCCCTTGACTGCTATCACACCTGATGTTAAGTGATGCTGCAATCTAAGATGGAAGCGGGCAGGATGAAATCCACACCCCTTTCGGTTTCTACACGACATCGTACCGGAACGCTAAATCGCTTGGTACGCCTTTGTCTGTAGGGTTGTAACTAGCCACGGCGAAAAGCCTCCCACCAGCCAGACCAAGACAATTAAGAAAAATCTCAATCTGCCCCGCCGGGAATCGAACCCAGGGCCTCCGTCTTATAAATCCACCGCGCCACGGAGGCCGTCAAAATTTTGGATGTGCTGAAGAACTATACTAAAGCCAAACTCGATTGAGAATACTTGTCAACAAACAAATTCAAAATCAAGGTAGAAAATGCAACACATTTTATGCCTAATAAATTTAAAATTATGTTTTGTTTTTTTATAAAATCTTATTTAAAAGATATTGAATATATTAATTAGTTTTAAGCTTACTAATCTAATTTATTGTCATGAATTTGTCATTAACGAGTATAATTAAAAAAATTAGGTGCAAAATGACTATTGATTTCTACTTTCATTTCTAATTTGTTTGTTGACAAGCATTCTCAGTCGTGTTTGGCTTTAGTATAAATAAAATTTCATCACAGTTATCAGGATTTCTCATTGCAAATCACCGAACGCCAGCTCGTAACACGTTATACCTGTTTCCAGATTGAACCCTTACAACTGCATATCGATGGAGTACGCGGTGGGCATGATCGAAGTAGTCGACGAGGCGGAGACGGTGGCCAACATCCAGAAGCAGTTTGCGCGCTTCAACGCTACCTCCGTCATATCCAGGGTCAACTTGTTCCGTGAGTTCTTACCTAGAGAGACACTTGACAGAAACAGATTATTGCCAACATATATTTGAAACGCTAAACTAATACTATAAATGCGGAAGTAACTCTTTATGTTTTTACTCAATCACGCTCAGAATACTGAACCTTCAGCGCTTGAGTTGATTTTAGATAAATGCGGAAATAATTCAAAAAATAATTTTCCCCCACACAGAATGGCTTCGCAAAAAGAATCCCACGGAGGAATCGTTCAACAAGGCGGTGGAGGAGTTCACGATGAGTTGCGCGGGGTACTGCGTCGCCACCTACGTGCTGGGCATCGCAGACAGACATCCGGACAATATTATGATTAAGGAGAGCGGACAGGTGATAATAAAGCATTCTACCCAAAAAACAAAATTTAAATCACATACATGTGCTAAGATATAGGCATTTAAATTCTTGAGTCTTCTGTCCTTTTCTCGCAAAACGCAAATTCATTAACTCATAAGCAATTTCTGGCACGTCAGTAGCGACGATCTTTAGCGGGCACTCATATTTAGTTCTAGTAGAGTTTTTGTTACATAGTTGGTGTGTTAAGCTTATTTTTGTCGCTAAACCGCATAATCACAAAACATCTGAGAATATCGTTAGTGCATTGCACTGCAGGGGTGTATGAATATGCGTTTGTATGCGTGTGTATAAGTTTGTTATTTCTTCACGACGCAATGTTTAAATCGATTTAGCTGATATTTGGAAGATAGATAGATATTCTTGTTTAAGTATAATATGTATATGTCGGGGACGGCAGCGGTCTATCAGAAAGTAAGTCATCACCTGAATACGTGTCGTGGGCGTAACGTGGGCTACGAGCAAAAGACAATCGCTGTTATTACTATTACATACACACACACTTAAACAACGAGGCGTTATTACAGTTTCTAGCTAAGTTGTTCGCACGAAGGCACACTCTTGAGTGAAGTAGGTTTATTCCTGCTGGTAGACGATTGCCTTCACCGCAATCGTTCAGGTCGTTCAGCTTCACTCGTACTACTTAACTCATTCGCTCGAAGTTGCTCCGCACGAACGTCAGACTAGACTCTGTAGAAGCGCCATCTTTCGGGACACTTGCGTCTCGTTGTTAAACCAGCTTCCGTATCCGACATATATATAATTTTTATCCCAACATTCTCATGGAAATGTAAACGTGGATGAAACCGCAAGCACAGCTACTGCTAAATAAAACAAAAACAAATATTCTAATATTTTGGTATTCTCGTATCGTTACAGCTGTTCCACATAGACTTCGGGCACTTTTTGGGCCACTTCAAGAAGAAGTACGGCGTGAAGCGCGAGTTCGTGCCGTTCGTGTTGACGCACGGCTTCATTCACGTCATCAACAAGGGGCAGCGCGGCGGCAACAACGACCTGCTGGACTTTAAGATATTTAGAGAGCTCTGTGAGACGGTTAGTGCTTTCCCTTATTATTCAAACACAAGTAACAATCACTTGAAACCCAAAATTCGGACGACGAGATGTTTTTTATGTTTATACTTTGTTCTTGCAGGCATTTAAAATTCTTAGGAAGCACGGGCATTTGATCCTGTCGCTGTTCTCGATGATGATCTCCACAGGATTGCCGGAGCTTAGTTCTGAAAAGGATTTACAGTACCTTAGACAAACTTTGGTAAGCAAATATTATATGCTACACTGGCTGTAAAGGATATGTTAACAAAAATAACCAATAACCGATAATTTAGTACACTAATCAGACTCCTTCAGTGTTGGAATAATAAGTTTTTTTACTAACTACAGCCTCAAATCACATAAATAGTCACACAATCTCACAATCAAATTATTTTAGATTTGAAACCAAAAAAATTGGATTTTTAATAATTACTGTCAATGTAAGTGATTTCGAAACATTATCCGCTGTTATCAGAGTCCTACTTAATTCATGAGCAAGTGCCTACACAAACGGCGCGGTTTGCGCGGCTGCTTCTCCGCTTAGTCAGGTCTAGATTGCAAAGCGTTGTTATTGCAATCGCAATATTTGAAATATTAAAATTGATTACCCGACACCGATTTCCGATTCATGCGATATTACATTTTTCTTGAAAACATTAATATAACCAACGGTTAACATAATTACTATAAATTTACTGCTCAAGACATTACGTCCTTAACCAGCGTACGGGTTGTCGTAAACAGTAAATTTTACGTTTATCTTATGTTAACCGTTGGTAATGATAACCGAAATCTTGGTGCGCACAGGCCCTTAGCCTCACCACGTTTTTTCAAGTTTCCGTAAACTCTTACTTACATTCGGTATATTTTAGATCAATTAAAAAAAAATTGCTTATATGAAAAGAAGGATATTGTTTTATTTCAGCATATATCTTTTCTTTTGTTTTTAATTTATCGATTATTTCATTGTACCTATATTTAATCTATTTTTAATTACCGACGAACAACATTTTACTGTCTTCCGTACTGATCATTGTTTTGACATGTTTCAAGGTGATGGATCTATCGGAGGAGAAGGCGATAGAGCACTTCAGACTGAAGTTCGACCAGGCGGTGACCAGCTCGTGGACGGCGTCCGTCAACTGGGCGTTCCACAACATGGACAAGAACAACTGACAGTGACCCGTGAGCAGGCGCCTCAAGCGCCAGCCCACGAGCAAGCACGCGCCGCAGACGCTGTGAGCGAACCACAGTGTGTAGCTTTAGCGAACGGATTTGATACTTGGCCATATTTAATATTTTTCACGAAAACACTGGAGGAGGATCTCAGTTAAATCTTTTTTATTTATGACCACTTATAAATTTTTAAAGAGTAATCCGATTTTTTTTTGTTAAAAAGGGTATACTTCCTAATTGATCCCATAGTCATGTTAGGATCTGATAAAGAGACCCTGCGAAAACCGAAAAAACTTTGAATTTTATAGACACACGGTCAGTGATATCGGAATTTTTTAAAGTGTCGGTATCTTCCAGTGCCGTATTAGGTATTATCAATAAATCACTAAAAAGGAAAAAAAATAATAAAAAACTTTAACCGACTGCAAAACGCACTAATAAGTAAAAAATAAATGCGTCCCCTGCGTTCGACTCTTTTAAGAAAATAATGAGTATAGCATATATACGTCGTCGCGGACTTTTTTGTCGTCCTAATGAAGAGGAACAATCCTTCCGTATATTGTTTTGTTATATCTCAAATAGATTAGGTGGGACTCTTTCAAATATCGTCACGTTTGACATAATGACAAATACTAAAACCCTGCGCAGACCTTCCTCAGGAGGCATTGGTAAGAACTGCATGAAAATCCGTTCAGTACTTCAGTGCATAGCAATACGGTGGTGTTACACACAATAATCTCAGTGTAAGTGTTTTAATTGTAAATAAAAATAATCTATTAGCTAGTATCAAAAATTGATTATAATCGACAGTTTATCTTATTGGTGTTTTGGTCAAGTATCAAATCTGTTTCGGTTGACTATAAACAGTGACTCCCAGTGCTCGAGTTTGAAAGTGAATTTTATGTAGAAACAATTAAAGGTGGAAAATTGAATGGACTCGTACGAGCGATTTCGTTAACTTCATCACAGATCGACAAGTGCTGTTTAGACTCTATTACCATACGCTTAAGGCTTATTATTGAGAATCGCGATTAGGTTAACCGAGTTGAGGCTTGGATGGGATATTTCGTGTATATGCAAAGCTCAAAGGTGAAATTGAATAATAAGTGTTAAAATGAAAGTCATTAATTAAAATAAGAACAATTAATTCTATTGAATGATTGACATGTAAGTGTTCCATTTCCTATAAAGCGTCTACATACGTGCCAACTCAGACTTAAGTCGGCACGGACTATTTGTCGTCTATTATAGTTGGATTGACTTTGCCGTCGCCGATCTTTATGGTAACAAACGTTGTTGTACATGTTGGCACATATATAGAAGTTCATATACTGTTATATTCTATTGCTTACAATTATCATATTAAACTTCAAAATTATAATGTATGCCTACTATGTAATAATAATAATAATTGAAATATGTATATTATTGATACTTAGACAATTTTGAACGATTATTTAACTTTCATATATATAGCTCCTTTGTAACGCAAGTTATTTATGCCAAAAATATACAATCTGTAGGTGTAATTAATAATTAAAATATCATTTTGGTCATATAGCAGAAATATTGATAATTATAGGGATTTTGTAACAATTTAAAGATAAGGTTGCTATAGACGCAGATTCATGAAACGATTTTTTATTATACGTAGATGGAAAAGATTACCTGTTTCATGTGATCAACACGTATAATACTCCCCAAACTTGAGTCCGCCACGATGAGTGCCCACTGTGAGTTTGTTACACAGTCGATACGAAAAACTATGGAGGGTAGAGGAAAGCAGGATCATCTGTGTATATGAAAAAGTGTCCGTCAAAATGTATTAAATTAGGATGGCGCCACAGTTGCATCAAAGTAACTCTCAAAAGAGAGTTATGTTTTGAGATTTACGTCCACTTGGACAACTTTTCACAACACAAATTTTACCCATAACTGTTCTGGTATTCACTCACTTTTTCATATTATATCAATAACCGTACTATTTACTGTTTACGAACTAAAATCACTCTAAACGCACGTTTGGTTATAATTCTGTAAGGTTATATTTACCACAATATTTTGTACAACGTAAGTTGTTGAAGTTCTCAATAATTAACTACTTTAGTCGATAATGACATTAAATTTTTTAACTCGGCATACTTCAATTCATCTACGATTGCTACATTCATACCATACCCTGTGCATCCACCAGCGCCATTGTGGAGGATTTTTGAACTGTTATTTAACGCATACAACTGGACACTTTTTCAACTTTTCTCCCATATAAGATGACTCCTTTCCTCTACCCTCCATACGAAAAACGTAATGCAAATTTATATGGAGTTGAAGCAGCGCCATCGTACGTCTATACGCAGTCACTTGGTGACAAACTCACACTTGCCCTCTAATATGTATAAATATATATATATATATATATATTATACTATATATATATATATATATAAATATATCAATGCATTTTACAGCGTCCGTGGCGCAGTGGTAGAATGTCATAGAATCTGCGTCAGCTAAAATGTCAAACAAAGTCGTCAGACTCAATGATTTTTTTTTGTTAAATACTTCATCTCCATTCACCGTAATTTATAATTTGAATTAAAGATTCAGTTGAGATAGATTTCATAGTGTAGTCATTGATGTTGAATGTAGAGGGAGGTAGGTAAGTTTTATACATTGCAAAAGGATACTGTTAAACTAATTAGGTCATCTGAGCAGTCTTAAAATGGCCGCCATTATGATACGTGTCGACAGTGTATGATTTGGTTCGAAAAATGTTTTCCGACAATATTTTATTCATATTAAAATAATGCAAAGGACATTAAACCCAGGGTCTGTATATAAATACCAAAAATGAAGAGGTTTAGATGTCGAGTAAATGAACATGAATGTTTTAATTAACAAATTCTTTCATTTGATAAAGTTGGTTTCAAGACATTTCTTTCATATTTTTATTGGCCAACTGGTAATAACTGGTTAAATAACACTAATACCTTTAAGTGAGCAATTTTTATACATTTAATGTCAATCTATGGAAACGGTTCCAACGATTTTCATGAAATTTTGTAAGCAGGGGTTTCGGAGACGAATAATAATCGATCTAGCTACGTGTACTTACAATTGAGACAATAGGTTTTGTTTTATTGAGAGGAGATGAAAGTAAAACTGAAAAAACTAAATTCGCAGAAATAATCGTATCTGCTGTTAAAATAAATAAATAGTTACTTAGTTGTTCTTTACACGGCTTATGTACCTCCTTCACTTCAACCATCATTGCTTGTAGCAGTATTATATCGTAGAATTTAGGTTTACAAGGTATTTGTTTCATTTTGTTTATATAAGTAACTTCAGGTTACCTCATGGTGTACTGAACTGTACCAGTCCTTATTCGTTTGTAGTTAGTTGCATACTAATAGTAGGTAATTCTTTGTAAAGTTAAAGTCGTTAATTTTTCCATCTCATTTCGAAAAAGAATAGCCCATACGATAAGAAATACAATTTCGAATGAAAGTTCATTTATCTAAATATTTGTATATTGCATATTATGGTGTATCAAGCGTTTAATGTTGCGAGCTAGTTAAAAATAGTTAATTCCATACGAAATATAATTACTAATTAATCTAAATATATTACGTAATTCATGCGGTTTATTTCTGCAATAAAATACAAAAAAAAAATAGCTAATTCGGTACGAAATATGATTTCGAATTAAATTGCAATAATAATTAAAATATATTACGCTTAAGCTGTCTATACTATAAAATTATAATTCTATCCTGGACCTGACTCGAACTGCAGTAAACTATTCTAGAACGAGTGTCCTAAGCAGCTCTAGCACGATCGTACTAGGTTTGGTTGGGCAGGGAGAACAATTCGAGCAGAGAAGGAGAGCGTTGACCGGTCACAAAGAGTACTCTTAGGGCTAACGCTAAAACTGGCGCGCCGCGGGCCACAAGACCGCGCGCGGGCACCCGTCGCGTGCGCCCGTCTCAGTTAGCGCTGCTAGTATAATTTTATTCAATAAAATCAACAAATATTTATTTGACCGTAGCATCTAGCGGCGCTAGACTGATTTGTAGAAACAAACCCGCTCGCGTGTGCCCGTCGCGGGCGCCCGCGCCGTGTACCCGCCGCCCGCCGCGCGGTTGCGAATCCGCCACCCGCGCCCGCGTTCCGTCGCGCTGTCCATACTATTTTTCATTATACACCCGCGAGCGGGCAACCGCGTCAGTTTTAGCGTTAGCCCTTAAGCGTTCATGCGTGTCGCAAGTCTCGGCCCTGTTCGGCGTTTTTCTCTGCCAGGCGAAGGACCCGGCACCCGCACGGTGAATCCATGGAATGCTAACATATTCGTCTCTTAAGGTATTGTACGTGGGATTTTAGAACTATTTGTCTCTTATACAAATAGGTGTTCAATTTCGCAAGTGTAGGTTAACCAAAAAAATTGAAAAACATCACCATGGTACGAAAAAAAAAACTACGTATTTTTTGTATTCAAACTCTAGTAGTTTGGCTACTGAAAGCAGACTGAAATCACCTAGTAAATTTAAAAAAATGTGTTTTTCGCACAAAAAGGCTAAATAGAATAAATTCAACTACAAGTATCAATTTTAGTTATTCCAATATTAGCACTATAATTTTGGGAATGTCTTCAGTAGCTAAACTAGCATTTTATGCAAATACATACTGTCAATTGTACGTGTGGTGCCCTTAATCCGGGTCTTTTATTTTCCCAGTCAGGCTATGACATTTTTGGCACAAAAATGTACCATATGTTAATTTCTACTAATTAATTATATTTAATTAATTAATTTATACAATAATATCAGTGATTATAGCAGAATTAAACTACAAATAAGTGCTTTTATTAAATATTGCGTGTGTGAATTACTTGTAATATCATATATTTAATCTATATTATACAATTCTCTCATATATGTTGTAATTTACTTCAAAGAATGTAAACAGAGAAGCAAATAGATAATTATGTCTATCTCTTTCATATAAGGGCAAAATGAGTAAATTTGTTCCTTGTGTGAAAGCGATAGATAGTTACACATAAAGAAAATAGACAAAATTGTGTGTAATTTTATGGCATGGCTAATATAAAATAAAATGTACATTTCAAAGTCAAATGTCATTTAACACAGTAAAACGAAACTGAAACGCCAATACATTTGTTATTTTTCTATCATCAATATTACAAAATATTAGTAATACGTACAAAATATAATAAGTTGCAAATTTTCACTGTTTTAACTCGATTTTCTTGATTACCACTTTACAATATTATTTCATTAAACTGTTATTTAGTGAGTGCATATGTATATAGTTTATATTCACTTTGCATACAATTGTAAAATTTGATGAAAACTGCCAGTTTTAGAAAGACAAACTGTAAAATAATAATAAAATTTATAATTCGCGTCACGTAAAAAGAGCAAATATTAACAATGTATTTTTTGTGTAGGGGGAAAAAACCTCGAAAGAGTTCAGGTTTTAGTCCAGCCTCAAAACCGTGGAGCTATTTGTAGCTTAGCTTTTTTTCTGTTTGTGTAATTGCCGTAGGCTCCATACGGGACCACAGCGGCGTCACCGGGGTGGCTTAGCGATAATTATAATTACATGACGAATTTTTTATATGCGGCTATTCATCAATTATCTCAGATCTTAAGGCGGACCAAGGAATTTGAAGTCAGCGTGACAAGATTTGGGAGAAGGTCGCAGTAACGCAACATTTATGAACACTCCGTCGTTCTGTCCTTTAAAATGTTAGATTAGACGTTTTCTTTGTATTTATTATTAATATAATAAATAGTGCTTTTTAATTTTTCCAAATACGATTTAATTACAATATTTGATTTTATGACGAATTATTAAAAAACGTTATTGATGAATGACAGACTACCAACCACTTATGGACCATGCACCATTGTTACTACATACGGTTATTACATGAAAGTAGTTGCTAAAAACTGCGAAAATAAAACCTGGTGGGTTTTTATCCTGTCAAGACCCGCTTAAAGTGTTTTACGTCTTAATTTATTACACCCATGTATACAATTTTCTCCCTGTGTTTGTTCTTTTTTCGTGACACTACTTATAATACTTATTAAAATATTTCCTAAATGTATTTCTTCTAAGTTTACGTTACATTAGCGACGATCGGGGACGGTATATACGCGTTTAGGAATATTATATGTAAATTTGTGTATGCGTGTCATGTTATGGCGAGTTATGAACGAATGATTATAATATTATTGTACAGGATAAGTGTGAATAGACCCGCGTCCACCGCAACTCGTGGTTATAGGTTAGATATCGTTGCGGTCGGGTCGGGTCGCACACGTACCTTTAGGCTTAATAATTTAAGGTTCATAAAACATCGCAATTCTATATCCAATAGTTCCTTTGTATGTGTCATTTGTAATCGATTAAAGAAAGAATGCATAATCATTTAAATAAATATTGTATAAAAGTAAATTACCGAATAAGGGTCGGTCCAGGCATATCTGCGTCAGGACTGTCCAGGGCGTGAACTTGTGAAAGAATATACACAACAACGGTCTCCTTGGATTTGGACTTACACAGGGTCGTCAAGTTCTCCTCAATTTCACAGCACGGAATATTTCGAGCTAATCTGTTGGAAATACTCTAGTATGGCAACTGATCGACGCAAGTCACGTGGGCTGACAGCGCGCGCGTGGATGCCTTGAACGTACTACTTTTTTGGGTCCCTGATTGAACTCTGGTATGTCTGGACAGACCATAATTATTTGCTTATCTCAAATATATTTTTTTTTAAATAAACAATTTACATACTTTTTCTTTACATTTATTTATACCCTTGTATTATCGTGTCGCAGGGAGCCGCAGGCAACAGGCGGCTCGGAATCGTTGTGTTTGGAAGTCCCTAAAAAAGGCCTATGTCCAACAGTGGACGTCTACAGGCTGGTAATGATGATGATGATGATGATTATCGTGAAATTATGAGATTTTGAGGTTACGGTTAAAGAGTTGTAAAAAAAATAGAATTCTTTGAAAACAAACTAACATCAAGAAATCAATTCATGTGAAGTCAGATAACTTGTATTAATGATTGATGACATATTTGTTATTATTTATTTTTGTAGTGGCATTGGAAGATGTTATTGAATTCTAATCTAAAGTTATTACGATCATCAAAAATCTTGTTCAATAAAATTACAGTCAAAGATTATCGTCAGGCCTTATTTTGAGAATATTTTAATCATTTGTACCCGTACGCCGGGACGTAAGTTCGGTTAAGATAACTGCCCGGTTTGCGTACGGGTTGTGAACAATAAATTTATAGTTAGCTTATGTTAACCGTTGGTTATGATAACCGAAATCTTGGTGCACACAGGCCTAAGACGTTATGTTACAATTATAAATAATAAATATTTAATGAATTCAAATACATACCTACTTCTAATAATGAATTTAAACGTATTTACGTGAATATTCGGTATAAAAATAAATGCGAAACTTGCCAAAATGGATAAATAGGCTGACAGACACTCTGCTCCAATGCATATAATTATATAGGCGAGTCATTTTTTTTTCTGATTGTGTAATTGCCGTAGGCTCCATACGTGACCACAGCGGCTTCACCGGAGGGGTTGGGTGAGCGCAGAAGCATCGTCGGGTGTCCGAAGGCGAAGAAAAGAAGAGTGCGTAACGACTCTCTAAGGGCGTCTCCTGTGAGACTCGGGCCTCGGCTTAGAGGGAGGTTTGGAATGGGTGTGTGGTTTGGCGTGATTATTAAATCAGACCAAAGCGTCCTCTTAATGGACGTGGGTGAGTTCCACGTCCGGGTGTCGTTAAGAAACGGGGACCTCGTCTTCGCCGGCGGAGACGCTGTGTTGTTTATTTGTGTGTATCTTGAGAGTCGTCGTCCGTTGTCGTGTCGTCGTCTAGGTCGTAAAGGACGTTTTTAGGGCGTCTGCGTGTGCAGTTGGCGTCTACTGCGGGGGTGTAAAAATACGTTTCAACCACAAGTGGATTGGGATGTGTGGTGGCTTTCGAAAAGTAATTTTCATGTGTTGTGTAATGGTAGGTAGATCCATATCTCGGTGTGAACAAACCACGGGGCAGCCGTGGCAAGGCGCATGAATTTGTTTTGAACAGATTGTAGGCGCTGTATTGCGCTCTTGGGACGGTGGGCGAACACTACGCTAGCGTAGGTCAAGATGGGGCGGATGCACACCTTGTAAAGTGTGACTTTTAATCTGTGACGATAGGCGACTCAATATGTAACGATAGGCGAGTCAGTAGGGTAACAAGCTTTTATACGTCCTGTGCGAGCGCCATAACTACACCTTGCTACTTACGAGAGTTTTGAATAAACTACCAAAATACTTAACGGACGATATGAATTGATAGAAATTTCGATGAAGGAATTTATTGAAATGAGCACATTATTTTATCTTCAATCAGCGCTCGATATTGAGGTTGTATCAAGGCGAACAGGTTTTTTTATACACGCTTGGAAACCAGATAAGAGCGTTGGTCTCGTCACGTAGGTGCACAGCCCCCTCTGTCGTATATTATCTTTATCTTACAAAGTTTGCATTTTAAAATAATAAAGTTAGATATCTCAACCCATATCTTTCATTCTGGGATCATTTTGAACAAATGGTGCACTGTATTATTTTTTTAATTTCGCACATTTTATAAACTGACTATAAAAGAGAAATTTATTTAGATAAAATTATTCTTACGAGTGTGGATCTTGGATTTCCTTTTCTATAAAGACGTCAGGCCTGGACCTGGGCTAATAATTATGATAAGTATACAAAGAAATTTCCTTTCCGAATTCTATATATTTAAAAGTTAGGCATGTAATTACATACTTGTTTGATATCGAAATCCAGGTGTTAAAGTCAACCTTTTTAAGCCCATTGAAAGTCCTGATGTGTTATCCGGACCTATGGGACACGACACGACGGGTGGGCTACGACATTGAAAAATGAGTATTTTCTTGAAACTGATATGAAATATGGCAATCTATCAGGAACTACGGAAACCTCACGATATTAGGCACTTGCCTATCAGATCCTGTGGGGAAGACGAGTATGAGCCTACTACTAAACCTATGTATTTTGTGTAGGCTCCCACCAGCAGTTGCAGCGTCATAAAAATTTTGATAAAAAGAGGGACAATCTCGCTAACGGCGTCTCCTGTGAGACTTGTTCCGTCCATACCTCCGTAATACTGCCTTGTTTTCTCTTCCTTTTGACTAAACAAATCAGACACCTTTTCTTCATCTAAAGCATGGTACGGCGCTCAAACATAATTATATGTACGTAAACATATATATATTATATTATTTAACTACGCAGGTATTCTGAGGTTAAACTTCGAAATACATGTAGGTATGTATAATATGTAGGCGTAACCAACAAAGCGGACAGTAGGTATACCTAATGGGTCATACACCTGCTTAAGTAGGTAATTAAGAGCGGCGTGTATACGAAGCCTTAGGAATCTTAGATACGTCACTCAAAATGTAACCACTAAGTATTTATTACCACACTTACTATCTGTTTGTAGGATTTTATAACAGTTTACCATCGCCAATAACACATAAACATTTCGCAGGGAGTTTAAGAAACACATTGATTTATTCATAAAAAGTTAGATCGTGACTCCAACCACACCTGATTCAAGCGGCCGGTCAGGAGTAGGGTGGAATTTACACCCCTTTCAGTTTCTACACGGGCCACGGCATCGACACGCTAAATTGTTGGGTGGTAGATACTTCTTTGTCAGTTAAGAAAATCTCAATCCTCCCAGCTGGGGTTTTTACCCTGAATTTTACGGCCCCAGTTATTATCAGTAAATCACAGAAACTGTGAAAAATTCGGAGGAAAAAGAAACTGTGCATGTTAAAGACCTAGGGCTCGAAGCCAAAACCTTTTGATCTGAAGCTGACACAAATTATACAATGAACCAAAAGCAAAGTATTGAACACGTGTACTTACAATTTAACTAAAAGTCTTGTCCTTATTCCGTTCCGTCTTATCAAGTACCTGTTTAACTTTGACAAACATGCGTTGCATTTGAATGTGTACCAAGTCACTACCTAGGTAGGTACCTATTTCGTGAATTAAGGTGAAACGCTTGTTTTTTCTTCGTTCGTCTAGTGGATAGCCTTCGAGGTCCCGATCATTATCATTCATTAACATCTAATAACGATCGTTAAAATAATTTAACATTAACATTATTATCCTAAAACCACCATCCTGCAATGGAGAAACATGGTGGGTTTATTCGATCCCTCTACTATATCTATTACTGTATCTATTGTGGGCTGGTAAAACTTATAATGATGATCCTTGCTATTTTATCAACGGTTCGGAATCTGCTTTCTAATCTAAATAAATAAGTAATGACTAATGATTTCAATTGATTTTTAAATAAAAACAGTCCTCTCACTAACTGGGTTATAAAAAATCTCCTACAATCTGGTACTTTAGGTAAAATAGTAATAGTTTATTAACAGCAGTGGTAATATTTCACCTTAACGGTTTGTTTGTGTTCATATTAGTTTGTTCAGAATAAGGTGCAATCAGACTAACGACTTTTAGTTGTAAACTTCTTGACTCTGGCAGAGACTGTTACTAGTAGGAACATACTTGGGTACTTACCTATTATTTGTACCGCGCGAAATATATTTTGTAATTCTAAAGTTTAGCTTGGTAACTAGTAATAAAATTATAATAAAGTACAAAGGTAACATGTCCTATTTAATTGCATACATCGTGATTGATTGAACAAGTGACGCACACTCCTTAATATTATATCTTAGGGAGGTTATATCATCGTATTAACATAAAGTAAAAAAGGAAATAAAATTAATCATGTTATTTGTATAGTTACGTGTTATGGAATGTAATCAAATTAGTCGTATAATCTCTTAAAAATTTTCATTTTATTTTCCCAACATTATACACGTATATTATATATTAATATTATAAAGAGGAAGCGTTTGTGAGTTTGTGATCTTGTGACGTTGTAAGGGGTAATCTCTTGATTTACAGGACCAATTTTCAAAATTATTTCACCAAAAGAAAGCTACGTTATTGTGGAGTGTCAAAGGCTATAAAAAATTCCAAAATTAATTATGTTTCTTTACTTAAATTTGAATTATGTAATCCAAGTTGTAAAAAAATCGCTTTAGATGCTAAAGTATTGAGGATAGGACAAAACAATGTACTACAAGATTGTATTAAAGAACGTATCGCAATCTGTAAAAAAGTCCGCAATAGCATATGCCTATCTTCAAATTCCTCTTCAATTTTTTTAAAAATCTATCTTAAAATTGTGGAAAAGTAATTCATTTTTGTGAAGCTTATTTAGTCCATATGGTAATTCTCTATATCTTTATAAATATTTTTGTTAGAAATTTAATGTAGAATATTTGTGCCCTTTACTCTATACACTTTAAATAAATATCTTCAAAGGTATTGGCAAAATAAAAACGTGCGATGCGCACCGCCTCGGGCGTTGCGTAACAATGTTAGCAGTAAGTACATTTAATTCTTTGTTTTCTCAACAACATAGTTTTTTGGTTTAACTAAATTTACTAATTTCTTCAATCTAGGTTTTTTCTACTCAAAATTTTTATTAAAATTTCTAATAAGGACCATTATTATTATTTGAAGTAATCGCATTTTTTTGATGAAAAAACGTTAGAATGCCTAAAACAAAATCTCAACTGTTTAATACATACATACATTAGAGCTATCACTGTACGCCGAATAGAAGAGACTTCTTTTGAGCATGCACGGCGTCTTGCGAATGAAAGAGAATATAGATCGCAAGCATCTTCTAGAGAGTCTAGCACCAAATGGTCTAGTGGAATAGCGACTGGCTAACCACAGACAGAATATGTCGGACATACGTAGAAGAGAATCTAGCACCGAACGTTGGCAGCGGCTTGCCAGCCAAAGGGTTGTTATTTCTGCAGGACGTGTGGGGAGTCTAGCACTGAAAGGTCTCAGTGACTGGCTAACCACAGACAGAATATGTCGGACATACGTAAAAGAGAATCTAGCAACAAACGTTTGCAGCGGCTTGCCAGCCAATTAAAGAGCTATTACCTCTGCAGGACGTGTGAGAGAGTCTAGCAAAAACGTCTCAGTGACTAGCTAACCACAGACATAATACCAACGTCGAATATACGTGATAGGGTGTCTAGCTCCGAACGTTCGCAGCAACTTGCCAGCAAAAGAGTGATCTTGACTTACTATCATCATCATAATTTTTATTTATTCCTAACTTTCTACCTAAAGTATCATGCGGTACAGACGGGTCGGGACAAAAATATTTCTAATTGCTAGTTTTTTAAAAGTTTACATTTAAATTTAGATTTAGTGAATAGTTCCTATGTCCTTGAGTAGATGCAGAGGTTTCTTTGCGAAAGTTCATTATAAATACCGAAACATTAAATTATTTTGCTATCTCCTTTGGAAATTCAACAAACTCAAGCGACTAAATCACCCATATCCCACAGAAAATCCCTACTGAAATCGAAGAATCTACTCTACTATAGACTCTACAATTTTCGCGATTGAACATTGTTAAATGTGAATAAAGCAAAAATAACCTTCTGTCCTACAGTAACTAGAGATTTAATTTAATCTATTACTAATTACTAAACCAACTTTTAGTAGCGCGACACGTCGTCCATGTGAACTTTCATTCGATATGAGATTTTACGAAGCGCGATCGCGTGGTCGCAGTCCCTTTCCTAACGTCTGGTTATACGCACTGCCTCGCGTCTCATCCGTCGCTGAACGCGCGCACTTTGAAAAACTTTTCCAAAATAAACGCGAACATGTTTGTGATATTTTAGTGTAGTTTAGTCAATCGTTAGTTTAATTACATTGAAGTGGTTAGACTGAATTGTTGTGTTAGTAAGTTAGCAAAATGACTGCCGGATCCGAAGAGCATGAACCTCTGATATCTTCGTCGGTGGATAACCAACGTGTTACATTTAACAACTCTCCACAAGTACGTATCGATTAAACTATTTGTAATAATTGACTAACCAAGCTGTTGGCAAGTGAAAAGCCATTGCCTATAAACAGAGCAAAACTTCGCTGGGCATGCAAGGTCCAAGGTAAGATGAAGATCATCCAGAGGCGAAGGTCTTAAGCCTCATGTGCCTGTAATTCCTTTAATATAAATATAAAAAAGCATGCTTAAAGAAAGTATGGTTCTGGGACTGGGTTCAAATCCGAAAGATTCTATGTTCTCATTGGAATGTTGTAGTAACTATCGCTTTGGTTCACTCTGTTTGTCTTTAAGCCTGCTTAATATACTCCATTCCCTCCAGACTAATTAAAACATTTACGATAGGTGTACGACATTACGTCTTGAGTCGAATGGGGATCGAACATAGGACCTACCTGAGTTGTATCCGGTTCGGACACTAAATAAATAAATGAAAAAGTTTATTTCAGTAACATAGAAGTAGGTCACAAACAGTAAGCTGCTGCAGAGCTATTAACGCTTTATTGAAACTATATTTTAAGTTGAATAAAAGAAAAATAAGTGGTAGGTAATAATTCTATATCCGTGATAAGTTTTATAATCTTGCTATATTTTGTGCGCGACTAAGTGGAATTTATTTCTGGTATATTTTACGGTAAAAACTATCTATGCAATGCCATTTTTTTGGTTCTGTTAGTAGCACGAATAGAGTAACGTACAAACAATTTCGTTTCCCCAAAATCAGGAGTAAATAGGTAGGCACGTATACCTTGTTAAAATCAAAATATTTAATTATAGTTTTTGAACAATAGATAGTAGGTACATAAATATTTCATCCGTTTTACTTATACCCATAAGCACGTACCAAAAATTCATCAAGATTTTTTAAAAACGGGATTTATTTCGGAATACCTTTACTAATGGAAAATTACGAAACAGTTTCTACGATACGATACGATGTATGAGATACATAAGACCCAAAATTGAAACCGGTTGAAATATTGGTCCCATGCAGACAGTAGGCAGGTTTTTATTTATGCTTCACAAATTATATAATTACAGAAAGCTTCAATAAAATTTTTCGAAGTCTGGATCCGCCTAGGATTTTTTAAAATGAAATATACTCAAAATGACCGTAATTTGTAGGACACACTCACTAGCAGACACTAACAGAATAATAATTTTATGTTTTATCACAGAATATAATAGGATAAGTTTATTCAAACTTTAGCATTTAATAAAGTTTGTAATAAGTACATAAACACTTGCTCCTCTCGTGGCTAGTCTGTGTGGCTTCGATCACAAGGTCCTGGATTCGAATCCTTTGTCGTCGTGGATAAAGAGCTGAGTTTTCTCCTAAGGAATTTTCAGTAAATTACTATCCAGGAAACGGGAAGTGGGTGGTTGAACACCCCCGTGCCTCGGAGAGCACATAAACATCGCCCTTTTGGATGGCCGTTAATAAACAGACGACTTAGGCCTATGTCTGAGATAAAATAAATTTATACAGTAACAGCCTTATTTCACGTCATTTGATTTACATTTGGCTGTGTGTACATTGATTTATATATGAGATACGATACATGCTCTTGGAAAATAGATATGCCTATTAACATTGTATATTAAGTAGGTAGATATATCTAGGTGTGATAATATCATTCTATTTCCGTACTTATTATCTAAATATATTCATGCTGGACGCGCTTGGGGCGGTGGCTCTACCTTATTTAAACAGAAATAGGCCTCTCAAACATATATACGAATTTGGTTATGGCCTTTAATTGATATACTTTATAAAAAATATATTTTAATTCCAATAACAATGTGTCCAGCGATGTTTTTAGCACGGACACGTCAAGGTGTGATTTGTGTTTAATTAACGCAAGAAGACATTTTCAGTAGGGAACAATTTAAGTGCTCACCAAAATAATTTTTATACCCTAAGACTAAGTACCGAGTATTATAAATTGACTCCACATAAATTAAATCCACACTATACCGAGGTTTCTTAAATATAACATTTCATATTCCAAAATAAGTATACATACATCGGAATAATTTTATGTTTTGTTCAAATATTATATTTGCTGACCAAAATTAATAAATGCTCACCAAATATTGTTTTACTGAAACATTAACATTAATGCCAAATACTACAGATCTAATTTCCTTTAGTGTAATCAAATTATTCAATCTAAACCCAAAATATATTATTGTCAAACTAAGATAACTTTTGTATGCTGATATCCCAGAGGAACGTTCTGCACAAAAACTTTGGGATGTCCCATTGGTTCAACGGACACATAAAAATTTGATTCAAAATCTTACAAGTGCTACAGATCGAGCTAGGCTTCTAGCTTTATTAGAGGAAGAATCTGGGTACTGGCTTCATGCTTTGCCATCAAAAAATCTCGGAACATTTTTGGATAATGAAACATTTCATGTGGCTCTAGGCCTCAGGTTGGGAACACCACTGTGCTTAGAGCACAGATGTCCATGTGAAAAAGAGGTAAATAAATTTGGTTTCACGGGCTCTCATGCCAAAGGAGTGGCGGTAGGCTTTTTCGGCATGGCTCTCTTAAGGATATAATAAAAAGGGCTCTTGCCACCATAAACGTTCCTGCGCTAATCGAGCCGTCAGGAATAAGCCGGGATGATGGCAAGAGACCTGATGGATTGACGCTGGTTCCCTGGGAAGTGGGGCGGCACCTAATGTGGGACGCTACTTGCGTTGACACATTGGCTCCGTGTCATATCAGGGAGACAGAATCAAGACCGGGAGCCGCAGCAGAAAAGGTTGAAACCGGTAAGTGGCACAAGTATGCCTCTCTGACAGAGAGTTACATATTTGTACCTTTTGCCGTGGAGACCCTTGGGCCATGGAGTCGCAGTGCCAAAAAATTCTTCCGTAACATTTCACCGCGCCTAATTGCCTCAACTGGTGACCGAAGGGCTGGCTCATTTTTTGCGCAAAGGATTAGCCTGGCTATCCAACGCGGAAATGCAGCCAGTATTCTTGCCACTATTCCACGTGGGCATGATTTGTATAGTTATTAGGTTAAGTTAGCTTAAGTTCCTTATTGTATTCTTTCTCAATAAAAAAAAAAAACTTTCGTATTCCTATTTTTTACCCCGCAACGTGCACGGCCACCACCAGTAGAGGGCGTTTAGGCGGCCGGCTGCAACCCCGCGCTCCTCTTTCATCTCTGTGTAAGCGTAAAGGTCAGGTGTGTGTATTTTTCGGCGCAGAGAGCGCGCGCTTCCGCGCTTTTTAGGCTACAATGTCCGATCATACTCTGACTGGGCCAAGTATAGTTGAAGCGCCTCTGCTTAGTTCTGAACCTGATTCTGACCAAGAAAATAATCAATTACGACCGAAACGAAGACGCAAACAAGGAAGATCTTGGGTGTTTGTCAAGAAATTTTCAAACATTCGAGATGCCGAAATTTTTATTAAAAACGAAAGCGTGTGGTCTTTCTAAAAGGTACATAACACTCAAGAAGGCGTATAAAGATATTATCGTTGCAATAAAGTAAAATGGCGCGGATTTCAGTGCTCGGCTGCAATTCATTTGTTATTCGAATCCTCGTCAGACGATGTCATATTATACCGGACGGAAGAGAACCACGACCATGATTCTTCCGAATTCCTCACGAGCCGTGGTATATCCGTGGAAACCCGTAATGAAATAGATAAACTATTTGAACTCAAACAGAAACCAAAGGCAATTATGAATGCCTTATCAAAAAAAAAAGGAATAAAAGTACCATCTAAGACGCAATAATTATCTGGCAAAATTTGTCAAAAAAAGTACGGGCCCCCTACTATTAGCTTAGGAGAACTGAAAACATGGCTTGTATCTCACTCACAAATTCCTGAAGATGGGCATATTGCCTTTGTGGTTTCCTTCGATTTTTCTGATGATGACAAAAACCCCTACTTTCGTTTTATGGTATCAACTAAATACCTATTGAGCCTTGCATGCAATTGTAAAATTATTCACGCTGATACAACCTATAAATTAAATATTTATTTAACTACTTTTACCATTACTCTTTTATTTTTGTTTCTGTATATTTCCTTATTATATTTTATCATAATATTTTTATTAAATTAATAAAGCAATAAACAAGTAACTTGTGTTTGGGGAAAACAATATTATTTTTTGTTTAAAAAAAAGAATTCGATCGACCGTTAGTTTTTTCTCTCAGCAAAGATTACTAAAAAGAATGTCATAAAATACAATATTGGTAATATCTATTTAGCGATAATATAAAATATTTAGTCTGTAATTAACTTTAATGGTGCTTGCATACTTTTATGGCATGCAATAAAAAGGAAATTAGCTTCATTTGTATAATAATTCATGAAACACAATTTGGTGAGCATTTATTATTTTTGGCAGGTATTGCGAATTTATTGGAAGTAATATAAGTGGATTTCTGGTAGGAATGTAAATACAAGCCTTTTCAGTATTTTAAGTGCGATTTGAATCTCGGAAACGGTTCTAACGATTTTCATGAAATAATTTTTAGAAAATGTTGTTTTATTTATGTTTTTAGGCAATAAAACCTGTAGATACTGTACTGTAACTGTACTGACAAAACTAAAGCTACTTAATAATAGATAGTGTTATTTAGTATTTTGTAAGTAAATATGTATAATTAAAAAAAAACAAGCAAAGCTTGGTCTACCTGATGCTTTTAGTTACAGTAGAGCAAAGGGTACGAGCTATACTCCCTGTCCGGCCTAGGGATTGGGGAAATTTTAGTCACGCTTATTTTTACCAAAAAGTTCCGTCCTTTAAAGTATGATTTCATATATGTTATAGACACTTGAGGCTTAACCTGTGACTCCGATTGGACGCCGTAGATCAGAGAATTGTAGAACTGGCCCCTTTCATACTTTTATAATAATAGTCAAAGGTTTGTTATACTAGCATATTTAGAAATCATTTTACTTTTCACTCTTTAACATATTTCAAAATTAAATAGCTACTGATTATGACTAGGTACTGTATAATCCAAGAAAGACATCCAAATAAAGGGGGAAAGCAACGGAATCTAATTATTGGCGTAAGGAGAAAAAGAGTTTCCCTAGATGGTACGGTATAGAGTCACTAAAAAGGTCTAACTCGACGTTCCAAAAGTGCTTATGAACTAATTCTACTTAAAATAAACGAATGTGAGTTTGTATTTGAAAATATCCGTGCTGCTTAAGACATTTTCATAGCGAAACCTCCCTGCGATGTGTAGAAACCGAAAGGGGTGTGGATTTCATCCTAGGTACTCCTAACAAGTTAGCCCGCTTCCACCTTAGATTTCATCATCACTAAACATCAGGTGTGATAGCAGTCACGGGCCAACTTGTAGTCGATAAAAAATCCCTGACTCTTTTTACCTATATACATTATACCTTTTATATATGAACTAAAACATTAATTAAACCTATATATAAACTAAAACTAAATTACATAGTCATATACAAGAAATAGATATTAATACCCAGGAGATATTAAGTGTCTATTTCTCGCTATCCATTACATGACACGGTTTTCAATGAAGTCGCAGCGCCACAAATTGTGAACGTAAACTCTACATAGTAATACCACAATTCATAATTGTAAATGCAACAATAATTGTATTTGATAAACTAAAAACTTGTTAGAAGCGGTTGCCGTTAGAATTAAACCGAACTAGTGTTACAATACATCTGTAGTACTAACTAACAATGAAAACTAAAATGAATGAGTATCACAGAAAATAATAAAAAGAGTTTTTGACGTGACTACGAAAAAACATGACGTCATGCGTCGTTACCTCGCTTTGAGGCGTTCCATGTAAGGCTTGAAGTGCAAGCGAGAGCGCGGAACGAGTGACAAGGAAGCACAATCGGCCTTTGCGTTCGGCAGCGTTCGACATGCGTCTATTAAATATAATTATTAAATACATATTAATTTTAAATTAAAAAATAATATATTTATAAATTAATATATTTATTATAAATTTATAAAATCAAAATCAATTATTTTATTAATTTAAATTAATATTTATAAAAATATACTTAAATCAAAAATTTTAATAACCAATTAAATGCTATCATTCCATCAGTATTTTCTTCAGACGTTGTCACGTTCAACTATCGTCAGTAAACCGACTTTACAGACAACCAATTTTTTGTCGCCTTTGCTCAGCAAAACCTGCCTTTCAAGTCGGTGGTAGAGTCACTACAAATAGTTTGATAAGACATTTCAGTAATTTGTGCCTACGATATGTATAATTTTCTGTAAATACTGGTTGTAAGTTATACATTTTGTACGTTCAACCTACGATTAGTATAGTTCATCATTATTCTATTTATGTGATACGGTTTGGAAAGACAGAAGAAAAGGAACAGAATAAATATTAGTTTCGCTTTCAGCAAGACTAAACATGAATCTATGAGAAAATTGTAGAAGTAAGAAGAGGAATGTCAAGTGTCAGGAAAGCTGAAACGAGTTATTAAATAGTGATACAGGGAGGTGTGTGATATCAAAACCCGTTTAAAAATCGCGGGTGATGATTTTATATCATAAACATGTTTTTGCTTTGCAGACACTTCTTCAGTTTCACACATAAGTACTTACGAGCCTCTCGAACGCATGTTCGTACACATAATGACTGGCACTAAGTATGAAAATACCATCTTCCGAGCGTAGACAATCTATACACATATACTCGGACATACCTACATGCTTCATCAATCCGTTAGCATATATAATAAAGCTGTCAAGTTGACGAGATAATAATAGCATATATTATTCTTGGAACGATTAAAATTATTACAATATTTGTTTATCTATTATACATTGCTACTTATTTACTATGTTATATACGCTGCCATTACAAATACAAATAACTTGTGTTCTTTGTCGTTATAAGCGTGAATTTTGGATCCTTAATAGGTACCTATATAATTTACTAGCAGTCGCCCGCGACTTTGTACGCGTGAAAACCTCTCGGGTGCCCTTCTAATCACTTTATATGACAGACAGAATTTCATATAAAGTGATTAGAAGTGTGTTCATTCCCCGCTTCCCCTCTCAATTTAATTTTTTTATAGTTTCCCGTCAAGCAACCCCGTCCCGTGTAGTAAATCTATACTAATATTATAAAGAGGTAAAGTTTGTAAGTTTGTATGTTTGTAAGTTTGTAAATAAAGATCTGTCGGGGTTAATCTTCGGAACTACTGATCCGATTTAAAACATTCTTTCCCTAGTAGAATGCCACGTTATCGGTGAATGTCATAGGCTATATTTTATATTTGTATTGTATATATTAACCGAGTTATCACAGTTTTCGTTGCGCAAGTCAGATCGCAAAAATCTGTTAAATCGGCTTTATGCGCGTACGCTGCCTTAACTATTGAGAATAATTGAAATCAATGTATAGGGACTTTATGTATCGTAAAAAGTTTTACAAAAAAGTCCGCGACTATTTAGCCCTAATAGATCTATAATAATCATTTAATTATTTATTTGCCATAAAAATGGGTACATATCGGTTACAATTATGCATAATTATAGAACCAAGCATGTTTTACCATAAAGGCGTGCAAAATATTTCAAAATTAAAAGAGAAGTTACAAAATTCATTACAGTACACTAAACACAGATAAAAGAAAATTTATGCTAATATTAAAATAGGGCCTTAAAAATAGCATGTCATTAGTGTTAATATTATTAGTCTAATTTTAGTTCTACTTACAAACTTTCCTTCTTTATAATATTAATAACTATAGATTAATTATTGATATTGTTTGCGACCTCATTTACGTGAAGCTGTGAAATATATCTTTAGAATTGAATCAGTTCAGTAAGAAGCTTTAACTAATCCGCGGTTAAGTAGCTCTTTTCAGTCTCCCGCGTCATAACGTTGTCAAAGCAGAGTAAGATTGCGATTAGTTTTACAATAAAATGTTCCGAAGGTATAGCACTCGCAGCGTAGCCCGCAAATAATATTTATAGGTTTCTTATATTTTCTTACGAGGTACGACTGAAGCAATCTTACCTTCTTTATTGACAATAAAAATGTCTAATTGACTTTAGATACCCAAAAGAAAACATCTATTGTCCCGAGTAGTTTTACTTATCACGGTCTTATGGCTTCAACGTTACACTAATCCGATTTTGATGGGGTTTAGGTTTCTTTGGCAAATATGAAACATTTCCCATCCGGATGCGGAAAACTAACTCAATTAATATTACCCGTTAGAGGGAAAACTGCCTCAGTTTTGATATCAGATATGAGCACCTTTAGTAAACGCCATCAACCCAATTTTACCACAATCTTGAGCTCTCTCTTGTAGAGTTATAGGTCAGCAATTACCCTGTTCTACTTGATTCCTTTCTATGTAATGTTGTGTACAGTACCTATACTTTCGCACCCGTGGATTTTGACCTACTTTGACAGATGATACTTTCAATAAAAGAATATCAATTTGAAAGATAATTTTGTGTATTTCAATGCGTTTATTACATGAACGCCTAGGATTACACCAATAAAATTTTAATCCATGATCAGTTGCTAACTCAACAAAACTTCGATTGAGTAAAATATAAGTTCCATCTTGAATCAAGACCGTGAAGCGAGGCCGAATATTTGATTTCCATCGCGCATGTCAGTGGCCCACGCAGAAAAAACTTAAAAACTAGTTCTATTTAATGATCTGGTTGCACAAGTTCAGAGACGAAGTGGTATTCTATATTATCTATTCCTTAATGAGCTATACATAATTACTTTTCGACATGTTTCTATCGTACAAATCACACCCATCTGCGTTTGGTTTGATAATTTGTAGTTTTATTGAATAATATTTTGAGTCACTACTAAATTATTCAAACAATGCAACTAGTAACAGTCTCATTAGTCTATTGCTTAACATTTGTTTTAATTATAACTACTTTGTGAATTAATTTAATTATTCTGACAGGATTTTTATAAATTTTTGTCTCTTGATTCTTGTAAAAATTTCTAAAAATATAAAAAGGATACATACCTACGAACTTTGACTTTAGAATGAAATTATATTACTTTTGTGCGGAATTAAATGCAAGTTTAAGAATTTAGTATCACATTATTTAATGTGAAAAAAATATCTGTATTGAAATCTAAAAATTCTTGCGTTTTTTTCATAATGTGCTGATTCCTGAAAAACTCTCACTCTACATGTTGTCGCTATAATACCTTAACATGATGTATCCACTTGTAAATACTTATCGTAGGTGCATTTGTCTTGCATTGATCTCAGCGTTGGTACTCGATACTACTGATATGTTCGAATAATCCACAAACGACACTAATTAGTCGGATCCAATTCGGCACAAGCGCTTATTTCCTGCTGTTAATCGTTTCATGGATTCTTTCCCAAAAGTAGCCATAAAATGTATATATTTGTGGAACTGTAGAGCATTAATGTGTAGATACGACTATATTTTACTTTACGCCTACATACTCGGAAATATCTTCGCAATGATTATCTAATGTATTCGGGCTGTCGCATTTTTCTTTAGATATTTATTATGCCAATAGTATCTGTGAGTTCTTTTGAGACAGAACTAAGGTATAATTTATTTTTCCGGTTTGGGCAAACACTTTAAATAAGGTAACGGTTTTTGTTGAGCATACATTTTGTATACTTAAGTAGGTAAATAGTTTTATATTTTGGTCTGTTGAAAGATATGTACATTACAAAATATCTTTTTTTTTATTAACTACAAGTTGGCCCTTGACTGCTATCACACCTGATGTTAAGTGATGATGCAATCTAAGATGGAAGCAGGCGAACTCGTTAGGAGTAGGAAGGAAATCCACACCCATTTCGGTTTGTACACGACATCGTACCGGAACGCTAAATCGCTTAGCGGCACGTCTTTGTCGGTAGGGTGGTAACTAGCCACGGCAAAAGTCTCCCACCAGCCAGACCAAGACAAATTAAGAAGGAGGCCGTCAAAAATATCTGATGAAATAGATGCAAGTAAGTACTAACCTACCTAGCAATATAAAAATAATTCGTTTTGATCTCTCCCGACTCATTTACGTAACTTTACATCGTTTATTTATTTCCGTTGTCACGAGTTAAACTTCAGAAAACGTCGTAATAAATAACTCGTAGAGACACACGAATAAGAAAAACAAAGTTAACAGCAATAATGGACAAATAGATCCGTGGGAATTCAAATCGACGTGGAGTCTGTAAATTTTAAATGTCACTCCGACGTACCTAAAAGGAATAATTTAATATATTAAAGTAAGTTTAGTGAATAGTGTGGCTGGTTTCTGCATAATTTAGACGTTTTGACTTATTTATTTTATATTTTACTCTAATCCTGAGTATGGTGCCGTCTGAAAAATAAAATAGCTGAAACGAAAAATAAGCGTAACTAATCGATATCATTTGTATTTAAAATTTTACCTTTTTCATTTCTATTATAATTTATGAGCTAATAGGCACAAAAGCTTAATCCTTCCATCCTTAATATAGTAAAACCTTCCTCAGGAATTACACTACCTTTTATTTTTCGACTACAAGTTGTACACCTGATGTTAAGTGAAGATGCAATCTTTTGGTACGCTATGTGCATACAAATTCGTTCATTAGTCTTTAAGCTTATGGCGAATAGACAGAGAGACAGGCGGCGGGGAACTTTATTTTTTATAATATATAGTGATCAAAATGCTTAGGCTCTAGTCTGGAATACCTGGTTAGTTTAAGCCCATACTCATGAGCTTCTTCGCTCATAGCTCATGGCAAACTAGCGGGACATTCTCCGACACTAATTATATATTTACATTCTACATTATCACTAGTTTTAAAAAGTATGTATAAATATAGAAAATTAGTTAATATTTATTAGACCAAAAAAGGCTGTGCCTACCAAAATTAGAAAATCTAAAATGTGTTACTCTTTGCGCTTTGCGGAAAATATTACTATACGTGCCTTCGTAGTATTTGTTAGAAACAAAAGAAAGTCCTACATTATCATGGCTAGATTTGTCGACTTAAAAATATCGTGTGTGTGTAAAGTGATCTCGGTATCCGGTTTTCTAATCGATATAAGCCCTTGTATTTCCTCACGCTCCGATTACACTGCGTTCAAAATACGGAACTTACGCTGGTTGGAGCCGTCACTTAGATGTACGCACTTTTTACGTTTGTCCCAGTTTTAGTAGTGTAGTAGAGCTTTTTTGTGGCTCGGCTCGTTCGAAGAAGTGCTACCGCCATGTTTATACTATTACTACTATTGATACTTCATTAATTCAGTGTTCCGCTCTCAGGTTGTTGGTAAACTTACTGACACATGAGGCTTAACACCATGACTATACAACAATACGTTAAGCAGCGTTTTTATGTTCCAGTTTGAATTGTAAGGCTGTCGGTAAAATATCTGGCGAACTGGGAAACAATACACGTGATCCCCAGGATCATGAACACAAAATATCACATAGAGGCACTAACTCTTTTTTCAATTTTCTTAATTCACTTTTTTCTTTGATCATTAAAGTAAACACAACAAAAACAAATCGGTATTCAAATTGGTCAAGATTTTTTACAGTTTTATCGAGAACAATGAACAATCGTTTTAAATCTAAATAACGTTTCTTAGTGACCGCAAACATTATTATGGTTTTACGATTAAGGTGGAGACAATGCGCAGCCAAGTATTAGATTAGTGCAGATGTCCGCATATGTAACCGTGCGGGCGGATTACAACTGTCCCAGTTCGCTTCAGGAATTCATAGCTCCAATCCAACTTCGAGTTGAGAAATTTTGCAAAGAATCAATACGAAATACGGGCTGCTATTGAGAATTTCTTCGAAAAATAAGAAAACCCAATATTGCTCGACACAATCTTCTTAATCGTGCACTCATGTCAGAATAGCTGTGACGATGCCTCTCCACCTCTGGCGGTTAGTTGCGTTGCGTGAACACTCGGCTATAGTATTTTGCGTTGCCGCCTTTATCAGGTCAGTTGGAGATCTCCCTCTAGACCTTTTTCCTTCCACTTGGTCCTGCACTGCCAAACGCTCAATTGAAACCCGACACAATACTCAAACTCAAAACCTTATAATCTGAAACCAAATATACGCTAATCATTCATGCCGAGGCTGTTATTAGTGTAGATATGGACTACATAAGCAATACGATGTTGTACGATTGTTTCTTGAATATAAAACTACACAAATAATGCAGATGTTTGTTGTTGTAGGGCAGCACACACAGCCAAAGTCCCCGCACTAGCGGCGGTGAAGTAACTCTAGCGATCCCGCCAACCCGCGGATATGGCGCCATAGGAGGCGTGGAGAAGGTTACATACACGTGGGCAGATGTCAATGCCTTCGCCACAGAAGACAGGTCACGAAATAGAAAGTTCTGGCACTTCTGGAGGAGTTCCTCCGACCGTATGTTCCAGCAGCGGAAGCAGTTATTAAAAAATAGTAAGTCTTCATTTTTCAATCTCCGACCCAGAAAAGAGGTGTCGTGATCACTCGTGAGTTCTAAATAAATTAAAATATTACTCAGACCTTTTCTGCACAAATATTTTAAATATTAAGTTAATTTTAGCGATAAGTTTCTTAGATTTATAGATACACGGGACAGGAATTTATTGATTTTTGTTGCTATAGAAATATCATAAAAAGAGACTTTTGAAAGCTTTTATTGATTTAATAAGGTGAAATTAAAAGACATAACAGCATTTGCAAAAGCTATTTCTCAAATTGGTAATCGAATTAGGTGAAAATTGTTTCACGACATGACCGCCTTTGGAAGTGTAGGTGATAATTTTCTCGTACGATAAGCGTATAGAGACGTAATAAAAATTTTATAATAACTGAATACCAAAAGCTTACGTCGAAGCACTTACAATCATTATTTTAATTAAATAATTAAAGGAGGATGTAAGAAGAATTTATTTTAGAGTATTTACCGTTATTTAACAAGAGCCTTTCAAAATTCCGTTATTCCGTATATAGTACTTAAATCGATCTCTTCATCTGACTTTGTAAACTAGTAGATAATTATTATAAGTACGTGATGTGATGTGATGTTTGTTTCATGATAAAGCAAACCTTAGAAAGAGGCTTTTTAGACTTTTTATTGTCAATAGAGAATGCGAGAAAACAAATTACGTAAAAAAATCAGAAATGCACTCGGACAGAGCAACAGGCGTCCGCATGTTATCTACAAGATACTGTAATGGGACATTTTGAAAAACCTGTTAGTGAACACAACTTGTACCCATATGTGCGCCAAGTTTTAATAAAACTCGTAATGCTAGTACAATATATATACAATCGTGTTGTAACGTAGGTAATTTATTTTAAAATTAATACGACTAAAACTTTTTAAAATTCCTAGTTAGGTATTCTAATTAAAAATCTATAATATATATATTTGATCATTTTGCATACATTTTAATTTTAAATACCAAACAATTAACAAAGCAGGCAGTATTTTTGAATTTTGAAGTCCATTCATTATCAAAAACTGGATTTTATTTCGGCCTATTAAATGCTAATAAAATTAACTAAATAACATGTTGAAGAATATATAACGACGCATATTATGAAAAAAATACCTAGGAAATGTTAGTAACACACAAGAGTCGGTAAAACTAACAAAGACCGAGAAACATAAAAACTGGGTAGAATAAATGGATTCTGATGGATGGATGGAATTCCTGCTATTACCATTTGAGATAACCATTGCAGTTGTATGCTGACTTCGTGAAATTCATAGCAAGAAAGAAATTAAAAAAAAAATGTATTTATTGACAGCAAAAGACCACGGTAGTAAATTAATGTAAAGTACGTCTTGCTCCAAAATCAAAACAAACTACGATCTTGAAACAAGACTACATTATAATAAATGTCATTATTAACATCCAATGTTAACCATTACCCGAGAGATAATTCTACCTGGCCTCTCTTTTACAGGGCCTCATTTTTTTTATATACAGGGTTGGTTCATAGACCCACCACGATCATCCTATGCGCTTGGGGTGATAAGCACAGTTCTAAGTATCACTAATTTTCAGTAAATGGAGCAGCGTACCCAGGAGAGCTTCTAGCTCTGATGGGGTCATCTGGCGCAGGGAAGACCACCCTTCTAAACACGTTGACCTTCCGAACGCCAAGCGGAGTGGTGTCCTGTGGTACTAGAGCTCTAAACGGTCAGCCTGCCACACCGGAAATGATGGCAGCATTGTCAGCTTACGTTCAACAACAGGATCTGTTTATTGGCACCCTCACTGTTCGGGAACATTTAGTTTTTCAGGTGAGAGATCGGATTACTTACTACTTGCCTACTTGTAACTTGTAATTAAAAAAATTACAGTTCAAGGTTGGTAGCACACTGTAATTTTTTTAATGTTGGAAGTTCCTTTCTTATATACCGCGTTCGTGTTGCGATAATATTTTGATAGTTATGAATTTATTTAGAACAACGCTTGATTGAAGAAGTATCTACTGCATGTTAATTTATTCCGGAAAACAATATATCTGTGCTTTGGTCTGAAGCTAAATTGCCATAAATAATCAGTACCTATCCGTAATGAAAAAATGTTTTTTTTTAGTTAACAACGAACAATGAATTTTCGGTGAAAGATTTTACCGAGGCTTTGTCAATTTATGAAAAAATATTTTTCTGCAAAAGGCTTATTATAATTGTATATTGAGATTTCATTTTGTTGTAGGCTTTAGTGCGCATGGATCGACATATTCCATACGCTCAGAGAATGCGGCGTGTGCAAGAAGTTATATCAGAAGTAAGTATTGAGTTGCCTACTATCCAGGTATCTTATAGTACCTAGCACATCTATTATCGGCATCATCATTAATAAATAATAATTAATTAGACATTTTCAACACTACTCATACACTCTGATCCCATACAGAACTGTAGCCCTGTATTGGGCTGTTAAAAGGCTGATGTAATAATAATGATTGATCTACCTACTACGATTATCACTGTCAGGATTATTGTAGCTAATTGGTTTATTACTATTAAAAAATTATAAAAAAAATTTGCTCCACCACTTGCGGGCCCAAGCTATCACTATATCAGACCTTATATAGTGATAGCTTGACCTGATATGTTTTCATATTACATTATAAAAAAATATTTTCGTATTACATTTATTGTAAGTAAAAAAATCTGACGATTATAATTAGATGATTAATCATTTCAAACATAATTATTACATTATGCGCAATGTATTAAAGTCAGAATACGTAATATAAAATTATTATTTATACGTGAGAAACTATAGTAAACTAGACACATAAAAAATACGTGAAACTTACTATATAATAACACTAAGAGACTTATTTCTCATGAATCCGGATGTTAAATTATAAATATGTTAACATATGCAAACCTTAAACTTCATTACAAGCTTATTCAACTTGGCCTGTTATTATTACTCGTATCTATATGTAACTGAAATCTTGAAAGCTCGAAGCTTCGATTAGACTCAATATAAGTATACCTTACTGCATATTCTCGGTAAAATACAATGATATCTTACCATGGAGCTGATCTGATGATGAAGACGGAAAGTGGTCTTGAAACTTCTTAATATGTTTATCGAGGTTGGGCTGAGCCAAATAAACTATTCATACAATTAGTTTATCCTACAAAAACAATATTAATTCAATTAATCGTCAGCTTGATAATATTCTGAATACGTATGTTACTTTGTATGTTTGTTTGCCTTTTACAAACACATTTCTTAGAAATAATGCTTTTAAATGAAAATAAATTAATAGATATTATCTACATTTTATTAGCATGAATTCTGACAAATTGTTAAAAAAATAATAACAAATAGGTAGTTAGTTACTAATCTCATTCTAATGCATACATAATTATGCACAACATTTAATCACTAACTAGGTAGGTGTATGATTAATTTTGCAAAGAACGTATTTTAAAATTAATGCATTAATTTCTTGTGCATATATTTTATTTATACGATCTATAAATTAATTAGTGGATGATTAATTGCTATCTAGTTAACATTTATACACGTAATATAACGTTTTACTTCAATGCGAAGTGTTAACAACGAGTTTGGTTAGGAAATTTTCTTTTTTTAATAGTTACCACTTGTAGAAAGTAAAATTTATAAACCATAAATAGATCAATACATCCATAAATCCAAAAAAAACTAATGAAATTTTCGTATAAATTGAAAAATGGAAAAACAGCTTAAATTATGTTATTAATTTCACTATATACATTTAGCTTGAATCACATTCACACGGACAAACATGGGGCCCTTAGTCATGTCACATGTGCTTGTCTATGCCTCTGGATAGGCTAGGGAAGATGACCGTTTAAAAGTCACGCAGTATAATGAGGTAGCCACGTAGACACAAAACAAAATAATGCGTCTAGCATGCTCTATTTCATTGCGGACAGTCCGTCAGACCACACAATCGGATTAGGCCGTCTTGCTACTCCGGTTTCAGGCCTTTAATCCTGTTTCAAATAACTATAATACTCTCACCGGCAATAGCGTAGGATTAAATAAAATTGGAGCTGATTTAGGTGCTTAGTTGAGTTTGACTTACTGAATTGATAACTTAATTCAGTTATGAATTTAATACATTTTTATTATGTTATTATTCGCAATAGTAGGCGTAAACCAAGCTACGAAGTCATAGATATCCGATAATTTTCTATATAAGTTTCAAAATCGATGCATTCTCAAAAGATATTGACTATACAACGTTAAATTGAATAAATAAATAATCGTGATTTCATGCCATTTATAGAAAAATACCGTAGGTAGTATCTACCGTAGTAATAAAAGTACTGTAGTAGAAAGAAAAGGAAATAAATTTTACGTTAAAAAAATATGGCGAATAGGTACGCTTATTTTTTTATACAATTAAACACGCATTTTTTTATATTATTACCACAATTTTATACGTTTCCACTTGTCGGGTCTCGGGCCCGGACTTTAATCAAATGTCGGCGCCGACACCTGATAACTGTGAATATCTTCAGATAGAATATTCTGCCACCCGATTAAAATTCGGGCCCAAAAACAAGTGGAAACGAAGGGTTGCTGTCATTCTATTTAGGCGTCACTTCTACCTAGATACAATTTAAGATTGCAATCAAACGTTCATTAATTTTGAATGTAAGGAAAACACAGAAGTATACAAAAAGTATTGTAATATTAATTGATTTTTAGTTGGCGTTATCAAAATGTCAAAATACAGTGATTGGGATCCCTGGCCGTTTGAAGGGCATATCCGGGGGGGAGATGAAGAGGCTATCCTTCGCGAGTGAGGTCCTCACAGACCCCCCGCTCATGTTCTGCGACGAACCCACCTCTGGCTTGGACTCTTTCATGGCACAGAATGTCATCCAGGTGAGTCATCATATAATGTCAATATAAGCAGGCAATGTTCTGCCATACACATTTCTTGCTTACAGTACGAGGATGACCTATTCTATTCCTACCAAATTTACAAAAATCACTACAATCGGACAAGCCGTTTTGGAGACGTATGACCAAAAAGTCCACAAGTTTGATATACTGATATTATTTATTACATATTCATGAAGAGTATCGTAATCAAGATCCAGGATGAAGAATAATTTTCTTGTAAACAATAATAAATAATATAAATAAGAAACAAACATTAAAACTCAAAGCGCATAAAGGCCTCCTAATTATTCAAAACATTTAATGAATTAAGTATTAAGAGAACCCAATTGTATCATGTTTTACTTTTACGTAACCAACTAGCCCAATAGGCTTCTTTGCGCGTCTTAAGAAATTGTTGGCGGAGGCACGGGTTCTCTATATTTTTTTACTTTCAACAAGTGGGCATAGAGTTTCATTGTGAAATTGCCTTTGTTTGAATGGACGTAAGGGACTCATAATTGTACCTAATGCTGTTTAGTTTTATATACAACTTATATAACTGCAAAAATACTTCATCCGTATCCATTACGAACTTGCAAGTTAAGTTTCATATTTTCTTCCACCAGGTGCTTAGTGGCTTAGCTAAAAAAGGTAAAACGGTAGTTTGCACGATACACCAGCCTTCGTCCGAGCTATATGCTATGTTTGACAAGCTGTTAATAATGGCTGACGGTCGGGTCGCCTTCCTCGGATCACCTGACCAGGCTACGGATTTCTTCAGAGAGTAAGTACAAAGAACCCCTACAATGATTAACGCAGAAATAAATTATACCAATGACAGTTTTTTCGACAAAATCTAATTCGTAATACATTGAAATGATCTAAATTATAAATTCTAACATCCAATAACAGCACAATTTGGATTTTAATTCATGACAGAGTATACAAATTTGCAGCTGAGGAGATGCTTTCATAAGAGATTTTTAATATTTGAGTGTTGTCAGTATTCAGGCATAATGAGGTCCACTTACAAAGGCTGACCTGCTTATAATCTTATTCAAATAACATGCTGTACATTTTATAATATCTAATAGTAAATACCTACTCGTAATATTAATAAACATACAATCGTAAACGTAAGCTGACCTTTGTGTACAGACTTGGAGCAGCATGTCCAGCGAATTACAATCCAGCGGATCACTACATCCAACTCCTGGCTGGTGTGCCCGGTCGAGAGGAAACAACGCGACATACAATCGACACTGTCTGCACTGCATTTGCCAAATCAGAGTTAGGTTGCAAGATAGCTGCCGAGGCTGAAAACGCTTTGTATCATGAGGTAAATTATTAGATATTACTGACAAAGTTACATGATAGGGAACTCAGAAATTAAATAAAAAAACCTCTTTAAACACACTAAAACAATTGACTGTAGACAGACAAAGTCAGATCTTATATATGTCAAAATTTAAACTAAAAACGTTTCATATTGAACATTACAATATTATATAATTGTTAAATCTGCGTAATTAAGTTAAATTTTGATTGGCTGAGAGCAAATAAAAAAATTAAAGTTTGTTTTTTTAAGTCAAGTTTTAGTTAATCATTCTTAATTCTGTTAGATTATTTCAAGTGCACTTAGTATTTTAAATATCTAGTTTGTGGTGACTCTACTATCAGTAGAGCAAAACAGAATGCTTTACTTTTGTTCTATTATGTATTCTAGCATTATATGCTTTATCTTAATTTGGCAATAGCTTCTTTTGTATTTTAACACTTTCAGAATGTTTTTCTTTTCCAGCGAAAAATAGCTACAGGCTGGGCAGATTCCGCCTGGTCGAATGCTGTGGCGATACGAGCCCGTCGCTCGCCATACAAAGCTTCCTGGTGCGCTCAGTTCCGAGCAGTGCTGTGGAGATCTTGGCTTTCTGTCACGAAAGAACCTATGCTAATTAAAGTCCGGTTTTTGCAAACTATTGTGAGTATAAGTACAATCTCTTCATTGCAGTTCTCTCCTTTCTTATTTCTTTCCATTTTGAATTTATTACATAATTTTTCTACGTTCTGTTGTACTTTCATGTAGTGTTTTCATATGTTTTGTATTCGAAGTTAATTTTTACGTCATATACATTTCAGATGGTATCTATTCTCATTGGCGTGATATACTTTGGACAGCATTTGGATCAAGATGGTGTGATGAATATCAATGGAGCTATCTTTATGTTCCTTACCAATATGACTTTCCAGAATATTTTCGCAGTTATCAATGTAAGATTTAAAATCTTTTTCTTTTTTACTATGTCTTATTATTTTATTAATTATCACGAGTTATTATAATCTTAGAATCACTGTCTCGTAACTATCTTAATTACTTAAGTAATATATTTCTAAACTGCAGCATTTAATCAAACTCTTGTAATGTTAAAGGTATATTTTCATGAAACTGATATTCGTTTGCCAAAGATCTATGCGTGACTGATCACTTACTGATATTTCTTTCTCGTCAGGTATTCTGCTCAGAACTGCCAATATTCATCCGCGAGCACCATTCAGGAATGTACCGAGCAGATGTGTATTTCCTCTCGAAGACGCTCGCTGAAGCTCCGGTGTTCGCAACAATACCTCTTGTGTTCACCACCATCGCCTACTACATGATAGGCCTCAACCCCGCCCCTGAGAGGTTCTTTATTGCTTCTGGCTTAGCTGCTCTTATTACCAACGTTGCTACTTCGTTTGGTAAGTTTACTTTTGTTTTATTCGCGAAGATATATCTTGTGTTCATCAGCATATTTCTATATAATTGGACTGAACCCTACCCCTGAGAGGTTCTTAATCACTTTGGGCTTGGCTGCTATTATAATCAATGATGCTGCGATTTTTCTGTGTTAATTCTATTTATCAAATCAGCTAGTTTTTGTAAAGTGACTTTATCAGCTGAAAAAATCTTTTCTGTGTTCATGACTTCGGTTTTTTGTTAAATGTGTCATTATAACAGAATGAATTTTTAAATTAATTAGATCAAATTCATAAAATCATGTAACGTTATTTTATTCCTTCGGAATCTCGTTCAATATTATGCCTACTGGTGTTATTACAAGGTATCGTTGTATCATGTTATTTATATTGGTCAATATTTTATATCATAATAATATAATCTCTATTTTAATGAAATCATGTTTGAGTTATTGATCGTTAAACAGTCTGTATAGGCACAAAACCTTTAAGATTCATAGTCTTCTAACATAGAACGTGTTACGCTCGTGCTAATCTTTTATTGATATATTCAATTTATTGAAGTTGTAAGTTATGTTGAGAATAATTAACATAAAACAAACTCGTAAATCATAATAATAACATTTTGTATTTTAGTACATTACTCTTAGTAGTTAATATGAATTGATAATTCTTGTAATTATATCCCTTTTAATATTTTTAAAATACACTTAGTTCATAACTATCTAAAATTAAAAAATTAAGAAAAAATATTCATACTAAAGGCCTCAATTCTATAAACTCAATTCACCAATACAAAAAATACCAAAATTTCAAAGTGCCGGCCAACAAAATTTTTTTTTCACAGCATTGCTGTCAAAGTAAAAAATGTTTGTAATAAGAACACCTATCTGTTTAAAAACAAAACTTTTGGAAAAATTCTGCACTTTTAATCTTCAATATCACCGAAAGTAAAGGTTTCGCAGTATTGCTGCGTCTGTGAAAAATGTTCAAAATAATACCCACAATCGAATGGTTTGGCCGGCACTTTGAAATTTTGGTATGTTTTGAATGATCTCCTTTAGAGTCGAATTTTGGGAATTGGATTCTTACGCCTTTATCGCACTATAGTCACATTGAATTTAATACGTAAATCACAATTTTGGTATGTATCTATCTGAAGCAAAGCCAAAACCATGAAAGCCATTGTCAAAGAAATAAAATATACGTAATTAACAATTATTATTTCTATGAAAATAATCTTTACTATAGAGAAATCCTTTTTAAAATTCTTTTAACAACTTCTCGTCTAACATTCATCGTGTTTGACATGGGGATTACCATTACCTAAGGACAGCTAAACATAAACATTAATATAGTTTGAAAACGAATTTACTGAGGCTTATCGTTAGCGCATCAGATGGATAATCTCATTTCTAAGTAATTTAAAAAATCGCCTCCCATTCACTGGCTCGAATACCGTGAATCAGGTTTTATTATAAAACTTCCATAACGACATTTTAACGAGATATAAAACTAGAATGTATATCTAAGTAATAAACATCTAAATGGCCCGTCGAAATATTTTTAAAGCGAAGGGCTTTTGATTCTACGTAATTTGTTACGAAATTCTTGGCTAATAGGGTCATAGTAACTTTAACACGTGGTATCAGATAGAGCGCGGTTTGTGGGAAATTGTTTTGCTATACAATATATCGGTTACAATGGAATGTCCGATGAAAATGAGCCTTGTAAACTAATATAGGCACAGTCTTGGGTGTGTAGGTAGGTATTAATGAGTGATGTGTGTTGCGGATTTAGATCTGGGTCAATCGGTAACTGTATCACTTGCAAGTTGCATTATGGCTTGGTTACATTGTATGGTATGAACTTACAGTGGATAATCGTCATGATCATTTTTTAACTATCTTTGATGACAGAACGTAGTCTTCAGTTTTCTGAAGGCTAACGTTTTCACCAGGTTTACGAGGACTGCCTCGTCTCCCCTCTGTCTTATAAAGCATGTGCAAGGCGACCTTAGATTAGGACGGTGATAATAATGGTAATAAACGAACATCACACCACATCACCCTTGTGCACGCTTGGCGAGTTGAATAAAATCCTTTCCTTAGCCCGGAAATGTTACCTTACAATATGTTGCTACTTATTTCCTTTCAACACATTTAAAAGCTCGTGAGCACGGGAGCGTTAAAAAGCACCTATATTAATCATGAAACGCTCCATAAAATCACTTAATTGTTTTCATTCCAGCACTTGTACTACTTATTATCATATTATAATTATACCTATTCATAAATATCTAATGAAGGATCAAAGAAGATACGGGATTATTAAATAATTACTTAATATTGTTTGGTATTAATAAGAACTTTTCGCATTATTATTTTGATAAATATTTCATTGAAAAGTATTTTCAATTAAGCAAAAAAAAATTAAGCAATACATTGAATGACTTTTTGAAAAAGCGTCGAAGCATTAAAATTAATGGAAACGTACAAGGAAATAATATTCAATGAATACTTTAATTTCAACACTTATTCCTGAACCCGTTAGAGGAAGCCTGTGTTTACTCTCGCAGACAGCTTAGCAATTAACTCACGGATATGGTAGTTTGAACAAAGTTAGTGCATATTATTATATTCATTACACTCAACAGTGGCGCAATCTTATGCAATCATTTTAATGTCAATGGCGATACTAAAGCTATTAATTTTCTTACGGCCATAACTTACTATTATAAAGGTAGGTATAGTTCGTGCCATATTTCGTCTCCTTTAATGTTGCAACATGCTGAACTGCGGAGGTATGGTGGTGCTGGGAACGACTTTGTACTACAAAAAACAATTTGTACAGTTCGTATACCTATGCCTCGTGTTCAAAGCAGATCGATGATTGATAGGTATTTAAATAGGTCGTAACTACCATAATTTAAAGTCGTAGCGGACGTCCACGACCATAAATTGAGAATACGGTTTCATTAATATAACTTTTTAATACGAAAACTTCTAATGGCACGTTGGGCTTTTGGGGAAAAATACTGAACCCTCTCAGTAATGCCTTTCTACTACTAACAGTTTTTCTCTTCGTATGTTATCAATAGGATAAGAAGGTAATATCAATTTAAGCTTTTCGTAAACTGTCTGTTGACATCATTAAAATATGTTTAGTGTATCCAGAGATGGCAGACAGATAAAAAATACCGGTAGTAGGTAGAGCCAAGTGATGCTTTTACAAATGTTCGTAAACTAAATATTCGGAAACTGAAGTTTTTGGAAAATTGAGTTAATATTTTATTTGGAGTTACTTATAGCATGTATAAATAAATAACGGATGTAATTTGACGACGCGAAGGAACGTTATATTATTGTTGCACAATGTTATAACATAAATGACTTCCTTAATAGGTATATAAATAATAATATACTAATATATTGACGGAATGTACCATATTAATCGATGTTTATACCAATAACTTAATATAAAAAATAAAAGAAAATCGATGACTTTCTTAATAACAAAGATACCTATCATGGAACCTATCGGTTCTGCTTTTTTCAGCACAAAAGACAGGATATTCTAGAAATTGGAAAAATATATACTAGCTAAAAGTATAGTACCTAGCTACTGTAAAACTTCATTTTTTTCAAGAGCAACCCTGAGCACTCACAACTGCTTTTCGCACCGGTGATAGAGTCACTATTTACTGGCAGATAACACACGATTTTTCATCTCTCATCAAGGGGTCTCATGTAGGGATTTCCAAACATAACATTTCTGAAACTCCCGCATCAAGAAGCAGAAAGGGAGCCACTCTTTCTACGCCTGATTTGAGTACAAAAATATTTATAAGAGCCTACTTGTAAGTTGAAATAAAAGAATTTAAAATTTTACTTTTAAAACTAACATACCTACGCTATCTACATAGTGACCGTTTATAAATGACCATTTATAGAATTTGTCTTTCTGAATGAATCCCACAAAGAACTCTTTGTACCGTTATCATCAAAACGCAAGTTGAATATATTTTTTGTGTAGCATTATCTAAATTAATTAAAGAGTAGTGTTTTCTGAGTTTCAATGAAAGCGGTTACAGTAGCGTACTCGTTGTTTAAGACTTGTTGTGCCATAACAGCCTAATTAAGGTTTTTTACTGGACTGATCAAAGTATTTCGTCAGATTTTTAATAGTTATGATCATTATATTTTTCATAAACAGTTTATTAAACTGCAATTATTAAAACATTAACTACCACATTGTGTTTTAACAAATTGTTTATGATCATAACAATTAAAAATCTGACGAAATACTAAAGGTATACGTGATATTAATATTTTTGGTTTTAGGTTTTAACTTTTAGATAGAGGGAAGTCTTTTCCGAGAAAATAAGGCCGAAAAAAAAAATAAGTACTCGTACCTACATAAAAAACGTACTAGTATTTTTAACATCTTCTCATTGCTACCATTGAGATCAGCGTTGTTCTCTACAAAAACACCAATACATCTCGATTGCTCAGATTTTTCTCCCAATTCATATTAACCATTGATTTAAGGGGATTTAGAGTGACAAATATGGCATGAGTACCGAGTGTGAGTTTCTTGCAAAGTCGCTGAGTACCTACAAAACGTTTATATGGAATTAAAGCGATGCCATCTAGTCCTGATTTGGTTAAAAACTAACTTTACTTAGGAATTCATTAAACTTTCGCACAATTTCACACCCTGAACATCGCCGTAAGTCTGTTGCGTTCAACACTTGCAATACTCGGTAGAGTTAATGAGAGTGGTTTTGTTCTTTTCCAGGTTACCTGATATCATGCGCAAGCAGCAGCGTTAGTATGGCTGCGTCGGTGGGGCCGCCCATCATCATCCCCTTCATGTTGTTTGGAGGATTCTTCCTTAACTCAGGGTAAGATATATAATATGATATTTTAATGTAAAATAATCAGTTCAATAGTCACGGTACCAAGATTCATATAAGTGACTGAAGATGCTGGAAGGGCTATTGGAAAGTGTCGTAGGTACTTTTGATGTTCTAAAATAATTACAAAAAATTTGTAACAGAAACCCAGAGCTTTGATGTTTAGATAAAACCCAAAAAAATAACTTAATATTCCATAGCTCGACCTAAAGCTACATAGGTTTAGTTAAAACACTTTCCAAAAAGTCACCCATGATATTTTTGTCACCTCTTGTGTTCCGTCACACATATTTGACTTCTTTTCAACCTTTAGATATGTAACGATGTTTAAGGCCTACGTATGTAACCCATCATATTAAAAACCAAACTAATTGCTATTCCAGATCCGTGCCACCGTACCTGGGCTGGATTTCGTACCTGTCGTGGTTCCGCTACGGCAACGAAGCGCTGCTGATCAACCAGTGGTCCGGCGTCGAGAGTATTGCTTGTACCAGGGAGAACTTCACCTGTCCCGCGAATGGGGACGTTGTTCTGACCACGCTTAGCTTTGCAGAGGTACGAAAATCAACTTATGTAATTAACATTTTTGACTAAAGTTGTGATAGTAAACAATTTTTTCATGAAAAAGAGTGCTCTTTATAATTTGGATGCACCTAAAATTTTTGTTTGTTAAATTTTTTTGGAGGCTTACAGAAACCCTAAGCATGTTCAACAAATCCCTCCAATAGGCTATTGATGTCATTCAATGTCAAGTTATTTTTTATAGCAAATAGTTCGTGCTAAGAAGCGATACAATAACAGTCTATTAGAGTGAGCCCTAGATATGAAATATCATCCAAGGTTATAAAGTCTTAAAAACTGTTGAGGTAGTTAAATCCCTTGAATAAGGCAATTTATTCAATTATTGTCATTCAGTTAGGTTTTATTTTGACATTTTTGCCAGATTTCATAATCTTTTATATTCCTCTTTTCCCTTCATCAATAGAGAAAAAAAAGAAAAGCTTTATGTGCTTGTGAGTACATGACTCATGAAATTTTTAAATAACATTTTTATGATAAGATGTATATTAGTCTTTAAACATTTACAGAAGGACTTCACGATGGATGTCGTGAACATGGTTCTGCTCTTCATCGGGTTCCGTCTGCTCGCTTACTTCGCTCTTCTGTGGCGCACACGTCGCGGAAAGTAGTTATATAAGCACAAATAAGACTACTGCCCAACGAGTATAAGCGAGTAAGGGTCATAGTTCATTAAAGCCACTTCACACGCAACCGACACTGCCGCGTGTATTGCAGTTAGTAACAGTAACGTCGACGTCTGCTTTGTGGCTATGGATGACTCGAAAAATACTTTACAAGTTAAATAAAATTTAGTCAATCCTTATTATTTTCCATCGCAATTATTTAGCCAGAACCACAAAGTAGTTTGGTATAAGTCAAAGTAGACTACCTACTTTGATTTGTCGAGTGTGATTTTTGTTATAATTTCATAAGCAGCAAAACTGAAAATGTTATACATTAAGTACATATTTAGTAAGTTATATTGATTAAATTTAACCTAAACTAGGAAATAAGTGTTTGCAAAGCTTATGTCATTGTTATCTACGTTTGATCTAGTATTGCCACTGGACATATGCCTACTATGTCAGCTTCATAACGCCACAGGTTCGGGTGCTCTAATGAACTATGAACCTTGATTCTCTACCATCAATATTAGTCTAATTAATGTCCCGCTGCTGGCAACATGTCTCATCACTTTTAAGATATAGTGATTTACATCCACCATCACGCTGATGCTTACAAAATGTCGCTTGACATTTTGCGCGGCTTGGCTTGGCGGGCTTAGAGAATTTCACTTTAGAACTTTAACAGACGTTAGTCAAATTCAAATTATCCTTAATCTAATCTGTCAAGTTACATAGGTACATAATGTGCGTATATCGTTACTGAGTGATACACTCTATAAGCTAAACACTACCTAATAATACAAGAGTTCTAAAGGCAAGTAGGTTTAAAAACCTGAAACTCGGTAACGTGTTAAGGCCCAGTTCAACAGCGGGCGCGACACGAGATTTTATGGAACACGTATAAAAGAGTCGTCGTGATTCCTAATAACAACAATGATCGTACCCTCAATCAGGCGCTTCCGCTTACGGACAGTTAGATCCAATACTTTTTATTTCAATAACTTTTATCCCATATTCACCTGACGAAAATTATTTTGTTCTAAAGTATTTTTCAAAACGGCATTATCAAAATATTGTTTATGTGCGTATATTATGTATATGATAAAATAGACGGATTTTTAGCGTTCGCCTTTAAAAAATCTATTCCAACTTATAGATACGGTCTTACGCAAAGATTCTGCAACTCTTGATGAAATGTACAATGTATTTTTATTAGTAATAATAACCGAGTAATTATCAATAAGCTTTATCGATTATGGCCGTTCTATTCTCAGGAATATAGAATTTTCAGAATAATTGCAAAAATGAAGACTTCTTTTGCTGTCTTAAATTGGACAATAACAGTTTATCATTTCAAATTACTAACGGTAATAGATATAGGTATGTAAATAATATAAAAAAAAATATGTTTGCAATGAAATATTTAATTTTTATTATTATAATTAAAGTAGTTGTTAATCATTTTCATACTTCACTCCACCCATTATTATCAGCCCCTAGCCTATTTTAATAGCCGAGTACAGGCTTTCCTTCTTATAGAGGAGGGGACATGGAGCTTACAGCCAATCTCTCCGGTGCGGGTTGACGGGCTTAGGGTGATAATGCTGGATTCCGTAACTCATGACTAGCAGTTGTTAAAGATACTGACCGGGATTGACAACTTAACGTGCTCTCCGAGCCAAGGGTGTGTAAAGTTTTACTTCACAACACCAAGCTCAGAATTTTAACAAACAATTTCTAGTTAGTTTAACTAAAGCTCAATATTATATAGCCCTATCCCGAGGCAGTTTATTCGTCGGTTAACGTGTGGTTTTTGTGCCCGTATTGTATTTAAAAACTGGTAAATGTATATCGATCGATCCTATGTCTGTCTGTCTATTGTATGTAAATCAGAGTTGTTTATAAATAAAGTTGCAGAAAAACCCATACTAATGCAGTTTTATTAACCTAATAAGTCCCTAAATATTTTGTTTGTAAATATCCTATTTATTTATCCTCGATATCAGGGTAAATAGATTAATTGCCGAATTGAAGGTAGTTACGAAATCCTACCTCGCAGTTCGATGTGAGTGGCCGCCGATCGAGAGTCCTGTTCGATAGCTAGACAGGGCGGGACATGCAATTGCGATTCAAGTCGCCTCCAGTCCAGATTTCTTGGTGATAATATGTGCAAGTTTCAGCACCAACTGAAAGCATAATAGAAAACCGAATTTGCCATAAGCCGAAAGATCTGTACTATATTTATTCGTCATGATATGATTTAATATTGCTGTACAAAATCAGTAACATGTTATTATTGAGGCACTTGCCCCGTACAAGCGGGGATCAAGCCATCAGCAATGGTGCCTGGCAACGAAACAGTCTCTTGGCGGCTAGGCTAGTCTACAACATCGAAAAGGTGGTTTGATGTTAATTGCGGCGGTAAAAACTTACCCTCAATAGATTAAGGGAGTATGTAGCACTTGAACACTATAGAGTATTAAAAGCATACCATTTTCTCTGCTCAGTTGCAAACGTCCGCACTGGTCGTCTGTATGTCGAATACGGCTGAGCTTCTACTATTTTTTGTTCTGCATGTGTAATTGTCATAGGCTCCATAACGGGATCACAGCGGCTTTAGCGGGGGTATAGGCAAATACGGAAGCATCGCCAGAGAGTAACCGAAGGCCAGAAAAAGTGGAAAGGGGGAGGAACGACTCTCGAAGGGCGTCTCTTCAGAGCCTCGTACCTCGTCTTAGAAGACTCGAGAGATTAGAAGCTCGGCGTTAGGAAGGGTTGTGTTGACGTAAATTAGCTCCTACTAGATTGAGTGACACTTGAAAAACATTAGAGAGAAGGCAGTCTTAAAAATACTAATTTGCACAGCTCAAAGTTTGGCGAGTCTTATACGCGGATATGATTGTACGTATGAACCTCAGGTTGGGCGGTTTTTCAAGCAGCCTTTAATAATCTTATGAATAAGGATCTCAAAAACTTTTATCGATGCATCGAATGTGATTAATTATGCAGTCTGGTTAAATTGGGCAGCTATCGAGATAAAACTTTTTCTTATTCCACTGATACTTTTTTAAAAGAACTCTCATAAGAACTCTTATAACGAGTTCTCACGAGCGACACAACATTTCGCACAGCGTGTTAATCCGTGTTTTATCTCGAAATGTATCTCAATTATAAAATTCTGGTAACTTCGAGACATTCACTGAAGTGGCTATGGGAAAGAATGTATTTCAACGAGTTAAGATTGCGCTATCCTTGCATTTTTTACATAATCTTTATACTCTTATTTATTGTTCTAAGTCCAATGGAGTTAGGTATTTTATTAATTAAGTCAAATCAAGAAGTTATCAACTTCAAATTAATGCTAAAGGTATTTAAGGGCAAGTCAAGAATATATTTTTCATTTACAAATGCCCAAGTTTGCAGTCCTTTGGAACAATGAGTAAGCCTCTTTCTTTTGCGAGTGTGAGAGAGAAAGGAAAATATGAAATTAAAAGAAAATATGCGATATGCGATCGAACGCCATGAACGTAATACGTTCGTTAATATTTTGACAGGGGCTTAAAAGCAACTGTCGTCATTAACGGCCCTCTATAGTGATAAGCCTCCAAATACTACAGGGAATCTGGAGCTTACGCTGCTCTAATACTGGTCAGCGGAATTAGAGTAGGTATTAAAATGTTTGCTGCATTGGGCTGTAACACCACAAACCCGATACCGGGCATGAAATGCTTCTTTTTTTGAAAGTAAGAAAAACAATATTTTTTATACTCCGACCTAGAATTCGAACCAAACCCCTTTCAAATAAAAGGCAATAGATAAGGGTAGGTATGTTGATCTGCTACACACTGAAATTTTTAGAATTAGCTAGGAATGAAACTTGATTTACTTTCTCCCACTTAGAATATAAAGAACATTATATTAGGCAGATTTGCATGACTGCTTTCTATAAGTAAGCGTAGTCTTAAAACGAGTATATATTTTGTTAAGGTAAACTAAAGTAAAAATGCGATCATTTCATTAACCATTATTATTTTAAACCATTATTATATTAGCGCCACTTAGGAGATTGTTGTTCATATATAAGAGCTATTCAAAAACATTTAAATATTAATGTGACTTCGTACCTATTTCATTAACTACGGACATAAATTTGAAAAGGTTCAAAGCAATGAACTAACTGCATACTTGATTATTTCATCTGATTTGTGACGCTCTCGGCTCTACCTCCTTAGCAAGTTATCTCAGATAGGAATGATGAACCGTTTTACACCTAGTTGGAATTTTTTCAACATATCAACATACCACTGCCTAAGTAGGTACATATCTCGTTGATGCTGAACATATTTGATATGTTTGTGTTTATGTAATTTCATAATTTTAGTACGAAGTCTTAGGATTAAACTACTACGATGTAAAAATATATTTGTGAATAATTAATTCATCTTGTGGATCTTTGATGAATTCTGAGTTAAGCTACTTGTTGTTTGGCTTAACAGTAGTTTTTTTAAGGTACTGTATGAAATAATAATAGGTTAAAATACTTATAGTTCAAGTATTAAGTAAGTAATAGCAGTTTAATAAAACCTAGTAGAAGCAGTTGTATAATCGAGGTTATTAAGATGGGTACAAGTTCATTTTTCTAAAGCGAAAGATGTAAGTTACACAATAGAGCCACGAGTATCTTAAGTTATGTACTCTTTTTACGTTTAATACAGTAGTTCTTCTACTCTCATTTCTAAAGATCTACGTACGTACGAAAAATCTACGTACTTATTAAATAAAATTTAATTTTATAATTGAAGTTTTATGATACGCTAATTGATAAAGATCCTTGATGCGTACCTAAATGCCGTGCACAGATGTTTAATGTTGCGTGTGCCAAAGATCTACAAATCCTGATCTAGGATATACAGATCGTTCAGATTCTAAATTCGAAGATTAACATTTTAATCAATATGAATTTTAAATTTTTATGTGCATTCACAGACGTCAATGACGACTTACGATGCAAATCCAGCTATGATTACATCACTAGACTTGCACTATAAAATTATTTGCGGATATCTTGGAAATGTCTTTTATAATAGGGAAGGATATGATACTTGCATTGATATAAGTTTATGTCTGTTACGAAATTACATTATTATTTTTAGAGTTCCGTACCTAAAAAGGAAAAAACGGAACCCTTTTAGGATCACTTTGTTGTCCGTCCGTCTATCTGTCCAGACCCTTTTCTCAGAAATGCGTGGAGGTATCAAGCTGAAATTTATATCAAATCTGCTGTCACTTAATGCCGTGAAAAAAATCAAGCTTCCAGGCCAAGGCAATCAAAAGATGCAACCGTTTATGCCAAAAATTTCCCCAATTTTCGACACGGTCAAATAAATCAAAACCTAATGGGTAGTTTCCCGTAAACTTAGAATCTTGAAATTTGGTACTAAATAACGTTATACAGTATAGATAATAAAAAAAATACGAAAACCGTAAATTTTTAGTTGCATCGTATAATAATAATGCTTTTAATAATTTTAAGCTTACGCCCTTTTATTATGAATACGTAAAGGTATTAAATTGCAATTCATATCAAATACTTGGGCCTTACTTACATATAAAACTTTTAAATTGTAACAAAATCAAACTTCTATGTCAACACAATTAAAAGATATAGCAACATAAGCCGCATATTTGACTCACAATTAGAGGCAAGTAAACAAAAAACCTAGAGGGTAGTTCCCTTGAACTTAGAATCTTGGAATTTGGTTAAGCACTGTCATATAGCACAGATAATGAAAAAATTACGAAAACTGCAATTTTTTAGTTACAAAATTTAATAAAAATATTTTTAACAATTTTAAAGTTACCCCCTTTGCTGATGGACGCGTTGAGGTATTCAATTGAAATTTATATCTAATACTGAAATCTATAATACCTTTAAGCTGTTTCAAAATCAGACTTCTATGCCATTGCAACCAAAAGATATAGCATAAGCCGCATGTTTAACCCTCTAATACTGGCAGCTAGTCCCAAAATCTTAAAAATTTCGCATGAAGCAATGTTTTATCTATACTAATATTATAGAGGTAGAGTTTGTAAGTTTGTAAATAAAACTCTGTCGGGGCTAATCTTCGGAACTGCTGATCCGATTTTAAAAACTCTTTCACCAGAATGCTACGTTATCGGTGAGTGTTATAGGCTATATTTTGTATTTGTATTGTATATATTACCCGAGTTATCATAGTTTTTGTCGCGCGAGTCGGACCGTGAAATTTAATTAATTTACCTTTACAGTCGTACACTGCCTCAGATATTGGATATAGTTGAAAACATTGTATAAAAACTTTATGTATCTTAAAAAGTTCTACAAAAAAGTCCTGGATAGCATATATCTATCTTTTATAGTTTGGCAGATATATAACTTTTTGTGTTTTAAAAATCATTTAATTCATATGCTTACGTTTACGTCATTATTTAGAGAACTAAACTTAAATCCTCATCAAAAAAATTGTTTAATAATCACAAGGATATTATAGAGATAAGATTTGCCTTTTACAGTATGTTAATTAGTTATATAGTTTCGGAGATATTACAAAATTTCTAAAAAGTGCGACTCTGTAATAAATCATTTAATTCATATGCTTAAGTTTACGTCATTATTTATACAACTAAACTTAAATCCTTATCAAAATAAATTGCTTGATAATCACAAAAATATTATAGAGATAAGATTTGCCTTTTACAGTAGGTATGTTAATTAGTATAGTTTCGGAGATATTAGAAAATTTTTAACAAACATGACAATGCCGCTATATCGTCCAAATTATGTTGACCACCTCCGTGTTATGAATAGGGGTCAACATTTTGGTACTGATATTTTTTGAGAATTCGATCTTTGATCTTTTCTTTCAATTTATTTGGCATGGCAGATCATATTTATATAATATACGAAAAAGTTTGTTCGTTTGTTTAAACGGGCTAATCTCTAGATCTGCATGTCGGATTGTAAATTATTTTGTTTATTATGAAAGCTAGAAAAGTGAAATAAACTATTAAAAGCTATACACATCAGCTTGCCATAAATATATATTGTTAGTGTTAATGTACTGTATACAATGTTTTACAAAAATATAGGTCTTTAATACACGGGACGGGACGGAGGATATTGCTTCACGGGAAACTATAAAAAATTGAATTAAGAGGGGTAGCGGGAAAATAGATTACTTTATATGAAAGTCTGTCTTTAAAATTAAAAGATTACCTAAGAGGTTTTCACGCGGACGAAGTCGCGGGCGACTGCTAGTAGTACATATGAAGGAATAATTCCGAAAACCCTAAAATTAACGGTACCCTCGGTGCGCGAGTCCGACTCGCTCTTGGCCGGTTTTTTATTTTAGTGACTACCTAGGTTGTTAGTTTAATTATTAGCATAGCTGAATAAATTAAACTAACAACCTAGGTAATTACTAAGTAGATCGGTATTGGTACGTGCAGAAAAATATTTACTGAGATTTCTTCTCAAAAAATATCAATAGATAGTAGGCCTGTGTTTGCTCTCCAATTCCGAAGAGCGAGTAAAGCTGTTCCTATAAGTGCTGGTTCGGCGAATAACGAACATCCACCCAAACAGCTATGATTTTCGGCATTTGGCGAATAGTTACCACGTCTGGATGCGGTAAGATAAGATATATTATAAGTAGCTAATGTTAAATCGTCAAAGTGCCCACAACGTGTATGTGCAGCTAAGCTCCGAATCGAATTGCTCTCTAGATGGTCTACCCATAGAGTACCTACCTAAAGTTGAAAATATAAAAAATGTGATTAACGGCACTAAGGTTGAAACAACTTTGAAAGAATATTAATTATATTTTATTTATCTACTCGTAATATACATACAAATCTATTGTTAATCACAAGGCATTAGAAGGGAAAGGCATTTACAATACTTGAAGAAAGTACCCAAGTAAGAAGTTTCAAGTAGGCCGTAAACAGAATATTTAAACGCATCACGTACCAGATTTTAAAGCCGAAAATTGCAGTCGCTTTCGTGTTTATTTTTGGAACAGTTATTTACGGACGGACATACATGGTAACCAGTAATTGACAACGCAACGATTTTTATCGGCAATCATTTTAACTGTTTAGTTCGATTATCGGTGTGTCATCGAAGTGGGTTATTTCTTTATAATATATATTGAATTTACGATGAAATTGTATACCTATTCTTGAACATATTTTCGATGACGGTAAATGATAGTATAGTTGTATATGATAGAGCTCGTCGGGGCATTTGAATAATTAGATGGCTCACTTGATGGACAGTGGTAACTATTGTCTACGTATTGGTAAACAAATTCAAATTCATTTATTTTAAATAAGCTTTTGAAACAGATACTATCCAATATTTCGGAATATTTCGTATAACTTGTCAAGGTGGCAACACACTAAGAGACTCCCCCCGCACTATTTTCCTAGTTGAGCGGTTTAGGAAAAGTTTTATTACTAAAAAGTATACAGAAGAAGTATACTTATAAAAACATTTTTTATTCCTAAATATATATCTTCTTGTAGTATTAGGTTTCCATGGTTAAGAGAATATTTTCTTTAACATAGATATATTGCAGCAAATTTTTTGAACTCTCAGCCCCACATTTAGTCACGAATCAACAACAAAACCACAGTACATTTTGTGACAGTTTAATTTACGTAATTATGCCCCACTTAGTATCGGTGGCGGTAGTTTCCGGGGCTTAGTGAGATGTTAGTGAAACCCCGCAAATGCCATTCAATGTGTAAAGTAGGCTATTTAATACCCTAAGGGAGTGTTCAAACATATCAGGGCCATGGCGACGGCTTCGGGCTAACGAATTCGTGCATGCCGTGAGAGGCTTTTCGCACCTATACTATTTTATTGGTCAATAACATTGTTCTATTTAAGTATACACAGTAGGTACACACTGGTACAACGATGTTTCTTTAATATTACAGCTATAAAAATGTGCCTAATCTGTAATAATCTACTAACACAAACACTGTTGACTATCTATACTTACAAGTATCAAGATTAATGAAAAATCCCTGTATGGATAAAATAAAATCACAAGAAAGCCAGTGTCTAGGCAAATAAAACATTTTTGGTTATTTGTTTTGGGTGCAGTCCTGAACATTACCATTCTTGACGTCTGTTTATTTGACTGATCATGCAGTTTTAAGCTTGGACAAAGTTTTAAGTAAGCTTTGTTTTGTTGACATCATAACAAATGAAGAGTTCGAATTATGTTTTTGTATCCTAAAATCTGAAATAGGCACCCAGATTGTTGGAATTTGTTATTATTAAAATGTTATTTCGATAGAAGACATTTGTATCGCCCTTGCGATGTCTAGATAGACCATTACGGTTAGCTAACGTACCTACCTATATAACTTAGCACTAAAAATTCCTAAAAATAAAACTTGGTTTTTATATATTTTTTGCTTTAAAGACTTAATAATTTCCTTTTCAGCCGAAGTCATTATGAAAATTCTAGTTAAAAAGAAATTATACGTTGGCATAATTCTATCCACTAGGATATATGTACTAACCTAAAGAGATAATAGGTATATAGAGGAACAGAATATATAATAGTACAATAACTATAGGTACGTGAGTTTATTGTCTTACACACTATTCCTACACCTATTAAAAGAATTAAATTCTTTTAATAGAAGGGACCTTACAAGATTCCCTAAACTAAACTCCTTAAACAGTAAATCCAAATAAACTCAATAAGTTAATCATTGTAATTTTCCATTCAACATGACTTAATACTTGTTTGCATTTGATTAGTTAGAGATACAACAAAATATCTAATAGCAATGATACCTTGTATCTGATGCATAAATTATGGAGTTTTAGATGTTCAATTTTGAGAAAAATGATCCATAATTATTTGTAAAATATACAAAACGTATCTACGACATTTTTTTTATTCACTACAAGTTATCTTTCGACTGCAACCACACTTGATGGCAAGTGATAATGCAATCTAAGAGCTGCAGCAGCCTGGAAGCATGATTTAATCAATTACAAAAACACGGACACAGAGATTTTTCTATTAATATTACCCTTTTTTAGGGTCTTAGCTTTTATTGGGAAATAATCGAACTCAAGATCTCTCGGATGGAACTTCAAGGAAATTTGTGCTATTGAGGTTGTGACTTCTGCAAAACTATCGTACCTATAGATGTTTTTGTTGTTTTCTTACTTTTCTTTTTTAGTTTTTAAAAGCTTGCATATAGCGAAACAAGTATTCAATTCTGTTAAAGTTTTGTTCCTTTTTACGCTGTTTTATGTGGGACTTATTTTGCTGTCGTAGGGTTAGATATGATTTTTATAATAATAAAATAACTTTTTATTTTAAATATAGGTTAAATAAAAAGAATTAGAACAATGTTTTTGCTTAGAGTTGCCACGAAGCTCCGTGAACTGACTTTAGGACCGCCACTTAACCCGAAGTGTCGTTGTTGCATCTTATATATTAACGACAGTTTTTTCGTTCAATATCAGGAGGGCTTTCCTGCTTGTTCCGTCAAACAAAAAGCGAAATAGCCTTTAGTAATTGTTATGGAGTTTTCTAGAAACAGTTTTTTTGTTCAATATCAGGAGAGCTTTCTTGCTTGTTCCGTCAAACAAAAAGCGAAATAGCCTTTAGTAATTGTTATGGAGTTTTCTAGAAACAGTTTTTTTGTTCAATATCAGGAGAGCTTTCTTGCTTGTTCCGTCAAACAAAAAGCGAAATAGCCTTTAGTAATTGTTATGGAGTTTTCTAGAAACAGTTTTTTCGTTCAATATCAGGAGGGCTTTGCTGCTTGTCTCTCTCATCTCATTGTCCCTCAAGAGTTACTTAAGCTGACACCAGTGGTTTTCGTCCAGCATGCTTTGGATACGTCAGTATACATAATAATCTAATGTAGAGAAACAAACATATTGTCGTTCAATAGCGGCGAAGAAATCGATTTTACATTTCGTCACACGAAAATAAGTATGTAGTAAAACTTTTGATTTCGCCGCTATGTGGTGACAATACCGAATACATAAACTAAACCGAATATCTAAACAAAATATGTCATCATCCAAAGCTTGCGAATTACTCTTATTCAGAACTAGAGGACGCTCGCGGTTTCTCACGCGTAGTTCTCTTTTCCGTAGGAATGTCGGGATAAAATGTAGCTTAAATATTATTCTGATATGTTAGCTATTTTATTGTAAAGTTTTATTAAAATCCATTCAGTAGTTTTGCGCGAAAGAGTAATAAACATTTATCCATCCATCTATACAAACAAAATTTGTGACTTGTGTCAACCCTACATCGTAGCACGTGCCATTATTATTGCACTTATCTACATAATACAAGGTTCTTTTAATCATGTATTTTTAGCAAAATATCAAGGGGTGACACGTGTCTCACCTTTCAAAGAATATTTTCGAAAATGTCAGATAACGATCAACGAACTGGTATTTTAGAAAAATCGATTTGCAATATTGTCAATTTAACTGTACTCCTTTTTTATTTTATTAAAAAAGCAGTACATTTTTAAACAGTCATGACTTTTACACTTACTAAAAATAAAAGAATAGATAGAAATAAAACAGAAATTACTAAGAAAATCACCTAGATTCCTCATTCATTATGTAAAAATTGAATTCAACATTAGATAAAAATTGATCATTTTTTTTAATTTTTGTCAGTATGTACTTGCTTATCTCCGTATAAATACCAGTCTGTAAGTACAAGGACTGACATGGGCTAATTAGTATTCTGATATTCCCACACAGGAGCCACTAAGCGGGTGAAGCCGCGGGCGCCCGCTCCTATATATTATCATCTTCGACTGTCTTCATTCATTTACTCATTAGTGGATGAAGGATTTTTTTTATTGACTACAAGTTGGCCCTTGACTGCTATCACACCTGATGTTAAGTGATGATGCAATCTAAGATGGAAGTGGGCTAACTTGTTACTAGGAGAATGAAATCCACACCCCTTTCGATTTCTACACGACATCGTACCGGAACGCTAAATCGCTTAATATACTCGTACCTATTAAAAAATAACATGAAAGATAAAAATCACTATCGAATAAACACATTAATTTACATTTACACAGGAAACAATCATTAAAAATATGTCAGTATTGACTCATGGTCAAATCAATAGTAAATTGAGTTAAGTAAGCTAATGAAAAAAAAAACAATATATCATACTCAAACTCAAATTATAATTTTGAATGTTGATGAGTGTTCTACGAGTCTTAATAATAAATAAATATGAAAAATAAATTCGTTATGCGCTTCAAATTTATATTATCACGGTTAATCACTTTTTTTTAACGAATGCAACAGTCGCCGATCTCTTCTGTCTCTTTAATGTTAGAGGTTTACGGAGCTCAAACCCTCTTTTGATTGTAAATTAGTCCAGGTCTGACTGGTGGGATCCAGGGTGAAAGAGTGCAGGTGAAGGCCCAAATGAAATACCTGGGCCTAATCCTGGATGGTAGATGGACGTTCCGCAGGCACTTCGAGCTGCCGGGCCCTAGGCTCATCGGTGCAGCCTCCGCTCTAGGAAGGCTTTTGCCAAATGTCGGGGGGCCGGACTCGGCCTGCAGACGCCTGTACGCGGATATCGTCAGGAGTATGGCGCTGTACGGTGCCCCCATTTGGGTGCACGCACTGTCTCCGCAGAATGTGTCCCTTCTGCGAAACCGCAAAGAGTTATTGCGGTGCGTGCCATCCGGGGGTACCGTACAGTGTCATGGACGGCATCCACGCTCTTGGCAGGCGACCCGCCTTGGGAACTGCAGGCCCAGTTACTCGCCCAGGTATACCGGTTCCGGTCAATGCTGAGGACACGAGGTGAACGACCAGGGCCTGAGGAGGTAAGACACATAAGAACCCTCGGGAGTGCGGCCCTGGTCCAAAGGTGGAAAGAAGACCTCGAGTCCCCGGTAGCCGGCTCCTCGGACGGTCGAAGGAATCCGGCCCCACCTAGAGCGGTGGCTGAAGCGGCGTCATGGCGCATTGACGTACCGTCTCGTGCAGGTGCTTACCGGACACGGTTGCTTCGGTAAGTACTTGCACGGGGTTGCGAGAAGGGAGGTCTCGCCGGCATGCCACGAGTGTGGTGCGACTGAGGACACGGCGCATCACACTCTGGCAGAGTGTGCGTCATGGGCGCCGCAAAGGCACTCACTGGTGTCTGCTCTAAACGGAGACCTCTCGCTATCGAGTGTCGTCAATCACATGCTCGATAGCGAGGAAGGGTGGTCCCACGTTGCCTCCTTTTCCGAGACTATAATCGGCTTAAAGGAGCGGGAGAGAGAACAGGCGGCTGACGCTCACCCGCTCCGCAGAAGAAGAACGTGCGGCAGGAGACGCCGGTGCGCATCTCCTGCCACCCTTGTAGACACCAATGAGTGCACCGATGGGCGCGCCGGGCGTCAAAGTGAATGATTTTCGATCCTTTGACGCTCCAACTGGGGCGCAGGCGGCTCCGCTGGATTTTAGTGGGTATTCTGGTTCAGCCAGCGAGTCCCACATACCCGGACGGAGACCGCAGCAGCTCAGCCTGCGCAGTGTCCGACCGGAATGCGTAAATGTATTTCCCAGCGACAAAAAAAAAGGTCTGACTGGTGGGAGGCTTCGGCCGTGGTTAGTCACCTTCCTCCCAGCAAATACCACTCACCAGGAGATGTGAAGAATGCATGATCACTTACCATCAGTTATGATTGCGGTCAAGGCTAACTTGTAATTAATAAAAAAGCTAGAGCTTTGTTCTAGTAGTGGCCCATTACTAGGTTATAATGATGACCAAAAATTGCACTCCGTTAACAATCAATTAGTATAAAAATACACGTCTAACTTGCATAAAAAATAAATTTTTTGAGAACAGGTTCCATCCGAACATTTAAATTCAGGTCAATGAGTAGAGATGAATCCTTTTTCAAATATTTGTTTATTATCTCGACCTATCACAATGGTAACTTGTGTTTCTTCGTATTACAAATATTTTTTAATAGCTCCTATCCATTTGTGTGTTTTGATTTTAATAGGAAGTTCTAGAGGTCAGAGGTGTGATTTATTTGAAATACTTCCATTTAAAATGCAATTACAAAATGCAAAATACCTATTTTGTATTTTGCATTTAAATGCTTTTTAACAAAAACATTTTGTATTTTATTTGAAATACCTTTCGAGATGTATTTTGCATTTATAAAATTCATTTCAAAATGCAAAATACTTTGTGATTAAGTTTAGCCAACATTACCAGTCAATCGAAATGAAATTAACAAATGACGCTTGTATTGCCGAATTTGACCGATAGTGGTTAGCCAAGCGTGCATATTTTTCTTCTTTGGTAAGAGTGCCTTATGTCTGACACTAGTCAAAAAAATTTAATTAAAAAAATGTTTGTCTGTCTCTCTGTCCGTCTGACTGTCTGTCTGTACGGATTTTTGTCGACCGCGATTCACGCTGAAATACTGAATGTATTAAAATTAAACTTTGCACGTTTGTAGTTCATATTTTGAGGTATTGCAAAGGATACTTTTTATCGCGAAAATTAAAGTAGAAGGGGTTGAAAGTTTCTATGAAAAGTCTACACCAACAATCAATTTTTTGTCAACCTGTTTGTTCCGGTCAATCTCTGAAACAGCTGGACCTATTTAGACGAGTCTTTCGACACTTATTTTCTTGGTTAATAAGTAACTTAGGTTAATCTTATTTTAGTAATGTTATAAGTGACTATTCTAAAATAAATAAAAATATCATACGATTTGGTCAAAGGATATTTTATTTTGAAAAAGCATTTTGAAAATACTTATTTTGCATTTTGCATTTGAAATACAAAACTCAAAAGTATTTAGTATTTTGCATTTGAAATAGTAAATCTGAAAAGTATTTTGCATTTTGTATTTAAATGCTTTTATGGAACCATTTTGTACATCTCTGCTAGAGGTAGTGTACTTTGTTTGACCCGATTTTGTGTTGGCGCCGAAAAGTATGCAAGCTAGGGTGCTTACATACTTTTATACTACTTTCGTCCATACATACACAGACGATTCGAAGGAATAGAAGAAAGGAAGGAACAGTTATATCATTCTATGATGTAACCCTTGTTTCGTAACAAAGCCGTTAAGAAATTTCTGTATATTAATTTAAATGAAGTTGCTGACATTGATACGTAGTTCCCGCGTCGCTTTTTGAGTTAAAAATATACGTGGGCCCAAAATATTTTGTAATCGTTTTACATTGTATGTGGCCCGTTACGCAGCTTACATTCATAAGAATCGTGGAAGTTATTTTAAGATCTGAAAGCCTGTCTCTGTACATAAGCCTTGTTTGAGAGGACTTAACCCACTTCAACAATTTTACTGTTCAAATTTTGAGTAGTGTCCAAAGCTAATAACTTGGCGAACTTGAACTCAACCACAATAGTCATCTATTTTTCCGACCTGTATTGCTAATGCAATACGAGTTACTGTTAATCATATTGATCGCGACCGTCTCTTTAACCTTTTCTTTGAGAGTTAAACACTTCCAAAGTCTAAACACGCACAGGTACCACTAAACATTTCACTGAATAAGTAAAAGCACTTTATTTCGTAGCCATACTCGGGACTCCGGGATCTTATAATCCGGTGCCAAACAGGCTACTTATTGAATAACATAAACTTATTATGAATTAGGTTGGTACTATGGAAATCATGCCGAATTGGAATGGTCCTAAGAATATTACATATATCTAAAAAACCAGGATTGTTTTATTTTTGACCAATAATCGAACTCAAGACCTTTGGACGTCGGAAGAACGAGACGAGCCGAGTCATCGCTACAAGAAATAGGTGTTAAAAAATTAAGAAATAACTCGTAACGTCGTAATTAAGAAGCTGCGGTGTCACGTTTTGACTTTCTTATCAGGTTTCATTAATGACAGCACGCTCCAATAAGCAAGACGCCGGGGACACCTATTATAATCACGCTAATTTTAAGGTTATCGAATAATTAGGTCATAATAATTAGCAGCCTAAATAATATTCCATTACATGGCACAGACGTTTGTCGTTAAGGTGCTTATTGTTGTCATGCAATTAATTGTAATGACCCATTGACTAAATTAAATCAAAACTATTTACATATTTGAAAACTAAATTCTGTCAGTAACTATAATTGTAGTTATAGCTGCTCTGTCACTGGTTCAGAAAGTTGGTTCTGCTTAGAAGAGCCGACATACAACTGTTGCTCTTTTAAAGTAAATATTACGATTTATAATTCATGATTAACAACTTATTTTTATCCTAACATTTTGATAAAAGAGGAGTCGATTGTTTTCATAATTTTTTGTAATTAATAGACTCAATTTAAAACCATACCTTAGACTTAGAAGCTCAGTCAACAAATGTTGGAACGGGGGAAAGATGATCTATCAACGCCGAATTTGCTACTTAAGACTTCTTTGAATAAATAAAAAGGCGCGATTTTATTTTAATAGCCTGGGTCCATTCCGAGAGCCAAGACATCAAGCTAAGTAGTCGAGTAGGTCAGTTACTTGGGCTACGAAAAATGAATAATACCCAATATAGTTATAATAGGTATGCAAACAAAGCATGTTGCTTGGCTGGTCGTTAAGCTGAAATAATGTCTACTATCTCAATATAATACAATTCTAGATAATCAATTAATGATTTCATTAACTTTATTTTTATAAAGTTTAAGTTCCACACCAAAAGAAACCGGCTCTACCACTTGCCATAAAAATAACTGAGACACTGAATTTCGTAAGGGATTTAATTTACGGCCTCAAGATATCGTTGGGCTCACTTAATGCATACCTATTTTACATCTTCACATTAGTCTTACACCCATGCTATGAAGTTTTGTTTTATAAACACCTTAAGGTACGTTCACACTGAACTGAGCCACAAATGGGCGATGAACGGCTACCGCACTCACGGGAGTGGTCTAAGTTGAGGAGGATTCCCCGATGATTACCAACGTCGCACAATGACAAAATACAAGTACATACTCTGTTAATATCTTGGGTGTCCATCAGCTTACCGGAAATCGGCGCGTATTTTCGGCTACGCCGTTGAAGTTGCTTATGAAAGCAACAAATAGTACAGCCTAGGAGACTTCAGCGCAAATGTTTGCGCATACCGCCCCAGCCTGATGTTGCGTGCCTTCGAGACAACTGCATTGCGATGCTCCGATATTGATAGTCGGGCATTGAAATATAGATCTTATTTATATATTGTCTAATTGATAGTCCAGTCCCTTGTCAGCGCTAGTCATAAGTGGACGGGTTTCACTAAGAATTTGCCGCTAAGTCAAAATAAGCTTGTTTTGTTCAGTTTGTGGCCTACACTTAACATGGAGTTAATATTCTGTTGCATGTGAATTAAAGATGTCAAATATTTTTATGATTACATACCAGATGGTACAAAAAAATATATTTTTATAAATACAAGTACCATCTAACTACCCGAAGTGGTATTTCCCATAGTTGTAGGTTCCTTTGGGATTATTCGTATATTTTTATTCTAGCTTCTATCTGCTTTAGAAAAAATAAAACAATTGTAAGTAATGAATGGGCCACTGTGAGGCGGATAAGCCTAATGTGAACATAGCCTTTGTCGGAGGGCCGCATGTAAAGTGAACCTTCTCGCCTCTCTTTCTAAAGCCTGTGGCCATCCTTATCAGACCATTGCAGGCCGGCAATTGTACGTCGTCGCGTCGCCGGCTCGGAATCGCCGTCAAACATCGTCGCGCTCGCGGTAAAATGTTACGTTCCAAAATCAATTTGAAAATCGAAATAATTTGATTTTTTTTAATTGTGCAAATTAAGATGCGTTCATTATCACAGTATGATACCCCTTCGCTAGCGTCTGCAAAGAGTTCGAGCAAAAACAGTTCGAATGCGGATGGAATGGATGACGCGCATGTAAGTATTCTAATTAACAATTATAATTAATTAATAACACATAATAAATAAATATTATCAACTAATGTTAGTTTTGAGTAATTCTTAGACTTACGCAGCTTACAATTTATTATAAAATTGTATTTTATAATACCATAAATATAATTTATATTGGTTTAAATGTGACCCGGTTGATTGACTGGAATTAAATCAACTGATTTGATTATTTTTATATTAATTGCAATGTTTGTACTGATTGCGAATGCTTTTACGGTTCTTATGGGTTTTACAGGTTTCCCAAATAAATATTTAAGACTAATTGAGAGTAAATCACGAGAGAAACTAAATGCATGAGATCCTTTGTATTACTATGTAGTAGGTACATAGTAACTCAATATGGATGGGGTGAGAGTTTCTGTGTAGAATATGTACATTTTGTTTAAATTAATCGCTGAAGACCAAATTAAAAAAAAATTTGAACACGCACGATTTCTTTTGCGGCTAATTAGGCTGTATCAGGATCATAGGAAAAAATATTGGTTAAAACATCGTCAAAATAATATAAATTTAATAATATGTGATTTGCATTGTGTTATTTTTAAAAATAACAGACTTGAGAAACTTTGAGGGATCTCAACAGTCAATAATAAAAAATAAAAATGCAGGACGAATTGAGAATTAACTCCTTGGTTTAGTGGTTTGTCTGTGTAGCTTCTACCACGCGGTCCTGGGTTCGAATGAGTCAGGTTGTGGAGTCATTCTGAGTTTTTCTTACCTTTAAGAAATTTTCAGTAAATTTTAAGCCTGGTATCGGGAAGTTGGTGGTGTTTCACCCCCATGCCTTGGAAAGCACGTTAAACAGTCGATTCCGTTCACTAGCATCAACATGCCCGGTAATCCGCATTAGATGAGCATGGTGTATCTATGGTTAATACCCATTATTGGCCGTCTAACGCAATACTATAGATACAGAGAGATAAAAGTAAATATTCTATCTCTTTATCAAAAGTATTGCATAGAGAGACATAGAGACGTATTCGATAGGCACTTGTTAAATAATGTAAACATAGTTACGGAATAGGGGGGTGGGTCCTGTAGGCCATTAGTAGGCTGATAATGATGAATTGAGAACCTCTTTTTAGAGTAAATTAAAAATAGGTAACATTAATACAGCTAAAAGAATGACTTTGATGACACAAATGTTTCCGATCGAAACGGAAAATTGATTCCATTTTTTTTAAATCAGCTTTCTACTTAAAACCCAATATTAAGTGGGTACATCCTATTGGAGCTATAATGTCCCTTTTAACCCTAGACAGGGCAGAAACAATGTTTATGGTTCCGTATAGGTCTCTCGGTAACCTATTAAACGATATTGTGTAATTTAATATAGTACGCGAAGGCTGGCTCAGAATGCATAGAACCTAGTTTGCGGCTTTTTGTAACCAGATAGGTGTAAGGTATCGATAACTTGCGATTAATTGCTAAATAAGTAGATAAGTGCCTGAAGGTGAGGTCTTGTGTTGTATGCTCATTGCTCCGGAACAAGCTCGCAAACTGTAACTAGGCGACAACAGTAGCAACATTGTTGTCAGCGAGTGGCGCAGTGGGTAGTGACCCTGCTTCTGCGTCCAAAGCCGTGAGTTCGATTCCCACGTCTAGTGAAATGGTTGGGTGATCAGCATGGATAATTTGGAGTGCCTGAATGTTAATCTATTATGCTGAATTTATGCAATATGAGAATTTTTTATATAATAAAATATTCATTAGTTGTCTTAGTACCCATAACATAGGCTACGCACACTTTGGGGCTAGTTAGCGATGTGAGTATTAGCCTATAATATTTAATATGTATTTATGTTTTAACCACAGGGCCAACGGGGCAATTGTTCCAGTGGCCCCTTTGTAGAGCAGTAAAGATTGCTGAAAGTCTCTTTAATCGTAAAATAAATCATGATTGTGTATGGCTTCGGATCACGAGGTCCTGGATTTCATTCCTAGGTCGGGCTATGAAATATCTTCCTTTTGTTTCAAGAAATATTCGCTAAATATTTTCAGTCTGGACTCGGACAGTTGGAGGTGTATTTCTCTCTTAACTAACATGAACTTGCTCTCGAAGGGCACATTTCGCCGTAGGTCCGGTTATCATTGATATCTGATTGTGATATCATTACAGAAGCAATCATTAGCTCGGTAACCCAGACTGAAGCAGTACGGAGGTTAACCCTCTCAGCTTCATATCCCTCCCTTATATGAGGGGGGGTGTGGCTTAATCTTGGACTATGAAAATTGGCTGATATTGTAAAGTAAAAACCTGCAAACACAAAAAAAACTAAACCACTGAAAGTTTTTTTTCATGTGTTTTTTTCTAAAATTCCTCATACAAAACTCACACCACAGGTATAACACGCTTGAAATACTCAAGTCCCTAATAATTGCATAGTCCTGGGCAGTAGATATATAAAAAAAATGTGCCTAAAAGGCCTATGTTGACGTCAATGGACGTTTCGAGGCTGCTAAAACATGCAAGTTACAATGGTGCCATTTGAAAAAATAATTATTAGCTTAAATCTGAAAACCTGAATTCAACACGGATGTAGCCGCTCGGATCGATTAGCTTAGTATAAAATATTATAAGTATATCTAGAATCTAAAAACGAATACGGAAGCGTAATTTTTTCAAAATTAATTTTTTGCGATTAATTAAAAAATCAAAATTATACATTTGTATGATATAAAATAGTTTATTCAGATAACAAGTTCTTTTATTACTTATTTATTCACATATTTTGAGTTCTGTATTCTGCATTTATATTGCATGTGCTTATTGATGACCTTTTGTAACTGAACGATTATTTATTTAAGTTAATTTATTTATATTTTATCTTGATGTCATCCACGTGTCCGTGCAATAATATGCAAAGTTATTGCTATATGTTTTGTTTGTTGTCGCATCAGTTGTGTTGTTTTAAAACTTCTATTTAATAAATGCGTTTACCTGCGTTCATTTTCGCGTTAATTTGTTTCATGCTTAAGTATATAATAGTTAGGAGTCCTATTCTGAATTCTTGTAATTAATATTAAAGTACAATAGCAGGCGCCTACGCATTCATCCGCGAGATATCCCTACATTACGGTATTCTTTATTAAGATTTTCTCTCTGCCACACGGACCGGATCCGGTACACGCAGATTGAATCTATGGAATGCTAAGATATTCGTCTCTATGTAAAACCTATTATCTTGAATCAATGGGTTTATTAATAAAAACAGCATTAAAATCCGTTGCGTAGTTTTACTTACGTATCCGATAATTAATCTGTAATTACTATTACTTACGTTCAGACCCCCTAACCCCTCCTTACGTACGCCCATAGGCCTGTATTGATATGGCATCTGTGAAATAAACGTGTTGTCGCGGAAGGTATTTTATAGACATGTTTACATAGAAATCAGTAATGTTGTGGTAACACGTCGCCTATCACTACTACTGTAGTCGGCTAAGAACTCGCAGCCTCATAATTAAATTGTCTGACAGGAACTCGTACCAGCAGACCTAGTGTACGTGAACAGCGGCGTGGTCCCCTCTAAATACGATGAGCCTCTATTCGACGAGGTGGAGGAACTCCTGGGGGCATCATCAGCGCCGAGACCTTGCACCCTGGTGTGGCGAGACCTGACGGTGCACGTCAAACTCAAAGATGGCAAGCTGAAGAGACTTGTCAACAATGGTATGTACTCTCACATCAACGTCACCACCATTTCATCAAGCCGTGGAGTCCACTTCATTCGTTGAGCTATGGCGGTAACATTAGTTCTTTTGCGGATCTCTTCATTTCTCATTCTATCATGTGAGAGATACTCCGAGCATGATGCAATCCATCGCCAGCTGGTACAAAGTTGTACTTAGATTGATTTCAAACTCCGATGTACAAAATGAATAGTTGTCATTCCTCAATATTGTGTAAATTATTTTGTTATATTTTGGCTAGATTCAATATCTATTCTTATATTATCTACACAAATTTAGTAACAAGGTTTTATATTTCTCAAGATCATTTCTAGACCTGCTCAATTAAATCAATGATAAGTGCTAAAGGTGGATGAATATTAATTATGTATATACACTGATGTTCTAAAAATTCGGTAAATCTTGATAATACCATAAGTATGAAAGTTCGTACGTTTGTGTGTTTTACTACTTCGAACATCATCTTTTATTACGTTTTCACACAAGTGCGCCTGATGAAGATTTTCTTGAGCTAGTCTTTGTTTATAATGCCACTAGCAGTCGCCCGCGACTTCGTCCGCGTGAAAACCTCTTAGGTACCCTTCTAATTTTAAAGACAGACTTTCATACAAAATGTGTAAAGGCACATATAGTGTGCTCATTCCCCGCTCCCCCTCTCAATTTAATTTTTTTATAGTTTCCCGTGAAGCAATATTCTCTGTCCCGTCCCGTGTACTAAAGGTCTACATTTTTGTTAAACATTGTATGACATTTCAGTACATTAACATTAAAAATATATATTTATGGCAAGCTGATGGGTATAAATTGATATTAAATAGTATATTTCACTCTTGAGTCTAGCCTTCAGAATAAACAAAAATAATTTTACAATCCGACACGCAGATAGAGATTAGCCCGTTTAAACAAACGAACAAACTCTTCCGTGTACTAAATAGATATTTGAACAAAGATCGAATTCTTAATTCATCATCGTATATATAACATAGATCAAAACTCCCCTCCCGCACGCGCGCCCCCGCCTTGGTGACGCTCACTTCGCAACGCAGAAATAGTAATATTTTAATTTTGCCATAACTTCAAAACCAAAAGTCCAATTTTAATCTTTTAAATACCAAATATTATCTACATAAACTGTACTTAGTGATGAAATAATTTATTTTCATAAGGATTAATAGCATGAGTAAAATAAATGCGTTTAAATGTAGTCCAAAAAAAATTCAAGATTTTTAAATAAAAAAATGGTTGTTGTGCCTCACTCGACATAGATAGGTATAGTGTGTCGCGGTTTTTTTGTAGATATTTATAAGATCTCTAATTAATTAGAACATTTTGTGGTTCTATCTTTTATAGTTTAGGCAGCGTACGCAAAATAAGTAACTTTTCTGGTTGATTTTTACACCTTGTGTCCGAAAAACCCAAATATTTTACGGAATCCTATTTTTTTCCAAAATAAAATTTAGCTTATGTTACTTGTGGATAATGTAGCTTTTGAATGGTAAAAGAATTTTTAAAAACGGTCCAGTAGTTTTTGAGCCTATTCATTACAAACAAACAAAGTTTTCCTCTTTATAATATTAGTATAGATGAACTCGATTCAGAAACATTTGCTTTGACCCTCCCCTTCCAACATATTCATTCGCCTTCGCTTTATGAATAAAACTTTTTCGTTAATATTCTTTCATTCAATCTACACGCCTAAAACATCTAAGTTTTCTCGATTTTAGTCGAGTAGTCTTGCGATCACTATAGTAGTTCTTAGTCTATCACTCAGTTCCAGTTCTACCTTCACTTCTACCTACTGTTCAATGCTATTATCTTTATTTTGGTGCTTTGTTTTCCATATTCAACTTTCTCTACCTCCTCCATTCGAAATTCTTTTATTTCAAGCAGGCTTACTTCAAAACTTCTTTTATAACGTCAAGTTCAGAAGGCAGTAATTTGCTGAGAAGGGCTGACAATAAAAATCAAAGACAGTGTTGCCTTTTGAGATACCTCCTGACAATGTGGTCTCTGTCTAAACATAGGCAAAATGATACCTATTATATTGTATGCATGTTAAAAACTATAGTTTTGAAACTCTTCTTGTCTGACTTAGCCTCAAATAGATAAACTCAAAGGCATTCACTAGTAATCTATATAAAGATCCTAAAATATGAGACCTAGAAGTTGCCTTGGATCTTTTATAGCCAGATATTTAAATATTTATTCTTATTAAGTGAGTATGGATTAAATTAATTCTACATTTTCCAATCGCCATGGTATTCATGACGATTATCATCAATTCAAGTTTGAAGATTACTAGCTGTGCCCAGCAGTATCACCTGCGCAAATTTCTTTCCCGTTGAAGTATCGAGAAATTCGTCCTTAGTGAGGGTCTACATCACGAAATGCTAGTCAATAACCTAAATTTCTAGTCAGGCGAGTTTGTTGTTTTAGAGATCTCGTGATGAATCATTAGATCAGTTCATAGACATAAAGCACCGCCAGTTAACGCTGCTGCTGCTTATTATTTTGTGAATCAGTTAGTGATATTTTGTTCAATTGCCATTCATCTGTTGAATCGCGAAAGCAATTACCTGAAATTCATACAGACAAAGTTCGTTCGTTTTCATAAGGATAGGCAGTCTTATTTATAATTGTTTTGTGGAATTTCCTAAATTATTTAAACAGGAAATGCAATTACCAGCCTTGGTATTTAGTTAAAATGATTGCATATTTGAATGTTGTTTGTTAATGATACCCGGTAGTTTTGTTTTGTAATTAATTTGTAAAAACTGCTAATATTTGTCAGGGAATTTCTCGCAATGGTCTGAAGTCCAACTTCTGTTTTCCAATATTTTACCATTTTACTTATAAAACAAACCGCTAGTCTGTATGAATTACTCTTTATTATATTTTCTTAATGAGAAATAATAATAATAATTAATGTTTAATATTATGAAAGATGGCACTCTAGACATATGTCGAGCGTGTCATCAACCTGGGGAATCCCTCAGACATATAGTTTCCGGGTGTTCTCATCTTGCTAATGGCGTATACTTGCACAGACATAATCAAGTAGCCAAGATAATCCACCAACAACTTGCTCTTCAGTACGGCCTTGTCGATTTTGAGATGCCTTACTATAGGTACGACCCAGCGCCAGTTCTTGAAAATAACAGTGCATTGCTCTACTGGGATCGAACGATTATCACTGACAGGTATATTGTAGCCAATAGACCTGATATAGTGATAGTCGATCGATCAGTACGCCGTGCAATAATTGTTGATATTACTGTTCCTCATGACGAGAACCTCGTGAAAGCCGACACGAAAAAGTATCAAAGTACTTGGACCTTGCTCACGAGATTACCGCCATGTGGAATGTTGAGTCAACTATTATTGTTCCGATAGTCGTTTCAGTCCATGGTCTTTTTGCGAAAAGCTTCGATCAACACCTTAAGAAGCTTTCGCTTAATTGTTGGATCAAGGGTCGGATACAGAAGGCAGTAGTCCTTGAAACGGCGCGTATTGTGAGGAGGTTCCTCACTCTGGAGCCCTGACCACCGGTTGCTTGGACCCGCAAAGGCCCCGCAAACGGAGGAGAAGATTTTTTTATAAATTTTAATAGTGTTTTTATGTATATTTTTGTATTACTTATAACATTGTTAAAAATTTTAAAAAAATATGTAAATAAATATAAATGAGAGAAAAAAATTAATGTTTGTTATCTGTTCGCAGTTAGTGGCATAGCCAAGCCGGGGTCATTGGTCGCTTTGATGGGACCCAGGTAAACGAATTGATATTTCATTTAATACCCGAATCATTGCTAAAACGGGTAAAAATCGAATCCTAACTCATTATAGCAGTATAAAGCTGTATAGTTCCTACAACCATATGTTTTGTAGGTTGCATTCTTATGTATCGGTACAGTTGATAGTAGATTAATTGACCAAGTTCGTTTATGAATTGATCCATTATTGGACATTAAATACTGGTAAATTTATCGTATGCATTCCACAAGTTAAGGTCTGAAACACATTTATTTATATATATGGGTACCTACTACAGTGCGATGGATGATCAGCGAGATCAAATTTAAGACCTCTTAAATAATTTGTACCTGAGTAAGTATTCGGATCCTTAATCATACTGAGACTTCAAATGTATGATGGTTTAAAGTGTCTAAGATTTCGAATTAGTATAGTCAGAATATGATCAATTATTCACTCTTGAACTAGAAAATGTTTAAAGATGTGTAAAGTTAAGGATATCTTTTATTGCAGTGGTGCCGGGAAAACGACATTGATGAGCGCTTTAGCACACAGGAGTCCAAGTGAGTTCTTTTACTGTATACTTAGCGATTTCAACTCAATTTAAGCCTGCTTATCCACTATAGATGTGCAAGGCGACTAAGCAATAAGTGAATTCAAAGCTAGGCTGTGACATTGTGTGACTGTTTCACTATTACATGGTGGTGCCAATCACTAAATCCAAGAGGTTTACATTATACATGAAAAACGAACTTTTAGCTTCCTTTCATTTTCCTGTATACAGTTTGGTTTGGTGGTTTTTCCAGTGTTTTTTAAACATCAACCGCCGTATCGCTATTTGACCTATTCGTCTTTTTATATTTATATCAATTCATTTTCATTTTTTCTGTGATTAAGCTTAATTAGCCATGATAGACGAATGCAACCAATACTGTATCGGGTTTCCGGACAAACGACAAAAAAAATTCGGTCTGGTTGGACGGATCACTACACGAATTATGTGAGATGTCTTTATTCTGTAGACGATGTAACAATAATGCCCCATTCAGTCGTTTTTTTCACCCGATGATAAGAAAACATTAGGTTTTCGGTATTACCAATGATAGTATCTACCTAATAGCACAGATCGGTTCTATAGATTTACAAAGAACCTTTATATGAGACAACAAATTATAATAGAAGTGTAATTTATTTACAGTCTAGATTAAATCATAACACTAAATATTAAAACTCGAATTTGTTAACAAATTACTTGATATACAATTATCAGCCAAACGCTTAAATTTACACGTAATAAAATAAAACTAAAGTATACCTAAGAGGTATAAGGATTATGCCTAAATTGTGCTAAATATTCAGCTTAATGTAGCAATGGAATTTTTTCAAATATTTGCATAGTAGATTCGCAGCACTTAATCAAAACAATTTGAAAATCCGTCGGTGCTTATCATAAATTTGCTAGCGTGCATTTAAATGACACGTTTTGGTTAAGAGGTTGAATTCATAGAGGATTTGATAAAAGTAGATGTAAAACTACATTTATCATATTTTCTTTAACTCTTTTATAGTAGATGGTTTTCAACTAGGTAAGCTTTGAGTAGCAGAGACACTTCGTACATAAATCGGCAATTTATTGGATATTTTTGTATTGACTAGGTGGAACTATAATAGACGGAGAGATCGCAATGAACGGGCTCCCAGTAGGAGAGTTCATGCACCGAGAGAGCGGCTACATGCATCAGGACGAGCTGTTTGTGGAGAACCTCACTGTTATGGAACACCTCACCATCATGGTAAGTCCTTCCACTTCCGAGATCTGATAGGACCTCGTTATCCTAAGGGTGTTCTTAAAGTATGTACACAGCAAATACACATATACATACGGATAGGCTTCCGGTACAATGTAGTGTAAAAGCCAATTAGGGGTAATCAGGCTAGTGGGCTCGAACTGATTGTGAAACTCGGTGTTCCAGTTATTCATATCTAAGAAAGTTTTAGTCGTATTTTTGAAACTTTCTTTGTTAGGACTACGAAAAGGTCTGCGATAGTATATATCTATCTTTTAAGGATAACTTACTTTATCCTCTCTTTCTTGCAAAACGCACATTTTTCACGTACATTTTTGTTGATGTTTTTAGGAGGAAAGTTGCATTATATTACATGCATTGCAAGTATTTTTGTGGGCGTCTACGAGTAAAATAATTATATATAATAATGTGTGTCGTTGTTCGAAGACCACGTTAATTTACATAGGGTTTTTATTAACGAGTAATTTGCAGTTCAAGTAATGCTAAAAAACATAATAACGACATGAGTTACATAAGGTGCTTAGACTACATAAGTAGTGGTGGTACATAAGTTGAAACTTTAAATTAGTACCTACCTAGTATGTGAACATTTACAGCGGTAATATTTATTTTATTACTTACATAAGTAAAATAAAAATATAAAACAAGGAAAATAAATAGCAACTTGATCACCCTTTATAGTAACTACCATTAGATTTTTGAATTTTAATTATACCAACGAAACTAGTCGTAACGTAAGTGGTTTTTGTATTACATATTACTGAATATTATTGCGGCCGAAATATTTTTTTTAATCATTACGTGTTTAAAAGAAAAACATACTTTTTATAGTTTTGATTAAAATACCATTAACTAGACATTAAGTTGTACTCCATTAAATAAAGTTATGCTAGCTATAAAATTTTAAAAGGCCTACGAATGAATATTTATTATGCTTTTAAGAATCACTTTCAAAAATAATAAAAATATTTTTTGAGCACATGCCTAGCCAAACCTGAAAAAGAAATATACCTGTAAACAGAAACCTTCAAATGTTACGACATTTTTGTTTTTTTCTCTGTCTAATCCAACGTGTTTCTTGCAAATCCTTTTAAGAACAACGAACTCAATTTCTCGTCATAAATACGGATGTGTAACTAATCCTTTTAATAATAACAATAGAGCTACCTATGAACATGGTTTTTATTATAAAACGTCAAGGTATAGAGCGAGGGCCTATGACAATCTTTTATCTAGCTTAGTCATTCACCGACAGCTGAAAGTAGACCAGCCACGAGACCATCTCAGGTACTCATTACAAAATAATAATTTTGCAAATGAAAGCGACAGTTTCTTTTAGGCAAGAATTTTATAGCCTTAGTGTCACTATTTGCAGGCCGCTCAAGACCATAGTGTATAATAGTGCTTCAAAAAGGCGTATGACCAGTAGTGGACGTCCATTGGTTGGTAATCATGTTGAGTGTCTCGGTAACTTAGCTTAAGATGATCATCCAACGTCGATCCGTACGACCGGTAGACGCAATGTCAAAGATTGATTTGAAAAGTCGTGTTGTCAAGTGTGGCGGCCATTCAAAAGGTCATTCTTATTTTTAATGTTAGCACGCGCTATTTTTAAGTTATGCGCATAACATTCAAAAACACTGTTCAGTTCATAAAAATTAAACGAAATTTTATTTAAATTACTTGATGTTTTGAATGTCGCGAATTGGTAATTTTTTCCGTCGGAAACTTTATTTGTCGCAATAACCGATATTGATGTGCATAATTTGCTGAAACTTTTAATGCACGTCACTAGAACGTATAGTGTAGCCTGTAGAATCCGGGTAGCAATGGTCCGTTGCTATTTCGTTGAGAATAACAATTAATAAAAGTTTGTATGTTATATTGGAATGGAAACACATTTTTTTTTATCAACTACAAGTTGGCCCTTAACTGCTATCACACCTGATGTTAAGTGATGATGCAGTCTAAGATGGAAGCGGGCTAACTTTTTAGGAGTGGGACGAAAATCCACCCCACTTACGGTTTCTACACGACATCGTACCGGAACGCTAAATCGCTTCTATTCTTTTCATTAAACTTAATGAAAAGAATAGAAGTTTATTAATGTCACAGTTTTAACTATGACATTTCCGTTCATTTTTTGTAGGCCATACAAATTGACCTATCTATTAAATTAAAGCACGAAGGTTAATAGCTACACAATATTTTCTCGTATCTAGTAAAGACTAGAATAAATAACTTACGAGTGTTTAAGGGAAAAACCTCTAACTCACCACGAGCTCTGTGTTTTACAGATTTATTCCGTTTATTGGCTTGAAATTTAGCATAGTACCTGCCTAACTATGCTAAATATGCTAGTTTTGAGATGTCCATGCCTACTAAGAACATATTTTTCAATATACCCAAAGGAACATTCAGTTCCTATGTAATATGGCTGGTGTAATCGCGGGGTGAAACAGCTAGTTAGGTATAATAGAGATATCAATATGGTACTCGGTAGACCACAATACGTTGCGCATTTCGCTTTCACTACGTCTATAATGTTTGTTATCGACATACACGCGGTTTCACGAGCATCTCAGGTTACAGCACCAAAAGGCAGCGGCCTGAATTTAAATCCGGGCTTATTCCTAATTACCGAAGCCTTCATTAAACACCTGATAAACTGTATAAAGCTTAAGGTACTTTAGCTCGATTACGGGAGCGTGTCAAATGAAAATGTTGATCTAAATTGGTAACCTATATACCTATAGCTAAGCAAATGAAAGTTGTGAAAAAAACAACTTAATCCTAGGAAATGAAATACTGTTTTTAGGTTGGACTTACAGCTTGTAATGGCTAGTTAGTCAGCCCATGCTTTTACTTTAGGCCAAAGCGATAATATATATTCGCGATAAATAGCGAAATAAGTTTGGACAGGGATTTTTTTAGTAACCATTTCGAACGAGTTCGAACGATTGAGGGTAAATCTGGTATTAGTAGACAAAACCAATGTTATAGAATCTTAATACTCTTAAAAACACTTAAAGTAAATTAAAATATATTTTTCTAGGCCCGACTTCGCATGGACAGACGAACTTCTCCGCTCGCTCGTCGAAGAAAAGTCAACCAGCTGATGAGGCAACTCTCTCTATACGGAGCCAGACACACGCGGATCGGGGGCTTGGATGGACAGAAGACACTCTCGGGAGGGGAGAGGAAACGACTTGCTTTTGCGTCAGAGGTGAGCAGCCCTTACAAGTGACCTTACTGGTGGAAGCCGCAGCCTTTTGTATACTTCTAATTCAAGCATGAAACTAGAGCTAATAAAGTTTATAAATAGCAGTCTTCCTGGTTCTTACTTTTGATATACTGATGATTTGTCAGTTGGTACTACCTTTCTTTTTCTCATCACTTAATTTGATTATTGTTAACTAAGTAGGTGTGCATGGTTGGACATGGAAAAATGCCAGTGGGATAATTTCGTATTATTTTCATTTACAATGTTATTTTGTTCATATCAGTTTATTCAACAATGCGCCTCGAGCTTTAAGTTACATTCCTATAAAACCGCTGAGATTGTCTCATCAACGACTTCTACACAGCATTGTGAATTCCTAAACAATTTGTTACAGCTTTTAATCGATCCAGGTCTCTTATTCTGCGATGAGCCTACGACTGGGTTGGATTCCTCATCCGCTCAGAAGTTGATGACGCTTCTCAGGGCGAGCGCTGTGCAGGGCAAAACGGTGATATGCACGATACACCAGCCGTCGTCGGAACTGATGGCACTGTTTGACAAACTGGTGTTATTGGCTGAGGGGAGAGTGGCCTTTGCTGGCAACGCTTCAGGAGCGCTAAACTTTTTTGAAAGGTATATTGTTTGGGAACGTATGCTAAAGGTTGAACTTGCACATTCGTTTTTATATTAAATAATCTAAATTTGAAGGTTAATGCCGCGGAAAAAAAATTTAAATACCGTTTGCATTTGACTATTTCCATTTGAATATTTAAAGACAATGTTAAGGAAGCAAATTGTCTATATGGCGCCAAAGTCTAGACAGATCTACGCAAATACCTATCGGTTACAATTGAGTACGATCCAAACGATAATCGCCGACGTGACCCTAATAAGACTTCCCGACGTCTAGGTACAGCGACAATGTTCAAGGGCTCTTGTATAATAACATTACTGATGTATGATAAATGATGTGTTGATTGTACATAATGAACTATGCTAATACAAACCAGCTTTGATCGTCATACACACACTCATCATTGTCAGCCCATTAACGGCACACTACAGAGTCATGCCTTCTCGTAGGAGTACATGAAGCATACACCCACCACGCGGCTCCAATACGGGTCGGTGGGCTTAGGATGATAATGTTAATGAGTATAATAAATGATAGTGTTAATTCTTTTTAATTAGAAGAAAGAAGTACTCAGTATTATTCCATAACCAGACCCGGGATTTGAACCTAGGACCCCGAGATCGAAGACAAATAGGTTCGTCACAAGCTAGACCAACGAGGCGTCATAAACGTAGATAAGTAGTAAAATCCCACACTGTCTTTTTTTAAACGAGACGATTTTTAACCGACGACAAAAATTTGACACGTATATATATATTTTTTTTTATTTTTGACCACGCATAACTTTTTACAGAGTTGTCCGATTTTGATAATTCTTTTTTTATTAGAAAGGGTTCACTTCCAAGTTGGTTCATTATCATCATGTTAAGATCTGATGACGATATCCTGGGAAAATTAAAGGAACTCTTCAAATTTTATAGGCACACTTGCAGCGATTTCGGTTTTTGTGTAAGTATCGATTTACATCGGTCGGTTACAAGTGTCGTATAATATACTATGACAGTATAGTACGAGTACGTTACGTGACTATAAATCACTAAAAAGTAAGAAATAAAAATTTTTAACAAAAAATAGAACCGACTCAAAAAGTAAAAAATAACTGTGTCATTTAGTAATTTACATTTATACAGTTATTTTTTACTTTTTAGAGCGTTTTGAGTCGGTTCTATTTTTTGTTAAAATTTTTTGTAGCTTAGATTTGCTCCAATGTTGGTTGATATAATGCAGCTTAATATCTATTGACCTTGATTTTATTTGACTTAATTTAACTACCAGTACAAAAGCTAAGCGTAACTTTTGCGACGCGATCTAATTAAGTAAATTTAATGTTAGGCTGCTATTAAACGTTCTTGGTAAAAATGTAGACCAACAAAGGTGGTCAATATAATTATTACTATTTTAAACTAATAGAGCTTTCTCTTCACAGTCTCGGGTATCAGTGCCCCATCACCTACAACCCTACGGACTATTTCATCAAAGTGTTGGCTCTAACGCCTGGCTCGGAAGGAGCTTCGCGTCAGGCTATCAAGAGCGTTTGCGACAGATTCGCTGTCAGCGACGCTGCTAAAGAACTCGACATGGAAATACACTTGGAGTTCCACTTAATCGATAATGAGGACGATGTGAGGCAAAATCTTTCATTAATCGGCTTTATTAATTGATAATGTTAGGTTAAGGCACCTCCATAGCTTTTTTTTATCAAAGTAGTATTATATCACCCGAATTTTCTCCCGTTTTCTATACTAATATTATAAATGCAAAAGTAACTGTGTGTTCGTTTCTCGATCACGCCTAAACCACTAAACTGATTTAAATGAAATTTGGTACAGAGTAATATGTAAAGAAAATGCACTAATGACACCCAGTGTGTGGATAAACGACTCTTAGAATTTTGTTTCAGTAACTATATTAGTGTAGTGAATGCTTCTATTTAGACAAATTAGGAATTAGGTATTTCCGGTAAGCTAATTGTAAGTTCGATATCGTTTCAGGATACCAGAAGAGTGAAATATAATAATTACAAGCCACCGTTTCTTCACACTAAGATCATTTGGCTTGTGTACAGATATTTACTTATTATATTACGAGATCCTCGTGTGCAGTTCGTGCGAATATTACAAAAATTGGTAAGCTGCCTTGATTATTTTAAACAAAGATCTTCCATAAAAGTTGAATGATTCCTAAAGGAGTATTATTTCTATTTAGCTTTTTGTTTGTTTGTACATAGATTTTCTCCTAACAAGTTAGCCCTCTTCCATAGTAGATTGCATCATTATTTACCGTCAGGTATGATTGCAGTCAACGGCTAACTTGTAATTAATAAAAACATATTACAACAAAGTATTTTCTCAGTCTATACGTTACTACTTTAAAAATTGATTTCCAGGCCATAGCATTAACAGCAGGATTGTGCTTCATCGGAACGGCTCGACTAACTCAAGCTGGTATTCAAGATGTGCAAGGCGCTCTGTTCATCATCATAGCAGAGAACACTTTCTCGCCGATGTACTCGGTGCTGCACATGTTCCCAGAGGAGTTTCCACTGCTGCACCGGGAACTGAAGGCTGGGCTGTATTCCACACCTGTATACTATGTGGCTAGAATGTTGGCTCAGGTAAACTCTCTAATTTTTGTACTAACATAACATCTCAATTAAAATTCAAAATCGCTTATATTCCAATTTTTACTTCAAGCTAGTCATTTTCTAATGACTGCTACCACTACAAAATGTGGATCGTATCGAGAAGAATCGGCACGATATGTAGCTGATGCTCTTCTAAAATGTCTAAAATGAGTATCGTTTACAATATTATACATCAATATTCTGTGTGAAGATGATAGCTGATATAATTCCCCCTATGCACCATTTTGATAAGCCTTGAGAAAAACGGTTTATAGATCAAATTTAGATAAGATTTTGTTTTTAGATACTAATAATTTATCTAAATTTTTAATTAGTTTATTTATTAAATAGGCTTGATCACTTTCTTTTCTATTAACCGTGAATTTGTGTTCTAGTTTCCAGGTCTTGTAGTTGAGCCGACCTTGTTCACGTTAGTAGTGTACTGGGTAGCGGGACTTCGCGGTACGTTCTACGCATTCGGCTTTACCATCTTCCTTTCCATTTTGGTTCTCAACGTAGCCATTGCTTGTGGTGAGTTTACTTTATTATTGTTTTGTAGAGGATTTTGTTGATCCTTCAGTTTTTTTTTTTCAATTATTCAGAGTACAAAACAATAATATAAGCTAAGTATTGTTTTGAAAGAAAGAAAGAAAAATCAGGAAAAACACCACTAATAAAAATTAAATACAATAAAACAACTATGCAGGATGCGAAAGTGATGTGATTTTATTGGCGTTCTTGAAAATATGTGAATGAAACGATAAAAATAAAATGAACATACTTACGTTACTCTTATTATTTCCGACTATATATTGTTTATGTATAAAAGCTGTTGAACAATCTGTGTTTTTTCCAGGGTCATTCTTTTCCTGTGCTTTTGGATCGATGCCAATAGCGATAGCGTATTTGGTGCCGTTTGACTACTCCCTGATGATGACATCTGGACTCTTTGTCAAACTAAGGTACTTATTTTACTTAATTAGGTTTTCTGTTTTGTTTGTTGTATATATGTAGTTATTAATATATTTCTGATCTCTTTATTTTCGAGATTTAATTTTGATTTTTTTTTCTAGTTCTATACCCAAATATATATCATGGATTCGGCATTTGTCATGGCTGATGTATTCAAATGAAGCCATGAGCATACTGCAATGGGACGGAGTTGAGAATATTAGTAAGTTAATTGACGTTATGATTTATCCATGTTATTACCTCTCTGAGTGGTCATTCATAAATTAAGTCATACTAATAATATCATTACCGTTGATCCCTCTCTTCTGTCACATGTGATTCCGCTCTGTAGTGTGGCGGTAATATATTGAAATTTTTATATTTAGAATTTATTAAAATAAAGAAATACCAGTCAATTAAAATATAAATTAGGTTAATGAAAAATAAAAACTCAAGTTAAGTTAACATTTCTCAAATGGCTCATAGGCGATCGGAGTGACCAAAAACTTTTAGTAGAATACTTTTAACATAAAGCTTCTATTAAACTATTATACCCATGTGACTATTGGCAATGTTATGCGTTTGGAGAAAATCAGGACAGATAATGCTGCCTTGGGTTACACCTCATCAAAATAAAATAAATTGTACGAAAGCCTTGAGCCCCATTGTTCACATCCTGTACCTGCCACAAGCGTTTAACACTTCTTTTATGTAAACCATGTTTGTAAACAATTCCTAGAAAATGCCAGGTATAAAAAAGCTATGACCCTACAAATAGAAATAGGGAATTCCCAGCAAAAAAGGACAATTATTGTGTAATGAATCAGACGATACCATTGTGCATAGATATTAATTGTTTATAAATTACACTCCTTGCTTTTGATTACACAGCTTTGGGTTCGATACCCGGCTGGGACGATTAGGATTTTCGAAATTGGTCCAGGTCTGGCTAGTGGGAGGCTTTGGCCGTGGCTAAATACCCGACCTACCGGCAAAGATGTACCGTCAAGCGATTTAGCGTTCTGGTACGATGTTGTGAGGAAACCGAAAAGGCTGTGGATTTCATCCTTCTCCTAACAAGTTACTCTACTTCCATCTTAGATTGCTAGGACTGAATTGTAATGAATATAATACTTTATAGGTTTATCTAACTTTATTAAGGTTTATTTGGTTTCATAACCAAAGTTCTCTCCTGACTGCTCAGTCAGTAAGTAGTAATAGGTATTATTAATGTGACGTTGTGTATTCCAGCGTGCACGATCCCTCAAGCCGGAGTGCCCTGCGTGAGCACAGGCGAAGAGGTGCTAGAGAAATATGACTTCGAAGCGAACCAGTTCTGGATGGACATCCTGGCGCTGTTCCTGTTGTATCTGGCGTTCCACCTGCTGGCGCTCTTCGCCTTGAGATATAGGACTAGGAGAAAATAACCTTCAAGCAGTATATTACTAGCAAATATTACAATAATGTTATAACCTGTAACAATAAATTATGTAAATCTTTACAACTCATTAGAACCACCCGGAACTCACACTTCTTCAGGACAGTTGCATGGGAGGTCTTTCTTTTAGGAGGTCGAGTTGAATTTCGTAATAATTTGCCAGGAAGGTCTAAAGTTATGAGTGGGAGTTTTTTTACCGAGTCGTACAAAGTACCTACTGTAAAAAGTTAATTAAAAAAAAATTCATATTAAATTTAAACGGCATCATCGGATCTGATTTACATGGAAATTAAACATGGACTTTTTATGGAGTGAAATTGTAAAAGACTCACAATTTACACTTTTATGATAAATCTAAGTATTGTCGCTGTGAGAAGTTTTTATGGGTGGTGATGGTTTAAGCGAGGTGGTACTAGGCGGATGCTGGGTGGTTCTAATGAGCTATGATTCTTAGTTAAACATTGCAATAGTTGTAATAAAGTCGACAATTTTCAGCAGATTAGTGTTTATTTAATTTACGACTTTTTAGCAAGAACAGAACAAATGACCACAAGATTACTAAATGTAATTTATTATATTATGTAATTATAAATGCCTATATGCAAACATTATTCCTTTGGTGCCAATTTAATAGTTCAACAATTTAGCATACATGCAAATTATAACAAAGAACTCATAAAATTATATTCAATTCTTTTTCTATTTATGATATCATCGTGCCAGCATTTCTAGGGCGCAACAATATGCAAATACCTAGGTAACTTAATAAGTTTGAATTCTTATTGCTTTTATCTGCCTGAATTTTTGGTGGATATATTTCGTTTTCTAAAGACTTTTAGAAACGAATGTCTGTTATTGCCGGCTTCTAATTATAAGTATCAAAATACAATGTTACCTCAATTATCAGAATGGGTTACTCTTGGATGCTGCGAATGAAAATACGTAAGATAGCTTATTATTCCGCAGTATCAAGAATTAACATTTTTTTTCCTTGTTAACTATACTAGACTACAAGTGCTACTGCAGTACAAGTTAAACAAATAAATGAAATCCGTTTACATCCCTACATTCTATGGCGTGCTTAGGTTTTGTAACCAGACTAAGCATGCGGAGGAAGAGACATTGTAATAATACGATGACCACTACTAAAGCTCAGCTGAAGTTCCTTTGTATGGTTGCCATACGTCAATTACAATATCGAGCTTCTATCTTACTCATGTTACCTATAATGGTTGATTATGTGATGTTCAATACCTTTATATTGTATTTGTTATCATCTACCTACTTAGCAAAATATCTGTTATACTCTATATCGTATTTTTATTACGTTAATAAAATATCAAATAAAATATTTTTTTTTTATTTTTGCATATACCTAAATATTCCACTAAATGACATTGGCAAAGAAGTGCATTGTAGGACGTGTTTCCAAAGACTGCTAATAGTTGGCGCTCGTTGCCAACAAATAAGTATATCTTATCTAAGACTAACATATGTAATTGTATTCTGTGTAATAAAGTATAATCAAAAAAATTTTATACAAAATAAGTTGGCGCTTGACAGCGCAATGTTAAGTCTACAAGAAGTTTGAACGCATATCTATAGAATTATAGGCATATATATATATAAGAAAATAAGTAAGAAAATCACTCATCGCAACTATACTACTTGCAATAAGAATTCTATGTTTTACTGCGGAGACAAAGGCAAAAGCTACCCAATTTATCATTTTCCCTTTGGACCCTTCATTAAAAAGCAATAGTTCAATCTTGGGCCTTTGGACCACCTCAATGCTAAGCTAATAGCTACGATCGATATAGCTACGCCCGTGCGGCGTGACAATAATAAATGTCTATTCAATTTTTTTTTTGAAGATGTACAAACCATTAGAGAAAGTTAACATTAGTTAGCTACTCGATACATTACATTTTGCTAATTGTTTTTTATTTATGATTGTAGTTGTTAGAAGAAATTAAGGGCTTTTTAATTTTTATTTTGTTATTTATTTTATTTCATACAGATGTATTTCTACTATACTTTGTCCATTTTATAAATAGTTTTTTGACAGCTGCATCAGCTTATAGTTTCGTATTTTTTAAGCTAAAATTTCATACAAATTACATTGTACTTCATGGACGGGTACCGCCCCCTTAGTGATGTGCCACACATAACGATTACTATGATTGTTCTACAGATTATCGATAAAAATAAATGCTAATATGTAAATAAGTTAAATAAAACAACAAAATGTTAAGGATGAAACCAATAAGTTAACCTTATATAAAGTATTACTTTCTGCTTAGTATAAGGCATACAAATAAAACAACTATTTCTAGTTTCAATTCCTTTTATTAGCATCATCATTTATACTAGATTCGTTCGATGAGGAGTCTTCAGTAACATTAATGATTAGCTTTTGTGTGCATGAATTATCAAATGAAATGTCATGGTCCCAATCAGGCATTATGACTCACTTAGTTCTCTCTACCACACTGTCCCAGTTCTCGGCCGTCACGTGAGTGCAAGCGTTTTTATGTAATTGTAAGCCAATGAAATGATTGGCTTATATTGTGTCTTGCAGCATGCCAAAGCAATATCAGTGCGTTCCATTAATATTTTTTATAAGAAAAACCAATTCTATTCAAAACTTTGGCCAAAGAAGATTTTTGACCACGAAATAGACCCGTTCTTGTCAAAGAAACAATAAGTTTTCTTATTCGTCTTTCAGGTAGTAGTTATAGACGAATAGCGTCAGCATTAAAATCATCAACTGCTGTCACATCACGAGGCCGGCGTTTTGTTTTTGCTGTTACAGGCTTGTTTTTTTTCTAAGCCGCTCCTGCTGTAGGCTTCGTTAGTGATTTTAGTAACAGTTGTAAGACTGATACCGCGTCCGCAACACGGTTTCACACTTGCGAGATAGGTATAAGCGGACCGCCATTTTAATTTTCTTGTTCAAAGTAATCATGAAGCTGTAGCACCAATTGACTCGATTGTCTTTTCAACACACGTCCCTTTAGTTCCGTCTCGATCCATGTACTCAGTCCAATTTAAGTACTCCCAAAAGTTTCATCAAGGATCGAGGAATAAAACTACTCAACTCGAGATGTAACAAATGCGAGAACACTCAACGAGCGTAGATGTGTGTGACTAGCACGGGCGTTTGTTGCAAGTGAGAGACTACGTCAAAATGGATGCAGGTCGGTTGATGCCAGTTGACGTATATATAATTTTTTACGATTATAATAAATAAATACTTATTATTTAAATAAATATAAAAATAAATTTTATATTTATTAAATATAATATTATATTAACCCCTGGGGGCCTGACATTCAAACCTTCTTTGAGGCCCGCGGCTACCAGGGTAGCGACGGAGCTATAATGACAGCTGTCATTATTTGCCTGACGGTTGCCAGGGGACCCCTCGGGGCTGTGAAACTTTAATATTTATTTTCATATTTATTAATAAAAAGTTGAGAGGTGTCAAGGGACACCCGGATGGAACGAAGTTCCTTTCGATTAATTAGTGAAGGAATTGTAATAAAATTTCATTTTTTTAAGTAATAATAATATTTGTTGTTGTACACCGAAACACCAGAGGGCGCCACGAGAGCGCGAGACAGCATACAGCGCGGGCGCCCCCCACCGCTCACGCGCACACATATCAAAGGCGGCGGCAAGATCCTTTGATCAAAAAGTGTCGTGACAACTTTTCGTACGAATTTTTTCCGTCTAGGCCCCTTTCACAACGCGCGATAAGGAACTTCGTTCCAATAATAATAAATATTATATTATATTGTATTCAATAAAAAATAAGCGACATCGATTATTACGTCCCTTAGGATATTACTATAACTTGTCAGTAGTAGAGCTGTCAAAAAAGTATTAATAAAATGGACAAAGTATAGTTGAGAATAGCAGTGCTATGACGTCTCATTTTGCTGGCTAAGCCGTTTTGTTAGCAGAGACATCTAACGCAAGGTTGGTGTACCTTAATACAAAAAATTACTATCCAATACAATGCGCCCAATTCCAACTACGGCTTTTCTTTGATCAAGTTCATCAGTATTCAGATAGATGGCAGCACAAGCGATATTTACCTGAGCGCAAGGCTTGCAAGGCGCAAGCGTAGTTTAAATTCATCCGCCATATTCGTCGTGTCAGACGGAGTGCAGTGCACGGCTGTGTCATGTTTTATCATAAATTGCATATTATTTATGAAATCGAGTCGTTATTGGTGCTTGTTTTATAAAGCGGACACTGGAAATATGCGATCTAATGAAGTTTCGAATGGACACTCGTGTCGCTTGTTGAAAAATAAACGTGCAACGAACTGTGTATTCGTGTGTTTATGATAACAGCATTAGCAGTAACCGTCGGTCGTGTATTGTTTTTATCCATAACTGGTATAAAGGTTGAGTGCTATTATGCAAGATAACATAACCGTGACCTTCGTTTTCGTGACCGCGCCAATGGTGCTTTTTGAGGTTAAAATGCAGCTTGGATTTTAAGCTACAGCGCCGGGCCATCAGGTTAGTAAATAATGCATGTTTTATCTATTCCGATACCACGTTTCGATGACACTATCATTTGTCCCAGTTTCAACTGATATTATTCGAATTATGAACACGCTAAAGTTGACAACCGGCGAAAAATAATAAGATTGTTACTTGGTACGTAACTGTCTTGGGTTATCAAGACTAGATTATATTCGATGCGTGCTAAATATTTGTAGTCAATCAGTTTCCGATGTGTGAATGATAATTTAATTGATCATAAATACGAGAAGATATTAGTCATTGACAGAAGCGCGCTAGAAACTTACGAGAAACCTTCACCGTCTCGGCGGGAATGCAACCTCCCCGCGGGAAGTAAAAAGGGTCCATACTAAAACAAGCTTCCCTTGAAAGCGTTCTGAGTTTATCCAAATACTTTTTGTACAATCACGCTTGCTATGCTACCGGCCATCAGTGCCTGTCAGTAGTTCATACAATTTACCGTTATCACAACCGTCAACTTTTTAAACTTATATTCCTCAAGCAAAAGTAGATAGTTTTATTACAGAGTCAAAATATGAAAAGGATAGCCTAATTAACGTTTGGTCATTAAGAATGGGATGGCAACAAATCTAGATATTGACGTGAGCAAAACAAATTCTACGGATGCTATAACGCAACATTGAAGAATGTAGATATGTTTGGTAAATGTGTACCTACTTCACATATATTTTTAATTTATTTTTATGCAAAACAGTAGTCGTTGTACAAAGGCGTCGTATACGAAAAGTAAATATGTATATTGAATGGTTAGCACTTTTACATTACTAGCTATCAAAGCTCAGTAAGAACAAGTAGTGTAATAGATAGTTACTCGTAATAACGGATTATTGAATAACATCAGTCCCTTCATAGCTCACCACTCATAAACACGCTTTAGCCTACAAATCACTTTTAAGGCCAGCCGCAAACACGCAATAATATTGTCAGTAAAGTAGGGTAAAGTAGCCTATTGTCGTACCATAGTATAAAGTCGTAACCCGGCAATACTGCATACGATAATTTGGGTCCCTTAGGACGCACGACAACAAGCAACCTAACACAGCACAATCCAAATCAGCACTTGTGTGTATGCAAGGGTCTTAAAGTTCCTAATTTTGCTATTCAGTAGATAGCTAATAATCATTACATATTTACTTGACCGTTTACATTGACTTTTGAAGCTTATGTCATCAATCTTTGAATTAAGGATACCCACTTGATGTTATGCAGAATTGCAGAGTTCAGCGTCGCCCACGTGGCTTGCGTCATGCTATAGCGGTAATACTTGTACATGTCAATTATTTTAACGTAAGTCTTCCTTATGACTAGTTACAGTTTAAATGTGTACCGATGTTTAGCTATTACATATATACATACAATTGCTGATTTGGCTGTGGCTGGTAGTAAGTGTTTATCATCTACATACCTACTTTGTTTATTTTACCATCTTAGTTGTTTAAATGTAATTTTTATAGTTCACTGGAAGTACTTTTGATGGCTGGACCATTTTCGTTATACTACTACTCGAAGTTCTTACTAGAAGTTTATAACTTTGTTTTTTTTTTGTAACACCAGCTCGAGTAACGATCTATGTGATCATCCCACTCGTGGAGAGTGGCCAGCCAGAAGGTGTGCTCGTATTGTCTGCAGCATACGTTAGCCATTACGATTTAGCTATCACGGGATGTGATAAATTGTCAAGTAACTAATAGCGACAATATTGAAGTTATTGATATAACTCTCGTCAAATCGGTACAAAAGAGAAAGAGATATTTTTATTGGTTTGTTATTGTCTCACAATATATCTATATTATATATATAACATGATGTATAATATCTATTGACTTCCTCATTTTGTATTAATACGCTGCAAGATCCATTACTTGAATTTTTAATGGAAACCCGTTTACACTTGATTGGATTAAAAATCTGTTTCGTTTTCGTTCGCTTTAGGTTTAGGCCTTTCTAGTAGTATTTGTAAATTACAAATAGGTTAATAAACTGAATACGGTTTGATAAACTGACCAACACCGTTCCACCTTGAGCATGACAGGTAAAAAGCACACCTTAGTAAAATTTATAGCGGCGCAAACGTCTAACTATTGGGCCATTTGGCAGGATGTTTGACGTAATACATGAAACGGTATTGCAGATCTGTGCAAGATATCAATAATTACATACAGTACCTATGGTGCAATAGTAAATAGATTTGCTAAATACCTACTGCGGAAGAACAACGCTAACCAAATCCGACCAAAAACCCTCAAATTACGTTTCATTCTGATTCTAATTATTGTCGGCATTTAATAAGCCCAACCGGCCTGTAAGAAGACCTCGCTAGGAGTGGGCCTGATAATGATGATGATCCTAGTGGACGATACGTACTTTAAAGATACATGGTAACTCGTTGAACTGCTGACCTCTTAAGTAACATTGAATTTTGGACTAAATTCAGATTTCTACATCATTTCCTTCCCAGGATTGTAGATCACGACAGCTTTCCCAAAATAGTGGAAACGTAAACCGTATTGCGTCAAACACTACGCCAATCTATAAATACACTCAAAGTGTACATTACCTGCTACAAGTCTACAGTACCTAAGGTGAACAGTAAATCGAATGCTAACACGATATTCGCATGTTAATGCTAATCCTTGTAACAGTTTCGGACTACTTAGTATTAAGAAGCTGGTTTACTTAATGAGGATTTTTTTCTAATTGCAGCAAATGTACTAGCACCGAGTAGTACTTCGATTTGCTTGTGATTTGTTAAATCGTCTCTTTGACGCCTGTTGCACGCTCGGTTCGTCAATTAAAAATTATCGGTTACAGTTAATTTATCTCTGTTATTGCGCGTCACTCATGGATCAATTCGACTTGATATTTTCTCAAAAATAAACTCCATTGAGGAAAAATTAAACTCGATTTTAGGAACCTACACATCAACGAAAATATTTCTTCAAAATAGTTCTTAATCTAGTTAACAGATTATGAAAAATCCTCCAAGAAGACTATTAACATAAAATAACGTGGTAAAATACAAAACATTATTAACAAAATCGTATGGAATAGTCTTCATGCGAGATCAACATGCATTTGTCCAACTTTTTGAATTACCTCTCACTCAGAGAACAATATTAAGAAAAAATCAAGTATATGCCTGAGTAAATAAAGTATAAATTCTTTCTTCCCGTGGTCAAATAGTTAAGTTAAAAAAGTTTATCAAATGCTAGTTTCCTCTAATAACAATTGCGTAACGTAATCCCACCGGCGTAGGTAACTAGGTGCCTTATGTACGAGTATATATGGAATGTGAATCACGCATGCACTTTCGACTGTGCATTGTCTTTGAACGCGCAGTCACTCAAGATGCAGATGTTTCTGTATTTATATAATCCTTAACCGCCATGCTTATTGTGCAGTGCTTTGTACAATGAGCATTGCAATGCATTGGTTTTCACCCTTGTGTCATTTGACATTCCAACTATATGGATCGAGCGCATTGGTACCCCTTGCTATAGCGTGTGGCACGAAGTTTGCCTTTCCTTTAGTTATGATAAACTTTAATTACTTGCCCTGTTAGTAATTCGTTTAAAAGAGTTAAAATAGGACCAGTGCGTGAGGTTCGATTATTTCTAATATTTGCAATTTATTTAAGAGAGTTAATTAATATTATGATGTCGGAACTAACGTCTGATGTGTAGGTGGTCATTAGAATTCGTAAACTGAACAATATAAACATATTACTTAAGTTTAGGCACATTTAGGTGCCACGTGATAGAACATCTAGATGTTCTATTGTTATTTTGAAGCTTGTTATGTTATTATTATATTTTCTGAGTTAAAAATTTTAACTCAACGTCAGATAACTAATGTATTCATTTAAATTAACATTACTGTTCCAGACAGCCTCATTTTTATATAAACCGCGTAGTAAAGAATGAATTTGAATAATCCTATTACTGCTCGTACAAATGAACCGATGACAAAGCATATACTCGTAAATCTATGATGAGACTTCTAAGGAGGATTTGTTAGTGCTTATGATGTCAACTGTGCACAAGTTACTCCTAATGAACAAGCTGGTGTTTGGACAGCTTGCTCTCCTTGAAATGTAGTTAAGAGAGATTATATTAATTAGTTCCAAAAGGCTCCTTAATACTTCCCGAGCCACTACACTAGCAGTGTTTTTTAATAGTTTAAATTTTTTGTGACAGAGCTCGCTGTGAGAAGTACTATCACCATGCATTGAGTACACCGTGTAGCGTTATGTGTTGAGCGGCCCTGTACAAATAAATACCATAACTGAACTACTCCTGTATAGCTTGATTTTTCTAAATATAGTTTAAAAATAGAAACAATTTAAACTATTTATAATTAATATCTAATCAGATTATCATATCGTATTTCTATGTGCCGTTGCTTCGATACCATAGTTTTGTTAAAATTTTGCGCTTTTTCTTTCTCTAAATTAGTATATTTACGTGGTCCACAATCACAATGCTTTTCGCAATTTTCCAATGTCATTCCATCCATTCCATTTAGATCGAATTCGAATTAGAGTGCTTAAACATTTAGATATAATTATGGTATAGGAATTTCTGACAACTTTTCTCTTACACCGTATTAATTAATACACTTGTAACGTCAACGTGTATTAATTATGATCTCTTTTCTTACAGAAGTGAAAATGAAATAACAGAACCAGGAACGAGCTGATAAACCAGCGAAGCTTATATCGGCCAATAAGTTAGCTTTCTAGAAAGTTATTACCAACGAATCCTATCAGATTCAGCGGCATTGTAAACCCTGTTTTCCACTAGCGTTATCGAAGCCATATAAAAGCCACTCTAGATAATAAGTTTGTGGGCGTTTATTGACACTTGCAGCTGATATGACTGACGAAATGAAATATTTCTGCGATAATTTTCACAGCTGCAAAGCTTTTCACAGCCGAACGGTTAGATATTGACCGACTCCTGAGTGATGGCGGATTGCGTGTGCGGAACGCGGCGAAACGACAAACACTCGGCAACTTTAAATATTTCCCAAGACCGGTGAAGTATCTTTCAACTAATACTAAAGACTATTTAACGAATACAGAACAGAACGAACGGGAATCGGGGAATCATTAATTGCAAGTCTCTAGATCTTAGCAGTTTTTAATTACATTAAAAACTTCTTCAAACACTAAACTGTGAAGTTACTTTGTTTCAATAATTATTTTTCTATAATTATTACTCTAAATAGTATTTAATAGAAAAAGTAAACTAAAAGACGACGACGATAATAATTTTTCATTGCAGAATTTTAAGACATGTCTTGCATTTGCAGACCTTTGTCATGATTAATTTAATTTGTGGTACGTAGGTATTCCCACGCCTAAAATTTGCATTTATTTAATACTTATAACCTTTTGTATATGCTTTCAAAATACTTGAGTTTATACAAAAAAAAATTATAAATACATTTATGCTTTTTAAATACGTTTATTTTATTATTACTTCCCTTTCCTCTGCAACTAAGCGTAAAGATTGTTCGAATGATAAATCCGACTACGGTGTAAATAATCGACAACGTTAGTCATTAGCGTTGGCGTGCATCGTATTTGGCCAGGGTATGCATTTTGTACACATGTGTGGTTATAATCCTTAAGAAGAATAAGGGGTTTTAGCATTGTCTTAGCAACTGCATACGTAACTGAAAGTTTTAACGATAGTTACAAAAAATAATTAAAATTTACTTGTGCCAAATTGGTAAAAAAAATGTTTATTAGGTAATTTGACAATACCATTTTTTATGTCTAGTCAACGGAATGTGTCGTGATGTCGTCATAACAAGCAATAACTGTAGTTTTAAAATATTGCAATAACATGACCTAAACATTTTTTGTTCAAAAAGAACAGCAAATTTTTATTATTGTAATAATAAGCTGAAACCGGAGTGAAAAGTCACTTTGAAAAAGTAGGTTTTGTTTTATATATCTGTATTACGCACTCTTCTTTTACTTTTTCTGAAACCGCTGAGAGGATTTGAAAGAAGTTTCCATTATTTTAATAAAATATTTTAATGAAAAGCGGTCGTATAAACCGCAAAAGTCTATCCCGAAAAACAAAATATATTTGTATAAGATTTGGTTATACAACAGATAATACAATATTACGTTGTTTTTGCAAATTAATCTATTTACTTAACTGTGATTTATGTGAATATGTACAAGTTAATAAATTAATTGTCTAGACAATTTTCTCTAACGGCTGAGATCAGGAATCCAGATAATTATTGACACAACAATCTATTTCAAGTTGCCGAGGATTAAATACGCTATCGTGTCCAACAAGATTGACATATACATATACGTCGCTATACGTACGAAGAATAGGTAGGCTAGGTAGTAAAGTAATCTAGAACTTAAGGAGTCATTTATTGTGGTCAGTATCACAAAGGAGATGGAACATTATATGAAGCCTAGTATTTGTAGCAACAGGGAAATAAAATAAAGTATTATTGAACTATTTTACGATGCATAAATAAATTATATTACATTTTAATTTAATACTCTTCTCTAGAAGAATGCAACACTAATACCTATTACCTTGTAGTGATGGATTGATGTCCACCATGCATATTATGCAAAATAATAATCCTTGTCTACAAACCGGTAAGGGATAAAAGCTACGCTTAACAAATAATGTTCAAAGTAGATATTCATTCGGGTTATTGCAAACAATGAACGTATACTAAATATTGCGCATTTAGAATTAATCTCATGTTAATGAAATAGTGTTACTCCTAGAATGGCTTAGGAATTACGAGTAGTCTGAGACTAAAGCTTGTCGAGGCAAACAGCTTATGCCTTGTTAGGACGATAGAAACGTCCAAACTCCTCTCCATAATTGAGATAGGCTCAACTAAGTAGGTGTTACGAAACTACTGGATTAAGTCTGAAATTAACTAACCGTAGCGATTTCTTGCATTGCAAAATTTATGACCTATAAACAATGAAATGTCAATATTTCACAATAATTCAATCCTAGCTAAAATATCAGTATCTCATGCAATTAGTTCCACGTTTCATAGATTTGTATTCAATATAGACCTACCTAATTTATAATAACATTAGGAAACTAGTGGACGCCTGCGGTTTCACCCGCGTAGTTCCCGTTTCCGTCGGAATATCAACATACAAGTTACTATGTGAAATGTGAGACTTCTAATGAGACCTATAGATGATTGTAAAAAATGATTTATTACAATCATCTACATTTCGCCGTGGCTAGTTATCGCTAAACGATTTAGCGTTCCGGTACGATGTCGTGTTGAAACCGAAAGGGGTGGGGTTTTTCGTCCTACTCCTAAAAAGTTAGCCCGTTTCCATCTTAGACTGCATCATCACTTAACATCAGGTGTGATAGCAGTCAAGGGTCAACTTGTAGTCGATGAAAAGAAAAAAAGAAGAAATCTGGTAGTTTTAGAGATTACCCAAAATAAACAGGCAGATACACAAAAATGTTAAAAATGGATCATTTGATTTGATTTTGAAGTACTGTAATATAAGTATACCTTCATATGTATTTATTGAAAGCTATCAATTGGCAATAACAGACACTTCAATTGTATTTAGTTGTATAGATGTGATAAGAACAAGAAACCATAAGATGTTTAATTTAATTAAGCAAATACTAATGACACTTTGATAAGTTCTGCAAATAAATATAAAATCTCGTCGTCGTTAGAAGTAAATGAGGTTGGTTTGCCTAACAGAGCAAAGCTGGATACAGACGCGACATGTAAGGATGCGGTTAATTAAGCCTCTGCCTAGATTTCCGCTTTAACCAGTCAAACCAGGGTAAGTGTTTTATAGTCATTCACCGGCTATAAATCTCTATTAACGGTTTTACGTGGCGGAATATAAGTAGCAGTCATTTTAATAGGCTCAAATTGCTAAATAGCGGGCTGATCGTAAATCACTTGCTGTGCTAACAAAGCCTCCAAGCATACATATGTATTCAATTATTCATGTAATTTAACAAAAGATAAATAAGTATAAAAAAACTACGGAACGCCTCGCCTTTATACTGGAGTCAATGTACCTGCCTAATGATGAATTCATCGCTGGATACAAAATGAATGAAAAAATGTGTATTCAAATGCCTTTATTTAAAAGACAAAGAAATGATTGAACGCACCTCGTCCGCGGATTATTAGCACATTATAAATTAGTTTGCGCGTCATTTGCATTTAACATGAGTACACATTAGAAGTGTTTCATGTTACATGAACAGAACACGTGCACCACGATAGATGGTAGGTATCACGAGCTCTCCTAAATCAGGTTGCCCGTAACACGAGACCGATGAACTCTGTAATTAGCGGGTTACGTTCCGAGAAGGTGAAAGGAAACTTTTGCGTGATCCTCTTTTTTTGTTAACCACCTTTGGTATTATAATGTGAATAATTGTCGCTTGCAGCCTCGCAATCTTTTCTTGTTGGAAACCAATTACTATGGCATTGGGCATATTACAGGCCGGACGAGCGAAAGTAGGCATGTAATTATAAGATAATGATGAACATCGACGGACACTTAATTTGTCCGGTAATTTTATTAAACTATTTGCGAACGAATGCTCACAGAGTGCGCTTTACGCTCTCGGATGGTTTCTTGAGAACTCGTGAGAATAAACATAGTGTTGAAGTATTTACTACCAGATTTGGCGTGACGCGGAGAAATGGGGAACTGGTTTGATGCTCGTTAAGACGCGCCACGAAGTCTCACGTATCTGAACAAAAAGCGAGCCGGGAACAGGGCAGACTCGTTTTGGACAATACCTGACCTGACACTTGAATACCGATGCGTTTACCAGCGCGTGGCTCTTCTAAGGTAGGCTGCATTTGGAATGTAGGCTTTTTAGATCACGATAAGCATTACTTGAAAGGAGGGTCTGGTGAAAAAGGAAAAAATGCTCAGTAAGTTTCACGAGCGCTTTTTTTATTGAAATGCTCAAAACTTTAATTGCTCTTTTGTGATATGTAATTGGGCTACCAATTTTGTATTAACAATTATAGAAGAACTTAAATTTATAAAGACATTTCTGCTTCGTAATGACTAAGTATAATTACAATGCATGTCGTAATCACACTGAGTGTACCTCGGAGATACGTCGCCACTAGTGAAATTTAAATCTCTAGCTCCTTATATGAGAATTGCAAGGGTCACCGACCCTTAATTACCCTCCAGTGCACGGCGCCGGTGCAATGCTCCAGTAAAATTTAACATAACAAGACTTTATTAGACCCAAACGGCGCCAGCTTACTTATTACATGTGACAAAAATGGATTGCTTTATAACATCTAAGCCAGTTTAAGGATTTCCTGGAACGTTTTGTTTGTAATATCCTTGTATTGTTGTTCCCAGTACTTATAATTTTAAACCAAGCGTTATATTCATAGTAATTGTATGTAGACCGCTTATAGAATAGATTAAATAACCTAATGCTGAGTTAAAACATCCAGAGTTTAGAGTACAATTTCCAATTTATCAAAAAGAAGACCATTATGCTTTTAATTTTCATTTAATTATACTTTCGTGGATGTTTAATCTCTGGTGATTTATCACTGCTGACGCTGTCGTGAAATAATATTTACTCAATTACTAACTTTCCGAACCAATACTGAATTATTTTAGTTGAAGACTGGAATTGTCCCTAAATCGGCAGTACTTTTCCAAACAGTTTGAAAAACTCATTCGATAAATAATCTGTCACGTCACCGTCAACCAATGTTCATGTTTTTGTGCATTCATGATACAAAAAGAAGCCAACATACGCTATAAATGGTTGTATCGATTGCAACTAAAGCCCCTTTGTCGTGGTTTTTGTAAAACAATATATGATGAAAAACATCGATTTACATGTACGTTGATGATTCATGGGATTCCGTGAACCGGTTATTTGAATTTTTTGTCGAAGCTTTTTTTGATGTATCGAAGTTTTTGGAATCGTTAATTTAGGAGAATCGATATTATTTCTTGATGAATATCTGAAGTTTGAAACAAGATACAAGTTAGTTCTCGAAAAGCGCAGCTATCGAATTACACGACGTTTTACACATTGAACTGCTTTAAACACTGTATATATTTTTTTAATTCCAGTTCACATAGGGCTTAGTAAACGTAAATATCAACTACAATTTCCAAGCTATGTTTAAAAATAGTACCTATCTAATTTACAGAATATTCTTTTAGAGATTGATATATTTAAACTATAAAATACACCTTAATAGATATTGTATGCAACTAAATAACTATTAATTGTCCGTGTAACGGAAGTTTTGTTAGTAGCCTTGTAATGGACATGTGCCTAGATAAAATCTATCAAATCTATCGGAACAATCTAGAGAGTCAAGACTAGTGTTTCAGCTACTTATTATTATGGCTGCTTAAATTGGCACGTACGAAAGCTTGGCTTGTGCTGCGCTCAGTTAAGATGTTTAACAAGATGATCATTAAGGAGCAGTGTGACACGACAGGTTCCTATAAAAGGTATCCGAGTAAAATATGTTTTCCCGTTAACTATGACACACTGCGCAGTGTTTAGAATGTTAGAGCACTTGCAGACTAACAGATTGTCGATATAAGGTTTAACTTAACTAACCGACGACCGCGTCTGCGTCCGTCACGAAACTCTGAACCATCACAATATTATTCTTTATTAAAGTATACGTATAAACCGTCATCTGGAATCATTCTATCTCAATAGGATAACCGCATTAAAATATGTTGCGTAGTTTTACCATGACGGTGAGAAGCAACTGTACTTTTTGTACTATGTCAAAATTAAGATAAAAAAAGGTATGGATGCTACAATATAGTATATTTAAGTTTGTAGCTTTCTATTTCAAATTTTGTACTGATCAGCTTATCACTTGCCTTACTGATAATAGTACAGTACAATTCGTCAAGTACCAATTTTATTTAGCAAGGCCTTTATGGGTGAGTTACTATCGCTGGCTAGGTTAATGTGTTTGCTCATTATCATTGTCGTATGTTAATTAATATTCATATATTAGTCTAATTAAATGTACGCATACCTACCTGCGTAGGAGGAAAAAAATATGTTACAACTCTAATTGAAATTACGTTATAATATTATTATAACGGAGTTAATATAGTATAACTGGATTATTCACTCATTCTCTTATGGTTAGAATTTTCCACGTCGATTGTATTCCGTAAAGTATAGAGATAAAGTTTTTAAAGCTCTTCTCTTCATAAAGGATTCTACAGGAAATTTTGTAGTCCCAATGTAGATCATCCATCCATTAGGTAACTGCCTGAATTGTGTTTCACGCAATATTATTAATTTTCTAGAACAAAGTTAGAGATTTTTAACCTTGTGAACATTATTGTGATTCTATGCAATAAGTCTACGAGTCTAGCATGCTGTCTGTGGAAAGCCTTAGAGTCACATAGGCTCAGAAAACAAGCCAGCGTCAACGCGCAAGAGCAATTTATAATATTTGCCTGTAATTACTGACGACAGTCTTCGAATTTATGGAGCAATTACTTCCATAATACCTTATGAAGACTGGTAGCGGTTGCAATATATGTACTCTCTGCAATATATATTCTCTCTGTAATTCAAATGAGTGAAATAATCAGCGCAGTAGTTATTTATGTAGTGTACTCTTACACTCTAACTGTCTCAATGCGTTTCGCGCTCTATTTATTATGATAATCAAGTAAAACAATTCTAGAAAGTTCTATTCAAATTTTATTTACACCTGGATTGCATATATATTTGACAAGTAACTTTTACTGCATTAATTTCACCGCCAACTTACTTTTGTTTTACATATTTAGTAACTTCATGAGTTAATTATGTCAGTTGGGAGATTGCAGATTCAACATTGCAATATCCTACAAATATTTAATCTGTTCGTTAATTAATGGACTACTAATTGGGATGTCTTTAGTGTGGGTTATAATACGAACGTAAAAACTAATAAATGAAGATATATTTTTAGCAAGTATACAATAAGGAACTTAACTCAATATAAATATTTAAAGTCTTAAATAAATTGTGACGATTACATCCGTGTACATTGTACTTTACATACATGTAAAGTCTTTATACTGATCTATACAGCTAAGAACAAGAAGCTTACTTGTTTTAAACCTTCGCTTTTAAATATTCAACATTACTCTGCCACACAGATGCTATACTTAGTTAAATATTCAACATAACTCTGCCACACAGATGCTATACTTAGTTAAATATTCAACATAACTCTGCCACACAGATGCTATACTTAGTTAAATATTCGACATAACTCTGCCACACAGATGCTATACTTAGTTAAATATTCGACATAACTCTGCCACACAGATGCTATATTTAGTTAAATATTCAACATAACTCTGCCACACAGATGCTATACTTAGTTAGGATTATATAATTTCTCGGTCATAGCTATCTAATGTATCCAATAAAACTTCTCTGAAGCATGTACGAAAACGTGCTCATGAATTCGTTAACAGAAATAAAGGCAAGTCTTGAATGCGAACGATTAATATTCATAGCAGACTCAGGTCAAATGGTCAGATTTATCGATTGACACCCAACGGATCTTTGGGGTCAAGAATCAGTACAGATCGACGATTAAATGGAGCGTTTTGTGAATAAATTGACGTCACAGTTTGTTTTGTTATTAACACTGTATATAGATATTTGTTCTGAAGTTAGCAGTGGGAGATGTAAATTAATGTGACATTATCTACAGTGTTTTACGAGAACTGTTAGATCATTGTGTTCTTTTCAATAGCTTAACTTTAAATAGTTACTCAACATATTATGATGTCAATATTTACAAATATCATCGTAATTTCAGACTTCCTGCAATAACTAAACAACTTAGTCTTAATTCTTATAAAATCCCATTAAAGAAAACAAGTTCATTTGTTGGAATAAGCCAGTTAGTATGCGATGCACAAAAGCTCGTAATTAAAAATGCCGGATACATTAGGAACTAGTCGATCATAACCCGACAAATTTACCGTTTATAGATCCTATTTTGAGTCATACGAGTATTGGACGTAATTGATTTACTTGAGAGCCTGTTAATTTTTTTCCTACTAATTATGTAGTTAACATTGCTAATTATAGATAGAAAGATTTTCTGAGAAAGTTGTTTGCAATTACGTTCTCTGATGTTGGCATCGTGTTACCCGTATCGTATTGAATCGTATACTTAAGTGCGTAATATCATTCACATTTTCATCGGGGCTCAATATCAGTAACACTAGAGACGAGAGTGAAATGTAGGACAACACAAGGATATCTACGTGACCTTGACTTGATAATGCACTCAAGTATTCTGTTTGATCTGTTTCGTTGATAACTTTGTTGGAACACGTTTAGGGGGCGTCTATTTCAACTTTCATAGCGGATTTTAAGGACTTGTTTTTGTTGGTAAAAATGGCGTTATAAGTTAGGTGCAAATAAAACAATAATTTTCCATTAAGTACTCGTTATTAGGTATTACTAGAAATTATCGGGGGATATTGTTTTTAGGTCTTATTGTAGTAGTATTATTTGTTGGTTTGAAAGGTCTACACGTAAGGCTTTACATGTATGCCTTAGGTTGACGAGCGTAAACTAAAATGTGTTACTGACCACCAAGTACTGTTATGGTTTTTGCATTTCCGGATGCAATAAAACGTTACCAATAATTGATGTTTACATTTGTAGACTTAACACCTATCTATGCCTTAGGTTGACGGATATAATCATTGGTTATTAAAAATACCATAACATCGAAATCGAATTCTGCTCTATTATATTTCACCATCCTTAGTGGAACATTAATTTTAATAACAACAAAGTGGTGGATGTAAACGATATTAATGAGTGTTTGGTTCTACATTGTACAGTTGTATATACCGACGGTTGTGTTATTAGTGTTGTTAGGTATAGCCGATAATTATTGAGCTCGTGGTTTATCTCTATTCCTCATTGGTCGCCAGTTACAGATAGCATGTTTAGGATTGCACTGACTACCTATTATAGACCAACTACTATGCGTATCATTACTTGTACCTTTTGTACAATGCTTGTGTCCACTTGTGCTATAATAGTGATACTACCCGCTACTACGCCGTCTGTAGGTTCAATAATTCTTGGTTGTAAATTTTTCCTTAATGTTAAATAGTAGGAAAGGGCCTACATTGCAGGAACTGTGTGTTCATATGTTGGTCAGTCAGTCAGTCAGTTCTTTTAAATTATATGTGTTTTGCCTATTTTTAATATTCTCACATTTTAATATTGGATCACCTTTTTAATTATTTTTCATGAAAATTTTGTATAGTCTTATTTAGTCACCAGCTCACGTTACATTTCAATAAAAAATATACCATATGAACATACTATTTCATGTTATTAGTATGTAATTTGGTAAAACCGATTTTGACGAAATTAAGCTCTACATTTCTCAAGATGTTGGTTGAAAACTTTTGCTCATCGAGCTGTAATTTTCAAGATCGTATCTTCTTTTTTAAATTATTCTCTAGTTTTATGTTATTGATAACTGGAACATGGAATTCACTTACTCATAGTTATTTACCTACTAGAGTTGCCTTGGCACTGTGGTTTGATAAAGAATGCATAATAGATACGTGTACCTACTTGATATAGCGGCTGCACGTGTTATACCATAAATAATCCCAGCTGATATTACACATGAGGCATCAATACAAGGACAGCTACAGATTAGGCCTCTTCATTTACTCTTTCTCACTGTTTTCTTTATTTTTGTATCCATTGTAAACTTAAAATTGTCAAAAAACGCTTTCATGCCTTCATTCATTTATGAAAATATTTGAACATTGAAAACCACAGGGTTATTTTATCCAAAAAAAAAGGATAAAACTACTACTACTTCCACGAAAATTAACGCTTTAATCTTCTTAGTATCAAATTTATAGGTACAGGCAACCGTTAAAAAGTTCATATTTAATAGATATTTTATTTCACAAAAAATACTACGTTTATGTCAACGTTAATAAGAAGAATGCAAAAAAGATTTATATTATTTTGTATAAAGAAACTAAACAAACAAACGCTATAAAACAAGCCACTCCATGTGTCACTGTGTACAAAAACAATTCGCTGAATTATTTCTTAATCGAATTAATTAACCGTGCAATTGACCTTTTTGTTGGCATTCTGCATCAGCTGAAGAAAAGTGTACCCAATTAATATGTCACATAAGTAGGTCAGAGCATGATTCGATCAACTGCATTCTGTTCAATATTCCAGTTTCTTAAGACGATGAATATGCACGAGTGTTATTTATAACGGAATCAAATGAATTCATATTTAAAGAAATTCTTTAAACAAGCTTCTGTACATATAAATGCTCTAAAATGTAATACCTGAGTTTGTCAATATAAATGAGTTAGTTAATGAGATTGTTTTGATTGCTTTACAACTCTATATGGAACACCCGTAAGCGTGCTATAAAGTACTATACTAAAGCCAAACTCGATTGAGAATGCTTGTCAACAAACAAATTTAAAATGAAGGTAGAAAATGCAAAACATTTTATGCCTAATAAATTTAAAATTATGTTTTGTTTTTTTATAAAATCGTATTTAAAAGATATTGAATATATTAATTAGTTTTAAGGTTATTAATCTAATTTATTGTCATGAATTCGTCATTAACTAGTTAATTAAAAAAAATAGGTTTAAAATGACTAGTGATTTCTACCTTCATTTTTAATTTGTTTGTTGACAAGCATTTTCAATTTCTCAATTCAGTTTGGCTTTAGTATAGTGGAAGGATTATATTAAGCGGGTTATAGAGAGCCGTTGGGTCTGAGGGCTCAATACCGCGCGGCTTGGAAGTCCTTGAAAGAGGCCTGTGTCCACCAATGGACGTTAATCGGCTGATAATGACGATGAAGCTACCTTCTGCTTAAATAAATACACTGGTTTAATGTTAACACATTTATCGCCGAAAAAACAAGTAGGTATTATTATAATTCGAGCCAAAAAGTTGTTCTGAGTTATCTTCCTAGATTAGATCCCCAACATAGCGACGGGGAAGTTAATAAAAATAAATTGGTATCTGTAAGGTGCGACATTAAGCTCATAAAATACAAATAGCTTTAAGTTAATGTATTAGAAATAAATTACGTACTTTTCTTTTCTTTTGTTAAGCTAGTCAGCGTTGCATAATATTCTGGCATTAATGAACTACGAGTAGGTGAACAATAAATACATTCTGTTACTAAGTAATACATAATTTAAAAAAAAAACATCTAAAGATTCGGTGCATTTTGTAAGCCTTTTGACAATATTTTATTACAGAAATCGGTAAGCTGTAATAAAACTAAAGTAAAACAAAGACAAAGTAAGGAGTATTTAACATTTTTACTTCTTATGTAGGTAAAGAATTTATTCATACCGATGATTTACCTATCTAGCTATTTTCGTAACTTCATATTGTGTTATTTTGAAACAAATAAAATAAAAACACAAAATAATGATGATCCTACATCATAAATTCTAATACTGGCTATATGATATGAATGCTATCAGTTAATGCGCTCCTCAATTCATATCTCTGGTATCACAAGGGCGTCCTGATGATATCACTATGGATCGTCAACGCATTGTGGTCCTGAATTGGTCCATCAATACAATTTAGTGACACGTTCAGTGAACTATGTTCTGACTGGAGAGTATGTTATAAATGTTTTTTTATTGAAAGTGTCATTGACATTAAAATATGCGTCGGCATAGATTTGTTTAAAATATGTGTCGGCATAGATTTGTAAGACACCGTGGTTTTGATATTTGGAATAATGTTATTTTGTAAATGATGCAGAAAATAGAACGCAGTAAAGTTTAAAAGTTAAATAAGTTTTTAGTTTTTTCCCATTTGGTAAAAATGTTATTTCCTAAATATTTTTGTAGTAAAAATATCGTTTATTTCAAGTAGGCTTACTTTTGTAACGTCAAGTTAAACTATTTTTAGTATTACTACCACCGACAATAACAATTCCTGAAATGCGAGAAGAACATGCATATGTGTAAAAAAACCCGAAATTAAGTTGTTGGAAAATCATTAATCAAATGTCAAATAACGAGTACCTTTTTACTGTTTTAGAAATTAAATTATAATGAACAAAGCGAGTGTTAACGCTGCTGGAATGCCTACTTTCGATTTCTAATCCACCATCCACGGCTGCATTGGAATGTGCCCACATGGTGCCCACGCAACGCTATCGGCCGCAGTCATAACATATTAGGTTGGATAGACAATGCGATGCTTACCGCAAACATGCGAGATGATTTCCTAAATAAATACCATTAAATAAACGGGAATGAACTAACCTATACTAATACTAGTAGTCGTCCGCGACTTCGTCCTTCGTCGACGACGTCGACGTTCTACGGCGAAGGTTAAACTAACTACCTTATTCAAGATAATTAATTAATTATTACCTCTTCTTTTACTACGATCTTTAAATAACTGGTTAATATCATTATTCTGGTTAGATTGAATGATTGAACGATATTGTTAACATGATTGAAAATGCTTTCGATATGACAAAACGAAAATAATACGTGATATCATTAAAGTAAGTAGGTTGTTACCAACAACTATGTGGTCAGATCGATTTCAAGGATTCGTGGTTTTAACATACACCAGTTTTTGGGGACAGATATCGGGTTTGTCTACCAATATTGTAATTTATCCTACTCAAACGACATTCCTTTTAAATTGATTTTTACACGGCTCTCAATTCAGTACTTTATTGATTTTCTTTCTGTCCAAATTTTGGAATGTTGTTCCAATTAAGTAACGCACTCACAATTCTTGATTTAAGGAGCTATTGTGATTTCTTTTATTATGTTAATCATATTATCTTTTACGTGTTAATTTAATATGTTTTTAATATACCTAGAAGTCTAAAATAGTAACAACATCGATCAAATGTCAGTCGGCCAGATACCACAAGTGATCTGCATATTCGAATATAATCTCAGAAAGATCTCTTCTGACGATCTCTTCTGACTTTATAATATACCAGCAATGCCTGCTGAATAACCCAAGTGGTTGGCACTTCCATGGGAATATTAGGACAAAAAGTAGCCCATTTAGTATTCAGATTATAATCCACCTTGATTTTATGTTCAGCCAATTTGGGTACATAGTTGAGGTGTGAAAGAGAAACAAACTATCATAAAACTTTCGGTTTTATAATATTAGTGCAAGGAAAAAAAAATCTCGTATGAAATTGAGTCATGGTTCGTTTATTTGCTATAATACGATTAAATGGCTGACACCGCAATACGCTGAGGCAACGAGTAACAACACCCGCTTTGTTCTCTGGAATTAGCAGAAGCAATTTGTTCGGAACTGTTGCTCAATTCGCGGTTTCATGGAACTTAACATCGTTCCCACTGCTTTGTTGTGTCACTCACATTTTTGTTTTTCGCAATACTAGATTTTGTAATTTACTTTAACTCTATTATATTGTACAGTAGGTACCTACACTGCCGTGTTGATGGCCATTCTCAAAATCTCGCAGTTGGTTTGTGATGGCCAGTCTACCTTCGCTGTAACTCTCCGAAAAACACCGATTCCGTTGGAATGGAAACCCCAAGATTGCGCGTATTTAGCTTTGTTTTGTATGATATTAAGTGTCAAATCATAGTTAATTAATTATAAACTCTTATAATATTCCATATAAAACATAAATGCTTAGACGGTTTGCTGCCTCTTAAAGCCACCACGCCGAATCCTAACATTACTAAGTACACGCTCAAGAGGTAGAGTTAAGAAATTTTTAGTTTTATAAAATGAGAAGAGTCTGGCCATCACAGCAAACTCTAATTTTTTTCTTATTGTAATTTTTGGTGTAATTGCCATAGGGTATAACAGGAACACAGCAGTGTCATTGGGGGTTTTGGGCAAGCGCAGAGGCATCGCCAGAAGGTGATCGAAGACGAGAAAATGTGGGCAGAGGGCGGAACAACTGTCTAAAGGCGTCTCTGAGATTCGGACCTCGGCTTAAAGGGACGTTCGGATAATTCGAAACTACAATTCTTACGTACTTTATCAATTAAAACTAGTAACTTTCATAAAGCTACTTAAATAACATTATTACTTTGTTTAGGTAACATTCATCTGTCCTTTTATTTTTTTTTAATTACTTGTATGGACTTGAACACAGAGATGTATTCCGTAAGTGTATTATAAGTAGGCCAATAAATTAAAATACTATAATAATAATATTCGAATCAACATTACTTTTTACTATATGAATACAAGTTTCTGAACTTATTTTGTATTCAGTAGCTTCTCTCAGCTGTGCTCGTGGCTCATTTAAAGGCGCCTCATTATTTCTTATTGATATGAGATTTCGAAAACTTTTTTCCATCCGTAACCCATATGGGTGCGGAAATGGCTTTATTTTTATACTGTGAGAATAAAGTTGAGGAGAATATTTAAAGTCCATTCATTACTCATGATTTCGAGAGTTTACGTAATCGAATCACATTCAATACCCGATTGCTTTAACATCTCTCTTATCTGACTAATATTTTCTTGTTATAGAGCTGCCTCCTTGGAAAAGTGTTTATCGTATGTAACTTCAGGGTCTTTTGAATCCTGGGTCAGGCAATGGAATAGTACTGAGCTTTTCTTTCTATGAAATTTTCACTAAAATTCTAAGCCCGAAGTCGAGAAGGTGGATCCCGTGCCTCGGATAGCACGTTAAGCTGTCTATCCCGGTCTCTATCATCAAAGTCTGGTAGTGAGCGTTAATGATTACCCTAAGTCAAGAATGATTACCCTAACCCCGCTAACCTTAATTAAAGCAGCTTGGTGGGTAACCCCTTTAAGTCTGGCCCAGTAGGGTGCCCTTAATAGTCTGTTAATGATAAAAGCTACATCGACTCCGTGTCGTATAATGTGAAATTCATAATCCAAACAATTTACAGATTAAGTAAAAACCGGATTAATTACAAATATCCTGATAATAAAATTAATCTATTTGTTTATAACAATAAAGTTACAGTAGAATTTAAGTCGTTAATTCTACGTGTACTTTTTAGCTTTGATGTGGGCATTTTATGTGGCCATAAAATAGCATAAAGTTTTTATAAATAGCTTAGGCTCAAGGCATGTTTACGGAACAGCTTTTAGGTATTGCTTTGTTGTTGCGTGGTATTGTTCAATATGGGGCCGTTGCTTTTTCAAACTTTCAACAGGTTTTTGCCGCGCACTTTTTTCATTTCACCGCAGACAACTACTGTGCTAGTATGTTTTATGATTCATCTAGCGCTTTAAATTGCAATGTTAGTAGTAGAGCTTCTTGTACCAAAGCTCTTCCAGGAAAGTTCTACCGATACCGAAGAGTAATTATACTCTTGTCCGTGATCATCTACGCCTCAGATAGTTAAGTGTTGTTGTTATATTTTATTCACAGTGGTATTCTGAGTTAGAGAAGTCATCATCATCACCACTATCGTTGAATTTACTTTAACGAAGTCTCTCTCAACATTCGTTCCTTAATTTCAAGTGGAGCGATATTTGGATAAAATTACTGTATCGAAATATAATATTTTTATTTATTTATTTATTTATTTAAGTACACTAACAATATACATATAAACACAAATACCAGTAAATACAATTATCAAAATGCTCACATTCACTTATACGCATATCAATTACTAGTGTACATAACACTCACCAAAAAGAAATATGCAAACAGTCAAATAATCATACAATGAAAAACCTAAAAAAAAACAACTTAATTATTAAGATTAAGAACTCACCGATAGATGATCGATGAGTTTTTTTTTAAAGAAAGGAAGAGAATTACAAAAGATGTCGATGCCAGTTATTGATCGAGATATCTCATTATATTTTGTGCATATACGAGGAATAGGGGCTCGGTTTCCAAGGTGTGTTCTAGCATAGGGAATATGAAATATTTTGCTTGTTTTACAATAACGTGGATATCTGTCCGGGACCGAGAGACAAATACGATCGAGTAGTTCTTTGCATTTTACTTCGCAATGAATTATTCTATGTAAAAAACAGAGGTCACATATTTCTCGCCTACTACGAAGAGACATCATTTTAAACTTTGCAAGTCGTTGGTCGTAGGGTTGCCTATGTGAAATACCTGTAGCGTGGAACGCAAGGTGCCTAGTGAAAGCACGCTGAATGCGTTCAATACGTTGAGAGTGCACACTACAGGAGGGATTCCAGGCGACGCTGGCAAACTCGAGGCAACTCCTCACAAACGCATTATACAATAGTATTTTAGTTTTCTGAGAAAATCCTATTGAGTTGCGCTTGACAAATCCGAGGACTTGCGCTCCTTTTTTGACAATATTATTTATGTGTGGCACAAAAGTTAACTTACTGTCAATAGTAACTCCCAAGTCTCTAATTTCCTGTAACTCTTTAAGTACCACATTACCAATGAAGTATCCAGACACAAGTGGTTTTTTCTTCCTTGAGTATTTTACGTGGTAACATTTATCGACGTTGAGAGTCATTTTATTGACGTTGCACCAAATTACTATTCTATTAAGATCGTCCTGTATCATTCTAATATCTTCATCCTTGTTTATAATTTTATAAATTTTTAGGTCATCAGCAAACAGAGAATATTTGCAATGTTTTATGTCCATTGTGATGTCATTTATAAATGCCAAGAATAACAATGGCCCTAAGTGGGAACCCTGAGGTACCCCAGATCTAGCAATATATCTTTCAGATTCAAATCCATTCACATAATATACCTAATGTGCCAATTTGTTAATATTGGAATTATTTAATTTTACAATTCTTATGTATATTTCCTTTTGGAATAGGCACGTACGTTTGGCCGACAGCCTTGTTTCGTTTTGCCTATGATTGTCTCAAAAGCAGTTTACCTGTTGCGAACGGAACGTAAATTGTTATGCTTACTCACTTCGGGAATAGTTTATTTCCTCGACCAAGTTCGATGCCCGCTGGTGATGGTCTGACGCTGCTGTTTACAGTCGAGTTATATAAATAATTCGACACAGGTCATATGTAATGTAATACTAATGTCATCGGATACCGTAGCCTAGCGGTAAGGCGCTCCAAGTGCCTGGTTTGCCAAAGAGACGCGGGTTCGAATCCCGTCGGTTCGCAATTTTTGATATTATGTTGATTCTTAAATTTAAATAATTCTTAAAGTGTGGGTGACACTTTTCAATAAAGCTAAATGTAATCTTTTGTCAAAAAGTTGAATATTTTGGTCATCCGTCAACCCGCAGTGGAGCATCGGCGGTGGTTGAACTTTCTTAATATCCTCTTCAAAAACGAGCGAGGTAAGGCCCTGTGATGGACCATTCAAATGAAATGATGATGATGATGACGTCTTTATGATTCTGCATCATACTGAGGTGTTAGGGCATCAAGGTGAAATTATTACTTACTGGAAACTCACATATGCAATCTTTTGCAGCTGTCAAAAATATATAAGTCAAAAATAACCGAAGAAATATTGAAACAGATGACGTTATAGGTATGATGTACACTGAATTAAGTAAATCGGGTTATATTAAAGTCTCGATTTCGCAAAGAATAAAAAAACTGATCGTTCGGTACAAAAAACGGGCTTGAAATTGAAATGCACCAGTTTAAATTGACTCGCGATGAAAAATTACACGTAGACACAGTTGCTTCATTTCTATTATATTTATATTAATTGCTTTTTGTTCTTGATGCTTTGGGTTAAAATTAACTGTCGAGATTTGTGTAAGGTTAATATATTATTCATAGAGTGTTTTGGAGTAATTATTCAGATATATTCATACGCAATCTTGTTCATGTTTGCAACGTGGCACGTTCTTAAGTAGGGTTGTGATTGTGCTAAGTACATAAATATAGTTCCCGTTTTGAGTCCTTTAGTTAATTTTCTAATATGTACTACTAAAGTTAGCTTTTACGTTTACAAATATTTCTTATCGGTATCTAATTATGAGGCCTTTGGCTTTCTTCAAGTCCTGGGTTTGGCTATGAAAACTATTTTGAACGGATTTTTCTTTTTTCCGAGAAATTCTAAGTAGCAGCCCGTAGTTGTAAAGGCGATGGTTTGTACACCCAAGCCTGGGAGACTACCTTAAGTCAGTAAGGTCCTATCCTTAACATCTAGCAAAAATTGTAAAACAATTAGCCCCGGTTGTTATTAAATTATTGTAGTCCCCAAGACCCGCGGAACATTTTACAATTGTTTTTAGGAACGTTTTTAGTAAGAAGTTCATCGAAAAGATCACCTGTTTAATGACAATTTCTAATGATGTCTTTATCTGTGCATGGTGACAACAGATACAGATACAGAGAGAGAGAGAGAGATTAAAATAGGGTGATGATGATTTTACACATAACAATTAGACAGAATTACTTGTTAAAATAAGTAAATGTTTAAATAACTATAGTAGTATAACAAAGTAAAAGTTCATAATAACAGATTTCAAGTCTGTTGTCTTACATTTTATCAACCCTATAGAGCAGTCATTGGTTTGCAATGGGGACGGAGGAAATGCATTCAACTGGTTCCAATTGAGAGTTATTTCACTTATCCTGCCTTTCAATGATGCCAAAACGATACTCGGCTAATTCTACAATGATACACACTGATCCATTTAGATTAAACCGATATTAAGCTGTTTCATTCATTTAGTGATTAAGGTAATTTAGCTTCGATACTGTTTTACGTTGAAATCAAATCTTTAAGTATTGTATTGACTTATGGAAGCATTCTCTATGTATCATGTATAGGTATAATTTATGCTGGCGATGGACGATGCTGCCTGAAAACGTTGAGCTCAGAGAACGGCACTCGTACAAAATATTTATTTATCTATTGTTTTTTTTTATTTAAAATATCATGACATGTTCATAATATCAATTTGCTAATTTTGTGCTGAAATAGGTAATTGTTTTATTCCGGACAACGTAGAGTTTGAGTAAACTCCTGGAAAAAGTAACAGGCATCAGTTAACCTGATATGAAAAAAAACTATAATACCCAAGTGACAATACGCTCGTAAAAAAGTTACGACAACTGTCACCTCCGTAAATGGAGAGAAATGGCAGTTCACACACTGACCGACCACACGCGACCTTTACACCGTATGCAGGTACGGAGTTAACGCGTCACAAGGGAATTTTAACTTGCGGAGAAAGTGAAAAGTGTTGTGTTGATAAGGGAATAATAAATTGACATTCTTGGCCATAAATAAATATACAAATGCAACAACCTTAGACCCATCATTATTTGAACCCAAGCGACTAAATCCAATGTTGTACTCCGACACTTAAGCATCTTCAAGAAACGTTGAGTTAATAATTGACTTTGCAATTAAACATTATACTTAGGTCCGGAATCTGGGTGACCTTGTATTTGGGTTTGTCGGTTTAAATATTAGAAAGAAGGAAAAATGATTTTTTAGGAAATAACACCACTAATAAAAATAAATTATAATAAAATAACTCGCTATGCAAAAAGGTCCTTACTCAACACTTTGTAGTGCCCGTCAGGATACCGCGCTGGTGGTCCGTAAAGCCTGTAAAATAACAAAATATTAAACATTTACAGTATTTCCGTAGTAAAAATATTTATTTAAAGTTTTTCTTCCAAGAAATACTCAGAAATAAACTTTTCTAATCATAATGAGATTTTCCTAAATTTTTTTAATACTTATTGTTGAATATTTTTATAAAAAATTGGGTTGTCTGTAAAGTCAATCACACGATAGGGAAATTTACAACGTTTATGAACAATAAATAGAGTGGTATACAATTAACTCGTTATTCAAATGCTTAACGCCATTATTTTTCTAAATGATAGGAACTCAATTACGGAACATAATTGCCTTGGCATTTCACGGCCTTATACCCCAACCACACTGGGGGAAATATATTAATTCCTTAACTTACACTTCAAACATTCCCTACATTCCTTCAACCGTCTTGAATCAACGACAGCTCGCTTTGAACTCTCCGAATTTAGTCTTTGTTCTACACACGACATAAATTTGAATTGTGACATTCTTTTAATTTATTCCTTTTTTAACTTGCATTTACTTTGAGGTTTCCACCTATAAACTCTTTTACTTCGTAATTCCTCCGAGGGGTCATCCGTAACAATATCTTGATAAAAAGTCTGAAATAACTAAATAGCTCGCTAATCAATAAGAAATGCGAAACTTCAATGGCGGTCTGTAATGGGAACAGCGTATGTAATCCACTTCCGACCACAGCGCTCCCCGCAGAAACCTAATCCTGCGCGTACGTTTGCATGGAAACTCACTTCCTAACGATATCGTATGGTATTGTTACAAAACGCACTTTCATTTGCATCTTTTGTAACTAGAAAATAAATCTGAATGACCAATAAGCCATTCAAGTCTATTAAAAGTCTCAATTTACTACGACTCGACTATGTGAATCTCGAATTTGTCTCTATCTATTATTTAGTGTTCGGCAGAGACATATAGAGACGAATTCGAAACTCACATTGTCGCGCTAAAAACACATGGCGCTACTTTAATGCTTTTCTGTGTACGACATTTTTATAACTCGACAATGTAAGTTTCGAATTCGTCGCTATATCTATGTCGAACACAATATTACTTATAGACAGAGAGAAATAGTGACGAATTTAAAACTCAGTATTTTTAAGGAATAAATACTCGAAAAATCACAGAACAAAAAATGCGCTAGCTAGTGCTACAGCTAAATAGGACCTTGTATTAAAAATACCAATTTACTCGTTCTACAGTGGTTTGTTGTTAAAGAATTTCTATGAACAGAAGCTTGGGTCGACCTTGCTGTCACTATAATTGTCTATTTCGTATGCCGAAACACCTCTTAAATGCCTAATAACCCAAACGTGTTTCAAGTTCGTAATTATATACTTTACTAACACATAAATCCTCACAGACTTCCCTTTAGGTATAGGTAACTTCAATTTAAAATCAAGGTTTCTTAAATAAGAAACCATAGAATGGATCGATTTCGAGAAGGGTCAGGCTCGGTTCCTTGTACAAGAAGGTATTTGAAGATCAGAGCCATCACATTGCTCTAATGCGGACTGTTGGGCGTAGAGTGATACCGATTAACTCTGAAACGGTCCCTATGAGATGTATAAATGTTAATGATCGATACTGATTACTTTCAACGTTCTTTTCGAAGCAGGGGAATTAAATAAATGACAATTGACGGCGACAAGTAGACGTGTTTATTAAATTATGTTTAGTAACTAAATGATTTATCGATATCGTCTGTAGCTCTTTACCTCATAAATAAGATCTAATGTTTAGTATTTGTTGGAACGATCGACAATATTCCATTGTTCTGTTATCAGTGTTTAAATCGCTTATCAGTACATTCGATTCGGCCAAATATAGCGTGTACTAAGAAATATGGCTAGCAAGCGGTAACAGTTTCCGTTGAAGTATCTACTGTTTGCGTGCAAACATTATCTACCTAAACATTACTACTTGTTACTTATTTATTATATTTAAGTTTTATAAAAATAGCTTTCGTTCGCATTAATCAATATGTTTTACTCTGACCCACGACAACAACGTGTTTTGAATGATGATGTATTGTCGATTAAGATTTAAGAAATAAAATCATTACGATCTGCTCTCGTGTAATGATGTCCAATCAAATCACTACAGTCTTGAATCTAGGCGTCATCCAGTCATCGGTCCAACTTGATCAACAAACACTGTAAATACAGCAAATAAATATACGAGTATCTGAGCACTTCCATTGAGGAGATCTATCTAGAGATATATTTCTTCCGCTACGTTACACTATCGCGGATTGTTTGTACATAAAGTTTTCATATCTCTGTACTGTAAAACTTGACCTACATACTAACTAGTCGACAGTATATCAGAGTTAATAATAACAATAATGGAACTGAATAAAATAATCGAGCGGACGTTCATTAAATTTAATTAATGCTAAATTATATCGATTAAAATCAAAACGCACTCGATCGTGACACGAAACAAATAATGGCCACAATAAAAATATTTAACTACACCTAAATTACATTCGTTGTTTTTATCTTAATTGGCCAAGGATTTCCTTTTCTTTTCTTCACAAGTAAAAATATCGATGTTTTAGGATTCCGCAGTGAGCAAATGCAAAAGTAACTCGTGACGAAAGTGACGATTCCTTGGTTTTGGAATATAGATAAAATTGGTATGACGTTAATAAATAACTTATGAGATTTATTTATGTGACACAATCGCAATCTAATGGTTTCTCTTTTACTGCCAGTTTACTCATGTAGGTACCTAGTGTTTCATTGGAGACCTTTTGCATGACTCCTTGTGACTACCACAAAAGTAGTCAAGTCGACCCATGACTACTTTTGTGGTAGCCGATAGATTCCTAAAAAATGTTTAAATTTTAAGTTATATTTAAATATGCATTTCCGGAAATATATTCATAGCTACTGAGCCTGTTTTAATATCTTACTATTATTTTTCTAAATGTTAATTGAAACATGATGATGAAACATTATACAGAAAAATAAAATATAATTTGTACGGAATCCTCTTCAAGCGAGTCTGATAAGCACTTTACTGGTGCCTTTTTGCAACATAATCGATTTTAAAGTTACTTAATTAAATTACACATTTTATTGGTTTTACTCGCTGTTGTTTTGTAAGTAAATGTTAATTTAAGGAAAGCTTTTGTTATTAAGAAATGCCACAAAAAAATAAAAGTGTTACTACTGTTCAGTAATTGTACCATTCATATAAATAATTAAGAACGATTTAAAATAAAAATTATATTATAAATTAAATAAAAAAGCAAAAAATCTATTCCGATACCGGGAATCGAACCCGAGCCTCCTGGGTGAGAGCCAGGTATCCTAGCCACTAGACCATATCGGATGTTGAAATCGGAATTGAAATTATCCATCGATTTACCTGAATGTGATGCATTTTTGGATAATGTCAATGGTATCATCATTAAATTCAATATTTAAATCAACATTAAATATTTTTATAGGGAGGTATAGATATCCTGACTATTCTTATTTACCTATTCATGACATGTAAGTGATATACACTTATAGATATAAACGACCTTGGATTGGATTTACAATTTTGATGGTCGTGGGTTCGGTTCCCATCTAGACTGATTTTGATTTTCTAAATTAGTCCAGGTCTGGCTGTTGGGAAGCTTTGTCCTTGGCTAGTTACCACCCTGCAAGCAAAGACGTACCGCCAAGCGATTAAACGTTCCGGTATGATGTCGTATAAAAACCGAAAAGAGTCTGAACTTCCATCTTACTCCTAACAAGTTAGCCTATTTCTAACATAAATTACATCATCACTTACCGTCAGGTGTGATAGCAGTCAAGGGCTTGCTTGTAATAAATATTAAAAAGAGATCTTATTATTGCTGCTAACAATCTCTTGCAGGCAACTCTTGATGACAGGAGCTTGAAAAATACTTTTTATTCTTTGTACTTTTTAAACTAATGACTGGCTTAAATGAAAATTTTCAGAGATTACAGACTAGCTTACGGGTAACAGTAACGACACAATAATAATTATAAATATTAACTTTTAACGAAAGCAGGAATTTCTGTCTGCTAGACACAATAATTACTAATTTTATAAGCATTGTTAAAAATTTAAAAAATAATTGTAAATAAATAAATGAGTGTTCATAAAAAAATTATAAATATTAACTTTTAACGAAAGCAGGAATTCCTGTCTGCTAGACACAATAATTACTATTTACCTCACCCTTGCTATCTCTGACCCAGTGAGATAACCAAACCGCAAACATAACTTGTATTGCACTATATCCGTCACTTTCACTCTTCAGCGTTAGACCGTCTGTTAGAGGAGAACAGCCCACGAAGGGTGATAAGATGCAGTCGAGTATGCTCGATATTTTTAAAGCCGATAGTTATGGAAATGACACTTTAAATGTTACCTGATAGATAAGCAAGAATAGGTACTCGTATTTATCCTTATTTATTTATCTATTTATTCTAATCTAGCCAAAACAGTTATTTTTTAAGGTTTTATGAAATGAATGCTTTCTTTTTGCTATTGATGCATAGGATTCATAAACTGCGAAACTACAACATTGTTGTGGAGTGTTGACATCACAAATCTTCTAACAATAAAAGAGTTAAAATAATCTTCAATCAGATTTAATATTCCGACAAAACGGTAGATCCGTTCATAGCAGAGCGAGTAACGTCTATTTGGAATAGTTTATGGCTTGCATTCATGGGTAATAAAGAGCCTAGCGCCCATTGTGGGTAACACTCGTAGCTGGGAGGAATGCCCTTCTGCTCCAAACTGAACTGCTTACAGCTAAAATAAAGTGTATCGTGCTCGTAGTTTGAAGGAACGGCGACGAAGGTTAATGTTCGCAGTATGTTATAGGCAGCGACAATGCTCCTGGCAGTTGGAAAGCTCTATAAATGAGTGTACAATATAAATGAATAAGTATATGCCACCTGAGTTGAAAAGGAATCTGTGAATTTACTGAGTTAAGTGAGTGAACATGTCATAGGTGAATGTGTGATTTCTCTTTCAAATATTTAATTCATTATTCAACTCCCAAGTGTCGACGATGCGTCCGACTTTAGCGTGTAACTGCCAAGAGCGTTAGCATTAAGCATAATATTTTTATGAAGAAGTACGTATGTAGGAAAAGGAAGATACTAGAAAGTAGAGGTTTTAACGTCGTGCTCGTAATAACATCGACGAAAATAAATAAATATGCACTTACGTAAACTGGTAAAAAAATTATCCAAATTGATTTTTAAAAGTTATTGTTAAGACCGGACTAGTTAAAATAGTTTTCTTAACGGTTCAAAATGAAACGATGGGAGCGCGAGATAGCCAGAACAAAAATAGAAAAACCTTAAAATAAAATTCCGACAAAAAGAAATTTCCGATACCGGGAATCGAACCCGAGCCTCCTGGGTGAGAGCCAGGTATCCTAGCCACTAGACCATATTGGATGTTGACTGTTACGCTGAAATATGTGTTAACATTGATAACAAGAGATTAGGATAATATCGCGTTGACAGAACACATCCTAATATACACGCACGGGACGGCGACAATTGATGTGACCCTAATACTAAAATGGATCCATTTGTAGGAATATTTTACGAACGTGTGAAATACTCGTACGGATTACAGGAAATAACAATCATGTGCGAAATGATGTGGTGTTACGTGTTTATTCGTTTTACTGCTTACGAGATAATTAGGCCGTTGTTTTAATTAGCAGAGTTGGTATAAAGTGGAGTAATGGTTAAAAAAGTGTCAACATAAACTATTATTTACATATTTTATTTCGATTGCGGAATGTATAATAAGATAATAATTAAGGTAGAATTTACAATGTCAAGAGAAATAGTTGGTTTTGCTTTGTAAACCATAAAAAAGACGTGCTCGTATATAATATGTAGAGAGTAAAGTTACTAAATAGGTACTTACTACTTCATTTTAGGTATATGTGGGCATGAGGGCATTACAGGGAGGGTATTACAGAACATCGAAGGTAAATATAGAACTAATAGAATATTTGTTATCGAGTCGAATAAACATTTGGACGGATATGTTGTTTATAAACGTACCTATGCGTTGCCTAAAACTAAACATTAGACGAACTATCACGCCCATCTGATGTTTACCTGTTGATCTAAAACACAGTATAAAGGAACCGAAATATATAAAAAGGCTATAAATTGTACCACCTGTGCAGTTCTATGGTGGAACGAATAAACAAAAGGTACCTAAACGTTACCGAGAAAGACAGACTTGGATAATTTTGACGCGCGAAAGAATTATGTGCATACTTTTGCAGCACAAGAAATTCTATATTTTCTCGAACGCCTCGGGCGTAAAAATCAACCATATTTTATAATTTGTTACGTTCTCGGTATTCTTAAAATAAAAGATTTCACTGACGAACAAATTTTAGAATGCTTTATGAGCAATAAAAATTACAATGAAACGACGACGTCAGGAGAACGGCTGTCGAGGTTCGACTGGACTAAAACCGAAATGTTACTCGAGTAATGAATGACACCCGGCCGAGACAGAAATGTCCACGAGAGCAGATAGAGAAATACTTCTATAATCTAATGGGTTTTATGTGTTAAGCTCCTGGAATGTCAATATTCTTCGCATAATCTAGACAATGTTGTGTGCCAAAAATGTTCACCTACTACTGAAATCTCTAATCTACTTGTCAAACTGTTGACCTACTTTTCGTCACGAGTAGCACATTCAAGATAATTATTAATTTCAATAATTTTACTATAGCTTACGGTTTACGTTCCACTGTAGGTATATATCCGTCTCGTCTAGCACCACCACGAAGATGTGACAGAGAATTTTTGTAGTACATACCTAGATAATAATTGAGACACGAGTAGGCAAGTGGAAAGCCATTGCTTATAAATATTTGTCAACATTTCGCAGGACATGTAAGAAACTTCTTACATCGCGCTGTCCTGTGTCCATCAACCTGAGGTGTGAATGTTAAGCTTTATACAATGTCACAACAATCTGTGTGTGTACAATTCTGAAATACTTCCAGAACTACCAGGACAAAAAAATCTTTATCAAAAAAGTTTTTTATTTTTCAAAGTGACTAACGAAAATGAACTTGAGCTTGAGATATTATGAATGTATGGAAACAGCAATACGCAAAGTAGCCGTCGCTGATATTTTAGAAGTAACTAACTTTGTAAATAGTACACTCACAGTTTCAATTTTAGACATCTATTCGTCAAGGTTGTTATTAATGGCTACTCTGTGCCAATTAAGAGATGATGATTCACGATAAAAGTGCAATAATTGTCATTCATTAAATATCTTGGCTGACAAAAATATATCCGTAATCCGTTTGAAGTGTTTGAAAACTACATTTCTTTCGACTAATAACTTATAAAATGTCTTCGCCCACCTTTGAATGCTGACGCGGCAGTTGGAGGAAGAGAGTGATTTACAAACGAGAACTGTACACCTGTTGCAGTGGGCGGCTACGAGGGACTTTGAACGTTCAGGTAAAATATTACCTGATTTACGTATTTGGAGAGGTGTTGATAAGTAGTAGGTCAAGGGAATCAGTATTTGGTACGCGATGCAAAATTATGGTCTTTTATAAACTGGAGGCCAATATATTGTATGGTTTGGTTTAAAGTTATTGAAAGGCTGAGCGACCAAAAGAAATTACTTCAAATATTGAAACCAGCGCCAGCAAAATTTGAAACAATGTACCTAATGAAATTCTACAATTTTCCAGATGTTACTTAACTTCATGAAACACGCGACGATGTTATAAAATGTGTTTTGGTTATGGACCTTAACATTCGGCTCCGATTTACGAACAGTATCCCCTTGATGAACAGAGCTGGATGAAAATAAACATCCAAACAGGAACTTGATTCAGCTGTGACAGTGAGAGTTTCAGTTTCCGGTGTGACCTGATGAATTCACGAGCACATTGGCATACCGCACGTTGTGCAAATTCTACGACCCCCTGTCTCTGTGGATTTATAAATAATCCCGGTTCGCCAGTGGCGGCGGCGGTGCGGTAGACCGCGGACGGCGCGGGCGCGTTCCGTGATGGACGCCCGTCGTGATCCACTCCAACGATGGTCCATATCGATAAATCTGCTGCGATTACTATCGCGCCATGGATAATTACGTGCTAAGCTCGCGAGTGTATCTGGATGACATGTGACCTTACGTTGGACGGACTTAAGTGTGTGTGTGTTAATGCTTAGTGATAGTGTTAAGTTTCAAGTTTTCTACGCTGCGCTCTAAGTGATATAATCGAATGCATCTTGATGTTCTAAGGAAATATTGTCCTATAGTATGTCGGTATCATAGGAGGCTAGTTGATAAAAAAACTATCTGACATTTTCAGATTTTCGGGATGAAGAATTATGTTGAGCATGACAACATTACTCTTTTGTGATAAATTAGCAGCCATCAAGGTTCACTTGAAAATTTTAATAACTGGTGATGTTTCACACGACATTTTTTATAGAATTTTTAAATTATTAAAATTTTCTAACTAATATAAATGTTAAAGAAAAATTTGTAGTTTTGACACGTTATTTGACTCTATTTAATTTAAAAGACGTTTAGGCAGATGTCCATAAATAAATCGAGACAGTCAAGTATGTCACCAATGTTGTCTTCCGTACTGAACAAGACGCAGACATTGTATTGATTATACATAAGTCATCGATATATCATCTGACTTTTCAATATGAATCGCAATATAATTGCACACTTGTTTAAGAGTTTAAATGACGAATAAGTTACATAGTAGTTCTAGATCGCATAAATGCTCTTTTATTGTTAGTGGTTTTCGCATGAGTTTATGAATTCCTAATTTTACTTCACCATTCAGAGAACTCTCATTAGTGTCCACATTTACCTGCACAGTGTTATTGGCACGTCTATTTTCAAATGTTAATTTTTCCAGCAACTGTGTGTTCATTTTCTTTAGTTTATTTCTTTCATTAACTAAATGATTAACGATTTAAGTGTCCACTATATTTAAATATTCAGATTTTACTACTTTAGTCATAGATTGAGAGTTTTTCATATAATATCATTTTAAAGAATTATTTTCGATGATGCGACTGTATACGAAATAAATATAAAGGAATAGGATTAAGGTGTGCTATTAAGATACCCTTAAAAGGTAAACATAAAACTTAAATTATTCAATAGCTGCCACCTACGTGTTTGTATTTTCAAAAGATTCGTTTTAATATTTACGTCAATTATGTTAAGTTGGTCAGTAGTGTGTTATCATTGTAGTAGGCGTAACTGTAGAGCTTTTGAATTGTTTTTACAAACTTTTAAAGTGATACTCCACGGATATGTAATATAAAATCAAGATTGTTTTTTGTTTTTCCCTCTCCTAAAATTTGATGAGGGTTTGATTCCAGGCACATATCAGACTTACACGTGATCACAACTAATTTATTTTAATTGTTTCACCTGCATTTATGTGAACTTTTCATTATACAGCCAGCATGGTATATTGTTATCCTGATATTTTTCGCTTTACCTAAATAAGAACCCGTTAGCTGATGTCGTTTTATGTAAAGTCCTAACTTTCAGCTTTCGTATTGGATTGCACTTACTGAGTGACTCTGTATAAAACTAATTAATTACCTAAATCTGATTCACGATTACCTGTATTGGGTTAACTATTTTACTTTATTAATCAGCCCAGCGGGTTTCATTTCTTTTTTAACTGCATTCATAATGGTTAAAACAAAATTACTGAATGATACTTATTGAAATTGGATTGACGATAACGACCCATTCAGCTATAGAACCGTTACTGCGATTTAGACACCATTCTCTACATTTTATATATTAGTAAGCGTAACCGAGTATCATGTTTCCTTTTGTTCTACTGTTACTGTTGCATTCCTCATACCCAGTGGCTTGTAAAAGTGTACACAGTAATTGCTAACAGATACTTACGCAAATCTGATTGACGATAACGATCCAGCTGTTGATACCGTTACTTCAATTTGGGCACCGTCTGCTCAATTACAAGGTCGTTCAACTCCCCAAAAATAATAACATTTATTATTAACAATATTTTCCCAGGTTCGTGTTTGATGCATTGTGTTTATTTTTGTTCTCAATACTTTAAGGGCTTTGAAAAACTCAGTTTTTGTTTAGCGGCCAAAGTATATGCGTCTGCATCGAAGTGTATAAAAGTTTTTATTTTTATATTGTCTCTTTGTGGATGATTTTAAATTTTTTGTCCAAAATCCCACTTTATAATTCTTTTTTTATTTATCAATGAATTACAAATAGCAACATGCAATACACATACAATTATACATGCGTTTTCGAGTCAACGATGCAAAATTTCCGGCCGTTAAAATATTACATGTTTTATCAATTACAGTTTGACAGATGAACACTTCACGTTATGAAATGTTAAACATAATGATGTCATGTTGTTCATAATGATCAAATAACACAAACCGACAAGCCTTATTTTCAGTCTTACACATATTAGTGATAAGTAGTGCCACAGAAATCTTCAAAAATGATGCAAGCTTTGCTGGAGTCGCTCTACAAAATCTATTCAGGTATGTTAATCAATAATCATCATGAATCTTCTAGATTACCAATGTGTGATATTATATACTTGGCAAATTTTGTGAAACACTTGAACATCAAATTTCATTATTAAACTGTAGGCCTAAGCCTGTGTGTGTCGATTCTGTAACGAAGCTTGACTTCGTCTCTATATCTTGTCTATATCTCTACCTCGCTACATCCATGTCTATTTATCACATAATTTAATATTTAATTTAAATAAACACGGTTACACTTAGACGAATAATGGGCTTATAATAATTTATAGTTTACAACTACCTTCAAAGTGTAATCAAGGTCGGATGTACATTGAAATCGCTACTATACTATTTTTTATTGGAGCATAATTGAGTGTTAAACTATTTAAATAAGCGTGTAATTGACCTTTACCAATGCTATGCTTACCAATTAGTGCATAAGGGTGACAAAGAATGCTATTTCGTTTTGATTTCTCCTCATACTGGCAATAATTCGAGAACGAGTCGTGCGATATTTTGCTAAAAATAAAGTAATTTTTTTTACTTCCAAGAATGGGTATTACTGACGGATTTTGAATATAAGGTGGAGTTCAAAGTAAGATAGAGTAAGTAGAAGAATGATCACCATTTACGTATTTTACGTTACTGGGGTAACACGGACGCAGCGCAACCTTAAGCGCAATAAATGGCCGCCAGTAATTAAACGGATTGCTTCGCATCCGCTGTATGCTTCTACATGGGCTTTTAGCTCTGATTACGATTTTGAAATCCCTGATGCATAGAGCCACTGGCATTCAACTCTGATTCTGATACAGTACTACGGTCTAGTGGGTTAGCGTGTGTCTATTAAAGAGTTTCTGTATTCGTGTTGATCCGCTTTCAACGGTAAAACAGATCTGAATGAAATCTATATGGTAGATAGTATGGCACAAGAGTTTTTATTCCAAAATTTCCACGGAATCGGGAATATTTTATTAAATTGTGAACAAAGATCGATCATGATAAAACCGCGGGATACAGCTATCTATGTATTCATGATTTTTTTTACTTTTCTTTCCCGTACTTAGGTAATATTTCTGTTGGAAATGTGTACCAGCATTCAGAGGTACGGTTCAGGAACATTACTAGTTAAAATGCCATTTTTTACTGTTACCAGGACTACAACAAAGTGGGTAAGCGAGGCCAACATTAAGAACTAACTGGACTTAAATACATAATCTAGTCTATATGAGATGCTTAAAAATTAAGATGGGCGTGCACATTCGTGATTAAATCTTTCTTATAAACATATGGGAGTTTAAAATAAGACAACTATTGAAAATATTGCTTAATTATAGTGCGGATATTAGGCAACATTGCTGATTCTTATCAGCTTAAATTATACATGTTAATACTTTACCATACCTGTCTAATCCAGTATTACAGTTAGATGTGGAGCAACCTCAGAAATGGGATCGTTTTAAAATGAATAACTTATCCAGATTAACCCAGATTTACATTTTATATTTAGATGAGGTTTTTCTTTTTTAATGTTTATATAATATATACGTATTGATTTTTCGTGACTACACTTGAAACAATAGTTTTTGAAAAATATATTATAAATTCGTGTCGTTATCTATCATGAAATCTTTGAAAAATAAGCTTGAGGTAATTCTGCGAGTTTACAGATATTCATTAATTAGTAGTTCTAACGCTTGCTGACTTTGAGTTAAGTGCGTGCGTGTGTGTGTGTGTCTTTGTTTTATAAAAATATTTCTCATGAAGTTGGGTTTCAAAGATGAAAACAATAAAATTACTCACAAAGTTCAACAGTAACAAATTGTTTGAAAAATATATTGTCTTCTAAGTTTTGACGGCTTTGGTGGCGCTGCAGCATGTGAAGTGGACTTTCAAGACGGAGGTCCCGGGTTTGATTTCCGACTGGACGATTTGAAATTTTCTTTATTGGTCTAGGTTTGTCTGGTGGGATGCTTCAGCTGTAGCCGTAGATACTAAGCGATTAAGCGTACCGGTACGAAGTTGTAGATTTTAATCCTACTCGAGTTAGCCCGCTTCCATCTCACATTGCATCATCACCATCAGGTGGCAGTCATAGATTCACTTGTATGTAAATAAAAAAAAATCTCAGTTTCTCCTAACGATATTTTTACACCTGGCTCTCCTTGTTTAGCACAACTTTACGCAACGCATGCAGGTCTGCCAATTGACGTCACAATGGGACAACAAATCGTGCGTCGGTCCGTTCCCGACTTGAGAACGTACGTATTGTTACCATTGATCGATGATTGCTCTATAAAATACACCCATTCCGTTTCTCTTGCTACTTTAGGGTCTAAACACATCTAACGGAACGTCAGAATAGAAAAGTTAATAAAACATTCATCGTTCCACACTCAACTGTTGCTGCGCTAGCGTCGAACGTACAGCGTTATTGGTCGACGTAACATCGGCAACGTCGCGCCGATTTTGATTCAGTATTCAGAATTTTAGACTTGGCGTATCAGCGGAAATAATTTGTGTGCTTTTCGTTATAGATGTTGTACGTGGAAAATGATAAGACGCTTAATGTGGCAGGTCTGATTTATTATTTGGTCGAATCGCTTGAGGCGTCATTCGTTAAATGTGAAGAGACCCTAAAACACACTCATTTCGTTTCAGTCGCTACTTTAATAGCTCGATTTGTTTGTAGTGAATAGTGATGGCGCACTACCGCTTACATGACATTAATTATTGTGTTATCAGATATAATTAAATTTAAATACACAACGGTGTGTTGATTGATTGAGATTGATTTGCATAATATATTGTAGTAGATATGTATAGCGATGCGATGGCCAATCGATGGTAGCTTCATTACGAGCCTATTAACAAGCCAGGCCAGGCTTCCCTCCTGGGTTGATAATGTTTCATTTATTTTTGACCACTATCAGATGTTAATGACAGTATACTGACAGCTTAATCTACAAACGATGGTATATCATTTAAAATTTCACACGATTTCAGTCGCAGTTAGCTACCTGGAAAGTCGAGGCTATTTGCTTTATTCAACCTACAAAGTATCTACTCCAAGTGGAGGAGGACGTACAGTTACACTTCTTTTCTTTCATTAGCGACACCAAGTTGCATCGGTTCACTTTGATTAGGTTTCATTACTTAAAGCAGTAGGGAATGTTTCTGCCTTTGGTCGAAGAGCATGATGATGGTAGGGTGGAACATTTTTTTGAAATTGTGATTTACTAGGGATTACTTACCCTAACACTGTATTCCTGAAGAATGAATAGTGGGATTGCGGCAGCATCACTGGGGGTTCATAGGTTGGGGAGGCAGGAAGTAAGTTAGAAGTCTATTATAGTCATTGTTTTCAACTTAAGATCTTATGAACCATCTGCTTGTTTACACAGCTTCAATAGGTTGTTAAAGTTTTAGTAAATATGTTTTTTTGACGACCTCCGTGGCGCAGTGGTATGCGCGATTGATTTATAAGACGGAGGTCCTGGGTTCGATTCCCGGCGGGGCAGATTGAGATTTTTCTTAACTTGTCTTGGTCTGGCTGGTGGGAGGGTTTTCGCCGTGGCTAGTTACCACCCTACCGACAAAGACGTACCGCCAAGCGATTTAGCGTTCCGGTACGATGTCTGATAGAAACCGAAAGAGGTGTGGATTTTTATCCTATTTCTAACAAGTTAGCCCGCTTCCATCTTAAATTACATGATTACTTAACATCAGGTGTGATAGCAGTCAAGGGCCAACCTATAGTCCATAAAAAAAACTTACTACTTAATATGTAAGAAAATTGCAAATATCTATTCACTCAGTTACATAGCGCTTAATTAATGGAGTGTTAAGTATAAAATTCGCAGATATAAAAACTTAATTAATTGGGTTAGAAACCAATTAATTAAGTATTTATATCTGAACAAATTGCACACTTGTATATTTCATAATTTATTAGCTTGACCGGGCTTCGACGTAAGATGCAGAAATTATTCCTATCGTTACTCAGCAATTAGAATAGTATGAATAAATTCCGATTCTTAATCAGAATATTGTTCAATTATATAAATTAATAGGTACCTCTAATTCATATCCGGTTACTTTGATTTGTGTTTACCGCGACGCACTTATTAAACTTTGCAGTAAACGTAGGTATCAAATCAAGATATTTTTCAGTTCATGTACTCATAAATACAAACGACTCAAGACCGCGAAATTAGCAAGTGCTTATGAGGGTTTGTCTAACGGTCGTCTTTTATTAGTTGATGATAGTTTTAGTAGTATATTGAGGTTTTGTATTTAGTTTATTCATAAAAAGATTCTTTGGGGAGCGCCTTAGTCCGAAATCAACCAAGTTCTTCAATTAGGTAGGTAAAGATTCATAAGAAACAACAACAAAAGAAACGAAGTAAAAATATTTTTACAAAATATAATTCATTATTATTACTATTGATTAACTCACCGCCATAAAAGTGAAACAGTATTATAAACATTGCAAAAGAAGACGTTGGTGGTCCTTTATTCCGAATTCAGTTTAATAAAATTTAATACTCGAAACAAATTAATTATTATAAACAAAAATTGTACATAAACATTTGTGGATGTCGATAAAAAAATCACATATCGGTACTTAACAACAATGTTAATAATAATAATTGGACCGTGACATTTTGATCTGTAGGAATTGGTAACGATAATGCTCATTAATACTTAATCGCGAAGGTTAACAAAAGTAAGTCAATAATATCTTATTTTATTTGTATATCAGTCGAAGGTTTCGTGTTGGTCACACAGACACACAGATATTGGCATATATAGAGCATAGCATAGTTCGAATTATTTACTCTACATAGTTCACACAGATCCTACTCGTACAACGGCGGATATCCTAACCTTACCTAAATACATTTTTACTACTTATTATTGTCCACGACAGCTAAATCATAAATATGATCTTCCTTTTTGTAACTCATATTATTAGTTAGTTGAAAGTAATAACTTCTGACCATTTTTTAAATTTCTTTAGGTTTTATTTTTAGCATTAAAGATAGTTACTTCTCCTACTCACTGTTAGTCGCAATGACTGAATACCAGAACTCCTCAAAATTGGCCTAGGGGCTTAGGTATGAAAAGTATCTTAACAAATTATATTGGATTAATATTGCTTCACTGCGTATAAACCGTTACTTACGTCTGATATTTTTTTACAGCTACAGAAATACGATAAGTTACGAGGTGCCATATTTCCCACAGATAAGGTGTTTAAATGTCATAAAATTATCGATAATATATATATACTTATCAATATTTTGAAATACAATTCGATAATCGCGAACATAACCTAAAACGGAGCAAGTTTTTAATATTTTCAAGAACGTTACTCGTTTTCGATTGTCACGAGCTTTGCGAGTTAATTTAAAAAGTGAATGTCCTTCCTTATTAGTACAGTTTAATAGGCAATTTAATCGATCATTTTACGATTCCGAGTCAATCGAAATGTTTTTCGAAACTCATGCTCGTGTAAATTATATCCAAATAAAAGCGATAATTAAATATAAAACGGAAAGTATGGGGCTGTAAAGATATAATAATCGGGCTTTGAGAAAGTCAGAAGTGGGTCACCAGTGTGACGGTCGTCTTATAAAACTGTCATCGTCATGTCTAGACACTGTTGAATATTATGGAACTTTTATAGCTTTAATGCATATAGGTGCAACACAACAGGTTGTAAAAATTTACTTCTAAGTAAATCACTGTTTAAGAGTTTACTATAACTTAGGCTTTAAACCCTATTTATTCAAGTAATAATATTATCGTATGGAATGTTTATAGACGTTGTTAGGTTAGTTATATAAATAAAAATGGGACCCGACTGGGTGTCTAGTCCGACATTAACACCAGTGCATTATTATAAAAAAGGCGTTTGGTTTCCTGTAGAACATTGCAATTGCTGCTCGGGACTCATAACTATACTTAAAAATAGTGCAAAAATGGTAGAGACACCTAATTTGTTTTTGAAGCTAGCAATGTTTCGATTAGGACTATTTTTTCTCTATTAATTTTCCAATAAAGTGAAGAGTTGATTTTCGAGTCTGTTAGGCACTTGGACAAAGCACCAACTCAGCAATCTGAGTTCGGTTCCTCATTTGTACTACTATTATGGCTCAAATTAAGAGAATATTCGGCAGGGTTTATAAGACCGTATGAATATAATAGGTAGGTGCTTCCTACTTCCAATATATCAACCATAATCGATCCTTGTACATTTATCTAATTTACGCAATTCAAAGGTCACAAAGGCCTTGTCTTAAGGCAGATAAAGAACAATGATAGTATTGCAAAAGTTGTGAGAAAAAAATATAATTAATGAACGTCATGTCAACGACCTTTGTGAAAGACTATGAGAAGCTGTCAAAGACTAAAATCACATTAGCGATATTGCTTCGACAAAAACTTGTTATAGCTTGCCTACAATATGTGCGTGTATGAATTTGAAATATATTTAATCTATCTTTAAGTAAGCAATTCTTTAAAAAATATAATCTGTTTTTAAAACATTTTCATGCAGTGGATTTCGGAGGCGAGCTAGCTAGATTATCATTTTTAGAAAACGCATAAATCATCAAAAAAACAAATACCCAGCAATGCTTGGTCAACCAGGTATTAATAATAATTAGTGATGTTAAGTAGTATAACGTCATATAATATAAACCTCAACAAATAATAAGCCTACTATAATAGAAATCTAGTTTAATGGGTCAAATTATTTGGCGTAATAATATGTTCAGAATCGATATAGCAAAAAGGTAGGTATGATACAAAAAGTCCCTCCGGTGATTTTACGTTAACTTTCCCGTTGAACTCGAACCAGTTCGAAACCTTACACAATTCCCGCCAACTTTTTAGTTTCTTTTTTCATTACCTCCCGTGGCCAGTAATCCAGTTTGCGGCCAGTTTTGTAACGTTTCTTCAATTCGATCGAGTTTTTGGGCGATTTTTGAATGTGATGCGGCTGCAAAATCAAGATACTCCTATAAAGGGATGTCAACAGTAACACATCGATAAGAACAATTTTAATTTATTAGAGGTAATGTGCACCTATTAGCTGTGCTTTTACATTTGTTCAAGTTCGTAGAAAAGGTATTATTGGTATTTTAGAAATTTTCGAATAAAATATTATGTACATAATAATGATGTCTAATATATACAAAATATGCTAATCTAAGTCCAAAAACCACGTTTGGTACGTCACGGTTCGATGTTTAGATTATTTACTGGGTGAGATTTTATATTAAATTTTAGTTAACAAAAAATACCACTGTATGCTTGATAACTGCAAAATGTTATCTACTAGCCTATTAATTAAAAACATATATTAATAATCTCTCTAATGCTATTTTTAATTGGTCGTAGGAATGTAGCACGAAGAGTGCAAACAACATTGAAGATGTGTAACGTATAACCATAATACAACTTCAAAAGCTTTTTAATCCCATATCTTAGTCATCGTGAGGTCATGAGGTGAAATTACAGTCACGCGTTAATTAGTCGATGAGTGGAAAGCAAAAACAATTTTAGGTACGTATACCTACCACCAATTTTTATCGATACCAATTTTTTGTACATCCTTACACGTCCACGGATTTAAAACGGTGTATCAAGTCAAGGTCACGGATGCAGGCGGTTTGAATGTGTAACCACTGTTTGTTCTCACGGGCAACACTTGTACCTTTAATTGTTTTTTTTTTTCATTTATTAACTCACTCCGCTGTCGTGACGGCTTCGTTTTATCACTTTTTTGTTCGTATACAAATATACAAACCTAAAAGCCTCCATTACATTTTTTTTAATAATGATCGAAGGGACAAGCTTATGGTCCATTTTGTTTAATAGCAAAACTAATATCCATACCAGAGTAATATTTCACAGCGCATGTAAGGATATCTCTTATTGCCTATCAAACATGTTCATAATATCGTCGACAACCGTACCCCTTAGGTCCAATGTGCTTTGCAACTCAAGCACGGCAATAGGTAGGTACTAACTACTGCCGTGCTTGAATTTCATGACGAACTTTGTCACATAGAACCCTCCTTATTCTGCTAAGTGTAGGACGAAGACAAAATAAAATTTATTGATTTTTAAAGCTTTAATGGAGCCTTCGTGTTCAATATTGAGAATATGGGACATGTTAGTAGACACTGACATTTTCCTGCCTCACTTGGCGAAAAGTCTGCATTAGTAGAGGGTACATCAAAAGTTCAGCGGGTCAGGATTAAATCAGGGGCTTTCGTATTTTAGCTATTTTTCCTTTTGACAGAAGAAGCCTTGACGCTTCTTTTGATGTTAAGTAAAGAGGCACTTTAGAGCTTTCATAGCTCTGTCTCGATGATTTTTAAACCAATAAATTTATTTCGTAAATCCTTTTCAGTATTTTTTTAGTAAAAGTATATTTAACTGTTGTGATAGTTTTTCTTTTGCACTGATGATTAAAATTTCGTCTCTTTAGCTATTACGCTAGTTTCCCCGAATACATCACCTGTCAAGATGTCTGATGTCATATCACTCGGAAAATATTTTTTGTTTTTGAAGATCACTAATAATTATTGTTTTAAAAATATAAAGTGGGCTTAACTACACGTGGGCCGGAAATAGTTGGCACTTGGTATAGTCTGAGAGATTGTCTATCGATTATTTTTTGTCGACTACTTCACTGTACTATACCATAGGAACAAACGTCCCGTAATAATAATGTAAATTTGTTTTATGATGTCGTCCTCCCAGCGCTTGATATGTTTCGCGCGTGTAAAAATACCATTATTTAATAATTAACAGGCTTTTTAATTTTATAGAAGACATTGATTTATTTTGAATTATTGACATCTTGAGCAAATGGCTCACCTGATGCTGAGTGGAAAACCGTCGCCTTTAAATCGAGTATGTACACTTCGCAGAATATGTGGGGAACATGTCCTAATACAAAGTGTGCCCTGTGTCCATCAACCTGCCTATAGCGTTAAATGATGCATAACCCTTCCTAAGCTTCATTTGCCACTAATTAACCCGGCAACCTTTAAATAAACCCTGCATACCCATACGGTAGAAATAAACACGACGACAGAAAGTTACAATAAGTTCTACTACTAAGAAATAAACCTTTTTATAAAATACTTAATACATTTTGTGTATCTATAAACACATTTTACATAAGAACGAATATAGCCTAATTGATACCCGTATCTACCACCGGCGTATGTACGGAAAATGACAATTAATATCTGTAATGTAAAGGCCGTTATGTGCAATTAAATACTAAATTGCGATACTATTTGCGTGTAATTTGTTTACGTTATTGCAACGGTAACATTCAATACATTTTAATTAACCTACGACATTATGACAGTTACTTATTCTTTATACGCCAATATGACTCTTATTGCTGTGGAATATGAACTAACATTGAATGTTACAATTTTTCAATTACGACTTGGTTAAGGGTCAAGGTATGAAACGATAAAAGTGACTGATAGCCGACTAAATAAATAGTCCAGTGTTAATAGTTACTTTGTATAGTGATTACTCATAAACTATTTCGCACTGTCGCTCACTCGAATAATCCCCCTTTTTATGCTTTTAAAAAGAAAAGCGTAGATACATAGAGTAATTTCGGGTAATATGGCACACCATAAGGTTTTATGGAAATAAATTACAAGATATATGAGATCAAACAGTCTTCATTGGTTAAATCAGTTCTCAGAACTTAATAGTAATTAAAAATTAAAATTTAAAGATTAATAACACCGAAACATAACTTAAATAAACATTATTAGAAGTGAGTCATATTGTCCAGCATAACAAACACAAGATTTTTTCTTGCGAGATCTATGAATTCAACGCTTCTGGTATGACTTGTATATGGCCATTTAAAATAAAAAATATTGGACATTCTTCTGTAGGCTTCACGTTCGGAATAAAATGTTGAAACTACTTTGTAATTAAGTTGGTTTGAATCCAACCTGAAGGGTGACATTCATGTATATCACCAGGAAGCGCACCGTACATTAAAAGCGGCTGACTTCTTTTTATCGAGAATATAATCATGGGTGGAACAAATGAACCTTTAGCATTCATAACTACTACGCAAGTTATTAAACACCCCCTTTCAGTTGGTGTTAAATAACCAATTTTTAGTTTCCCCTTTTGACTAATTGTTGCTCAAATTTATTTCAATGTTGGTTTTTTACCCAATTTTGCACAAGTGGCAGAAAGAAAGAAAAAGAAGTTCTGCAGACACATCCATTTTAGCTGCCAAACGTCTTAATGTTGTTGGGGGTACTTTGTACTGTTTAAGTCAGCCCATTTTCTTATTACGCACATCTTCAATGGCTGGCTCCTTACACCAAGTTTGCCGTTGTCTTTGTAAATTTGTTTTACGTGGACCAATTTCTCTAAAAAGAAAAAAAAACAACTTGTAAAGATATTTCGTTGCAGGCGGCCAATATGGCCTACTAGTCCATATTGGCTACCTACCCAGTGAGCCATATTGGCCGCAGGCACATTTTTGATAAAAAAAAATTTTAACTAAAAAGTAGTGAATAGTATGCTTATAAAATGTCACCAAACTATAACCTAATAGTTAATCTATAATACTGTACACCATACATACAAAAACAAAGTTTGTTTGAAGAAATATAATGAATAAAACTTACCAAAAAATAACATCAAATTCGATAATTTTTTGTCGTCGCACACTCTGAACATATGCGTACTCGCTGCCACGCAAGGATCAACTGAGGGGGTTGAAGGAAGGACCGCGACAATATGGCAGATACGAACGCCGCTAGAGGTCGTTAATTTCGGAGAAAATAAGATAGGCCATATTGGCCGACTAGGCCATAATACCCGAAACTACTCTACTCTTAATTAGCGAATTAAATGAAATGGTGATTTGTATGGTGATGGTGATTATAGGAGATACTCGTTATTCCCAAGATCATGATATAATTACTCAAATAAATGGAAACGATTACGAGTTCGTACCAACTCGTAGCGATCTTATTTTATATACAAATATCGAAATCATAATTAGTTGCATTGGTATTTGACGGCCTTCATGACGCAGTGGTATGCAGTGGATTTAGAAGACGGAGGTCCTGGTTTCGATTCCCGGTCGGGTCTATTAGTTTTTTTTAATTTGGTCCAGATCTGGCTTTAGCCGTGGTAAGTTACCATCCTACCGACAAAAACGTACCGCCAAGCATTTTACCGAAGGGGTGTAGATTGCATCCTACTTCTAACAAGTTGCCTGCTTCTATCTTACATTGCATCATCACTTACCGTCAGGTGTGTTTGTATTCAAGGGGTAACTTGCAATTAATAAAAAAATCGAGGTTTTGCCGCTGGTTGTCGGTATAATCTGCCTGGTAAACCGGTGACAAAATCACTATTGACAAAAATTTTCGTGGGTTTTTAAAATTGGTTAGTACTAATCAATTTGAATACATAATAGGCTAAATGAAAATGAACTTCCATATTAGTTACCCTTGAATTCCTTCTTATGCTGTCGGTTGATCATTTTTCTAGAAAAATGTAATAATTCCAACCTTACTCTAACAATTTTATAACAGTTAGTCTTTATTTTACCTAACTTAGGCTGAGGGTAAAGTACCATCTGAAGTTCCATCAGTTTTGCTGAATAGGACAACTTTAAAAAGAGTGTACCAAATTGGTAATATCTCGGTCACTGGTTGACTTCCGGCCTCAAAGATGACATGGATATTGAGCGGGAGCGGAGAGCATTGTCAGTAAGAGCCAACAGGTAACCTTGTTTAAGGCATACTGTACCGTCTTTTACACGTGCAGCCTGTGGTCTAAATACACACAAAAATCGTACAATGCTCTCCGTATCCAGTACAACAACGCTTTCAGGGTGATGTTGGGGCTGCCTCGATTTTGTAGCGCATCAGGGATGTTCGCAGAGGCAAGAGTTGATTGCTTCTATGCAACAATGCGTAAAAGGTGTGGGTCCCTGGTGTGTAGGTAGGAGCAGTTCCAACAACATTTTGAATTTAATTGCCAGTCGACTAGACTGCTCTTTACTAACATAGATATAATGACCAATTGTTACTAACAAAATATTAGGTTTTGAGGGTAAAGGGACTAACATAGAATTAAGTAAGTGTTACTAACTATATTATGAGTCTATGTCACTTGAAATAAAGGTTATTATTATTATTATATTATTATTAACACATACGCTCACTTTGTTTAATTAACGACAAAGTAATTTGAAAGTCAAAACACTTTGAAAATGAATGACAGTTCACCAACGGTATATCATTAAAGCTTCACCAAGTGTCTTATTATTGTATAGTTTAGTTAGTTGATTAGTGTTTGTTGTCAAGCTTAGTATGAATACGTCTCTATGAATGCAGTGTTGAGTCCAGAAATTAAAATTGTGCTACATATGTCCAGCTTTGGATCAAGTTCTGTAAGTCGGTCAATTTGTCTACAGCAGACACGTGCTTTGCTCGAAACGTGTTCCAAATGTTACTGTAAGTCGGTTCGTACAATAGCGCAGCTTAATCTTGAGACATTTTATTTCAAGAATTAATTTTTGTACTGAGTCGTCTCGCTAATTTTGCAAATATTTGGAATTTATGCGACATATTGAGCGATAGATGTAGGTCATAATATATAGGAGGATATTTTGTCGTTAAGTTCGGCGACGATAACGGCGAGTGTGTAGCCAACAGCAGCAAGCGATGTGTTATTTGTATGAATTAATATCTTTCAACACGTTTTTTTCATAAAAATACATACAAACTTGTAGTGTCGCTACGACTCGTCTCCTGTGACAAGGTATATTTTTCTGACCTGTCTATTTTTCTATTCTACTCCAAAATCTAAACTTTTGTTAGGATCATGATTGAATTTGCGTTAATCGTTTATTTTTTTTAAGTTTTTATATCGTTTTTATTTTTTTAAGTTGGCAACACAACTCTTCGTACAGAATAGTCAACTGTCATTTTGTGATTGGTTAAAGTGACAGATCAAAGAACTTTTTGTGTCCTGTCTAATTTTTCGTAACGTTCAAGTAGATACTGTTTGTGTAATTTCTGTAATGTAATAAAGTGAATTTATACAAAATCTAAACTTTGTATACTTTATGCTGTTCTGTCCTACAGAGTTAAAAGCTTACCAGTAATATCATTATTGACTGCATCGTTGACTTAGTAAGCCGTGGCTTTGATCACGAGGTGCCGAGTTCGAATCCTGGGTCATGGAATAACTCTTTTTTTTGAGCCGTCGCTCTTTAAGCCCCCGTTCTGGGCACTATCATTAATAACTGATTATGATCGTTAAACATTATCAATCTTAGCCCGCGAACCTGGAGCAGGAGAGAACATTAGAGCAGCGTGACCTAAGTTCTATATGCTCTGTCCTAAAATAAAGAATGCCTACTTAGCCGTTAATATCTAATAATGGCAATTATAATTTTATGTAGGTACGCAAGTAAACATAAATAATAGCCGCAGAATGAGAAGTGAAAACGGTGTCAAAGCGTCATACACCATGCTTTCCCAGCAAGCGTTTCCCTTGATCGAATATATCTTTAATTTAGCACCTTATTTGAGCTAGCGTTTCACGATCACCGCGGGCCCCTGTCTCCTGCGCCCTGTGTTCCGGTCCAGCTGTCTTTTGATTTCGCGGAATTGAGAGGTTTCGTGAAATTCACTGCAATTTACCCGACAATTTGATTTTCTTCAAAGTTAGCACGCTATGATCTTACCCCGCATTTTTACCATAACAGGCACACATCAATAATGGGCTAAATTTTCGCTAAAAAAAAAACTTCTAATTAGTTGCTACTATGAAGTTTACCATCTTGTACTCGTCGACTTAGGTTCTCATCTCATCCGTCGAGTCTTACTGTAACGTGATTTATTTCGATTCTTAACTCGACTTACAAATAATTATGGAGAAATACTTAAATTAATAAGAAATACGCAATTTTATCAATATTTTTATCTACCATAATATATTTAAAACTTATCGTCAGCTTAACTTAAAAATGTTATAGTTACAAAAACCGCTATGGAAGCGGCCCTTCAATATATTCGCCAATATTGAAGGGCCGCTTGGAATTCGTCGTTCGTCCGTCGAACAGTCCGCATCGCCGCGGGTCGGCGCTTGATGGAATGCCCCAGAATCGACGGCAATTGTTGTTTGCTGTTGCCAAATAACTGTTGTTATAATGTCGTTCGTCTTGTTATGGTTGCGTTATGCCGTAACCCGTACTTAGGCTGCGATTTGAAATTACTTCACTCCATTTGTTCAGCGAGAGGCTGAATAGAATGCTACTAAATTCAGCTCAAGCTTGGTCTTATAATATTTACACGTTAAAGTATTAGTAGTATTAGTTATTTCAAAGATCGCAACTAGACTTCGGACTGATTATTTGACATTAAGTATTTTCCCAATCCTATTACTATTATAAAGGCGAAAGTTTGTATGGATGTTTGTTACTCTTTCACGTAAAACTACTGAATGGATTTGAATGAAACTTTACCACAATATAGCTTATACATCAGAATAACACATAGGCTACATTTTATACCGAAATTCCCACGGGAACGAGAACTACGCGGGTGAAACCGCGGGCGTCCTCTAGTAATGCTATAAGTGGCGGTTGGAGTAAACGTGATCCCTCTAACGCACTCATCGGACTGCATTACCACTTAACATCAATGACTTTACTGTCACTACAGTTTATCATAAAAAATACCTCTACGAGACGATAACATTTATTGATTCAAACTTTCTTTCTTCCAAGATATTCTTAGTGAAATTTTTAGCCCAATGTTGAGTGCCGCGTGTTTCGGAGAGCACGTCAAGCCCCAGTTCCGGATTAATATCTGATGCTCGTTAAATCATACATTATCTTCCTTTTCTACAATAGTGGAGCCCTAACATGTAGTGGGCCTTTAAAATAGGCTAGTAATGATGAATCTACGAGAATAGCATCAGTTCGATATTTTATTTAATTTTCTGTTTTCGTTTCAGGTAATGCTCATCGCTCGCCCGTCTAAAGGAAACATAAACACTGGTGAGAACGTTAGGTATACCGGATGTTATTTTACGTTAGTTCCTTATTTACATATGAATTATTCATACTAACATCAGCGCCACAACTAAAACACATACAAATAGAAAGTAACTGCTTGTTTAATTGTTATTAATAGTTTTTGATATAAGAAACTTTACGGATTGAATTAATTTGGTCATGTTTTGTAACCGATTGTGCATGTTTTGCAAATTCGAAAATGATATGGGAGCTTAGAAATAAATTTTAATATATTTTTGATGAGTTACACGCAATCTAAAAGTGACAAGTATTTAAATTAAGCAAAATAATGCACTTAGCATACATGGTTCTTACTACTTGTAACGTACTTAGGTGCAAGGTATAATCTAAAACTGATCCATTTAGCGAACACATTTGCACATTGCATAATTAGCTATTTTGTTATAAATCCAGTGTATAGTTGTGGAGATCACGGGATGTTAGTGCAGTGTAGTGAGTGGTAGCTTGTAATTAATATTATGTAGATTTAGATATACTCTTCATGTAAAAATATTATTAAATTATCAAACTAAACTTACTATACAATATATAATTATTAAAATCAGTATACGAGTAATTGATACTACAATAAAATATGCGTTCGAGGTTAAGAGGTCTATCACCCATTTGTCAACATTACTATCACGTAAAACAATTGTTAATTGTTAAGTATAATCACAGAATACATAGTAGGTATGTATAATTGAATAATAATAATTAGTTCGATAGAGCTGTTTAATTTAATTGTTGAGTAGCGATAAATACATTGATTTCCTTAAATATACTTACGTATTAAGTACTAGTTGTATAAGTGCTATCCTGTGTAGAAATTAATGTTTTATGATTTCAATGGCTAGTTATAATTATTTCAAATAATACGTCTAAACACTGTGATTATGGGTTAGTTATTAGTAATTCAAATTCAACACCTATCATTTATCTGAAGTAGTTGTTATAAAAGCACTCTTAAAGCTGAGTCTATCGGAATCTACCACCTCTTCAGAGAGTAGATTCTGCCAAAAATAACCGGCGAGAATATTAACATTTGGTATATAATGAATGTTTTATAATTTAAAATTAAGATATGTTCGGTCCTGTCTTATTTGCAGAAAGCATAACCATGCATAACCAAAAGATTCCATGGATCGTGGAAATTAATGGTCCAAATACTGGTGCTAAGTCTTCCTAAGTCGACGGTAGATAATGTTTTAAACAAGAGTGCTATTTGGTCGATAATAAATGTTTGGCTTTTAGTCAGAGTCGCTGTTACAAAACCCGAATATGTGACTAGAATCGTGTTTGTTTTACAGGTGTTTCCCTGACGTAGCTCACTAATAATTTATATATTTTATAACTATGGCTCGGTGCCTATTCCTGTCGGAGTGGATTCTTTGGCTATGCTACTCGGTAATTTAATGAGGCACTGATAGCTCACTTGGATTAAACAACTTATTTTATAATTAACTGCACCGCCTACTACTGTTTATTTTGATAGCTCCTGTCCAAGAGTCTAAATGTGCTGCATTATTTAGGCATGTCGTGATTCATTATCAAAAATGATCTTTGGTTGAGTGGTTACCCTTTGTAGCTTGGGGTCACGAGATCCTGGATTCAAATTCTCAGTAGCAGCAGCAAGCAGAAAGTTATTCCATGTCCCATTGTTAAGTCGTTTGTATAAGCTATTAAATCTTATGGTGATCTTTAAAGAGTCAAACATTGTCTCTGCAAGACTGCTAACCCATATTGGAGAAGGTTGGTGGGTCTTGGTTTGAAATCACCTATACTGTAGGGAGAAAGGTCTAGGTCCGTAGTGAGTCATTACGATTAATTATTATATTCTGAAGATGATGAGATTTATTCACTGTTCGGGTGCCGGGTCAAACGTGTGGCAGTGAGAAAGACAGAATCAACCGAATACCCGACACTTGTGTCACGAATATAGCTATACCTAAGGAACTCCTTTGTGACATGTTAACATTTATTATTTTATTTGTATGTTACCAAATATTTGTCGGTCAGGTCGGTACAAATAAACAACAAGTATCGAACCATGAATTTTTGGCACCACTTCATGTCTAGTCACACTTCATTGGACTATTTATACGATAGATTGACGATTATACAGACATTAGTGTGTGTTTGGATTATTCAGATGACTATGCATTTATGTCACAAAATTGATCTCTATTTCGCTATACAGGATGTCCCATAAATAATAAATCAAATAAAAATGGGGAAATAGACGTCACTTTATCATCTAAAACTAATCTGGTTAGTTAAAAAAAACTGTAGAGTGACCAATGTACAGTATTTTTTCGACTTTTTAATTTTTCTCTGTCTTAAATTGTATTTTTCAAACCTGCTGTGATTGAGATTTATAAGATCTGATTTTTGTTAGTTAATAGGGATTTGATTACCAACGTATTTTGATATATTACACATAGGTAACATATATACTTACACGCATTTATTAAAATGCTGTTTAAATAACAAACTAGATACTTTACTTACCTAGATACATTTTATTTATTTGTATAGGTGTGATCACATAAAATATTACCAATAAAAAATATTTTAATTTTTATTTTATGTTAATTGGTTAAATTGGCTAAAAAAGTCTTCTTCTCTTATAGACGCTATTGACAAAGGCATAAGCCTTTTATATGAGAGGATGTGGGAGTAGACAAATTCAAAACATGCCGCAGTGATTTATGTCCCTATATAAACCTACTCCCATAGAACGTCGTCATATAATGATAATCATGACCTACGCTGCACTGACCTTCTACGGCGAGTACATTGACTGTGACATAAAACCAACAGCATGGTGATAATTATTATTATAAGGTCTTGTTCACATTATGAATAGTCTCGTGTTAATCCTTTTCCGTATTGCTATGCTTGAGCGTTTTTGGGCCGTATGTATGTTTGTGTAGCTGTGTATATTTAATAAAAACTATTGTTTTGGTTATATACAATTATTTTAGGGAAGGTATTTTGTTTATAAAATACGAAGCGTTTTTTATTTACGTTAAAATATTTTAGGATTTGAAAGTATTTCTGCCTATTTTATTTCACGTTGTATTGTTGTGTATATCTATGCAACTGTACCCATTTTCGATCATTTGATTGGTATTGAAGAGATTGAGCCAAAACGCAAGTAGGCTAACTTTTGTCCCAAAAATGAAATTTTAAATAGGATTTCTGTGCCCTAATATAAAGATAATTTTGTGTCTCTATTGATGGCATTGGGATCGTGTGCTTTCGTTAAGTGAAATACGAATATTGTCTAGACCTTTAAATTTCTAAAACAACTTGTCTCAAAGGGGCAGCTGTAGCGAGTATTTGCTAGTGTTATTTACATCTGTTTTATGCGCGGGCGTCAAAGGTCCAACGCCGACTTATGACCGCGCTCGGCGTTGGAACGTTATGTAATTGGACGTTGATTTGTTAACGCGGCGGTCGGAGCGTCTCAATGGAATATACTGCGAGTTAGTGTCGCGGATGACCAGCGGTTATGTTTATTTAGCAGTTTATTGGTACCTAAGTGTTTGAGTAAATAGTGTAAGAGATGGTACTTGGATTTATTTCTAAGTTATTGACACTAGATGCCTTAATGGTAAAATCTGTACTAATAATATAAGGAGGTAATGTTTATTTATGTTTGGATGCATGACTAGATTCTGTGTGGATTTGCGACAAGATTCTGTGCATTAGCGCTTTCTTCAGAAGTACAACGTTTTATAATACGGTGTCCGAGGTTTGATTTGATAACATTCGAATGAAAGGAGAAAAAAAACGCTTGTTTATAATAATCTATGAAACATTTTTCGCGGTGATCGTAATGTACAGAAACTTAACGAAATGTATTAATGAATGATAAATCAAAAGTTGGTGTTCTTTACGTGGCAACAGAGAATGATGATCATTATTCTCTGTTGTTCACTGTAGTAAAATCGGCGGGCTTAATAATCCTATTCTATTTGTAAAACTATGGTACGGGTTACAAACAAAAACGTACACTCAAAGCATCACGATAAAATGTATCAGACGAGATATTTTTACTTGCGAAGCGATTGTCATTAGTGTAATTTTGGACAATGAGCGACCTTCACCGCAATGGCTACGAAGTGGAGGGGTTATGTGTTTAGCGTCACGTTCGCGGTTTTTTGTTAGATAAACATTAATTTCATGGCACAATTGTTATGGGATCACCATATTTTTAGATTTTTAAACATCGATTTAAATGCATTTTTAAAGCCAGACGTAAACAACAAATATAAAGTTGACCTGTGTCTATGAAATAGTAGCTCTTTGACTAATAGGCCGAAGTGTTGGTTTTTAGCTATACATGGTACATGAAAATATGAATATCTAGGTATAAGCTAAATTAAACAGTTTTGCATTTTTATAATGATGATGGAAATAATTTTTGACATAAAACTATTTTGTGACTAGTTTGGAAACTACAAAGTTTGAAAAAAAAGTACGTACTTTTGTTCTCATTATTTTTTATCACGTTTCAAATTTTGGATATAAAAAATATCAACTACTGAATTAGCGTGATTCATGGTTACCCTACCATAGCAACTAGATCACAAAATATTATTCGTAAAGCGAGTGATGACTAGTTTGCGTACTTTGAAAAAAAGTTCTTTGTACGTACCTTTGGCCTCGCTGCCGTTGCTCAAACATTTATCACGTTTCAAATCTCGGATACAATCGGTTTACTTCGTTTTAACGCGCGAAAGAGTTACACGTGTTTCGTTTCATCAACTGTTTTGACTTTTACAAGCCTTGTCGTCATGTTGCCGTTCCATCATATTTTTGTTTTTGAAATATAAAATTTACTTGAGCAAATTTTACTGTTTATTTTTAACGATGTAATTTATTTGCTTCTTTTAATTTGCAAAGAACACGTCATATAAAGTGTCGCTCTGTCCATTCTGGCGTAGCTGTTCAGCCTCATATGCCTGTAACTACACACATATTGTTCTGAAGGTTTCAGGACGGAAAACTAACAATGCTGTTTGTCGGAGGAAATATACAAGCCGGTACTACTCCAACGTACAAGCTCTATTCGACAGAAAGAGTTGCTAGAGTGAGTTTATTAGTAACAACTACGTACATACGTACGTATGTACTACAAGATATACCAATCTGTCACGAATGCTTAAATATGTAGGTATATTCTAACAAAGAAATTCTAGAGCACGAATTATATGAATTCGCTTCGACTATTATTGGCGAAGTACATCATTTGTCTATTCCAATGTGACATACTGTCTGGCCAGTGGACCTTACTAATGATAAAACAGCGATTCAAACATTCTTAGCTATGTACAATTTCAAATATTTGTTGAAATGTAGTCAAAGTTGTTCCGTACTCAAGATACAAGTAATAAAAATTGCACTTTTTACGGTAATTACTTGGGCGAAGTTATAATGCGATTAGATATTATCGTGGATTACCAAAGTACAGCATTTTTTCTTTTCCAATATGTCCAATTGTCAGGCTAGTAGACACTACTAATGCAACTAACTGATAATAATACAGTGATCCAAACATTCTCGGCTATGTACAATCGCAAATATTTTCTCTAATGCAGCGCTCAGAGTTGTACCACACTCAAGGTACAAGTGATAAAATTGGCACTTATTACGTGCTTATTTGAACAACGGTCATTTACCTTACCGCGTACGGTAGCTTAGGCTGTGTATCGTAATGAGTTTGACAAATATCATAAAATCGGAAATGGGAAATTTGTGACTAGCGTGGAAGTTGGGTTCCGTGCTTTTGATATTCCAATAGGACATATCCATGTTTATGTTTATTATTGATTTCATCTTTTTATTTATTAAAAAATAATCTTTTCGTCTAAAATAAAAATAAATCAGTATTTTGAATAATATATTTTAGTTTATTCGCTAGAACCACAAGCAGCGAATAATGAAAAATTTTAATTGATATAATATTTTGAAAGATTTGGGAAAGTTACAACAACAACACAATCGGCAATATTTAAATGCAAAGTTAGTTTAGAGTATTTAAAAAAAAATAAAGCTAATATTACTTATGAAAACAAAACGCTCGTCTTGTATATTAAACTCAAGTTGTGCTCTTCTTCCCTCATCTAATTTAAATTTTGATCAATCCAATTATATTATTATATACGATTTTTATAACAGTTTCACAAGTATAAAATATACAAGTTAAATTAATGTTGCGCTACCAACTAAATAAATAACCTTAGAAAAAATACTAAGCAAGAAAAATATAAATTCAACTTTGATTTCTGTTGTAGGTAGGTACCCTAAAATATACGAAAGTAGATAACGACCGGACAGTCGTGCATATTTGCATAATCGTATATCAAAAGGCAATTTCAAATAAATTATATTTTAACTTGTAATACTTCATTTGACATTGATGGGCGACATCTTTAATACTACGCGACAGTATTTTTATTTGATTTACGTTTGAAAAAAGAATTAATGTCATGATACAATAATTGTAGTTTGTGTTTTGATTTGTAACTTAATAGAGAGGGGGCGAATATGTTAATACTTTATTATGTATCTGTATTTTAACCCTCAATGACGTCTTCACGATTTTCTGATTACATTTCTCTAGCAAGCCAATACTTCATTCATTCTGTCCCATTGTAGACTTACTTATGTTTTTGTTGTTGATTTGTTTTCTATTGCGTTGCTCTTAAACTAATGATATTCTTCTTTTGAAAAATACTGAAGGGTGGTTAAGACATTGAATTTTCGGGCTCTTTAAATAATAATAATTAATAATTTTTGTCCGCGTGCCACGAGCAATGCGGTGATGTACAGCGTAAAATTTTTCAATTACTTTTGATATTATACAGTTTTATGGGCAGTTGTCATAAATGCTAATTATAGGTGTCTCGCTAAACAATAGTAAACAATAAAACTCTCGGTTATACATAAGTTTAAGCACTTGCGAATGTTTGTTTATGAATTACTTGGTAACTAGTAAAGTGTCAATATTATTTTAACTGCATTCGATGGAATAACATTTTATGAAGGCGTGAATTGTACTTTGTTTCTATTGGGTAAACAAGAACGTAGATATTGTAACTAAGCAAGTTTGTTTGAGCATAACGAAATCGAAAGTGGAAAATATATTCCTTGCAACGTACTCTGATGGGGGATGAACTGCAGTCATCATGATCAATAAACTAATAAAGTTTTGTCAATTAAAGAAAGATACAAGTAGAACGAGTATCAGTAGTGTTCCTGTATTTTTTTTTGTCAAAATATTTTTAGGGACCTACGGAAGAAAATTCGAATATTTAGGTAGGTACGTGACGTTCAAAATGCGCGTGGTTTTTGCGATCCTTATTTGTGGTGTTAAAGCTGCAGGCTTTGGAGAGCAATTTAAACCGTTCCCGATTATTAACGTCTGATAAAGACAATTAGAATTAAACTTAAACACCCTAAAAGTGTAAATGTGAGCAGTTTGGTGGTTTTATTTGCTTGTCATCAAATATGTGTTTTGCACACAATAAGTACATATGGATAATGCAATAAAAACTTCCGGCAATTTATAGATAAAGTTTATTGAAGATGCCCGTACAATAAGTAAAAGAATTTAATAAGCCGATTTGCAAAATCTAAATATGTACCTACAATAGAAAACGCATAAGTGGGTACAATCATCTCACAACATCAACATATTGAAGGTAAAAAGAAACTCTTTGAACAGTGAAAAAAAGATTATGGAGAAGTTTTGCAATGCAATCGAACAAAAATGTCGACCGCTGGTGATTCAGAATAAGCTTATAAAAATTGTATGCATTTTTTGTGTCTCCGTTGGAAATAATAATGCTAAATTGATAAAAACACGACTTCGCGCCGCAGCAACAATCTGTAGCACATGTACACGTAGACTCTCGTATCTACACAAAAGACGCTTTTTTGCGTACATTTTTTACACAACTATTGCGACACAATAAAATGTAATGCCTAAGTTGCAAGAACACTTTAATAGAGATCGTGACACCGATCTTATTATTTTTTGTTGATATTGTAAAAATCGACAATAATAATAGTGGAGAACGACGGAGTTACCTAACGTGATTCGGCGTAACTTGTGAGCAGAGAAAAGTCATGTTAAGAAGTATTTATAACATGGAACAAGCGGATGCTTTGAGCTTATGTGGAACTTAGTCGCCTTAACCCTGAACACAACATTATCTCGTCATCGAAAGTATCAATGTAAAATGTTTGTTACCTTCAATCAAAGAAGTCAAATCACAAAAAAAATGGTGTTTTAGAGTTGGAGCTGAAGTTTTAACAGATAAGTCTCCTAATGTTAAGTAAAGAATAGGACAACACTGCACGGCATGGACAGAACCTAATAATTGGATGACGAATTTTTGGTTCTGTTTAGATGTTCGTAGAAGGTGAACGATGCGCTCAAAAACTCTCGATAAAGAGTTCATTTGAATAAAATTGTTGACACGATAGATTTAAAGTGAGAAAGAAATTGAGATTGGATAATAATTTGGGGTTTAATAATAATTAATATAAATAAAAATAGTTAAAAATTTTAGTATGCAATTATGTTACTATAAATGTGTATAACCTAATGTGTTTAAAGGTCAATGAACTTAGGAAGTAGGTAGGTATGTGTACTAACTCTAGGGCAAAGCATAATCGACCCAGCTCTCTATTGTTATTTGTTTCCATAGCCGAGGGCACACGCAATTTAAAATCATTTTAATGTTTTTCAAACAAAAAAAGTATAACTCAGTCTGACATTAATGGAGTTTTAGCAGGCAACCTCATTCGCGTCTAGATTATAATCGCCTATTCAAACTGCAAACAATTTAGTTTTTTTAATATTACGAAACTGCACTTTTTTTATTTTTACATATTCTAACAACAGACTGTATGAGGTGTTTTTAATAATTATTTGTGACATTTTCAAGTATTGACTGACTTTATAACCCGGGTTATTTTTGTGTCAGAAGGGTACAATAGACAACACGAGGGCTTAAAATACTATTTACTTGCAGTAGTATGCAATATTTTTTCTGAGACTGTAAAATAAATAAACGAAAAATTACTGCTGATAAAAGTTAACGTTAACGTGTTGGTTGTGCGCGTTATACCGAAACGACCTGTTTAAGTGGATAGCTTTGTTTTATATTATAATTTACAAGGATTGAGGTTTGTGAAAAAAATGTAGCAAATAGTTATTTATGCCATTATTAAGTAGCAGTGATGTTATGTGCCATAAGGCAGAGCCCATTGACATATATCACATATCGAATTATCTACAACCGTCAGTTTCCAGATCGTTTCTGCCGCGCACATGTAAACTATGGAATCAACTTCCTGTTGCGGTATTTCCTGCCAATTTTAACATGGAGGTATTTAAGGGGTGAATAAACCAATTCCTTAAAAGCCCGAAACGCAGTGCCTCTGGTATTGCAAATATACAGGGGTGGTGGTAATTAAATAACATCAGGTGACCCGCATTCTCTTTGTCCGCTTTAATAGCGAGAAAAAAATAAATTTGTAAAATATGTTGAAGACAATTGAGAAATGCGCAATAGCAATAGTAAATAACATTTGTTTGTATCATTCGGTGTTAGGAGTTGATTGGCATGGCGTGTGATTGGGCAACACTCTCAATCGCGTTATTATCAATTCATTATGCAGACTTGTGTACATATCACTTTCGGTTGTTGACTGTCGTGTGTCTGTTACGCTACATTTGCGTGCACTACGATATATCATTCATCAACTCATCATCTGCGGGGCCTGTCACACGTGGCGGTCACAGACGTGTATTTCAATCACATCGACCGCGGTATCATGGCACGTCGGTGTTGGTTAATATTGCCAAAGCGCTTACGGTATTGCGTCAGTGGTTAACGGCTTGTGCTGTCTCAGTTAGTTTTCTGCTTACTTTTATAATTCTAAACGTAATTAAATATAATTGCTATTTATATGATTTCACGAAATGTATTTAATTAATTGAAGTATTATATTTTTTATTGCTTTACTTTTGTATTTTTGTAGGTAGATACCTAATTCGGTAATTTTTCTCAAATTTTTGCAACTTTTTAAGCTATTGTATAGCTTTTATTGCGAGCCTTGAGCGTGGACACCGAATACAAAAATTCCGTAACGAAAAACCTAACACCCTCTGAGTATCAAAAACATAATATCAAAAGCACAATTTCGGCAACGACGTCATCGGGGAACGAGGCTTAGCGGTAAGGCGCTCTAAGTGCCCGGATTGCCAGACAGATATGGGTTCGAATCCCGTCGGTTCCGAAATTTTTGTTTTTTTTTTCAAGCGTGATATTTCAAAATAATTAAAAACATAAGTTTATAAAAAATGCTATGCAATAGCTTTACCGCGGCGGTCTCCGAGTGCCACACGTCTTTTTATTAGTTTTTGCTAAAAGTAGCCAGATATATTTAGGGATTAAAATGTTATTTGTCGATATTAATGTAAATATATTATGAACATATTTTAATTAAACTATATACTTTTAATAGGCGTTTTGTATTGATCTATGTCAATCGAAGTAATTCTTTTTCTTTGTTTCGCTACGGAAATATGTGTATCACTATCAAAGACTAATGAGATTAACCTTCAATCAGCACTAAAAGGCAACACTCTACATACTACGTATCCTTTAAATGATGGAATGTGCAAGCTTAAACTCCTGCAACGATAATGTATGATTAACTTGAACGCTATCTACCTTATTTGGTACTGCTTGCTTCGAGGAATCCGCACGTGTTCATAATTGACTAAGAGTCTGTGATGCCAACACTTTCGTCATGATTTAATGCTGAAAGTTTGTCAGTTCATGCTCCTACCGGAGGTCTGTACGGTACGCAAATGGAGTTTGGACCGTGGGGGCATTGGAAGGTAGAGGGTTTCAAGGGTCCAGACAATCAATCGTTGAAGTATAAATGGTAGATTTTTATATTTTCCTTCGCAAAGTATAAGAAATACGTTTCCAGTCGCAGTTACAGAAGTAGTCAGTAAGCGTCGGGGCAACCCTTCGAGCGACACTGGTACTTCATTCATTAATTTCAAGTAAGCTGTTATATAAGCACTTTTGAAAACTCATGTCTTTCAGTACTTAATGACACTACCATCGGTGCGGAAGGCAAATTCAAAGGATTATCATAAAGCAAAATGTCTGGCTAGTAGAGACATATTTTCTCATCATATCCTGTAGAATACTTAAATAAACACGTCTTATACTTGTACAACGGGACTAAATTTGCTACCTTTTAAAGTCACTGCGGAGCAAACACCATACTTACCTACACATGCCTATGGTGGTAGTTGTGTGGTAAGCTTTCAACTTTTATAAAATGTCGAAGATCTGGCCATCACAAGCGCTCAAGCTATACCTAATTGCTGTTTCATTTTTTTGTAGAAGCAATGCCGTCATCACCCATCGCGCGCCTCGCATTATGGCTGCCATGGTTGTAATCATAGAGAATAGAAATCAACGTGCAATTTGTATGTTGTCAGTTTCTTTTTGTCTCTGGAAGCGTCGGTAATTACCGTAATGTGTAGTCTGCATGCTATTGTACTGATATACTGCTTGTGGTTCATTTCAAAACGTATTAGTGTAATATTTTTTAACGTTCCTTGTTTGTAAATAGACTTGTTTCACTATAACAGCGTTACAGTAAAATATTTGTCTTAACGAGCAAATGACCTTACTGTATTAAAATGAAAAATGCCTGTAATATTATGACAGATAGTGCATGATAGGCAGGGTGATAATGTTAGTTACGGACTCGAGCTAATTAGAATGTTTTGAACTGAAGGAAAGCAATACGGTGTTTCATAGCCCGATCCCGTACACACATATGTTGACCACTAAGCTAACGAGTCTGTATTAGTCTGTTATTACATTTAATAACCTATTCAATGGTGCTAACTTCATACAGGCAGGTACATCGAAATGCTCTTGAATATTTTTATTAACAAGCAGCAATAACTGCTTATCACGGTTACGTAGCATCAGTGCTCACTTATGGTCTTCCTATCTGGGGTAATTCTGTGGATATTGACAGAGCTTTTAGGACTCAAAAAAAATGTGTTCGGGCTATATTTGGTGTGGGTCCCCTTGTGAGTTGTAGACCACTTTTCAAGCAGTTGAATATCTTACCGCTGCCTAGTATGTATATTAGAGAAATTTGTATTCTTGTCAAAAAATATCCCAAATATTTTGAGCGCAAAGGTGACAATAATCAAAGATTCCCTAATAAAATTTGCATACCTAAATGTACTTTAAACATATTTAAAAAGAATGCTTTCTTTATGGCAATTATAGCTTTCAATAATTTACCATGCAAGTTACAGGCAATGCCTCTCCAGAGTTTTAAAAAAGAGCTAAATAAATGGCTTCTAGAAAAGAATTTCTATAAGATTAATGAATATATTAAATTTAATTCTTAATTCTATTATTGTTATTATTCTTATTATTATTATTTTTTTTGACATTGTATTTAATTATTTAATATGACCAAGTTTTATGACATTGTATTTAATTATTTAATAAGATTAAGCGTTAATAATTGTAATATTTTATATAAATACTGTATATTTGCACGCCAGAATGGCAAAATATGTCGGAACCAATATTTAAATAATGTACCTATATTTTAAACCCATATTTAAGCAAATAAAAAATCTTTATCTTTATCTTATCTTTAACTGCATCTATATTTTTGTCCTTCAATGTTTACCAAATAACCAAATCTAATAATTGAGAATCGTTAATTCGAGCTATATCAATAAAATTTTATATGATTCGATTATAAAACTGCGCGTTTTCAAATGATTTATTTTCTTCGTATGAGTAGCGTGCACTTTTTGTTCGAGGCACGATATCATATTTCTCGGTAATGACCTTTGACGAAGTTAAATAACCTTGAATTAACTTACCATTTATTGTTCTTGAGTTAGTAGACATTAGGATACCCGTAGCGCAGTCGGAATTCGATGGTAATTTATTGAACTTTTGACTACATAATAATTTAGTAGTAGAAGAATGATGCCTTATGGTTTAATGTAAGCCTCTGATAATTAATTATTTGATTTCGTGTTAAAGAATTAGTCATACATAAGAACAAACACTAAAACATAACCCTCCTTTATCTAAGTTGTCATAGGATGTATAAAAGAAACAGAGTATGAACTCATTAATTCAAGTTTATTGGATAGGTATAGTTTTGTGAGTCGAACGAAATCGACGAGTCGACCGAACGCTAACATCATACTGTTGCTTCTTAGGGTATGGTATCAAATAAAAGCAAGCTCAGACATCATGGAATGCCCGATAGAAGCGGAAAATGCAAATCTGAAACTCTAGTAGGTAGGTATTTGCATTTATGATATTGAATTCAGTTTGTTAAATCAAACGAACGTTCCAAACGCATCGAGAAGTTATGGTCGCTCCGATTGTTGGACTATAATATCTCAGACTATAGTCTGTCAGTCTAAGAAGCCTAAGATTGAATAGAAGAATTCGAATTCGAAGAAGATTCACGTAGAAGACAATTAAGATGTCATTTGAAGGCTGATAGACGCGAAGAAAGTACTCGGAAAGACCAGTGTATGCGTATCATGTGTATTAAATTCAGTTTTCGTGAGTTGAACGAACGTCCTGAATGTTTTAAGGACTATCTAAGACTAAACGATAAAAGACAGTTAATACTTAATGGAATGATCGATAAAATAATGTAACTCGGAAATTCCAGTGTTGAATACACTCCAATTTTGTAAGTTGAAACGACGATTCGATCGATTCGAAAACTTACGGTTGCTTCCTATACTACATCAGATAGGAGCCTGGCAACAGACCTGTTAACCGACAGTAGGCGGTCTCTCGGAGATCGTTAGATGTTGTATTGGATCTTGATTCACGCAGTGATTTAAATGTCTTGTGACGATGTGATTTAGTGCAGCCATTTTATGATGAACACGGTTCAAACGCATTCGAATGGAACTTGTTTATCGATGTTTGTAGGATTTCCGTACCTTAAAAGGAATTCTTTTTGAAATACTCTCATATGTTTGTTGGAATATTAAGGGGGGTTTTATTAGAAAATATTTGATATTAGTCATTGTTTTCACAACATTGACATATTAATAATAGTTAGTACTATGGACTTCGGGTGTAATGCAAAATTCACGACAAAAGTGTCCCGAGATATCTTATATATACTAGAATGTATTTGTATGTTTATAAACAAAGTAAAACATTGTAATATATGTCTTATTTTATTGTTATACAGTCTAATTTGCAACGGTCTAATTGCTTGCAATAAGTAATCTGCTTTGACTGACGGTTGCCATGGCAGCCTTTTTATGACATGGCAGCTTCTCGTGAAAATAGGACAACATAAATTGTGTGGAGTAGGTAGCTTAGAATTTTTTTAGCATCTTTAACCTTATATTATATTCACAGCAAACTTTGAATGTATCAGTGACCTCCGTATGCTGGGATAAATCTAGTACCAACCAATATATTTTTTTACTACAATGACGTTTGGTCACTGTTTTAAATAACTGTTCCAAATTTCATGTGGATAATTCTTATAGTTATCAAAATAATCGAGTGTGAAGGACGGACCAAGGGACGGACGGACGGAAGGTTCCATTTTACCATTATGGTAAAACTTTTTTGATTAATATTCAAAAATTAATTTAATATTAAAAAATTGTTTATTAATTAAAATTATAAATTATTTTCAAAAAAAAAATGAAGGAATTAAAAAATTCAAATAAAAAATTTAAACAACAAAATAACTCTATGCAGTCGTTGTTCTAAAATTATTGACGTGTAGTAAGCTAATATGTGACTAAATGCGATTTGGAATCTTTCTCGCGTTTTAGCCCTCTTTTGGTTCGGACACTTTTTAGCGCTGATCCGAAGTCCATAGTATTAATATGTCAATGTTTTACAATGGCATTCAAGTAAAAATTCCTTTGTTTCAAGTACGCTTCGGATACAAGCTTTTTGAAATAATTATGTATAAAAACAAACTTTTGCCTTCATCTATTTAAAAAATATATGATAAAGTCAAAAATCAATTTAAAGTATTTATTGAGTCTAATTTTGTTTTTATCACATTCAATTTCATTTTAATTTACTTAAACCTATTTAGTTCTTTACAATAAATCTATTGAAGTTATTTGATATAAGGAGAAATAAAAGCCATACGATTAAATCGTTTGTGCAAACAAAAAAAGGTATCTACATATAAAGCGACGGATTTGTTTTCCTCAATTTGTTCTTTAAACCGGTTTTTTATGCAGTCAGAAGTTAAAGCTGCAACGGATGTGGTCCAAATTCCAAACATTTACCTAATTTACTGTGGAAATTTCGCAGGAATAATATAAATATAAATAAATGAAAATGTTTCACTATTGCTTTTATATCACCACTGAGCTGCTGGCCACAGGCGGCTCAGGGTCGTTGACTGTGGAAGTCCCTAAAAAGGCCTATGTCCAGCAGTCCAGTCCATCAGCTGTTAATGATGATGATTGTTTTATGCATAAATAAAAAATAAAAAAAAAATATTTTATTTACATATTTAACTGTAAATAAATATATATTAGATTTATTGTGTTTGTATGTATGTAAGTATGTATTTCCGTTTCATATTTGACCCTTTACAATCACTAATTTCAGCCTGTTCAAATAGGCTCTTGTTTTTGGAGAGGGGATATGTAGCCTACACCCAACATGCTGCTCTAATGCGAGTTGGCGGGATTACGGTGATAAAGTTTGTCTTTGTAACGATCACTATCAGATGTTAGAAAAGATAGAAGATAGGTGTCAACATCTCGAATGAAGTCCAATTTCGCGATCATTTGGAAGGGAAAGCTAAGTTAGCTTCAAAAAAACTTGGGGTGCTCAATCGAGCCAAACGCTACTTTCAGCCTCAACATAGGCTCTTGCTCTACAAAGCCCAAGTACGTCCGCACATGGAGTACTGCTCACATCTATGGGCCGGAGCACCTCAATACCAACTTCTTCCACTTGATTGCATCCAAAAGCGGGCAGTTCGATTTGTTGACAATTCCAAACTCACAAACCAGTTGGAGACCTTAGAGCACCGTAGGGACGTCAGCTCTCTATGTGTGTTCTATCGTCTTTATAATGGCGAGTGCTCTGAGGAGTTGTTCGAACTTATACCACCCTCTGTCTTCTCTCAGCGGAACTTGCGGCGTAGAAACAAGTTTCACCCACACCATCTGGATGGCTGGTTTTCTACAACCACTAGATTTTCTAGGTCATTTCTGCCGCGAACATGCAGAATCTGGAACCAACTTCCTGCTGCGGTATTTCCTGCTAATTTTAACATGGGTGTATTTAAGGGGCGAATAAACCAATTCCTCAAAGGCCGGCAACACATTAGCAGTGCCTCTGGTGTTGCAAATGTATATGGGCGGCGGTAATCACTCAACATCAGGTGACCCGCATGCTCGTTTGCCCGCTTTAATAGCGATAAAAAAAAAAAAAAGGTACTTTTTATTTTAAAAAAAACAATCAAGTATCACCTTGAGCGAAGATGGTATTTTCCTTTAACATCAGTTTCAAATCCTTGACTGGCCTTCGAACATGATATCTTTTTTATTTATTCGTTACTCATTATTTACCTACTCATCGATGACTTCGCTCGCTTCGATTGCTTTGGGCCGCGACGGGAAAAATATTGACTCGTTTAAGTTTCAAGTGTACCTACCTAACTGAGAGCACTGGCGTAGGTACACTGCAAATAAATAACACTTTCCATTATAGCACATAAGGACCTAATAGGTTAGCAATCCCTTTAGAAACCCATCATAATTGTCAGGCTTTTTCAAGGGCTCCAGCTTTATAGACTAGAGAATTTGGAGCTGAGACCTTAACACTGTTAAGTAGGTACTTAGTAGAAGTGTGTCTGTTTTGACTTCAAACTAATGTTAGCAGCAGTGTGTTAGACACATCTAGAGTTAGAACTCGAGAGGCATGGGCGACATTTTTAGGTACATTTCACCTGCGTCTGCAACCAGAGGGATTATTGTTTTTTGGCGGGATTAGGGTGAAAATGTTTGATGTTAATTAATAAACGATTAAGATCGACGGCTTAACATGCTCTCCGAGGCACCGCAAATCTTCGGCGCACGTAAAAACCCGTAGTTGCGTAGCTTTATTACTAGATAGAAAAGCTAAATATTTCATAGCCCGGCTGTAATACCGACTAAATAAGAATGAGGCCAACATTCATCAATCACTATCAAATATGAACTGGCAACAAAAAGCAAGAACTGCAAGTCGCGCCTCGGACGCGTATACTAACAATTTTTTGTATTTACTCAGGTGATAACGGTTCGACGTTCTAAACTCATAAATACGTTCTATATGTTTGTTTGCAGGCGAACGGAATGTAGACGTTAGGAACGGCTTAAAGGTTACTTTGATGTGTATGATATTGTAAGTATTTTGTGAACACGTCTCGCTACAAAAAGAGTTTATTATAGTTTTTCCAATACGATGATTATTAAAGTAAAGAAGACTAAACCTCACGTTAGTATTAGTTTTAATAACCATAAAGAGCCCTTACTCATGAGCTTGTTTGTTCGTGTAAAGCGGCGTGGCATCATTATCAGCCTATTATCTGCTCACTACAAGGCCAGGCCTCCCTCCTTATAGGAGAGGGGATATGGAGCGTAGATCCACCACGCTGCTCCAATGCGGGTTGGCGGGCTTAGGGTGATAATGTTTTATTTATTAACTATCACTATCAGATGTTGATGATAGTGACCGGGACCGACGACTTAACGTGCTCTTCGAGGCACGGGGGTGTAACACCACCAACTTCCAGTCTCCGAGCTTGGAATATACTGAACATTTCATAGAAGAATGAAAAAGCTCAGAATTATTCCGTGACCCGACCCAAGGATCGAACCCAGGACCTCGTGATCGAAGCCACATAGGCTAACCACTAGACCAACGAGGCAGTCAACGTGGCGTGGCATACTCCAACAGAAATAACGTGAGTTTTAGCCGTTTCTATCTTAAGAATATAAAAAATACTCGTGATAGCTTAAATTCTAATATAATTTAAACTATCACGTTATAATTTACTTCCGCAAAGAAAGGCGTGCTTCTATCCAATATCTGATGGAATCAGAAATTCTCCAGTATAAGCAGTTCTGGTTGCTTGACAAATATTAACCACAGGATTGTTGATGTTATCTTATGTACTTGCAAGAAATTGCTACGGGGATCGTCGGTTTTCTCCCGTTTCATACTTAATTAGAGCAAATAGCGAGCCGACTTATCTTTTGGATTTATCTCGTCTCCGCAGAAAAGCCGATTGTCGTGATTGACAATTAATAATAATAAACCGCTAATAATTACTTACTACTTACGGTTGTGTACTTTGTTTGTATCTTTGATGCACGTTCAAGTTTTTCGCAGTTTTATTATAGAAAATCATAAGTGTCCAGTGTATTTTTTATTCGTTTAGAATTTTAAAAATATTAAGCTGAAAAGCTTTCCCATTAACCTTTAAAATGGTTAGCTTTTTCTGATGAATATGCATATCTTCATAGCTAAAGGGCAGTAAATTAGTGAGATAAGATACAGCACAGGGGTTGCTGAATTTTTTGGGGTAGCACCCCGATTATTGGGCTATAGGCCGCTTGAAGTTATTGAGGGTGCAAGTAGCTAGGAGTAAGTGCGTTTGATGTAAAACTACTAGAATAGGATGTTGGGTTGTTATGGGTTTTATCTATACGCCATTGCTTAGTTTATCATGAATGCAACAATTTATTGACAGCAGATTGTATCGCAAGCGACCTTATTTACTTAGGAACTTGTCATGGTAAATCAAAAACTGTCTTTGGTAAAATGAGCTTACGTTAAAAAACCGCCTTCTGCGTAATAACATTAATTCGGCGATTATTAGTCGAGAAGATAAAATAGAACTTATATCCATCTCAGTTGGACGTTATAGTACATCCAGCAAAACCTGCTGTGTTTGCTTGACGCATAATTGCATTGATTGTTCCGAACTGTGATTCAGTCTAGTGGCTGTAGTGTGGGTGCTTGTGTCATACTGCTATTCACCACGTTTTATTACAAAATTACACACAGAACTACACAGATTATACACCTTTCACGTTGCTCTTACTACTACACGTTGAATAAATTTGTTTACACGGCCTTTAAAAACATGTAACATATATTTACTCTTGTTTAAGATCTACAAACAATCGTTTTAGTTGTAGAAACTCAAATAAATTTCATTGCTGTAAAATATTTAACGCCCTGGTTAGCGCAGTTGTGTGTTCCTAACAAAAGGTCCTGGGTTTTGTTTCAAAATAAGATATTTTTTGGAATTTATAACACCACTGTCACGATCAAAGTTTTTTAAAAGAAGGAATGAATCAACTTCTCATTGTGTACATATCTATATTTAAACCTTCCTTAAAAACGGGCATTAATATAACTAACGATTATCAGATCATAAGTTTTTTTGAGATAATCGCGCACATATATACAGATGTTCTTACTAGGTACTTTCATATTGTATATACGTACTCGTATAATACATACCTTTTACTTTTTATATTCTTCATTTCATATAGGCATTTTAAAGTGGCCTCATACAGTAAATTATGCCTGTATGTATAATAATGGACTATGATACTACACGGGAATATTTTACCATCATAACTTAGAGTCAATACGTATACAATCCTATTTATATACGATTTCTTCATACCGCATTGTACAAAAATGACGCAAGATCAGAAAAGGATTTCAAAGATTTACTTGACAGCTATCATGATGAATGAAATGCACCGTGAAAGCGGCACTAAATCTCTCCCAACATTTGAATGAAGAGTCGCAAACATTCGCGAATATAAAACGGCATTACGTTATAATACTGTTATCATTGACTCGCCAGCAATATCACGACACCCACTCGCGCAACTTGCTAAATCCACCCCCGAACACCGGCTTTGAGATAAAGCTGTCTACACACGTCACTTGATATGCAAGTCAACAATCAGTTTGTAATATTGTAGAGATATATATTATGTGATAAAGGTGTTCAGACACACACTTTAATATAACAGTCTATAAGCTTTTCGCCAAAACAAGTAATTAAAGACACAAACAGCGTTTTTAATCTGTGTACTTACCAAATGTTAAAATATTACTAGACTGCGCCTTACGATCTCCAGTTATGGAGCTCCCTATCCTTTGGTTAAAAACTGGGTTGAAACATAATCTTAATTTAGTAGAGCAAATATACGTTTGATCGTTTTTCAATAAAACTGTGAGGAATAAAACCGGTTCATTCTATTTGGCACAGGAAATAAAAGTAAAAATATCTAATAAGAAAACTTTTATAATGTAAATGATGAAGATTTTAAAGGATATTTCGTCAGCTTTTCTCAGTAGGAGATATTGAAGTAGAGATATTAAACCTCAATATGTCTATGCCTGTAATATAATTATGGTATTAGTATCTACTTCCTCATACGGGCTCATTCACAAAGTTGATTAGATTTAGCGTCAACTTTTCTTCTTTCTGTGGGTAGTAATATCATAGTTGACTAATTGTTGTATACGATCACTGTGTTATGTACGCATTATACTCGTTTTAATCTATAAGTCTGGATCTGCGCTGTCAATGCCCTGCGATGGATGAAAGACGGCATACGACGGAATTAAATAAATACCGATACAATCAACTACACAGTGAGAGGCTTGTTGGACGATAGTTAATTATTGTTGTAAAGTCATTTATAAACTGATTTACCGCTCCTATGAGCAATCGGTGATACAACTTACATGTTGTAGAGATTATCATGCTCGTCGATACGGATCGCTTTTCTAGATCTTAAGTTGGATGTTGTGAATTGATATTGCTTTTATTACTTAGTTACATTTGGTAGCTAGGTAGATAGATATATATATATATATATATATATATATATATATATATATATATATATATATATATATATATCGGCTTATCACCATTCTCCTTGACATGATCTCTAGTAGTTCTTACTTTATTGGGCGATCCAGGGTTATAATGCAAGCACAAAAGAAAGTCTTTGTCTTCACGAACACATTTATTATTTACAATGTTTTGATACATAAAGTGGATTTCTATAATTCCTGACGTATTATTAAGATTCAGAGCAGTAGTTTTTTTACACCCATCTTATTTACTCGTTAATTTAATTTATTTCTTAAGAACACATTTACGTTGGTCCAACTCAACCAAATATCGTCACCGCGCTCTAAACACAAACTAAACTACTCAACCCCTTTGTTCCCTTCAAGATGGTGTAAATATTCTACTCAGCACTTTCGCGCCCTGCTCTCCCATTGGTTGCATTCTATATCACATCCTATTGGAGGCGACATATCAATACACTAACTTTAAATTAGATGAGATATTACAAAATATTACGCGCCATAAAGCAAATTGAGTTTAACCTAACTTAACACAATGTTTCAAGTAAGCGGCTATCTCATATCTCTCATTAAATGATTAACAATTAGTTCTATTTCGATTACTTCCATAAACAAACTCGTGATATACCATAAATAATTACGTCCACAGACAGTAACATTTCCATAAACAATGACATCTATCACAATATTACAACAATCAGTAAGTCTCTAGTCTATACCCTTCGACATATATATATCTTCATCACTTTATGATGAATGGTTATTAATACTCCATTCACATGGACTCCAGAATCAACCGCGATAAATAATTATCCCACTCAAAACATTTCCATGTAAAGTAATGCAAAGACCAATGTTCCGCTGTAAAAAAATATCATATCTCATAGAGAGTAAAGCTCAAAAACTCAACACGCCGTTGCTTAGCAACTCTTAACCCCATCATATATAATGTCCTACATAAATCTTTTTCTTAGCTTCTCTACAAACACTTAGTCGAAATGTACCCATAGGAGTAAATAAATAGAAGTGAACTAAAAACATTTGCAAGAAATATGTACATGATATCTATACATACAAAATGTTTACTTAATGTATAGGTGTGCAGCAGTGCCATGCATGTGCTGGATAACATCCCCTATGGATGAAAGCCTTTATCCATTGGCTAAATTTAATCACAAAAGCTCTTACTTAGACGAATTTTCTTCTTCAACTATCTTAACAGTATCAGACATTAGACTTTTTAATATTATATTCGTTTAAACATTATGTCCAATAATATAAAATTTTTATTTATTCCCTGTTCATCTGTAAAATTGAAATTATACTCCAAAGCTCGCTTCGCTAGTTCGGCAAAATATTCTATGGGGTTGTCTACTGTTATTACACTTTATTTGATCATGAGGAAGTGATTTACATAATGAAAGTTTGTAGGTACAGTGGGACTCGGTACGAATGTAATAAAACGTGTTACCAAACAGGAAACGTGATTGTTATTAATTATGGCGCATTGTATCTACCCTATCTATTGTTTTATACCTACCACCAGTATCTACTGTACGCATTGATTAATGACAGCCTGTATGTCATCTGATGGATAAATGGTGATGGAATCGACAATGGAAGTGCTAATTAGCTTTTCATAGGCTAGACTGTAAAACTATACCACCAATAGTATAATATGTAAGTATGCATTTTAAGTAGGTAGTCCAAGACTTACCTATCTCTCTTTTTCAAAGTCAAGGTAAATATTACAAGAAATTGCAACGTTAGTTCAGTTATTTGCTGTGTGGCTTTGGATTCTGAAGTCCTGGGTTCGCGACCTAGCTACCATCGGGGGTTTCTTTCTTCCGAGAAATTTTCAATAACAACTCGGTAAGTACAGCTTAAGAACTTCGGTACTAATTTTAGGTATAGTTTATATAATATTTTGTACATATGTATATATGTGTTAATAAATAATTAAATAAATAAAATTTAAATACAACAAACGATATTACGTAGGACTGCGGAAGGACTGTTAGGAGTGGGTACGAAAATAGTCCAACGGATCCATGACTAAGTACTCAGTGTTGAGTCCGATCTTTTAACTAACTGGAGCTATTGACGTATCAAATAATTTCATATTTTATGGTTATAACATAAAAGTATCGATACTGTGAGACACTAATGTCTCAATACTTGGCACTAATGGCTGCTGTATATGGCAGTAGACCGAGGTATCCCGTTTGTGCAACCTTAGTGAGATAATTGTTTCTAGTCAAGTAACGGTGTAACACGGGTGCATTTGGATTGCATTACTTGCTTGCTTGTTTATACACAGCGGCTTTTACAGGGATTTTGGAAACTGAGTTATATGATATGATTTGAGATAAGAGCTGTTATGTTGTTATGTACAATTTTCAAAATTAATATCTACATTTTTTCTTAGAGTATTTAATAAAGCTCAGATGAAATTAGAGCTGCGATAGAATATCTTAAGAAGTAGGTACGTACTTCCATCTTTATGCTTATGATATCAGAGTTTATTTGCTTCTATTTTCAGTTTCGGGTGTTGTTATTTTATTTAAGGCGGAAACTTATGCCACATAACATCAAGTGGCTAAAAAACTTGAACATGACATCATCATCGTTAACAGGAGATAGCGTCCATTGCTGGATACAGGCCATTCGAGATACGATCCTGACCCGCCTGTGGCTAGCGGCTCTCTGTGACACGTTTTTATATCATCAGTCCATCTAGTGGGGGTTCGATCGACACTGCGTTTTCCGGTGCGGGGTCACCATTCTAGCACCTTGTATGTATGAGGGATATACATTTTGAAGTTAGCAGCCCCATTGCAGCTCTCTAACGTGCACTTTGCCCATACCATTCGTATGTAAATATCAAACCTTGCGTGACCCCTACAAAGTGAAATTACATCAACATGCACAAAGGGTGACGCGACGGTGGAATTAAAATGCAACCCTTCCAATGTCTGTGTAAACTGAAGCCTCGTGCATCCCCTGCGTTTTTACTAATCGCTTAATAACGTTTTTTTGTCGGGATATCTAATAACAACAAAGGACTGCTGATGAAATAAGTTATTGTAAAAGCTAGCGGATGTTGGTAAAATTTTTTTTTTTTTTTTTAGTTTTAAAAAGCGATTAAAAAAGCAGTTGTATAATTTTGATGTACGCGATTTTCACTAAAACAACCCATAAATCTTTGTATGGTTAATTTAACTTTATCATTTAGATTGCTTTTCAGGAAAGGTGTTAGGATATAAAAGACGCGAACTTATTACTTACTGAAAAGTTTGCTATGCATTTTGAATTTTGAATTAAGCCATTTTCAGATTATTGGTTTTAAACTTTGCCACTCTGTGCTGGTGCAGTAGTTTATAGAGATACATTTTGAAAGACTTGAAACTTGACTAATCTATTTAAAAAACTTAACACAGGTACAATTTTATCATTTGACATGAATCATCGATTCGAAATGACAAATCATACAAGATTGATAGGATAATACTTACCTCACGCCTTTTGGCATTTTGCTGCTAAGTATGTATATTATGATTCATTGTAGTTTGATTTTCACGATCCTTTTCATTGCATAATTTAAAGAGTAAATTATTCGAGATCATGATACGAGACATGTTTTTGGGTAATTTATAGTAACTCCAAAGGTGTCGTCGTAATGTATGTAATTGTACGTCGAGAAATCGTAATATCTCTACACGGCAGGTATTGTCTTAAATTTTTCATGTGACATTGCTGTGTAACGCAACCTGCTACTAAATAATACAAAATACAAAAAATACATGTCATAAATGACTTTCAAAGTCTTTTCTTCCGAGTAATCTTTAAAATTCACACTCATTACCAATCTTTTTTATTACACCTAAAACTAATAAACAATTAACTATTCTAGATTTTGGTTAACCATTGGATATAAATTTAGCATTCACTCAGCGTTTCAAGTGGGCAATAAGAAGCTTTCTTAAAATATCTAATGACGATGATTCCTTAATTTATTTGGCTACATGCTTACGTTTTCTTTGTTCGTGTTCGTATTAAAATAAAATTGTAGTAGTTATTAGTTCATGAATCATGTATTTAATAGGTTTCTATTCTCAGGTTCAAGATCATGATTTTAGCGAAGATTGCCTCATCTTGAGATGTATTATGACTTCATTGGTTTGTAGTGTTCTATTTTTAGTATATAGATTATATTTATAGTCCATGTAATTATGTAATTTCGTGACTTTCAGATCATTTTCAAAGTACGTTCGTCTTTTTTGTTGTTATTGTAATCGAAGGTCAATAGTTTTTAATTCACAGATTTCATGACACAATAGATATAATTATTTAGCAGGTAATGCAAGCACAATTTTTGTTAAAAATTTTATTGCGTTACATTAAATTATTATTAAAAAGTTTGGTAAAATTTCAATGGTTGTATAATAAAAACCGAAGACACAAGCCTTGGTTGTAATTTTTTATATACCTACTTAATTATTTTACAATAATACGACTTTTCCTTTCAAAAGGTGTTAGTTCATAATTGTCATAGCGACACTACTTTTGTATAAACTTCTATGAAATAAGATCCAAGGCGAGAGTGATATTTCATTCCTATAGAAGTACATAAAAATCAGTAATGTTGCTTTGATAAGTTGTGTGCTATTGTCGTCTGCTATCGACATCGAACTTACACCTTGCCTTCTTCGTAATTATACTTTTTATACAATTTTTTTCCAATATTACCATCGCGAGTTTTGCTGTCTAACTATATAGCTGTTTAATTTAAATTTCAATGGTTTCGGAATAAATGCCAAAACTCGCAAATTATGCTCGGTCGTGACTCAGCTGTGAGCAATCATTGAAACGCAACGCTCATCAAATGCCTCGCTTTGCCAGCGCCTAAAGTGTTGTTTAGCAATGGTGTCAGTGGAGTCGATAATGGGATACGGAATGGGGTTCGCTTGCAAAATTATAAACCTAACGAACTTGTATGATTGTACAGACAGCTTTGAGTAAAGCCGCCTCCAAACTATCATGCCTAATGTCGAACAGTTTGTATGGGTAAACGTGGTTAAGCGATTTGTTTATATTCAAATATGTAGGTATATGTGTGTGCACGTAGGCGTCCTCGGTATTTTGCGAATTCCATGGCACGATATATCAATCATTAAAACGCAACGCTGATCAAATGCCGCGCTTTGCCCGCGCCTCAAGTGTTGTTGTCAAAGCCGATAAGGAGTACTCGGCTCGTTTTAAAAATTATGAACCTAACGAACGTGTAAGATTGTGCAGACAGCTTTGAGTAAAGCCGCGTTTTAACATGCGGAATTTGCCTAATGCTGTATATCAAGCAATTTGTACAGGTACTTCTAGTTCAGCGATGTGTAGGTATGGTATCAAATATGTACGTGAACCTGTATGCACATAGACTAGTATTATATTGGTATTCGCCAAATGCAGAGCGTGTCTATTTGCTGGCATTTTTGGAATCGGCAGATTACGGGGGTCTTCCTGAAGCTACTGTAATTCAATGCACATTCGGCATTGGTGAATTCTGCATGTCTGGATGTGCCCTAACGAACATGTACAATGGTACAGACAGCGTTTTGAGTAAGGTAAGCCGCGATTGTGCCCGTTTTCTGTGCACACAATGTTCGCACAGATAAAACGTTGTCTAGTTAATTTAAGGTGTTGCAATATCTATAGACATGATTTCTTTACCTTCAGCATAGAAATAAAAATTTTCTTTTGCTTCGGAACATTCAATTGATTTGTTTTGATAATATTTGCGAAAAACTGACGAAAAATGTGTGAAGTTCACAATTTACTACGTTACAGTTTAAAAGTAAATCACGCGTGGAGGGTTTTTTGTTGGATCTGGGTGATCTCTTGGATCTAATTTGTGAGGTTTTCTTGGAAAATAAACAAAATAAATAAATTGCTCACTATTTATAATGTCAGTACTTCCAAGTATTTCATGCACTTGCTTGTATATCATAGTTTTTTTTCGAAACTATGAATAGTACCTATATCATTCCATTAGTTTCATGTTCATGTTTAATATGAATCTATACAGCCTTTTTTGTTTGCAACCTGTTTTGCAAGCTTTTGTTAGCCACATATCTGATCGGTTAGTAATAGCTAGACATTTTCTTTAGGCATTTTGCTACACATAACCGACAGTTAATGGGTTTCGCTATTGAATTTTATTAGCACTTTAATGCAAGCAGATCAGAAATCAGCAACACCTTCGCTCGTGCTTCAAATACAAATCAAAAGGGGGACGTGACTTGCATCAGAGTGCATCGGATTTGAATAAATAAATCATGTCTGTTCTATCCCAGCTTATTTGTTGCCAGACGAGTCGCATCTAGCTTTTGTCGCTCCAATGGATACACTAAACATGTACATTGCCGATTGATCACTTAAATGTATTACTTCGTGAAAAATTCAAACAAAAAATGGATACCAACAAACGAATCTTGAGACGGTCGTAAATTAGTTCTTCCACCTATGTACTACGATTCAGCAGAGTACAAAAATTAAGCAACTGAGTAAACAATTTTAAAATCTCACTCCAAAGGCAGTGTAGTAAAGGCAGAGTTGCCATTACAAAAATTCAAAATGTGTTAAAAGCCATGTACTAAGTTGAGGTTACGGTTTGCACCGGATTTGATTAAATAAATCATGTCTGTTCCATCCCGGCTTATTTGTTAGCAGTCGAGAGAAAGGCGTTCGATTCCTCGCCTCCGACGCAATCGTAAACCGAATCTAGCTTTTACCGCTTCAATGGCTGCAACGTGTTTATTGCCGAATGGTCACAAAAAGCCAACTCCTCCCTTCTCTATAGGTATAATTGATATGTTCTCTGTTGCCGCTAACTTAAAGGATCGTTTGGGCAAAGTTTTGAAATTTTCGAATCGCTTAAACTACATTCATAAATCTAACAAAAACGTTTGAGGAACTAACTTGCAGATGAGATTTAATTCCTTTAGCTTTTATTGCTATATGCAATGGGATAGTGGAGGATATGCAACTATAACCTTGAGTAGTCAGTCATTGACCTTAATCTGTTTCAAGAACATCCTTCCAATCTGAGAACTCATAAATTTATATCTTCCGGTGAAAGTTCTCGTATCTGTTTTGTTTATTTTTATTTTTCTCTCACTCTTGACGTGGCAATATGTCTGAAGGGCGGATTCGCTAAATGACACCGAAGAAAAGCATCACTATTTCAGGGTCTTACGGAAGAGGCGCCGCGTATTATCGGTCGTAATTCACATGAGACTAATATTAATAAAACATTTGACCCTACACACTTAACCGATGATGCGTCAGTGAGTCGAAGAAAGTGACATTCATACGCTCGTCGTATATTAAGTCAGATTTGATAAAACTTTCAGTGAAACATCACTAGCCGTAAATATTTTAAGATTGGGTATTTCATTTCCGGTTGTCGCTCGTGCTCGTTGGCGGAGGCATCGGTTGACAGTGATCCTATCTGCGCGGCATTAACACCATCGCAATGATGCGCAAGATGTTGTTTCGTGACTAGAAGCCTGAGCGCGTATCAGGTTCTCTGTATAAGCGATTCTAACTGGTAAATAGTGGCTTGCGCATAGTTCAGGTTCAATATAATACATATAAATAGTATCTTGTGTTTTATTGCAATTTTGGGGTCTAGATGATTCTTATTTAATTGATTTATTTTCATTGATTTCTGACAAAAAGTAATAGAGAGCTTTGTAAATCAATACAGTTTATATTTTATTTTTTCCCGCCAAATTAGTAGTCGGCCTCGCAGTAGCTTAAGCACAATTTCTTCTATAACCATGACATTTTTCCTACGATGCAATTACTTGGTTTTATGCTCACTCGTTCAGTTTGGTAATCCAGTCAAAATCCAAATCCTTACTTATCTTGCCTTGTATTCGATGTTAATAAGATTTGTGTTCATTATTTATCTATACTAATATTATAAAGAGGAAAACTTTGTTTGTTTGTTTGGTTGTAATGAATAGGCTCAAAAACTACTGGACCATTTTTAAAAATTCTTTCACCATTCGAAAGCTACATTATCCACGAGTAACATAGGCTAAATTTTATTTTGGAAAAAAATAGGGTTCCGTAAAATATTTGGGTTTTTCGGACACAAGGTGTAAAAAATCAACCAGAAAATTTACTTATTTTGCGTACGCTGCCTAAACTATAGAAGATAGAACCATAACATGTTCTAATTAATTGAAGAGCTTATAAATATCTACAAAAAAGTCCGCAACACACTATACCTATCTATGTCGAGTGAGGCACAACAACCATTTTTTTATTTAAAAATCTCAATTTTTTTTGGACTACATTTAAACGCATTTATTTTACACATGCTATTAATCTTTATTCAAATAAATTATTTCATCACTAAATACAGTTTATGTAGATAATATTTGGTATGTAAATGATTAAAATTGGACGTTTGGTTTTGAAGTTATGGCGAAATTAAAATTTTACTATTTCTGCGTTGCGAAGTGAGCGTCACCAAGGCGGGGGTGCGCGTGCGGGAGGGGAGTTCAGATCTATGTTATATATACTATGATGAATTAAGAATTCGATCTTTGTTCAAATATCTATTTAGTACACGGAAGAGTTTGTTCGTTTGTTTGATTGATCGGATTGTAAAATGATTTTTGTTTATTCTGAAGGCTAGACTCAAGAGTGAAATATACTATTTAATATCAATTTATACCCATCAGCTTGCCATAAATATATATTTTTAATGTTAATGTGCTGAAATGTCATACAATGTTTAACAAAAATGTAGACCTTTAGTACACGGGACGGGACGGAGAATATTGCTTCACGGGAAACTATAAAAAAATTAAATTGAGAGGGGGAGCGGGGAATGAGCACACTATATGTGACTTTCACACATTTTGTATGAAAGTATATCTTTAAAATTAGAAGGGTACCTAAGAGGTTTTCACGCGGACGAAGTCGCGGGCGACTGCTAGTTTGAATATATATTCGATAGGTTTAAATTATTTAAGGATAGTGTCCTATCCTAAGTACTTATGTCGTCTTTGCTCACAGTCCTCGTGTTTTCACACAGTCTTAACCACTTTGTGTGTTAACCCATCATCATTAAATAGGCGAATTAAAACCATGAAACTTTTTATCTCTGATCTATCTACATCTATCTTTATTTTAAAAGTCAGTTTTTTTTATCGCTTTTAAAGCGGGCAAACGAGCATGCGGGTCACCTGATGTTGAGTGATTACCGCCGCCCATATACATATGCAACACCAGAGGCACTGCTAATGTGTTGCCGGCCTTTGAGGAAACTATAAGTAACTAGGATTTGTTTGTGACTAAATTACAGATATATTATAAAGTAGGTGCCCAATTTGGAGAATAAATATATTAGTATCTACTGATAATGTTAACAAAATACATCATTACTTTTTATTTTAATTTCGTCAAAGTATTAAATAGTAAATTTTTATGTTCGAATCATGTTTGTTTAGATTTCACAAGCCATACCATTTTCACTTTTAGCTTTCTCTCTTAAAGATATCATCCCAATAAATCTTAACACTTTATACCTACGCGAAACGTTACTTTAACACTTGCCATAGTTTTGTCTACATTATCGCGCTCCGACTATGGTCGTACGTAGGATCACCAGCTCGCCAAACATAATAGTCGGACAAACCAGACAGTTTGTTCGGATGTTTGGGTAAAAGGCCGGACATCAAATGGGATGCACATTATTGAAGATTTTGTGTTGCACTATTAGTCAAAGGTAAATTCGGCAATTTCTAGTAGGCTTAGATTACTATCACTTATGAAACTATTATTTAAAAGTAGAAGTGATAATTTAAAGTCGGAATTTTAAAATTAAAGCTATGAGAAATCCAAATGCACCTTGGTCGGGGAAGAGCCCACAACACATTCAGCTAGGATTTTTTATTATCACCTTAATAGTGCCTATAAGTAGTGCACTAATAGGTACGACAAAAAATTGTATATAAAAACAAACTATTTTTATAATTACCTTATTAAATTCTAATGAAATATAAAAAGTGTAACAAGAGACCAAAAGCCGGACAGTTTGTTTTGGCCGAAAACGCAATAAAATATCGTAACTATGTCCGGCTTTATCCGAACGCCTGGCAACACCATCCGTGCGTCTGGTTCACAATCACGAGGGTCATCTAGATCAGGCAACAAAGACGTCGTTAACGCTACCGTTAAATGCTTGATGTGTTACACTTCTCCATTCAAACCTTAAAGCCCTTTATCAGTATTAACAAGAAACTACTCGTGTACTCTTTCTATTCAAGTAGACTCGATTTGACAGCTACACGCAACTGCACGTATCGTATTTCGTTTGTTAAAATTACTTGTTAATTTGTATTTAGCGATAGAAATAGTTTTCTGTAGTTACTCTCAAACCAATACGAGGAATGTCTCTATCTACTACAAATTAAACATTACTTTGTTCCGCTCAATCAAGACTCATCATTAAGCTAAGGTCTCTACAATAGGGAAATTTATTCAAAATGCCTCCAGTGCAGTGCTACATATACGTAACAAATGATGAAAGTAATAAAGAAATTATATCTATTAAACTATTAAAAGCTATACACATCAGCTTTCCATAAATATATATTGTTAGTGTTAATGTACTGTAATATCGTACAATGTTTTACAAAAATGTAGATCTGTAGTACACGAGACGGAACGGAGGATATTGTTTCACGGGAAACTATAAAAAAATTAAATTGAGAGGGGTAGCGGGAAAAGAGCACACTTTATATGAAAGTCTGTCTTCAAAATTAAAAGATTACCTAAGAGGTTTTCACGCGGACGAAGTCGCGGGCGACTGCTAGTTTATTTATAATGACAAAATATAAAGTTACATATTTATGATAAAATATAAAATGCAATAACAAAAATAAACACATTTAAAATTTTATATTGTTTATCGCTGTAAATCAATTAGCCACTAAATAACTACGTCATTTACTTACTTTAATTTACTTAACCACATCTATGAAGTCGGTGCCATCCAAGTTTAGGTAAAGTCTTTAAAGTAGAAAGCTCGGGTGGCACCGACTTCATAGATGTGATTAAGTAAATTAAAGTAAGTAAATGACGTAGTTATTTTTTACTTTTTAGTGCGTTTTGAAGGCGTTTTTTATTTTTTGTTAAAATTTTTTTATTTCATACTTTTTAGTGCTTTATCAACAACGAACATACTAATAAACCTACTCGAACTAAACCATAAGTACCAATATTCACTACCTACTTATAACATTCCGACGTCCCTGCAAAAGTGAATATAAAGTTTGAAGAGTTTCCTCGAGTTTTCGTAGATCTCATCATTGGATCATGACATAGTAAACATTAAACTAACTGGAAACTATAACCTTTCAAACTTCTTATTGAGACATAAATTAATCGAGCCCAATCACAAAGTAGCTACTGTAAACCGTTAAATAGCTCCCTCAGCTGTCCCTCGTCTTCATCGCCAGACCCTTAATGACAGTCACAGCCCATCTAAATATAAAGTTCTCATTGACACAAATTAATCGAGCCCAAACACAAGGTAGCTACTGTAAACCGTTAAAGAGTTTCCTCAGCTGTCCCTCGTCTTCATCGCCAGACCCTTAATGACAGTCACAGCCCATCTAAATGTAAAGTTCTCATTGAAACAAATTAATCGAGCCCAAACACAAGGTAGCTACTGTAAAACGTTACGGAGCTCCCTTAACTGTACGTCGTCTTCATCACCAGACCCTCAATGACAGTCACAGCCCATCTAAATGTAAAGTTCTCATTGAAACAAATTAATCGAGCCCAAACACAAGGTAGCTACTGTAAAACGTTACGGAGTTCTCTTATATATAGATCGGCTCCATCATCAGATCGACCCCAGACCTTCATCAAATTGTAGTGCTCTTAAATACTTACCGGAAAAATTAACAAACGTATTTGTTGTCCCTACAATTTTTGAAAGTTCCCCTCGTTTTCTCCAGGATCCCATCATCAGATCCTGGATTCCTTATCATGGTGCCACCACCGGACTATCTTCTTTCCAACAAAAAAAGAATTATCAAAATCGGTTCATAAACGACGAAGTTATGCGCGAACACACATAAAAAAAAAAATAAAATATATACGGTCGAATTGAGAAACGCCTTTTTTTTGAAGTCGTTTAACTATTGTGTCAAATAGGAAATAGAGTAGTGTACGAAGTATCCGGTAGTACCTAGTCGAGTAATACTTATTGAAAACATGTTCATAAATAGGCATCTGGTTTTAAATGATAAGATCATACCGGCTTTTGTGATTGAAGTAATATGCTGGATGCAATTGATAATCAACTTTAATTTCGGATATGTTTCAAAAGTATTTGTGTCATAACGTCAGTTACTATTTATTTACCTCGAGATAGATTAATAAGCCTGGCACGTAATCTGTGAGTGAAAATCTATGTGTTCTCTACTCTAGATCTACATTGTGTTAATTTGACGTGCTTGGTCTTGAACTATTATTAACTGACGAAAAAAACGGAGGAGGTTCTCAATAATAAGACACGTATTTTTTTTATGTATGACCACGCATAACTTTTTACGGAGTTGTCCGATTTTGATAATTCTTTTTTTTATTAGAAAGGGCACACTTCCAAGGTGGACCCATTGTCATCATGTTAGGATCTGATGATGATATCCTGGGGAAATTGAAGGAACTCTTCAAATTTTGGAGGCACGCTTACAGCGATTTCGGTTTTTGTCTCGTTATCGGTAGCTTTTTGGCTACTAGTATCGTATAATATACTATGCCAGTATAGTACGAGTACGTTACGTGGCGATAAATCACTAAAATGTAAGAAATAAATTTTTTTAACAAAAATAGAACCGACTCAAAACGCACTAAAAAGTAAAAAATAACTGCGCTAAGTAACAAACTGCTTTAATACGTAAAATAAATGTTCCTTAAACTTGCTGGCACCGACTTCATAGATATGTTTAAGTAAAATTAAAGCAACTAAATGACACAGTTATTTTTTACTTTTTAGTGCGTTTTGAGTCGGTTCTATTTTTGTTAAAAAAAATTTATTTTAATAAAATAACTCTTTTTGAAAAATATTATTTCAACATTTTAATTCTTTCTCTATACAAATAAATAAAATTTCCGTTATATTTTTGTGTATAGAAAGGAAATCTATCTTCCGTGCCTATTTGAAACTGAAAATTACAGCTTTTCGCTTACACAGAAAAACTTTAAAAACTTTTTGCCTGTCTTGTTGTTGTGTAATATGGCCTGACTCATGAGGATTAACATAGGGTAATTTTTATCCTGATATTCGAATGCGAGCAGGAACCATATGGGTGAAACCGCCAGTCTTATAAATAAAGCCTATGATCAGGTAATAAGATTTTCGCAAATCCCAAGTGGACATTTAGAATTTTAGAATCGAATTGTCTGATACAATGACCACTGTATTACCTCTACATGTTGCTTTATAAAACCAACAGGACATACTCAACACATTACCAGTACTGTTTTTGAGTGTTGATTGTGACTTTTATCTTCCGTTTCTTAAGCACACAAGGGTGATATCAGTGAAGAAACATTTTTTGAAGACAGGACCGGTCCGTGGTTTGAGCCACCTCGTTACAATACAAAGCGATTAATATTCTGTGAGTGCTTATCGCGGCGTGTCGCGAAGGTTGACGTTTTGCATGTTTGTTGCGCTTATCACACCATCAGTTTTATGGGGAAAGAATTCGCGTGTGACAACTAAATATTATTATGACTTCGTGAGAGTTCTTAAATTAAAAATAATTTATGCAGATTTCTAAAACAGGAACTTCTCTTAGAATTGCAAAAGTGTTAAGATTTTATTTTTGATTTCAGACCATATTAGGTAAAACGACAATACCTCACCTCGTACGTCATCGCTAAAATTATTAAATTTTCCAAAATATAGCCTTAAATAATAAGTACAGATATAGAGGCACTTTTCGCACGTAGAAAATCTAATCTGTAACTCGAGCCATTGAAATTCATCCCATAGATATGCCCAATAAATAGCGCTCGCGATCCCCTAGTTCACAGTCAGCCCACAAAAAGATAAAGCCCTTTTTAATAACACGTTATGAATAAATCTAATTTACGCTTGCTGCTATGTAAATCACCCGACCAAGATACGCTGCATCCTGCAGGGTGGTCTCGTAAATTCCCGTGGGCCGCGACCCTCTCGCGTGTGAGCGTCTTCGTTCTTGATAATTACTTGTGACTTGAATACTGATTGCTACTGTTTAGGCGAGTTGCAGACACTACGGAGAATTTTTAATTTTTTAAGTGAAAACTTCTTTCTTCTGCATGTATCTTTCGCGCTGTGTGTTTTGTACGTATTAGATAACGCTCTTCGAGTAAAGTCGGTTCTCGTCGGCTAAAGAAGCCGGAGAGATATTGTCAACGCGTCTCTGCTACGAGTAGGTATCTGAACTCGCTCAGTGACCATTTTATGTATAAACGTGATGCATCACTCGCTTATATAATTTATCCTTTTTTTAAATTTTATTTTATGGCTATTAACAGTGCCTGTATGATTTTTGAAGTGATAAGTTTTTATGGGAGGGTAAACAGCTGGCTTTTCTTTTCTCTCACGAATCGTCGTTCTCTTTCAGTGTAACCCACAGCGCCAACCGTATTTAAGTTATCATTTCTCTCAGGTTTTTATTTTATAGTCAATATCATAAGCTTGTCAGCCATATTCTTGGCCAGACATTTCTTATTTTTTTTAATGATTTTTATTTTTTATCAGATAAGAGCGGGGAAATTTCGGACACCTAGTTAATATATTTGGTTTAATTTATACCAAATATATAACTAAATATGCCTCATCTGTCTGTAAACATTGGACTTTCCTATTCTTATTGAACATGAAAAAATCAGTCGAGTATTAAACTTCCTACAGTGCTTAACTTTCAAATGCATCTAGCTGTAACATAGAGCCTAGCATAACTCTCTAAGGTATAATTGTACCATCTTGATACGGAATTAATAGAAAATGCTAAAGTCATTATTCTCGTGAAGCGGAGCAGATAATAGTCCCGGTGTTATTGGAAAGGTATTGGGCTTGTAATTGAAAACCTACTACCTGGATAGATAAACGGTATAATTTCTTTGTAACCAAGAAACATAGTTACTTCGATTATTATTTAAGGCTGCTACTAATGTCAAATACCTTGATCAATATTAAATTGATAAATTGAGTACGATTTTCTATTCACTAAACTTATTTAAAATCCTAAGTTATTAAGGACACAAAAGTAAACACGTAACTTTGTGGCAAAAATTGTAACCTATTATTTAGATTGGATGCAATATTATAATTGATGGATAAAAAAATCAGTAATCAGTAGCAGGTTGGTTCCAACAGTGGTTGCATGATGATGATGATGATGATGATGATGAATTTTCAAATCAAAGTAAAATACCTAAACAAGAAAAAACCAGCCCTTTTTAAATCAGATTGAAGTAATTATTCAAAGTGTTATAGAACGTTTTAAGAATTGGGTAAAATTTATAAGACAGTTAAGCTGATATTATAATTAGATTTGAATGACGGGTTCTAGCAAATAAAGGTCCAGGTAAGAGTTAAAACTTTTATCTAAGTTTCAAGTCATTAACGAGTTAGATTAGGATGTCAGATTACTTTGAACCTCCCTTATCGGCAGAGTTCTTAATGACGACATTCATTTTAATTGAATACTTTTAACGGGTTATTTATAATGAATAATATAAGGACATTCTTAGGAACAACTTGTTAAGATATCGGAATATTTTTTGTCGTATCCAAGTCGCAATGAACAAATTTGATTGTTTTTTTTTATTAACTACAAGTTGGCCCTCAACTGCTGATGTTAAGTGATGATGCAATCTAAGATGGAAGCGGGCTAACTGTTTTCTTCATAAATAACATTAATATTTTCAATTAAGGCTTTTTCTCGAATATTTTAAACCAATTGAGAAGACATAAATAATAATAATTATTATAGGCAAATTTGAAAGACATACTCTTCTATCGTAAAAGGTAACAATGAATCTTATCTTAATGGCATCAAAAGCATACCAGAGGTGAAACTATTTATTTCTAAAATCCTTTATTAGTAGTTTCACCTCTGATATGCTTCTGTTCGCTGTATTACAATTTTATTGGAGTCCACAATCTTAAACGTTGTGTTATTTATTAAGGATTTTAAGACAGCATTAATTATTAGACAGCTATATTAATAATTCACTCGAAATTTATTTGTATCAAGGTCATGTTTACAAACACTTTTAAAACGTCAAATTCATATGTTTGTACTTACCCGGCCATTGTATACGTTACAATCCGTTATAGGCTGGTACTCGTTACATCGTGATAGCGCTGCGTCAAACATGTACGGGAGGTACATGAACGAAGTGGTAGTGAAATTGATATAAAACCAATCTCGTTCGAAAAAGGAAATGAGAGTGCATCCCTCCCGCAATTACCCCACGTACAGAGAAGTGAGTACAATTTGTAGGAAAATTGCTTCTGCAGGCTATCGTCGGGAAGAAGCGTGGGGCAAGGCACGCGACCCTTGCCAGAAAGGGGTACACGAAAATGACACTTATTTGTTTATGGCATAGAGCGCATTATTAATGATATTTCTTTTTTTTCATAGCATTTGTGTTCTGGAGGGATAACAGTGAGAGGTCCACTCGAAGTCACAAAACTATTTAGCTATAGATATTTATATATACGTACAAGAATTATAATATTTGTCATAGTGAAAATACAATTGCAATAATGAACTGATTTTGATTTGTATTTCGCTTATCAGTAAATAACTCGTTGGTTACACACATTTAACACGGTAAACATGGCGGAGTGGAAATTCTTCAATAAATAAAGGCTTTGTCCGAAGTGTTTATTGGACTGGCGCTGGTTTTGAGATTGCATTGTTGGGACTTAGTATGAACGGCCTTGCGGCACGCTGAGCCTGTGTGTCGATGTACGCTATTAGTATATATTACTCTACGTCGGCTAAAAGTATCCGCCAACTCCTTGTTAATGTGAATCATGAGATATGACTAAGGCCCTGTAAGGGGTTAAAACTCTTTGAGTTCATTCGTAAAATAATAACGCGTAACGCGAATTCGATCTTAGTCTCATCAGTGTCATCAGGTGTTCTTATACCGAACCAAGCTTAAATGTTATTAAATCTAATAGTGTGTGTAATGTCTATTGCATTTGCCTTGGCTTATTTGCTAGTAAAGATGTAATACAGAGTTATTGAAGTCCACTTAAAACATAGTCGCTTTCTACTCTCCCTTTACGCAATAGATATGATATTAGTTTTCAACAATAGACAGTAAATAGATTGAGTGGAGAATAGATACAACAGAAGGGTTATCACGGTTACAAAGTCCCGGGCGTCCGCTATACGCAAAAATGCCTACTCAAAGAACTCATTATCTGATTGAAAAAGGAGTTTTCCATTATGTCTAATAGTGCTCACCCTAGTCAAAAACTTAGTGCACGCCACTGGCATAATGTATTACCAAACAAAATTATAAAAGAATACAAATGTTCGGCTGATAAAAAGCCTTCACATCAGTCAAACCGCGCACAGATAAAACTACGACTGTGTCCCGGATACGTTTAATTAGCACGTAATTGATTCCTTCGCTAGCCGGCTCTGGCCCGGCCATGACAAACAAACCGCCGCTTTGTTTACCTATAGCTGAAAATTAAACCTTTTAGTTTGGGTAATTTATACTCTGTATTTACCTACCGCACAAATATTTGGATAATTGAATTTGTATAAGAATGTTTTTTTTGTATGAATCAATTTATCCGTTACTTGCGATCGCGGTTTCCTAATGCATATGACGATATCCGGCTATCGGCTACAGGTTGATACCATTGTGATTCCTTAAACTGTAATTTTATTCTTATTTTTTATAAATTTATTAAATCATAGAAACCATTTCATTACCGAAATCGGTACCTAGAAATTGTATAAAAATAATTAAAAATGAAACGTTAAATTCATATTTACTTAACATTAATGAATAAAATACAAAGAAATAACAATAGAAACATAATAATTTCGTGGAAACGCAAGCAATGCCGTTATACAAAGAATTGCAGATTTCGTCGTAAAAACATGCAATAACAATAGGTAACTACTGTTATTATAAATGGAAATGGCTGTCTTTGCTTTCTTCCATGAAAATACTGCAATGTTTCTACTTCCTTATCAGCATGCCCGGACCGATTACTTTTTACAACAAACCGTTTAAACACGTCGATATTTTTTTATTATGTACTACAATTAGCTCTAATACGATTTCTTTAGGTACCTACATGAACATAAAATAAGACTCATTAAAAATGCAATAACACTTAATAGTAAGTGCTGATGCAATTTAAGTTCGTACATCGTACATCGTACTGGTACGCTAAACCGCTTGGCGATACGTCTTTGCGGCATTGCAACTAGCCACGGCCTAAGTCTACCACCAGCTGGGAATCGAACCCGGGACTTGTCTTACGAATCCGCCGCGCTAAAGAAGCCGTTGGTATAATATTACTTTGTCGTGTAATATTAATTTGTCGCTAAGTATCTACTCTATCGTATCGTTGTAGGTATGTAATATCTATAATAATAAATGATTCAACGTGTTGTTTGCTACCCCAACAAATAATTGAATACCGGAAAAATGCTACTAATAATTCCACAAACGTTCTTTATTTAAAGTTAGCAGCGCACAGATCGGAGCAGACGCAGCGACGCCTCAGTACGACATACAAAGTCGACGACGCGCCCACTTCTGCTACCGAGTTCCGCGTCTTGCGCATAGATGGCGCTGTAACTACTAATACTGAGTTTTATTGAAACGTTATAGAGACTAATATTTCTTTTTTTTAAATAAAAAATGTTGATTCGATATAATCTATTGAGATTAAATTGTACATAATATACAATATTATGTATATTTTAAAAATGTTATAGATATTTAAATAATGATTTTTTTTATTGAAACAATAATAGGTTAAGTATATAATATTACTGTGAATAGAAATTGTTAGAAGTATATTACGCCTATATAGTATTCTATGAGATTTTAACTCATCTGTACACAAAATCATAATTAAAAAGTCACCTCTTTCATTAAAAAAGTAAAACTAATAAAATAAGTTTGTATTTTCGTGAGCCGCGTCGCCATAATTATAGCCGATCCAACATTGATAGGAGGGTTAGCGTGGTGTATCGTTGTTTTGCTTTGTACCACTCGATAGTTACGAGTTACGACCCTACGTTTATAAGGGTTCCGCAGTAGAATATTAGTAACACTGGATTAACGACCAAATTAATTTTACTTGGAATGGGGGGGTGGGAATGTGAACTTACGCATTTAACAGCTAAGTCAAATATTTAATTGTAGCAATTAGTAGGTAGGTATGATAGAGTCACTACAAAAAGTCAAAAGTACTTGCAAACAAAGCTTACTGGAAATAAACGAATTTTTAATAGTTCCACGGAAAAGGGTCCAAAGTTGGCTCCCGAGATTAAATCCTCCCGTAGGACTAGTACTGTAACCACTCCTAACACAATCTGTACGACTAATTGGATACCAATCGCCTTCGTTCGAACCTGTCTTTTAAGCCGGTAGTAGAGTTACTACGAATAGATTGACAAAGCGTTTCATAAGTGCTTGTAAACGAAGCCTACTAAAAATATACGAAGTTTTTTGACTGAATAAAATAGTTACCTACTAGTATTAATTAAACGGAACCACGTTAGAAGCTTATTCACGCTTTATTTCCATTTTTTTTTTCATTCTCAACGGTGTGTCTAATGCCGGGCCGTAGTAATTGATGCTCGGGAAATCGGATTTGATGCAAAGCTAATTTTTTTATTCAACAAACGCTAGGCTGACTCTTCACAACATGCACTGTTTAATCGTGTACGGAACCTTTAATTGGTAGTTTATTTGCGCTTCGATCTCGACTTTTTTTTAATTCTCGATGGTGTGTCAAGTGCCGGGCCGCAGTGATTGATGCTCGGGGAACGGGATTTGATGCTAGAGCTAATGTTTTTTTTATAGTACAAGCAATTGTATTTCTAATGAGCCACATGGCGCCCAGCTTTGTATTTTTCTATTGTGTTAGGTTCAGTGGTTAGTTTGTTGGTGCAATCAAGTCTCGGCTTCGAGTTTTGGACTCGAGAAAAATAATGTAGCTTATTGCTCGAGGAATTCTTTGCATCAGCTTGTTATGCGCATCACTACACAGTGGCTGGTCCGATGTTGATAAAATTTCTTATGTGTTTTATTCGTGTCTTTCGTGAAATTTTCATTAAAGTTGTTAGTTCAGAACTTGGATGTCAGTGTCACCACCATGATTCGCAGAGCACGTTAAAGCGTCAGTCTCGAACATCATTAACATCTGATAACGGTCGTCACAAGTTAAGTTATCACCCGCATGACCGCGATTCCACATTGGAACAGTACCTATCTAAGCTCCATATTCCATGTCCTCTAAGGGGGCATGTTCGGCCCTGTAGGTGTAGTAGACGATTAAAATAGGCTGACAATGATGATGTTTTCTGTTCTTTCTGATGTTATCATATTATTAACGGCTGTGTTCCTTGTCCTCAGATTGGCGCGGCCCGATGACGGACGAGCCGGAGTCGGGGCGGCGGGCCCGCGCTCCGCCCGCGCCGCCGCCCCGCGCCGCCGCGCGCCCCGAGCCGCGCCCGCGCACCCTGCCGCCGCGCCTCATCCGCCCCTCCGAGCACCTAGCGCTCGTGGAGCAGGCGCGCGAGCGGCGCCCGCACCCGCCGCCGCTCGTGCCCAACGTCACCGTGCTGCAGGTAGATCACCTTCGGAGTCATCAAGGAGCTTCTTTTAAAAGGGGATACAGAACGTTCAATGCGTGAACGTTCACTCCCGTGATGAAGTTAATGATGATGGCCAGGATCGATGGATTAATATGCGGGCCAAAGCACGGAGATGTAACACCAAACCTGCAAAGCATTTAGCGGCACTCTTGCTACAATAACGCCCTGCATTCCTTGTAGTTAAGCTAGTAACCTCTAGTAGATACATGTAATACACCGACAATCATAATACCCTACACAGAACACAACACATTCATTCAGAGATCTATTCTCTCGTATCAAGTAGACACTAAATGGCAATATTGCGAGTAAATACACTTGTAGCAGAACTGTTAAGTAGTGTGTGTATTACACTTTTATTTAATTAAACAATCGATATACTTAAGATCATTTTAAAGAATCTATTCAAATTTGTCAAGAAACAAACTGAATCAAAACACTAAACGTATCTTTTAGATCGTCATAATGATCCGTATCTGTTAATGAGCGTGCAGTATTTCGAATCGATTCGATTCATTAAACCCTTAAAAATATAAAAAACTAAACCCTTGCAACACAAAAAATATTGATGTTTTAATTCAGGGACACCCGGGACCACGATCTGCGCCTCAAATGGCCGTCGCGCAGGGCCCACGCCACACGCCGCTTGTACCTGCGGTGACTGTGTTCCAAGGGCCCCACAGGGCCCAAGGCCCGCAGGGACCAGTGCCCCGGCCCCCGCCGCCGCCCCCGGGGCCCAGGCCCTATGTACCGCCGCCTACGCGCATGCCGACCCCCTTGCCGCATCCCATCATGAGGCTGCCACAACCGAGGAGAGAAATTCAGGTATGTTACGTTCCTTCTTTTGTTTTTATTGGGCGATAAAGGATACGTGTTTTAAAATTAGAAAAAATAAACTTTTTATTGCTTTAATTAGGTAACAGGCAGATAGTTGTTTCCAATACTTAAGTTAATGGTGATAATGCACTTACTACGACTATAAATTGCTCGTACAAAGGAAATAATTAATTAAGTATCTAAAGTTGAAAATGAAAATACAAGTGTATACAAATGTTTGTGCTAGAAAGCATACAGGCTTAGCTGTTGCTAGTAAACGTACCAATTAGTACCTTATTGTACGAGCTTATGAATACCTAAATATATAAAAATTCGTTAAATAAAATATACTGAAAATTAAATATATCCCCAAGAGTAGGTATCGTATAAAGTTACTCGTACAAGTAAATCAATCTTCGTTTAAAAGCCAACGAAGCGAAACAGGTTACGCGTAGCAAAAAATACACGCTTGTTATCCTAAGGATCTATAAAGGATTAACGGTGAACCAGAGCGACAACTCCTATGCCCCTCAATGTCATCGGTTGTAGCTTTTTCTGCGAACAACATTGTTTATGATATAGAGTGGTGGCCACGGAATTGCAAAAAAGATCGCGCGTTACTAGGAGCGGGGTTTCATTAGCAAGTGTTTATACTATCGGAGATCTGTATCTTTGTCTGCGAGGAATTCCTTCACATATTGAGGGTCTGGACTTTTGAAACCGGCTGTCTAGTAAAGCCACCATAGTCTTTATACGTGTCACCATATATGTGTCACCATACACTTTTTAGTATAGCAGGTACAAGTAGGTACATTGAGTACCTACTTGTACCTGCTATACATCAGCAGGTGGGTCAAAGTTTTTAATAAATCACGAAGGTCTGACAGGCACTCGTTCTGCGAGAAATTTCCAACGTGTGTGTATGTTGCAAGTGTAAATTTCCCTAACGCCCTCAAATTTTATGCTTCTCTAACCTGAGGTTTTAATTGGGAAACTTTCTTGAGTGGGACCTTATAAATTCTTCTAGCTTTGGGTTCTACTCTAGCAGAGTTTTTATACTCGTTCAAACCACCGGTGACGCAGGCGCAATCCCATTAAGTGGTCCATCCCAAATACCCAAAATAACTTGCCGCCCGCCGCTTTTTCGCGTCGCCCATTTCCGTGGCCAGACTGCAAGTTCGAATACGTAACATGGAAGCCAAAGCAATTTGTAACGGAGTCAGAATGTCATAAAAAATCTGCGTAGGCTTACCTTTAATAATGAAGATCTACAACCGCTTTATCTCTTGCGCAGACAGATTCGAAAGTTAATTTATACGAGGATAAACGTTCTAAATTTGATTTGCCAAAAATTATATTCGCAATAACGTTTGAAAGTGACGTCTTAATTGGTTCGATTTATGTATTTTTCAAATTTAATTAAGTTGCCATTGTTGATTGTTTCATAAATCGTCGTTTCACATTATCTTTCTTTTGACAGACAAATAAATAGCCCAATATAACGGTTGGGAAGTTACACATTCCATAATTTATGGTATAAGATACGTAATAGCTTTAACTTCCAGTGATATCTTTATAATTATAGAATCAATTATGACTGAAACAGCATCTAGACCTGGCGTTATCGTTTCGAGCTTAGTGCTTAAAATATTTCAATTACTTATACCCGGATACTTTTCACAGTCTTTTTTTTTATGTACTACAAGTTGGCCCTGGACTGCTATCACACCAGATGTTAAGTGATGATGCAATCTAAGATGGAAGCGGGCTAACTTGTTAGAAGTAGGATGAAATCCACACCCCTTCCGGTTTCTACACGACATCGTACCGGAACGCTAAATCGCTTGGTGGTACGCCTTTGTCGGTGTCACTGTCGATTCTATTTGTCATTAATTATCCACTATTATTAAGAAAGTATAGCTCATGCCCCTCTGAACTCCTCGTTTAGAGTCTCCCTCTTAAGTTCCAACTCGTCGAACTGCGCAGGTATTGTGGCGGCACGGAGAACTGCGTAGGCATAAAGCCTCGTTTTCAGAGTGGACTCGATGATTGCTTGAACTATACACAAAAGTAACCAATGTATGTACTTTATTTACAGAAAACAGACATTATGTATACCTTAAACGTTTGATTCTCAACCAAATTTAATATACCAACAAATGAAACTGTTAACATATGACGTGGTAACTTTACAACAATAGTCTGATTGGTAAACATACGCGCATCGAGCACTGTTGTCTACGCGATAGAGTGTACAAAAGTGTTATGCAAATATCAAAGACGTCACTTAGAGCCGGCGCGTATCTGGCGAGTCGCACGCAGCCTGGCGCACATGTTATCACGAAACTGCCAATTAATGAATCAAGTCATTATAATTATTTTTATTTTTTTTTTTATTCTTTATTTGTATATACATATATACACACACAATAATATATACACACAATAATAAAAAAAAAAAACAGTACAGAGATAACTTAAAAAATATATATGTAGGATACAAAAGGCGGCCTTATCGCTTAGCAGCGATCTCTGCCAGGCAACCTTAGGCTTAGGAAAGTATAAAGAAAGAGACTGCAGGTGGTATACTTATAAAATATACATAAATTCAAATAATTACACACTAATACATAAACCAGACTACACAAATAGCACCAATATTAACTAAAATATATATCATAAAATAAACTAATATATATACCTACATTAATACATCATAGGAAGAACATAAACTGATAGTCATCTTTAGTTTGTAAAATAATAGGATTTAACGGCCTTTTTAAAAATGAAAATTGATTGTATCGCGGAGTGAATCTTCTATACTTTTATTATTATATATTCAGCAAAATCTCTCTACAACTTGCTCAAAAATCAAATTAGACATACTATTGTCTATAATCTCTTGGACTGGAACGGACTTGGCATCAACATCAATGGCGAGTATCTCACTCAACTGCGGTTTGCCGACGATGTAGTGATAATGGCAGAATCTCTAGATGACCTTAATAATATGCTCAATGACCTCAGCAGAGTTTGTCAACAGGTGGGTCTTAAAATGAACATGGGCAAGACAAAGATCATGTGTAATGCTCATGTTTCGCTCCACCCAGTTATAGTTGAAAATTCTGCACTCGAAATTGTAGACGAGTATATATACCTAGGGCATATGGTCCAGTTAGGTAGGTCCAATTTCGAGAAAGAGGTGAACCGCCGAATCCAACTCGGTTGGGCAGCGTTCGGGAAACTGCGTGACATCTTTTCGTCCAAAATTCTTCAGTGCCTGAAGACGAAGGTCTTCGAACAGTGCGTGTTGCCAGTGATGACATACGGATCCGAGACTTGGTCGCTAACTGCGGGCTTCATAAGAAGGCTCAGAGTCACTCAGCGGGCGATGGAAAGAGCAATGCTCGGAGTATCTCTGCGTGATCGAATCAGAAATGAGGAGATCCGCAGAAGAACCAAAATAACCGACATAGCTCAGCGAGTCGCAGAACTGAAGTGGCAATGGGCGGGGCACGTGGTTCGAACAGCTGATGGACGTTGGGGGCCGAAGGTGCTAGAATGGCGACCCCGCACCGGAAAGCGCAGTGTTGGTCGACCCCCCACCAGGTGGACTGACGACATCAAACGGGTCGCAGGGAGCCGCTGGGCACATGCGGCTCAGGATCGTTGTGTTTGGAAGTCCCTAAAAAAGGCCTATGTCCAGCAGTGGACGTCCATTGGCTGATAATGATGATGATGATGATGATTGTCTATAAATAGTGTGGCGCATCGGAAAATGCTTAGTTAGGAATCGAACGCAAACAAAGACTTCCTGTTTCAAATACAGTTTCCGTTCAGTTGATTCGAACCTAGGACTATCTACCTAGGCTTAACATTGTACCAAGAGGCAGCCACATACATATGTACATGCATATATACAACGTTTTAGGTAAATCCCCTAACAAGCCGTCAATCAGGAGTTAGGGAAAGAGAATACCTACATGCCTATAAAAATAAAATAGATTTCCTAGGCAGAATCCTAAGGGAGATTTGTCGACAGCAATTTGTTTAAATCTTCCTTTCCATTTTGTTTATTATAGTATGTTTTTTTATATATTTAAGATAATTATTTTATACACAGAATTGTCTTAACAAGATCAAAATGTATCAGCACGTTTCGGGATTCTATACATTTTAACCAACACATTGTAGTTACGCTTCATCTCGCCAGATTTGCGCCGGCCGTTAGCAAATGCAAAGAGTTATGCAAACATTAAAGACGTCACTCGGGCTCGACGGCCGACGCTAACTCTTGTGGCACAACACCGCGTGGGCGACACTTTCTTTGCCAATGCCTATATGCTAATAATTATCAGAACGATGATACGACATTATTCACGCATTGATGCGATAGCGATCTTAGTCACACGTAAACAATGGAGTTCCCTATACATTGCGTGTGGCGCTTCGGAAAATACTTAGTTGGAATCGTATGTACTTACGTTGCGGTTGCTGACTTCCTGGTTTCATTTATATGACTTTTTAGAATAAAATACTATAATATATAAAATATAATATAAATACTTTTGTGGCTAAAGAAAGGTCATTATTATAACAAATAATTTTTTCCCTGCGTTTTAAAACGTTGATGAAATCAGTACTTTAGCCGACCTGCATACTTCTGCCACATAAATTGTTTTGTGTTAAAAATTTTTAACAAAACATAGAACCGACTCAAAACGCACTAAAAAGTAAGAAATAACTGCGTCATTTAATTTCTTTAATTTACTTGAGCATATCTATGAAATCGGTGCCAGCAAGTTTAAGGAACATTTATTTAGTAAAGCAGTTTGTGGGTTCTAGGTAATATCCTTAAAGTAAAAACCTTGGCTGGCACCTACTCCTTGATATGCTTAAGTAAATTAAAGCAACTAAATGACACAGTTATTTTTTACTTTTTAGTGCGTTTTGAGTCGGGTCTATTTTTTGTTAAAAATTTTTATTTCTTACTTTTTAGTGATTTGTCGCCACGTAACGTACTCGTAGATACTATACTATCGTAGTATGTTATACGATACTTGTAGCCAAAAAGCTACCGATACTTACACAAAACCAAAATCGCTGCAAGTGTGCCTATAAAATTTGAATAGTTCCTTCAATTTTCCCTGGATATCATCATCAGACCCTAACATGATGATAATGAGACCATCTTGGAAGTGTGCTCTTTTTCAATAAAAAAAGAATTATCAAAATTGGACCACTCTGTAAAAAGTTATGCGTAGTCATACATAAAAAAAATATATGTATACATGTCGAAATGAGAACCTCCTCCGTTTTTTTTCGTCGGTTAAGAATACTAAATCCCGATCCACAATTTGGGAGTGGGGGATAGAAGGGAGAAAACTAATGTCTACTCATATCTACCAAAAATACAGAAAAAATGTAATTAAAATCGATTGTTTCGAAGGACGATCACATACATACATACATACCATCACGCGCCATTCCTATATGATGTGTATGTATGAACGTACGTACGTACGCGTCACTGGACGCGATCTCAGCGCTCGCCTTATGTACCTACTCAGTATTAAACTCGGTTACTAACTAAGCGGTTGTTTTATTTACCAACCCGCGTATATACATATCATTGGCGAACGTGGAAAGGATAATTACCCATTTTTTATTTTAAAATGTCGGCCTATTTAGGGAATTTACAAATTTTTGATCATAAAACAAGTGAATGGCAAATATTTAAAGGAAAATTAATCCAGTTTTTCAATGTTAATAATGTGCAGCGGGAACAAATAAAAGTGGGTGTATTATTAACTCACATTAGCGATGAAACATACCGTTTAGCTCGGAACTTGGCTTATCCCCGCGAATTGGATTCGCTAAGCTATGAAGAATTAGTCTTGTTACTGGACACACACTTCAAGCAACGCACATCTTCGTTCGCTGACAAGGCAAAATTCTATGGAGCCATCAGGAGTCCAGGCGAGTCACTAGGAGACTGGGCGGCGCGATTAAGAGGTCTGGCAACATACTGCGACTTCGGCACCGCCTTGGAAACGAATTTAGTGGATCGTTTCGTCCTTGGCTTGGGCTCAGGTCCGGAACGGGATAAACTCTTCGAACAAAAGCCGTCCACGCTCACTCTTACGCGGGCAATCGAGTTGGCGGAGCAGGCAGAGAGTGCGAAGAAAGCAAAGGTGCTACCTGATGCAGTAGAGGCCATGCAAATCAAGGAAGAGCCGGTGTTCCGAGCGCGAGTTCAAGGCCACGCCAGCCGCGCGGGCCGATCAGGCCGCGCCGGCGGCGCGGGCTTCAACGCCAGGGAAGGTGATTCTGCGAGGCATCGTGATAATTCGCGCTGTCAAGTTTGTGGCCTTAGGAATCACGGCGGTGATAAGTGTCGTTATAAGAGTTACCGATGTCAAAAATGTGGGGTCAAAGGTCATCTTAAGAAGGTCTGTGGACGCGATAGTGTCGGTACAAGTTCGGGTGTGTACCGCGTCGCGGAGGACGAGCCTAGTGCGGGTGATGAGGCGTGTGAAGAATGCGAAAATTTTAATTTAAGGTACGTGAGTGATAAACCTATATTAGTCGACCTAACTTTAGGTAACAAAAAATTGACTATGGAGCTCGACTCGGGGTCAGGTGTTTGTGTGATTTCAGATACTTTGTATAAGGAAAAGTTTAAAAATTTTAATTTATTGAAAACTAATGTAACTATGTGCATGTACAGTGGGCATAAAATATCTCCCTTAGGGTTTTTCTCAGTTGAGGCCAATTTTAACAATATAAAAAAAATTATAAAAATTTTTGTTATAAAAAACGGAGGTCCGCCCTTACTGGGTAGGGATTTTATGTCCGCATTCAATTTAATAATCACTACTAAAATTAATTCTTTATGTGATGATAAGGATGTACAAAGTCTGTTGGAAAAGTTTCCTGACCTTTGGCGTGATGAGTTGGGTTCGTTTAATAAATTTAAGGTTAAATTGCAACTTAAAGATAATTCGGTTCCAAAATTTTTTAAGCCGCGCCCCGTGCCTTTTGCCCTTAGAGATAAAGTTGAACAAGAGCTCGACAGACTAGTAAGAGTAGGTATTTTAGTTCCTATCAATTACTCTCAATACGCTACCCCGATAGTGCCGGTACTGAAGGCTAACGGTCAAGTTAAGATCGCAGGTGATTTTTCTATAACATTAAATAAGGATCTTCTAATCGAAAAATACCCTCTGCCTCGGATTGAAGAAGTATTCGCGAAAATTGGAGGGGGAGAGCGATATAGTAAGATAGATTTAAAAAACGCTTACAACCAATTTGTTTTAGACGAATCTTCCCAGCAACTCACAACTATAAATTCTCACAAAGGACTTTTTAAATACACGAGGCTAGTTTACGGGTTGGCTAATGCTCCGGCAATTTTTCAGAAGTCTATGGAAACCCTACTCTCGGGTATAGACGGAGTAAGTGTTTGGCTTGATGACATATGTATTACAGGGCCGGATAGACAAAGTCATCTGAAAAGGCTAGACAATGTTCTTTGTAAACTATGTGACGCCGGCTTACGTTTGGAAAGAAATAAGTGCGAATTTTTCAAAGAAAGCGTTAAGTACTTGGGATACGTCATAAGTAAAACGGGGTTAACAACTTGTCCGGAAAAGGTTGAAGCTATACTTAAAGCGCCGGAGCCGACAAACGTTACTGAAGTCAAAAGGTTTTTAGGTTTCGTTAACTATTATAGGCATTTTATTCCTAACGCATCTTCGTTACTGCGACCGCTGCACGATTTGTTACGTAGTGGTGCGCCGTGGCAGTGGGGCGAACGCCAGCGCGCTAGCATGGCGAGCGTGCGACGACATCTATCGTCGGAGCGCATCCTTGCGCATTTTGAGCCCACGGCCCAGCTTATCCTGGCCACGGACGCCGGGCCCGACGGCCTCGGAGCCGTTCTCTCTCAACGCACCGCCGATGGTACTGAGCGCCCGCTGGCGTACGCGTCGCGATCTCTCACGGCTAGCGAGAGAAATTACAGTCAGATACAAAAAGAGGCGACAGCTATCATATTTGGTGTAAAACGTTTCCACCAATACTTATACGGCTGTAAGGAACCGTTCATATTAAAAACCGACCATAGGCCGTTAGTATCGATTTTTAACAGCAAAACGGGTATACCGGCTACGACTGCGCTGCGTTTACAGAGGTACGCTATTATTTTATCAGCATATAACTACAGCGTGCAATATGTATCGAGCCACAATAATACGGTAGCCGACTATTTCTCTCGCGCGCCTTTACAGAATAGCTGTATTCCAGATTGTGATGATTTGGATACTCACTACGCGCTCCGGTTCTTGGACGAAACGTCCGCGGCAGTCAACGCTCGAATCATTAAGCAAATGACAGAAACTGATAAGACGTTGCAGACGGTTATTAGGTATCTAAAACGAGGTTGGCCTCGAAAAATAGCCTGTAAATCAATTTTGCCTTATTTTCAATGCAAGTCTGATTTACAGTTCGAAAATGGTTGTCTTTTCAGAGGTCATAGGATAGTTATACCTACGGCGCTCAGGGAAAAGTTGTTAAACGAATTACACGACACGCACTTAGGCATCGTTAAGAGCAAAAGCAACGCGCGCGCGCGTATGTGGTGGCCTCAGATGGACGCGCAGATCGAGCGTTGGGTGGGCTCGTGTCAGACGTGTGCGCAGCTCCGCGCCGCGCCGCCGCGCGATCCCCCTGCGCCCTGGCCCGCCGCCGCGGCGCCCTGGGCGCGTGTGCACATCGACTATCTTACGATCGAGCAGCGGGTGTACCTAGTTGTAGTCGATTCATTCAGTAAATGGGTCGAGTGCGTGTATATGCACAATGGAACGTCGACTAAAGCGTTAATAGCAAAATTAAAAATCATTTTTTCTACATTCGGGCTTCCTGAGGTCTTGGTTAGCGATAACGATGTAAAAATAAATTCTAGTGATTTTAGAAATTTTTGTTCTTGCAACGGAATAAAATACATGACAACACCCATATATCATCCGCCTAGCAACGGTCAAGCTGAAAACTCGGTCAGAACTTGTAAAAAAATGTTGAAATGTATTATAAAAGATAGTTCGACAGTCCAACAGACTCATGAATTGTTATTAGGATATTTATTTAATTATAGAAACACTGTGCACTGCACCACCGGCGAAACACCGGCTCGGCTAATGTTCGGCAGAAATCTTAGATCTCGTTTAGATCTAATTTTACCGTTAAGTAAATCTGACGCCGATGTAAAGGTTGTTCTGGGAAAAAGATGGTTTAACGTCGGAGATGTCGTGTGGGTCAGGTGGTACAGTGCACGGAAGGAAGCATGGCAGTTAGGAACTATAAAGGAGAAGATAGGGAATAAAATGTATAAAATTTATATCCATGATCTTGAAAATTTTTGTATTAGACACGTAGATCAAATAATTAAGTATACTGGCAATAAAAGTACCAGTAGCACTAGCGGGAGCGAGGGTCATCCGTCTGCTACTCGGCCACCAACACCGACTCTTGAGGTGAGCGCAGGGCCTCGCCTAGAACAGTGTACACTGCCTGTAAATACCGATTCAGTCGACGAGGTGGTGGAAAATAAGACAGATGACGCTCAAGGCTCAACGGTGTCTGATGTCGAGCAGGCGACAAATGAAGGAGAAAAGGAGGAATGGAGAGATTGTGAGGACGGAGTGAGTGAGCGAGAGCGTACCGACTCTGCGCTCGCGGTGCCGCTGGAACCGCCGGTTACGTCACCTACAACGCGAGACCTTTCTACTCGATCTCAGCCTGAAACGAGCGCACTTCGGCCGCCATCTCCCACACTCCCTCGTCCTAGGCGGACTAGAAATATGGTCGACTATAGAAAATATTTTTAGTCCGCCTAGGACGAGGGAGTGTGGGAGATGGCGGCCGAAGTGCGCTCGTTTCAGGCTGAGATCGAGTAGAAAGGTCTCGCGTTGTAGGCATATCACTATAGCAGTAGGCAGAGACCACGTCCTTCCACTTGCCACGATCCTTGCATATCGCTCTCTTCCTCCAATTTCATTAAAAAAAAGTTAAGAGGTGTCAAGGGACACCCGGATGGAACGAAGTTCCTTTCGATTAATTACTGAAGGAATTGTAATAAAATTTAATTTTTTTAAAGTAATAATAATATTTGTTGTTGTTCACCGAAACACCAGAGGGCGCCACGAGAGCGCGAGACAGCATTCAGCGCGGGCGCCCCCCGCCGCTCACGCGCACACACATTAAAGGCGGCGGCAAGATCCTTTGATCAAAAAGTGTCGTGACAACTTTTCGTACGAATTTTTTCCGTCTAGCTCCCTTTCACAACGCGCGATAAGGAACTTCGTTCCAATTTTCAAATGATCACAAGCACCATGAAAAAAATAAACATCGCGGTAGGCAGCTCTAAAATAAAAAGCGCTTTTGAGATTTAATCCTACCAATACGGTACTTAACACTAAAAGCTTGCCATTTAAAACAATAGCAGCCATCAATCGAGCCGACACAAAGCAGTGCCGCGGGATCTAACCTGTCAGATTGTAGATAGCGATCGCGCTACCACCGCGACACGACATTTGACCGACTTATCGGTACGATCACGTACGGAGATATCCCCTCCGATATGCCCTTTCCTCGTAAAGAAATATTTTCTATTTTCTATATTCTGTCAAAATGCTTTAACTTTAGTTTCCGACTTAAAATTATGACTTTTTACGTTGAAATTCAAAAATGCTTGTAAGCTAAGTCTAGGCACTTGAAGTAAACGGATTTGAAAATGTCCTTGTTTAAATGTATTCATCGTTATCAGCCTGTTTTGAAGACCTACTACAGGTCATAGGTTTCCATCCTATAAGAAAAGGGATTTGGAGCCTAGACTCGCCACACCGCTCAGATGTCTACTGACCGAGGCAGACCAGACTTAAAGTGTTGTATGATGCGCAGGGCTGTAACGCAATGCCATTGTAAAATGCCGACTCAAAGCTCGACCTTGTAAATAACGATAATACGTTTATATATCGAAACAATGTACATAGATACACCAATCACAATATGTTTAATTAAAGCCAATTACATAACAATAATAGGTAATATTTAAGGTAGGTAATATGTTAGGGAGACTGTAGCTATAAATCAATTATATTCACTCGTATTTTATACGTAAATTATGTAAATTATCAATTACGTTTTTTACAAAAATTAAACCTAATCAATACTGGTTTGTTTCAAGTAGTAAAGTAGGCTTTGCTTAAAAGTACGTTTGAAATTGAACATGGCTAAATTCACATATTTATACGGAAGAGAACGTTCATCGACGCCATTTAAAATTGAGCACGCGTTAAAAGCGAGCTTATCTGATGCTACAGTACAAGGAACGAGCGTGTAAAGTATTACTTATAAGGCCAAGGCCCGCTCCGCCCCGTCTGGCGAGCTTAGCTTGCAGGGGACACCAGAACTGGGTCAGGTGACGGGTCCCTTTGTGGAGCATTTAGGTTGCCTATTTAACTCTTCGAAATGATATCACAAGGTTGTTCTAACCCTGAGCTTTGTGAAAGAGCTTTTGTGTTGCACCCGGATTGGTTCACCCGGAACTTTAATATGCGTCATCATTACTGTCAGTCTATTTCAACGCGTCACTACAAGGCCAGGCCTACTTTCGTATCGGAATATAGGGTTTAGATCCACCTTGCTGTTTAATGCTTGTTGGCGGGCGTAGGGTATCTTTGTATTTTGTAATGACCAGAATTTTTTGGAAGACAGAGAAGCTTAATATTTCACAGTCCGACCCAGGATAAGAACCCAGAAACCGCATAATACCAAGCCGTATTCGCTCTCCACTGGACATACTAGGCAGTACATTCATCATATAGAGATATAGCATAATATAGACATGCGGATGAGATCAGAAGAAAAAAAAAACCGCACTTTATGCACGTGCTACATCGATTAGGTCATTACGTCTCGCCGCGCGTTCACAATGCACTCAAAAATGCCAGGGCACATTAAATATCATTATTCCAACGAAAAACTGTGGCGAGCATAAAATCGACATGACAGCTTTAAATAAGGCATGAAATAATCGTCTAAATTTGTAATGGACGGCGCAAAAGTGAAAATGTTGACGAGATTACATTAAGTAGATCGTGTATAAGTGCGGAATGCGCGTTCAGATACAGGACGATCTCACTAAAATCTACACACCCTAACTGAACACCATTTTCCTCTATGACAGAACATGGTGTTCTTTGTGAATCCGTCTTCTAAGTCCTCTACAAATCAGACATTTTTATCAAAATGTATGTAATTTTTACTCAAGAAGCTACATGGTCAACGTATTCTGGACAATTATGTTGGCCAAGCTATATTCCGTATGGGTTGGATTCCGGATTGACGAACTTAGTGAGTGATAGATAATATTGGGTTTTATACTCCACGAACGAGGCAGCCATTACCACTAACTAGTCTGGCGTAAAAATGTAGACTACATTGTCAGACGCCGGCCCCAGCCAGCCGTCTCGAAGAGTAAACCGATCGTAATTACATAATATTTCTTACCACACCATTTAACAACGACAGCTGTTATTGGTTATTGGTTGGTTAGTTGGCGGTGTTACCCCGGTAGCTCGTTAAATCGTCGATCAAGGTCACTATCATCAGCATCTGATAAAGATCTTTAAAGAATTGTAAAAAATGACACTTTAAGCCTGTCTATACGCATTGGGGCAAAGTGCTGAGTTTACACTCCATGTCCCATCTCCTGCAGCCCTCTCGAAAAATAAACGAATCGTAATCTCATAATACTTATAATTTTAGCCTACACGACATAACACTGGCAGCATCCTTTTATTTAAATTGAGCACCAAACCCGCTTTGAAGCAGCGTCGTGTATGTAAGCTACAACTCCTTTGTTATTTCGCGTATATTATGCAGTAAAAAGCCCATTAAAAGTGGGCTGGTGGTAATGAATATAAAATACTATACTCTAACTAGTCTGGCGTAAAATGGAACCTACATTGTCTGACACCTGGCGCCAGATCGTAATCACATAATATTTTTTGCCCACACCACTTAACACCGGCAGCTTGTTTCGTCAATACACAGTTACGATCAGTGGACGTGACGAAACGTGGATCGTATTACAAAAATGTACCGTTTATGCTATTACATCTAAACTGTAACGACAAAGAAAACGATTAATCTCTCGGGGAACTAATCGGAAATGGCGTTCATTCCAATGTGCCTTCTTTTTAATGGATTCACTGTCCGGCTCCCGTGTTGTGTAACTTTTGTGATTGTTGCTAAGCGGGTAGCGTCCTGTCATCTCAATTAACGGAAAGTATACCATTGTGATATGAGGCGCCTGGTCTATATTATCAAACATTAACACGAATCTGAAGAGCGTGGTGGTTGAAGAAAATAAGCTGATAAATCCTCGTCGGTCTAGTGGGTAGCCTATGTGGCTTCGATCACGAGGCTCTGGGTTCGAGTCCTGAGTCGGGTAGCGAAATAATTATGAGTTCTTTATTCTTCTATGAAATTAACAGGACATTCCAAGCTGGAGTCAAGAAGTTGGTGGTGTTACACCCCCGTAAGCCGAAAAGCACGTTAAGCCGTCGGTCAGTAGTGATCGCTAATAAATGAAACATTATCACCCTAAGCCCACCAACGCGCATTGGAGCAACGTGGTGGGTTTACGCGCCATAGCCCCTCCTATAAGGAGGGAGGCTTGGCCCCGTAGTGGGCCGTTAATAGACTGATAATGAATAACCGTAAGTAAGCTCCTAGAGAAGAGAATATGTGCTAAATTCCGGCAATAGACACGGCCAACTAAATTGATTATTATTATTAAATAATAGTCGCTAACGAGCCGTTTAGTGAACGCTAATTCTGTAATGAGGCGGAAGATTGGCGCTGAGTTAGCACAACGTCGACGGTTGTTGCAGCATGCGCTTATTAATACGAAGCTAACTCACATACTCGTACCTACGTTCCAATTTTGTACTAGTACTTGTTGTCGAGATACGAGAATTTCTTAGAACAACGAAAGCTTTTACTGATCCTAACTAATATTATAAAGCCGAAAGTTTGTATCTGTGGACGGGTATTTGTTACCATTTCACGCAAAAAGTGAATGGAATTTAATGAAACTTCACAATAATATATCTTACACATCAGAACGCGAGTGAAACCGCGGCCCTCCTCTTATATTTTATATCCAAAACTTAATGGTCCTAAACCACATGACCTGAATCCTAGTCTGGTTTATATTGGCATTATAAGTACTAGCCCTACCTTGTGAAGTTGGTAGTGTTATATAGGTCAAACGTTTCCTTCAAACCGATTAGTAATAGCACATAGGTGCGATGGTATTTTTCGCGTTTTAGTATAATACTTGTTTGAAGTTGGTTAATTTTTTTCTAAAAGAGTTTATACTAAAGTCTGCAAGCGATCATTACTGAGTCAAACTTTATCACGCTCCAAAAAAGAGAAAAAAACTTAAAAAAGCTTAGCCCAGGAGCATATTAAAGCTTGAAGTTAAATAAACTTATTAATAAAGACTTTTTAGAGGGTATATAATTTGGAATAGTTTCAATAATTTGGATCAGTTTAGTGTGTCGCAATCTTTATAGTAGATTTGCATCGATACACTCGCGATACGAAATCTATTTGCATAGGCTCTAAATGTGTTTGTAATTTAATATGCGCGTGTAAATGCATATTAATATTTAATTCAGCTGTCAATTGAACAAGCAATATCAGGGTTTCGTAAAGCTTGGCGCACCGCGGATCATTAACAAAGAACATCGTTCTGTAGGCGGGCGTGAGTATAGCTAGACGATTACTAAGAGGTGAATATGTTTAGTGCAGTTGGTGGCGCTGTTAGGACCTGGATTCGATTCTTGTCAGATCAATTTTAAATTTTATATTAACTGAATTGATTCGGACTTGTTGGTATTGCAATTATTTAAATAGATACTTGTTGAAAAATAAAAAAGGATAACTGACTTAATTACAGGATCAAATTTAAACTCAATTTCATTTATTTGAAGTAAGCTCTTATTATAAAAGCGTACTTTAAATAGTGCTTGTATATACTAGCACTTTAACCTACTTCCTGCCAGTGGTTCGAAAAGTTCGGAGTTACGACGACCTCCGCGGCGCAGTGGTATGCGCGGTGGATTTATAAGACGGAGGTCCTGGGTTCGATTCCCGGCGGGGCAGATTGAGATTTTTCTTAATTTGTCTTGGTCTGGCTGGTGGGACGCTTTCGCCGTGGCTATTTACCATCCTACCGACAAATACGTAATGCCAAGTGATTCAGCGTTCCGGTATGATGTCGTGTAGAATTCGAAACGGATGTGGATTTTCGTCCCACTCCTAAACAAATTAGCCCGCTTCTATCTTAGACTGCATCATCACTTAACATCAGGTGTGATAGCAGTCAAGGGCCAACTTGTAGTCGATAAAAAAAAGTAGATTCTACTGAGGATCAAAACTAAGCAGCTTCGGCATATATGTTGGATTCTATTAAAACAACGATTATACATATAGTGTAAGAAAATAATGTGATTTGTCTGGTTTGAGTTTTACTGACATAGGTATTTTATTTATGGTTTCTATTAAAACTTAACTTAGTTTGCTTTGAGCTTTTTCCGGTTTGATGCCCGTTTGGATTTCTCATAGCTCTTATAATTAACTGTAGGACTTATCGCCATTACATTAAATAAAAAAATACTTATTTTACGATTCAACAAATCACAACTGATCGAATGTTATTACTGGATAAACGAAATATGAATTCGAGTTTAAAATCATTGTCCTCGTGTTTATATAACAAGTACAATAAAATAGAAAGTCAAAGTAGTAGAAGGTAAATAAACGATGTTTATTCTCGTACGATTGGATCCCAATCTATTATTTTATAAATGTATCGATCCTCACCCACGCCGGCAGCCACGGGCGGCCCGATCGGATGGGCTTATTAATATTACTTAGGGTTGTCGACTGTCCTTACCGACATAACCACAAAGTTACGTTTGTAATATATATCTCGAAATACTCGTAGGTGTCCCTACAGCTAAACCCCGCGGCCGTAACAAGAAAAGAAGGCTGATATCGTAAACAACAAACTTAAAAAGATCAGATTCCCAAGACCGTGCGAACAGTGTTAGTTCATGTCAGGGAACAGAGTCCACCTAGAGGACCAACGCTGAGAAAATGGAGAAGAGTTGCAGTCAATGATCATTATCAGGCTATTAGTGCTCAAAGATTTATTCTCAAAGAAAGACATTACAGGGCCAGGTTTTCCTCTTAATAAGAAAGGGTATAAGGAGCTTAGTGCTACGCGCTGCTCCAATGAGGGTTAAGTGACTCGCGGACTTTTTTGTAGAACTTTTGCATAAAGTATTCATACAATGTTTTCAGTTATATCCAATATCTAAGGCAGTGTACGCGCATAAAGCTAAATTTAATAAATTTCACGGTCCGACTCCCGCGATAAAAACTATGATAACTCGGGTAATATATACAATACAAATATAAAATATAGCCTATAACACTCACCGATAACGTAGCATTCTACTGGTGAAAGAATTTTCAAAATCGGATCAGAATTTCCAAAGATTAGCCCCGACAGAACTTTATTTACAAACTTACAAACTTTACCTCTTTATAATATTAGTATAGATGAAATAGAAGTACAACCCTAGATCATACCATTAGGGTCCATTGAATACACATTACGTCAATTTAAAATGCTGACGAAATAACGTCTTCGCCGATAGTCAATAATTAGAAGAGATTTTTTATGTAAATAGGACGTGTGTCACTCTGTAAATGTAAGGACATTAATAGACACATCCTACTTATCTGAATGTTTAGTTTGTTTATCGTTTGTGTCACTATTCATTCCTGTACGAATTGAAGAAATTTGCATTTTCATATTGTAATGGTAGGTAACATGCTATGTGTGTATGTATGTGTATAGATATGTTAACCGTTACCTTCAGGTATTACAATATCAAATGATGGTAAATGTCGACTCGGGCCGTATACAAAGGATTTTTTAACCACTTTTGTCTGCATTATGTTTAAAATAAACTAAAACATCTAATACCTACTGTCACAAAGATATAAAGCATTGATAACAGAATAAGCAAAGTTTAAGTAACTTGGGATCCAACTTTAAATCCAAGTCACATCTTATCCGATTCCGTTCAATATGTAGTGCAATGTTAGATTCAAGAAACTTTGATCAAAACAAAATCTTACATAAGGCCGATAAGCTCTGAAACACGGTCGAAGATCCCTGCAGACCACAGACTTTTCATCCTACCATACTTCTTAATCGATTTCCACCGTTGTATTAATAAAGCAACAGTATTTCTTAACCATGTACTTATTATTAGCTCTTTTCGTGTCTTTTCGCGAAAGTCAGTGAAATTAGTAAGTACATGTTACTTATAATTGATTCAAAATAATGTTCCAGATTTCAATACACATTTTTGACTTACGCGACCTCTCTTTTCGAAAACCGTAAAAATATTTTAAAGCAGTCGGTCGACTGTTTGTCTGGTATGTGCAAACCAACCAACACGACATTTTAATTGGGCCAGTGAGATAAAAAGTCTAGTAGTCTGCAAAGTTGGAGACAAAAGCAACTACATTTTGTTTGGAACACACATAAACGTATCTGTTTCTGTGAATTTACTTAACATTTGCAATATTTTACGTAGAACATTGTTATTGCTTTGTATACTCGTGTTCTGGAAAGTACCATGAAATGTGATACACTGTAAGGGGATCCACGGATTATTGGCTTCGTAAAAAGTTAACTGAACGAACAATATCGGGTTTTCAAAAGGCTCTTTCACTTATACGACATGTTTAGTGAAGGGCTCCTAGTGAAGTGGGCGGATAGCACTTACTCTTTGATGATTTTAAGAGTTTAAAAGTCTATTAATCATTATTTTTGATGGGTTTTCGTGATTTCAATAGCTTTTGTCCTAGTTGTTTTAATTTTTTATATGATAAATAGCTGTAAATAGAATAACACTTCGTAGGGCATGCAAAGGATACGTCCTACAAAGTGCTACACTTTGTCCATCAATCTAGCGAATAGATATGTATTATGTATATATATATATATATATATATATTATGTATGACCACGCATAACTTTTTACAGAGTTGTCCGATTTTGATAATTCTTTTTTTTTATTAGAAAGGGCATACATCCAAGGTGGTCCCATTGTCATCATGTTAGGATCTGATGATGATATCCTGGGGAAATTGAAGTAACTCTTCAAAATTTGGAGGCACGTTTACAGAGATTTCGATTTTTGTCTCGGTATCTGTAGCTTTTTGGCTACTAGTGCCGTATAATATACTATGACAGTATAGTACGAGTACGTAAAAAGTAAGAAATAAAATTTTTAACAAAAAATAGAACCGACTCAAAACGCACTGAAAAGTAAAAAATAACTGTGTCATTTAGTTGCTTCAATTTACTTAACCACATCTAGCAGTCGGTGCCAGCCAAGGTTTCTACTTTAAGAACATTACCTAGAACCCACAAACAGCTTTACTACGTTAAATAAATGTTTCTTAAACTTGCTGGCACCGACTTCATAGATATGCTTAAGTAAATTAAAGTAACTAAATGACAGTTATTTTTTACTTTTTAGTGCGATTTGAGTCGGTTCTATTTTTTGTTAAAATTTCGTATAGGTGTTTGTGCTCCTTAATAATAGGATCTAAAGGATATTGCTACCGGTAAAATTATAGGAAGGACTAAATGCCCAAGAAAAGAAAAATTCTCACCACATGAAATGCGTATTCTCAGGCTTAGGATGATAATGTGTGATTATTTCGGTCGCAACTAGATGTTGTTGGTGACAGGGACCGACCGCTTAGCGTACTCTCGGCACAAGGTGTAAAACCACTAACTTTCGCACAACACAAATTTCGGAATTCAGAATTTTTACTAAAACTTTCCCCGTGCCTGACTCAGGACCCGAACCTTGGACCTCGTGATCCGAAGCCACATGGGCTTGAACACAATCACTGGACCAACTAGGCAGTTACTGGCTTTATAATGGCCTATAACGAGAACAAAGTAACGGGGTTACTAAGGCGCTGCGAGATGTCGAGACGTTACGCCCACGTCGCACGCGCCCTATGCCTACTGTGTGATTGACACTTGACGGTTGGACTCGATCGCATTAACACATCCGATACGAGAATTGTAAACCCAAACATTATGTTGTCGTAGACACGCCTTACCTTAGGATTACTAAGCGTCACTTCTCTTAACGGAAATATTGGTCATATACCGACATAGCTTAAACATTTCATTTAAATTTTTAATTATTTTTTTATATTTAATTATCATACGAACTTCTAACTCATAGGATTTTCGTTTTCGATTAGAAAAAGGGTCACATTTAAAGAAAAAAAATATCTTTTTTTCTTTATAAAATGAAAAATCAACGTCACTTAGGATTTTTATTGTAAAAGAAGTAGAAAGCTTACACTCTATTTCGATGTCTAAAATGAAAGTTTAAAAAAACTGACAAAAAAAAAGAGCTTTGGCTGTTATATCTGTGTAGATGTTAGATATATATTATTTAAATAAACGGTAATTGAGAAAGAATACAATAAGGAACTTAAGCTAACTTATCCTAATAAAACGGTAATATTTGCCAGGAAATAGGAAATTCCATTTGAATGTTACTTCTATTATCTATGTCAATTTTGTTCTTAAATCTGGTGTCGTGCCGAATGACAGTCTGATAATAGTGTTCATCTTCATTTACTATTTTGTTTTGATTCGATTGATGAAGTCAATGTGGAACACTTTTCAGTACGCACCAAATTATAAACCTTCGTTTATTTCAAAGTCAGTAAAAAACCTCGTGACGTATGAAGTCGGACCTCGATAAAAGCGCATAATGAATTGGTCCCGTACGGGACGATTATGCAAATGCAAGTATCGTAAGGCCGCGCCGCTGCCATATGGGGACACAATGAAATGGGTCATTTTTAAACACTGCCGCATAAATACAGATGCAAATGTTACGCATATATTTGCATGATATTTTGTGTCCGTCACGGTAGCTTTTGTTAAGGGGACGTGTGACAGCGGGCACTATTTTGCTGTCGGTCTCCAGCTTGACGTGTAATGCTGGAGACATACTTTTTTTTACAAAAAAAAAGCCTTCGGTCTTGCGTGCGTCAGATTGTGGGTTTAATTCCCACAAGTTTGGAAGTTTGATAGTAGCATAAACCATTTCATAGCTAAGAATTCTGGATAAGGTCTAACCGAATTTAAGTACGTATGGCCATTTTATATCTCATTTTATTTTATTTATATGGGCTATTTCATATTGAAGAGTTAAAGAAATTGTGTTTGTATATTTTTTAAATCGGCGGACATCCGTCTATCTGCTGTGATTGTTTTGATTCGTAACATGTTCAGTTCAAAAGGGGAATTGAGCAATTATCGTATTGACCGTCATCAAATAATAAAAATCACAAGTTCTTTGTGCCACGCAGTAGGTTCCTATAAATAGTATTCACTTGCTTGTATACATGGCAAGTTAGCACGTTTAGCTCACGTAATTGTAAGTGATTATTGAGATTGTTGAGTTGGACGACCTATTTGGCTCAGTTAGGAATGTTTCACTTTACAACTAATAGCTCTGGAGTTTATCCTAAGCTCAAATAGCGGATTGCTTTGCCTTTGGGAATTCCGTGAAAGGGGATACACGTACACCTGCCATCTAAGACATAGTTACTAAACATCATGTGAGATCGCAGTTACCTTGGCCGAGTAATAGATAATTGTAGTTTAGTGGCACTGATTGTAGCTGATGCCCAAATTACGATTGAAATGATTTGATATGATATGAAAATTCTCAAATATTAAAGAACATCCATTACTTATTTTCAAAGACCTTTGTGATCGCGACAGCTTTGCGCAATAATCCCTAGCTAAAACCTAAGGCCTAGCCCACAAACTTTATTATTATCATGAATATGTAAAACGTCGTTGTTGCTGGGCACTTCATCATAATTTCTAAAGCCCATTTGTTCACTCCATTAGAGAAATGCGAAAGTGAAATCCTAATTGAAAACGACGAATTAGAAATTTGCATAGAAACGTGTGAATAGGTGCGTTTTCCACCGCGCTAAGTAGGTCGGGAGCTGGCGGTGATTTCTGACATTCTATTATGTATTTTTTCTAATTGTGTCATTAATATAGGCTCTATAATCGTACCACTGAAACATAAACGACTGATTTTTAATTCTGCCAGAGGGCAAACATTATCATTCTTAAACAAATAAGAGTCTCGAACTGTAAGACTCGGAACAGCTTAAAGTGTTGTTGAAACTTATCGAGTTTTTGGTGTTGAGCCTACACTGTAGGCATTTAGCCTAGTGGTTGGAATTTAAGTCCGGGTGAGGTTAAAATTGAGACCTCGACTGTTCGATCATCTATCAATATTGTAAATGAGTTACATGCGATCTTCATGAATCGCATAGAATACATGAAACCCATGACCTAACTCATATTGGAAACTTAATTTGTTCCTCATTATCAGCCTATTAACTGCCCACTATGGAGCCAGGCCTCCCTCCTTGTAGTAGAGGGGATATGGAGCGTAGGTCCTACATGGCTGCTCCAACCGGGTTGGCGGGCTTAGGGTGATAGTGCTTCATTTATTAACGATCACTATTAGATGTAGCGGAAAGCGGAATGTAGGGCGTCCTCCAACTAGATGGAGCGACGATATCCGGAGGGTGGCTGGCACCGACTGGATGCAGAAAGCCTATAATAGACTGGGTTGGCGCTGCTTGAAGGAGGCCTATGTCCAACAGTGGATGCACGATGGCTGATGATGATGATGATGATGATGATGATGATGATTAGATGTTGATGATAGTGACCAGGACCGACGGTTTAACGTGATCTCCGAGGCACGCGGGTGTGTCACCACCAACTTCCCGACTCCGGGCTTAAAATAAACTGAATATTTCATAGAAGAATTAAGTTCTTAGTTCACGTTCAAATGTCCTTAGAACTCTTACCACTGGCTCTTTAACTTAAATAAATCAGTCGTGATTGCGTATATCATTAAGTGAAAAGTGGCCACGGGGTACCTAATAGACATTTCGCGATTAAGATAGTTAGGCTCTCCGCGGTTGCCAACAAATTATTCTCAACGCAAATGAGCATGAGATGATAGGGTTTGGAGATTAAAACCATAATATATCTTTATCTATCTATACAGTAAAATTATGAAGAGAGGCTATTTTGATGATCCATGGACCCTGAAGGTTAGTTCATAGTTTTTGGCAGGTTTTTTTCAGTATTCGTACTACTATTTTTTTTTACCTTATTTAGCCAGGGCAGAAAGAAAATAGGGAGAACCTTTAAAATAAAGCAAATATTTTACATACATAATAAAGTATTTTGTATGTATTTTTTATATAATGGGAGAATATTTTCAATATTTCTGGGGGATAGATACGAGTATATTATTAGAGTTATGAGTTGCTCTTTCACCCACAAAAACTCCCAGTCAATATTTTGAAGCCCTGCAATGTCCCAAGAACCGACAGTTAATTTATTACTTATACCCATACCCAGTGATTGTAGAACGAATCACCTATTTTCGTCAGTAGTTTTCCATCTAACTTATTTTTCCTGTACACTGCCTTTGACCTGGTCACCTCAATGCTTGTATCATTTCCATAACATGTAGGAAGTTGATCGCTCTGATGTACCGGAAAACACGAATCTGGAACCGGTCGATTATGATGATGCTACTACTGGTCGTGTGAACGCACTTCTGTAACGAGCTTATGACTAATTAAACTGTAAATAAAACACGACGTTATCTGGAACCGGTCGATTATGATGATGCTACTACTGGTCGTGTGAACGCGCTTCTGTAACGAACAAATGACTAATTAAACTGTAAATAAAACACGACGTTATCTGGAACCGGTCGATTATGATGATGCTACTACTGGTCGTGTGAACGCGCTTCTGTAACGAGCTTATGACTAATTAAACTGTAAATAAAACACGACGTTATCTGGAACCGGTCGATTATGATGGTGCTACTACTGGTCGTGTGAACGCGCTTCTGTAACGAGCTTATGACTAATTAAACTGTAAATAAAACACGACGTTATCTGGAAAAGGTCGATTATGATGATGCTACTACTGGTCGTGTGAACGCGCTTCTGTAACGAGCTTATGACTAATTAAACTGTAAATAAAAGAGTTGTGCTTGTGGATGACATAATAAGGTTGATACATCTCGTTTTTATACAAGCCACTGTCTTTAACATCTGATAGTGATCGTTAATAAATGAAACATTATCACCCTAAGCCCGCCAACCCGCATTGGAGCAGCGTGGTGGGTGTACGCTCCATATCCCCTCTCCTGTATGGAGGGAGGCCTGGCCCTGTAGTGGGCCGTTAATACACTTTTTTACATAATGTATTTTGTGGCTATAATCTACCTTAGGAACCAGTGGTAGAGTCACTACATATGGTATAATGTGACATTTCATAAGTCCTGGATGTCTGTGGAATAATATCACGAGTTATTCTTTATTCTTAGAATTCCATAATAAAGTTCCGTCGGTGGTGTTACACCCGTCGTGTCTTGTAGAATACCGATCATTGTTATCAACATATACTAGTGGTGTTTAAAGATTCCAACGGGAGAGTCTTAGTGGGTGTCAGCTCCATATTCTCCTATAAGGATGGAGGTCTGGCCCAGGTCTGGGAGTAGGAGGCCGTTAATAGGTTACTAATATTGTTAATCATCGTCTTCTAAAATTTTGCAAATTAATTTATATTCCGAGTATCAGTTTCGCGGTGCCGTACGCAAAGTGTAATATAACCAACGGCTTTCCGTTTTCTCCGCACCCCATTAAAACTATTCAATATTGATAGAGCGATTCCTTACCGCCCTCATTATGGCGAGTAAATTAATACACGTTAATGGCCTGAGCACATTAAGCCGATATTAAGCACCGGCATTAAATCATGGTCCTGCATTCGATTCTCATTTCGCCGGCCGCGTGTTGCCAATGTACCGCAATTTATAATTGACCGTTTGTTAATAAGCATATCCGTCGTAATGAATTATTGCAATTAGGTGCTACTTTCTAGGGCTTAAAGGTCGGTTACTCTACCGGCTTCGTCCTCACTGGATAACTACTTGGAAATTAAATTATGATGCACATAGTTCGCTTATTAAAAATCAAACAGTGCAATTAATATTAAGGATGGAAATAAATTAATTTATTGTAGAAAAAGGTGGATTAAAACATGCTTAAATCATAATGCAAAATTATTATTAATTAAATGCTTAATTAATAATAATTTTGGTTGGGACTTTTAATTTATTTCAATTTGCGAGTAAAACATAAAAATTGTCAAAATAGAGCAAAATTGAAAAATCTTCTATCACTGACATATTTCTAAATAACTGGTACTGATACTAATAATTCAGGTAGAACTCGCTGAAACCAGTCTCATATATATCTAACTAATTGAATATGTATTGATTGCTACTTCAAAAAAGATTTTTGTCTGTTATTAATTTAACATTACCAACAACAGAGCCTTTTTAAGTTTAATACGATTTCTGTATTACATACTACGGAACTACAATAATAAATCGCGCGAAGAACCTTTACTATGTATGCCCTTTTGCCTTTACATGAAATATAATTTAAACTAATTTAATTAGTTATTAATATTTTAAGCTATTGCATAGCTTCTATCGCGGGCCTTGAGCGTGGAGACCGAATACAGAAATTCCGTAACGAAAAAACCTAACACCCCCTGAGTATCAAAAACATAATATCAAAAGCACAATTTCGGTAACGACGTCGTCGGGGAACGTGGCTTAGCGGTAACGCGCTGTAAGTGCCCGGATTGCCAGAGAGACGCGGGTTCAAATTCCACCGGTTCCGCATTTTTTTTTTAAGCGTGATATTGCAAAAAGTCATTAATTTTTTTTTAAAAATGACGTTTTGAAATATCACGCAAAAAAATAATAATTGCGGAACTGATGGGATTCGAACCCGTGTCTCTCTGGTAATCTGGGCACTTAGAGCGCCTTGCCGCTAGGCCACGGTCCCGATGACGTCAGAAGGTAAACATAAGTTAATAAAAAATGCTATACAATAGCTTTACCGCGGCAGTCTCCGAGTGCCACACGTCTTTTTTTTTAATCAGAATCACTGCGAACCCTAGTACCAATAGAAAGTTTTTGTTTGCAGCAAATGCGATGTCTTAATCAATATTACCACATCTACAAGTTAACCCATACCTTAACTGTATACGGTTATCTCTTTATTTACGATCCTTACAAAAATGCTTTATTTACCAATCAACACATATAATTACGGTCAATGGCAATCATCATAAAATTGAATAAACGCGCATCTTTTACCATCTACATTGTTGCAAATTGCAAGTAATATCACACTTATCGGAGGTCAGGTATTTTTGAGGCATTGAAGAGCCATCTACAGAGCTACTCGTATGTAGACTGAGAGCTTGTGATTGCCGGACCTTCGTCATTTCGTAAAAGCTGCAAGTTTTATCAGTTCATTTCCTACCATCTAAGTACGATTGGCTACAACCTGTGGTGGATTTGAGAGCTACCAGTAGCAGGTTTCAGCGGTCTACATCCTCAGCCGTTGAAGTAAAGGGCGTATTCTTATTAAACGGTTTTATTTTGCCGATTAATCTGAAATTTTGTGTACACTTTGGATTTTGGTGACTCAATATGGGTATCAAATGAAAGTGCTCAACTAGTAGAATACAATGTACTATATAAAATTAAAATCCAAGATGGCGGCCTCTACAAAATGACGGATAACGTAGGTTTTATCAATCCCATCAATATGGGTATCAAATGAAAGGGCTCAACAAGTAGAGTACAATTTACTATGCAAAATTGAAATCTAAGATGGCCGCCGCTACCAAATGGATGATAACAATTTTTTATCAATCCCACCAATATGGGTATCAAATAAAAGGGCTTGACAAGAAGAATACAGTGCAATATACAACCTCAATATTTAAGATGGGCGCAGCCACTAAATGGCGTATAATAATTAGATTTAAATTTAGAAATTGAATCTGTAATTTAGGTATCTGAATGAATTAAACAGAATGCGAAATAAAAACTAACAACTAGAAAATAAAAATAGGTAAAAAAACTTTTTAAGTTAAACGGTTTTATGTTAAACATACATTGCAATGTTTAAGATAAATGTACTAAAAACCTAAAAATAATAAAATAGATACAGTCGTGGGAATTATAAACATATGCATAGACTAGACTAAAATAAAACCGTGGGGCACGTCAATTATCTACAATCGTTGATTAAAATGTTTGTTTTGTAATGTTACACTATAATTAGGCAGTTGTTCAACCGACAACGATGGACGTGTGATAAGTAGGGCTAGAATGTAGAAACAAGCTAGCAAGCTCGATTATAAGCGAGTTTTAGGGTTTTATAGTGGTGAGCGAGTAGTACTTTTATCATATGTTTTGTCGATTAAAGACAAACTACGAGCAGTGAAACGACTCCTCGCCAGCCAGCAGTGTGAATGTCCAACGATAAACTAGTTGAAACATCTCTTTTATTTACATGGAGTGTATAACTATTGGAATTTCCATGAGCAAGAAAATAGTAAGTAATTTCCTCACCGTCTGCGGGCCAACTGCCTAACGACGAATTAAACGATTCTTCTATCGCACATTAAGTCGATAATTTGTAGACAATTGACGTGCCCCACGGTTTTATTTTAGTCTAGTCTTCATTTTTATAATTCCCACGACTGTATCTATTTTATTATTTTTAGGTTTTTAGTACATTTATCTTAAACATTGCAATGTATGTTTAACATAAAACCGTTTAACTTAAAAAGTTTTTTTACCTATTTTTATTTGCAGATATGATCTTCATTTTGAATTATCCAAGAGTAAATATAAAAAAATACGCGTTGTACTTAAACGGTTGAAGGATGTGGAACTTTTAAACCCCAAAATCACACAGTTCATTCAAACTGCATTGTTAACTATAGTAGGAATATAAGCTGATGAAGTTTCAGCTTTCATAAAATGACGAAGGTCTGGCGATTACAGGCCATTTCTTAGTCTAGAAATTTTGATGCATTGAAAAGCCTTCTGCAGGGCTATAGAGATGTCATTATAGATACGATCACGTCGTAAAACGTAGCGTCAATTTGTACGCACGTAATAATTATATGTTTATAGAGTTAATAAACTATTTTATTTATCGTTTTGAAGGAAGGAGAGTATGAATATCATTGATACACCTGGTAGGAAAGTGATATTATGTAATCTATTATTTTTATTATTTACAAGTTAGCGTTTCACTGTGATGTCTGTTAAGTGATTAAGCTAATTGATATCGCACTAACATAAAAGGAGCAAGCAGGCTTAAATACCGTGTAGGAAGGTATATACTTCACTGGTTTCTACTCAACATACTAATAGTAGGTACTCCAAATTAAGTGACTCTAGATATCTAGGCTAATCTCTCCGTTGTCGAGTAGGTATAGTTAAATTGTTCTTTTTATTTTCTGTGATATTTGATTATAATATTCTAATTATTTTAAAAGCTCGCTTAAAAGCTAAGATTTGTCATTTATCTTGTAACGGTACAATTTACGAGAGTCATGAAAATTGGAAATACAAATTGTGCTACACGACTATCCTGTTCAATAATGTGACACATTGTCACAAATTATTGACGTATTTAGTTGGGTTGTCAACTTTAGAAATTTCATTTTGTTTGTCCATCCAGTTTACCTAACATTTAAATTGACAAAGTTTGAAGAGGACGAAACCATTTCAAGGAATCCCTTTAAAGGCTGTAAACTATTCAGTATTGTCAAAATTCAAAATCTTTTACACTACCACCCGCTCGGAAGGCAGGTCCTGCTGAGGAGAGCCGGCAAGAAACTCAACAGTTTTAAAATCATCCTTACAATATTAATTATATTATTACATAAAATTATTTACTTCTTGTGTGATATTGCCTCCAAACATCTTTGTTGTTAATTGTGTGATAACCTTTATACACGAGTTTTAACACAGTGTTTAAATGCATCGGAAGGTCTAAACCCGTCTTGGGGATCATGTTGTAGAAGAATACACTAACCCTACCAAGGATTTTTGTACTAACTTATGACCGTTTCTAGAAAGACGTCAAATCGAGATAAGTACTTGTAAGCACAAATTACAGATTTCAGCTCATCACTAACTTTACCTAGCGATTACCCTTCTGACGTAAAGTTGCACATATTTTTTTTATTTACATTTCGCTTGTCAAAAACTTCCCGAATGCGCGTAGCAATTTATCTCTACGGTCTACCCAATGCGTCTTTAGTGCAACGCTAGTATGCATCGGTGTACAGGAAATTAAAGGCACGAGGTTTAAGTCTACGCTTTAAGTCGCCAGGCACAAATTAAAAAAGATATGTTATCCTAGCACGGTTTGCTAGACGTTGCCGTATAATGGGCGATGGTTTACTCTTTGGTTTGTAATTTGTTTGGTAGTCAACAAAGTGTGTGTGTAGGTGTTTTGTATATTAAGAAGTAAGTCTAAGTAAGAAGGGCAACCCTGGTGTAGTACGTGTAACAAGTGAAGAGCCCTTCCTCGTGACAGCGGGGCTAATATCATTCACGTCAATTTAAGGACGTATTAGCTTTTATAGGAAGATAAAGTGCCCTCGTGACTAGACGAGATTGATCGAATCTTTCGCTCCGTGACGTAAGAGCTCATAAATCGATATTCGCCTTATCTGGTGTTTGTTATTACCTGCCTCTACTGGTTAAATGCCAGGATGAAGATACCTTTGTAAGCGATTATAGCCCTTACGTGCCCATAACAAAGCCCATAGTCATATTTGGTATACACCGTGTAATTGTATTATATTGACACGTCAATCAGCTGTTGCCTGTTGTGTAATATAATGTAATTTAATTGATATTGATGTCTTTTTCTTAAGAAAATTATTGCAAAAAGTGTGAATTGTATTTTTTGACTGACGTTTTCAGTTAACTTAATTTTTTGTACACCCACACATGAATTATAGTTTTATTGAAATTGTAATTTAAGGACAAGCCCGTAATTGATTGCTTTTAATAATTTTAAGTTTTTCTTAAACTTTTAAATTCAAGTGATAATCTATACTAATATTGTAAAGAGGTAAAGTTTGTAAGTTTGTAAATAAAGTTCTGTCGGGGCTAATCTTCGCAACTACTGATCCGATTTTAAAAATTCTTTCACCAGTAGAATGCTACGTTATCGGTGAGTGTTATAGGCTATATTTTATATTTGTATTACATATATTACCCGAGTTATCACAGTTTTTGTCGCGCGAGTCGGACCGTGAAATGTATTAAATCGCTTTTCTGCGCTTACGTTGCGTTAACTGTTGGATATAATTGAAAACATAGTATGAAAACTTAATGCATCTTAAAAAGTTCTACAAAAAAGTCCGCGATAGCATATATCTATTTTTTATATTTTGGCAGATATATAACTTTTTGTGTTTCAAAAAATCATTTTTATTCATATGCTTACGTTTTCGTCATTATTTATACAACTAAACTTAAATCCTTATCAAAATAAATTATTAAATAATTACAAGGATATTATAGAGAGATTTGCCTTTTACAGTATGTTGATTAGTTATATAGTTTCGGAGATATTACAAAATTTCTAAAAACCAATATCGTCCAAATTAAATTGACCTCCTCCGTGTTATGTTAAACGTACTGAATAGGGGTCAACATTTGGATATTCTATGAAAATTCGATCTTTGATCTTTTCTTTCAATTGATTTGGCATGGCAAATCATATTTATATAATATACGTAAAAGTTTGTTCGTTTGTTTAAACGGGCTAATCTCTAGATCTGCATGTCTGATTGTAAATTATTTTGTTTATTATGAAAGCTAGGCTCAAAAGTGAAATAGACTATTTAATACAAGCTATACACATCAGCTTGCCATAAATATATATTGTTAATGTTAATGTACTGTAATATCGTACAATGTTTTACAAAAATGTAACCTATGTACTGGAATGTCGTACCTAATGAAAGTCTGTCTTTAAAATTAAAAGAGTATCTAACAGGTTTTCACGCGGACGAAGTCGCGGGCGACTGCTAGTGATATATATTTCTCAAATAGTGACTCACATATAGGTACTTACATACACTTGTTACAGTGTACAAAACGAAGTCACTTTCCGGTGTTTGATCTTTTAACTACTTGATCTTATAGGATCTGCTACTACTGATTCTTAACTATCCGTAACTACTAATTCTTTTAGATCTTATAATTTAGTTTTATGAACTTGTAATACATTTAGTAATTCAATGTTGCCAACACATCGATGCAATCGTAAATAGCCATCCATTAAAGAACATAGTAGCAACAGAGTCCTAGACGATGGTTTAGTTCTATTACGCTATTACCTCAGTGCTGAGCGGTTTAATAGATTTCTTTATTACAGCTTGCCGTCCGAAATCCATTATGAAATTACAGAGATTATGTTGAAATCGTCTCGTCTCGATTGCCCCCGGCTACATTGTCATAGGAAGTCGAGAAATGGTGATCACACGAGGCGTATTTCATAGCAATATAATCTCTACTGCTTTCATCGTAAAGTTGTAGAAATTTAAAGCTATATTAACGGGACGCCCTGGCAATGGTATACCAGTAATGAACTAAACAGTGGAAATTAATTCGACCCGGTGGCAGTAAAACACAAGTTTATAATGTAAAGTATAAACTGTTGTTTGCTTCTGTTTCTACGCACTGATCTATCGATCGATCAATCTAATATAATGAGCGACTTTAGCTCATTTAATTTACAATTGAAATTCTCATGTTGATTTGAAACTACATTATTAGCTAGTGAATGCATCATTTGAGTAAAATCTGTTAGGATGTGAGGCTATATCAATAAGCAGCATACTATTGTTCACCTAAATGAATTTTCTTTCATTATTCCTTCCTTTTTTTTCCTCCTTCCGTATAATTTCCTTCTATTTACAATTAAAAAGTAGATTGCAAACTGAAAGAATTTATTACGATCGTATTGTGCATATCCGTCCGTCATCTGTGAACAATAAAACTGTATTTTTCCTCAGCGTGAAGTAAATGTTTAGATCAATGCTTTGAACTCTGCTGGTGATATCTACCTTCCAACGAACGTAATCTGATATAATTAATTTACACATTTTCGTGAAAGTTCAACACAACACATCTCTCCTACATTTGAAGCAAAGCCCTTACTTCAAACCTTCTCAATAAATCGACACAGTTAATATCGTACAAGTTTGCCTTTTCCCTTCCAAAGTTCATGCGGCTAGGAGAGCAAAGTTATGTAATATCATCATGAACTTTCCCAGAGTCGGTAAATCAATTGACAAATCACAGACTCCGATGAAATGTTGATGAAATGTTTATTGGTATATTGAGATTAAGACAGATGAGTGATTTTATATCATTGTGTACGAGTACACTAATGAATTTGGATCATTTGCTTTCTACGTCTACGTCTATCAATCTATCTACCTTCAGTATCAACTGAGCTATTTGCGTCGTTACCAAATTATAAAAATTATGCTTTTAATTTTCTTTTTATTTAAGGCAAAAATAATTGGAAAACAATTGATTTATTTTTAATGTTTTTTATTGAATGAGAATAAACTCAAACTCTACTTGAGTTTGAGTTTATTAGTAATGGTGAAAATGTAAGGTCGGGCACTTAAAATTAAAGCTGAGAAGAGCCCACAACAAACTCAGCCAGTGTTCTTTTTTTATTATCACCATTTTACAATGTTGCTTAGAGCTCAATGTACTTAGTCATAAAGAGCAGTACATTCCAACACTTTTTTATCGTTAATATAATCCCGGACATTTTCAACAATATTTTCCCATAAGCAAGCCTATGCTAAAAAGCTAAATAAATATATTAGATACCTAATTTAGTTAACTTATCCAAAAACCAGCAGCAGTCTTTTGTTGGTCGACATCAAATACATTCCGATCAACGCATAGTTTAGTTAGAAGGTCGCTTAGAAAGTCATTCCCATTTACTTTAACCTCTACTGCTTTTACTGAGTAATTGGCCGATTGTTAATCATGCAATCGTCGTTTATGTAACCCAGTCGACACTAATTATTCCTACACTTAACCTTTTATCAAGCTTACCTTTTAAATCTGGAACAATACCTACGTTTAATTGCTCTCGTTTTTCGTATCCAGTCAATCTTTAGGACGGTTATCCGTAAGAGCTACGCTATACATCAACGCGAGTCAGCAATAATAAGCTGCGACTAGTTCGCTAATGTTGAGTGCGATGACACAGTAGTCGTAAACACTAAAGAACAAGTCAATGAGCAGATAAGATATTTTTACTTTAGTACTAACACGAGGGAATGGATAAACGATTTTGACGACCACCGTGGCGCAGTGGTATGCGCGGTGGATTTATAAGACGAAGGTCCTGGGTTCGATTCCCGGCGGGGCAGATTGAGATTTTTCTTAATTTGTCTTGGTCTGGCTGGTGGGAGGCTTTCGCCATGGCTAGTTACCACCCTACCGACAAAGACGTACCGCCAAGCGCTTTAGCGTTCCGGTACGATGTCGTGTAGAAACCGAAAGGGGTGTGGATTTTTGTCCCAGTAATAAACATGTTAGCCCGCTTCCATCTTAGACTGCATCATCACTTAACATCAGGTGTGATAGCAGTCAAGGGCCAACTTGTAGTCGATAAAAAAAAACGCAGTCAACTGTTGGATTTATACTGTTCGACTCAAAATATAAGATACTCGTACTAAGCTGAATTGCCTAATGATGTCCTCCGAAAACCCTCCTAAGCCGAGGTTCGAGTCTCACAGGAGACGCCCTTACAGAGTTATTCAGCACTCTTTTCTTCATCATTCTGCGGTCGCCCATACTGCCGGGTGACATCGCTGAGGTTCCGCATAGAGCCACACGGCAATTACTCAATCGGACAAAAATATAATGATATCCTTTGATCCTGTCTACCGTACCTTGTGTAGCGAGCTAGTGTTTCGGTACATTAATGCTAAGAAACCGATTACCACATGGGTATAAATTAATTTAAAAGTTCTTCAAAGTTAACACACGACCCTCGTAGTCTGAATAGCTATTGACCCAAAGAACTCTTAGTAATTTTAAATTCCTAATGATAACTTTTATTGATAAATAAAGCCTCGCTAAGCAAGAGTGGTAAACCACCTTTAGCTTGTTTAAAAGTGATTATATAAATGTATACCGTAGTAATTGGCGTATCGATAATGAAAAGCGGTTTCATAGTAGCGAATAAATATTTTATACTAATGCGAATGAAATACATTAATAAAATCTGGGAAATGTACCTAAATTAGGTACAAATTAACACTAATTATAGTGTGTTTATTTATACCTAAGAAAACGAATGCCCTTCAATTTTTGCACATAAATCTCCCCTGACAATGGACTTTAAAAAACGCAAGTCCCATAACATCGCGCACATTATATATATAAACATTAGAAGATTTTTAACAACATAGTAACTTACGTACGACATTTTGAATACATTATAATATTCTTTTTTTAGTTAGCAAAAACTTAAGACCACCAAATATTGCCCCACTTTTATGGCTTTTCTAAGTAATTATCATATTGTTATAATTTATATAAACACGAATAAAAAGATCAATAACACTTTTGCCAAAATTTAAGTAGTGTGGGAAAAAATATCTCAAACACACAAATTACTAATAGCATTTATACTATAGCATTTATTAATACTAATACTTTATTAATACTATAGCATTTATACCTACATAAAATCAAATGTAGTTAAAGAACCGTAGATTACATCCAACAAAAAATCAAAATGCCATCGATAAGGTCACCAATATTAAAGTCAAGGAAAGTAAAGTGGATACCGTGAGGTTCCTCATGCCGAGCGATTTGTTAACGTCACATTCGGGTAGTTCTGGTCATAACCGACCAGTCTTGTATGTCCTTACTTCCCATTTAACTTCAATAAAAGTGCAGCTCAGGTTGAGTGGTCAACCAACTGCAGTGGCGTCTGTATTAGGTTAATTTGCAGCAGATATAGTGGCCGTGATGGATAGTTTGACGCGCAGTATGCGCCTGCGCCGCACGCCCTCTGTCAAAGGTTAAACGCCCACTTTGTGCACGATTTCCCCCTCTATATTGATTTTACAGTCGATTACGGTTGCTATCTCTCGGATATCTTTTTTATCTTTACAGATAAACTATATATTATGAATACCTAGTGTCTCTTTAATTTGTACTGAATAAAGAAAAATAATTATGTTTCTAATTTTAAGTTGGTTAAAAGCGTGTTTTTAATGCATTAAACTAAGCATAACGAGCACGTCAACTGACAACGTTCTTAACAAAAAAAGTAACATCGTAAAAAATTTCCTTCTCCACCACCACCACCTACGTGACACTGGCGATATAAATTGTGTACAATTGGCACAAATAAAAGCCACAGCATCTGAAAATTCAAAATAAGACAATTTTTAAGACAAGTTCACGTGAAATATATTAACAATACGGTATTTAAATAAGTTATGGTACAGTATTTAAGATATCAAAATACTGGGGGTACAAACATTAAGTAAGCTGGCTTCCATTCAATGCGTCTAAAATATGTTTCTCTATTTTCATTATATCTGTGATATTGTTCGCGATATTTATTACTGAGAATGCACGCATCTTAGACTTCCTTGCTCTATTGCAATAAACTTCAGTAGCTTTGTTCAGTAGCAAAGGACTGTTACGAAATATATATTTTTTACTAGCAGTCGCCCTGTTTAAAGAAACGAACAAACTTTTTCGTATATTATATGAATATAGTCTATAATAGATCTACATTTTTGTTAAACATTGAAATAAACTTAACAAAATGTTTATCTCTATTCACTCTTGACGTATAAAAACAAAAATAACATGGAGGAGGTTAAACAAACTAACAAACTTTATCGTATATTATATAAATATGGTCTGCCATGCCAATTAAAGTAAACAAAGATCGAATCCTCAAAGATATTTCAGTACCAAAATGTTTATCCCTATTCAGTGTTATGCTTTTTAGAAATTTTGTAATATCTCCAAACTATATAACTAATTAACATACTGTAAAAAGCAAATCTTATCTCTATAATATCCTTGTGATTATTAAATAATTTGTTTTGATAAGGATTTAAGTCTAGTTGTATAAATGATGACATAAACGAAATATTTACTAATAAAATGTAACAATAAATAACACCATGACGCTTACCACTGGTTCTGACGCATATGTATCCCATTTCTGAGATCTCGAAATATTTTTATTCTTTTAAGATTTGGGCACAAATACCGGCCCTTTTGTTTTGTATCAAATCGCCAACTCCTACCGCGTATTGTGAGCAAATGTTTGCTGATCAAATGTAACAATAAATAACACCATGATGTCTGCTGTGTCTGCTACTGCTCTGGCGTGTATGTTACTTGCAATTTATTGTCCCTATCAATATTACGTTTGAACTATTCGCCGTAGCCGTGTCACATGTTACGATTCCTGTTTGATCTAATTCGATATCTACAAGACATATTTCATGTTAAGGTGAGTTCTTTGTATCTGTTGAGCTGGAAAATTAGTAGTAGTTAGATAGTTGGTATTGTGATATATATCAACCGAAGCAGTACTACCGCTATGTTTCTTATTGCCACCTATCAAAATTGCTGTTTTCCGAGTATATTTGTCGGTGAACTTAAAAACACAGGCTTAATCAGAATGACGGAATCAGAGCAGCGCATACCTCCGTGGCGCAGTGGTATGCGCGGTGGATTTATAAGACGGAGGTCCTGGGTTCGATTTCCGGCGAGGCAGATTGAGATTTTTCTTAATTTGTCTTGGTCTGGCTGGTGGGAGGCTTTCGCCGTGGCTAGTTACCACCCTACCGACAAAGACGTATCGCCAAGCGATTTAGCGTTCCGGTACGATGTCGTGTAGAAACCGAAAGGGGTGTCGATTTTCGTCCCACTCTTAACAAGTTAGCCTGCTTCCATCATAGACCGCATCATCACTTAACATCAAGTGTGATAGCAGTCAAAGGCCAAGTTGAAGTCGATAAAAAAAGCATGTCCTGTGAAATACTCAGAAATATACGATGGTGTTCTGCTTAATTTCACGACCTCTCCTTTAGAATCTGCCTTTGCCGTCAACTATTAATTAAAAGAAATTATTTTTGAATGTCTGGCCAGTATAGAATTTACAGTAGATCCTTACTGCCAGAAATCTTCACGCGTAGTTATCAGGGTGTTCCGAAGCTGTAACAAATAGAAATATTTTTTGCTGTTTCATTTCCTTATTCGTTTGTATTAAATTTATATGTAAGACATTTGCTTATAACCGAAACAGTATCATTCATATTACATTAGCCAAGTATCGGGACCACCCCGTCGAGCATGCGCTGTGGTTTATCTTACTTCCTGATGCTAATTATTGTAAATGGGTGCTTTCATCATTCGACTGAAGTGGGTCGATGTAGGATACTAACCTCAATATTGAATTGAGATTAGTAATATTGAATTTGGCATGTAATGTCTTTTGGTATGAATTAGTATTTTATTTATAACATAAGTAAAAAAAAGACGACGAATTCCTGATTCGTTGAGTATTAAAATATATGAGTAAGACATCGCATATTTGAAAATTTATTTTACCACTAGCAAGATTTAACAGAACTTTAGTAAATTATGTTGTACTTTCATAGATAGTATTCTGTCGGATGATACCGTCGCCTTGGTTGTAATTGTAAAATGTGACATGTGCGCTGTTTGATTGTTAAACTGAAGGAATGTTTTCATGTAAGTGACTATATCGCACTGCCGGGGCATTAACAATTTTCTTGAGGTGCCTTTCCTATAGAGGAATGTGTAGTAATCCAAAAACATGTTTATATAAATTGTCCTATGTAGTTACTCAACCACAGAGGAAAATTTATATAAACTAAACTACTCAGTTTTAGCAGCAAAACTGTCGAGACGCGTACGATCTGGCCGGCATGCGGCACCCCTTTGAATATCACCGCGCTGATTGGGTGATCAATGTATCTACTTGTAGCTCTTTTCCCAACTATTTTCTTCGTTGTCACACACTTGACAGAACAGCTATGGTCTTCACATCAGGGAGTGATATCAAGCTTCACAACATTTCGTCGAAAATAGAATAGCGTGTCTCATTAAAGTATTGTTTTACAGAACAAGGCAAGTGTTGAGAAATAATACTCTTTTACTTTCCACTTGCGAAAACCGCAACTTAATCCAGCTGAGGGAAGTGACCCTATCTGAGTTGTCTTTCGAAATGCCCTCGATGGTAATCTTCAGCCGAGTGAATGTGTTGCAGTGAAACTTATGAAAGTCAACAGTTCGCTCAATGATTAATGGATTACAGAACATAGCTATACTTGGGACTAATGAGAGCTTTAATTTCAAGCCATACGTTTTCAGCGCTTGCTAAGAACGTGTACTGACTTTATCACAAACAGTTCTTTTATTGTCTGTGATGTGCGTCTGTGATCTAGGCAAGTCAAATTCAAAACTTTAACCTTTGAACTTAGCTTCGGCAGAACTTTTAGATATTAAAGTCTCATTATTGAACTCTCATTTATGTTATGACTAGACGGAACACAATAAAATTATATAACAAAAGCTTAAACGAACTGAAAGACTGTAATTAAGCCCTTGGGACTTGCTTTTATTATATAACAAGTAAAAAGATGTATTGGTTATTCTTTGCATATCCGTTCCAAATCATTACGCAGTAAACAATGTTGTTACCAAACTATATTGCACAGCGAAACCTACTGGAGCAAGCTGCTGAGCGTGGGCGGTATTGTTTCTATGATTACTTCCTAGCCGAGCGAATAGTGCAAGTCAGGTTGTTTTGCACGCCAGAAAAATCTGTTGATGATTAATAATTGCGTTTTACATGCAGGCTGCACTTTGTTGTCTTCTCTCGCTTTCCAGTGGCTCTCTCATGATTGAGGATTGCGATGAACTCTACTGGGGCAAGCTGCTGAGCGTGGATGGTATTGTTTCTATGATTACTTCCTAGCCGATGAATAGTGCAAGTTATTTTGCACATGAGAAAAATCTATTGATTAATTATTATTACGTAATATTTGAAGGCAGCAACCTATGGTCATTTCCCTTTCAAGTTGGTGGTTTATGACTGTGGATCCTGATCACCTGCATATCAAGTAATCTCATGATATACAATGTTCCTCCACCATGTACAGTCTCTGGCCCTTTGAATGACAATGTACAAAGAACAGGCACCTGTCTCTTTTAGCTGATTTGTGTTGGTAGTAATTATTGTGTTGGAGACCTGTGCCACTAAATAATTGACTTATATTTTATGAAATTGTTTGATGGACTTTTCTTGGGATTTCCGAACACCACAACCCTGTATTCTCTGAAGCGACCTATCAGGAGTACCTTACCAACGTTGTTATTTTCGTAGCGGGCTCACAACTCTATCACATTTGTCTATCGTATTAGAACTAAAAAATTTTTTAACAAAAAATAGAACCGACTCAAAACGCACTAAAAAGTAAAAAATAACTGTGCCATTTAGTTGCTTTAATTTACTTAAGCATATCTATGAAGTCGGTGCCAGCCAAGTTTAAGGAACATTTATTTTACGGAGTAAAGCAGTTTGTGGGTTCTAGGTAACGTCCTTAAAGTATAAACCTTGGCTGGCACCGACTCCTAGATATGCTTAAGTAAATTAAAGCAACTAAATGACACCGTTATTTTTTACTTTTTAGTGCGTTTTGAGTCGGTTCTATTTTTTGATAAAAAATTTTATTTCTTACTTTTTAGACATTTATCGCCACCTTACGTACTCGTACTATACTGTCATAGTCTATTATATGGCACTAGTAGCCAAAAAGCTACCGATATCGAGACAAAAACCGAAATCGCTGTAAGCGTGCCTTCAAAATTTGAAGAGTTCCTTCAATTTCCCCAGGACATCATCATCAGACTCTAACATGATGACAATCGGACCACCTTGGAAGTATGCCCTTTCTAATAAAAAAAGAATTATCAAAACCCGACAACTCTGTAAAAAGTTATGCGTGGTCAAACATAAAAAAAAATATACGTCTCGAATTGAGAACCTCCTCCGTATTTTTTCGTCGAACCTCCTCCGTATCCCATACGAAACTGAGGGTTCCCATGTAGGTACTTTAAAGATACATCTTCAGTACTATTTAATCAACATTAGAGCATAGTTGACGTACCTTCCGTGATCCAGGAGTAACGTCGGGCTTTCAATGACAAACTGAAACAAGGGAGCTATAAATTGTTCTCCGCGTCTCTAAAGAGCTAATGCTCTCAGACAAGTCTCTTAACTAATGGCCGCGGCTGCGCTCGTAGGTTATGAATAACGACGCGACCGACAGGCCGTGGGTGTCGGCCACTTCCTGTTCCACCCACGGGAACAATGCTGCAGAAGCACTGAGTCTAGAATAATTGTTCTGAACTGTTCTCATGCAAGCTCACAATACCAAGGCTTTGTTTAAGAAACCAAATATTTTTAACCTATTGCAAAAATTTAGTTCTGTATTCCACTGGCATGTATTTAGTTTTATAATTCCTTCCTTCCTTTTCAAAAACTCTGTTTAGCGTTTTTGTTATTAAAAAACTACCATCATTTAATGATATTTTCATGTAAAGTGTCAAGAACTTCATTTATATTTGTTTATTTCAATACTAGCATTTTTGAAACATTAACCACAACCGGTTCGAAAAAATAAAAAAGAAACAATAGTCAAAAATATTAATTTCAAGTAAGTTGTTTTACAAACAAACCATACACTTGAGTCAGAATGTATGGTTCAGTCATTCCGTTACTGAAGGATCTTTTCAGCAAGAAGCATATGTATGAAGTCGGTGCCAGCAAGTTAAAGGAACATTTATTTAACGTAGTAAGCAGTTTGTGGGTTCTAGGTAACGTCTTTAAAATAGAAACCTTGGCCGGCACTAAGTAAATTAAATCAAAAATGATACAGTTATTTTTTACTTTTTAGTGCATTTTGAGTCGGTTCTATTTTTTGTTAAAAATTTTTATTTCTTACTTTTTAGTGATTTATCGCCACGTAACGTACTCGTACTATACTGTCATAGTATATTATATGGCACTTGTAGCCAAAAAGCTACCAATACTTACACAAAAACCGAAATCGCTGCAAGTGTGCCTATAAAGTTTGAAGAGTTCCTTCAATTTTCCCAGGATATCATCATCCTATCCTAACACGATGACAATGGGACCACCTTGTTTTTTTTTTTTTTTTTTTTTTTTTATATATGTATGACCACGCATAACTTTTTACAGAATTGTCCCCTTTTGATAAAAAAGAATTATCAAAATCGGACACCCTGTACAGAGTATTGCGTAGTCATACATTAAAAATATATATATATAACACGAGTCGATACGTTGAGAAAATCACTAAAAAGTAGAACAAACCGACTCAAAGCGCACTAAAAAGAAAAAAATAACGTTTTTTCTTTCGTCGGTTAAAAAAGAACAAACTCATCCTATTTTTAGCTTTCATACCTAAAAGATAAACCAATTTTATATGAAAGAAACTTCACATAATGGTCCAATAGCATAATGAGTGGTTATATCGAAGCGAATTCCAAATGATCTTTAAACAAATGACGGAGTGCAGCACCTCCCATTAGGTAAAGTATAACGTGAAGTTGGTAGTTGTGCTCACAGCCTTAGGACATTTTTCACCACGCCGCGACTAAATTATAGGCGTTCGTCGTATGCAGCAAAATGAGCCGATGATATACATCTACTTTTACACGTACCAAGCGTTCTTGTGTGTTGGTCTAAATTAGGAGAGTATGTGTCCATTAAATGTAAGAATTTGAAATTTTAAACAAACAATAAATAGGTAATTTTGTTATAACGCCATTCAGCACGCGTAGGATGTGTCAACATGATATATTATCTGCGGTGGTAAAGTTATTAAACACTGACAAACTTGGCTTATCAAACGAATTGGAGTTCAGAAAGAGACGTATTGTCGTTCAATAGCGGCCAAATAAAAACTATTGTTTTCTTGGTTCCCATTTGCGTCAACTCATAACATCATGTTCATTACAGTTCAATAAAAGATGGTAGACGAAAAAGACGACGACGATTTCTATGTTACTGTCCGCCTTATATGTAGATGGCGCTACTTTGTATAAGGTAATCCTGCTATTTTAACAAAACATAGCTTCATCCCCCGTAGCTTAATTTTAAGATTCTGACCTGAAAAAATCTAAAAATTACTATTGACAATTCAAAATAATTTTAGTGATCTGATTGAGTAACTAAAGATAATTTGATTTTTACTTTGACATTATTATGACGAGGCTTTCTTGCATATTCCGCTTGGCGCTTATGCCGTGCACCGGCGCGTTGCTGTGAAGACCAGTAGCCGGCCACTTTCTCCGCCCGCGTCTGAAACACGAATTTCGACTAATAGTATGAATTATTGCACAGGCTATCCCCCGCCATTCACTGTAACAAAGCATTTCCACGCTACTGTGTGGGTTTCTAGTTTATTATTGACAAATCGAAATTATTTCCCTCCGCTTTCTAAGCTTAATACTTGATTAATACAAGTAAAGATTTTGTCGTTAATTAATAACTAGCTGATCCGGGTGGTTTTACAACAATACAAGTTCCGTACAAAAATTAACATTTTTTACGGAAAGCTTTGCTGGTAGGGTTAACCTACAAGACGGCATATAAAGTCAATACAATACTCACTATCAAGAGTTTATAAGTATGACAAAATTATCAACTTCGTTTGAGTAGGGTAAATAATTTTCATTTAGATTTGCTTTTCAATCGAATGTTAACCATTATTTTAATAATAAGTAGTTAACGGTTGTAAATCTTACACTTAAAGTTAAGAGTCTCCTTTTCGATGTCCGCCCAATTTAAGTTCTGTTTAAATTATGTAGTTAAACAGAAGACATGGCTTGTATTGTTATTAAAAAAAACAATATAAATACGTATATCGACTTTCCAGTGTCCGTTTTCTAAACCCAAACTGTTTAGAAAGCTTTTTATATTTTGAAGTCATTTTAAGAAATATAATAACGTAATTGGATAATCGTTTTCGACGTTAAATTGCCGCCCGGGCGATAATACTAAAAGTATCATTATGCTGTCTGGCGTATTTATGCAAATGAATGTCTTAATTTAATTGCGTACGCTCCTGGCCCGAGATCGTTAGATGATATAATAACTACGGGCTTGAAACTGATAACTGGCGTATTGTCTGTAAATTGTGCAATTATGACAAACGATGAAGAAATTGGCTATTTAGAAAGTAATATGTTAGTAAATAGTGTAATAAGAAAACTGTTTTCTTAAATTTTATGAAAATACATTTGTTATGAAAACCATTTTTGTCATTATTTTGTACTGTACATCTAAACAATATTGTAAATATGTAATATGATAGTTTCCTTGATTCACTATTAAAAAAGATGACGAAAGCGACATGAAGACGCAAAACATTTAGAAAAGTATTTGTGTGGTATCGTAATTATCTAATTTATTTATACAAAGAAAAAGAGTATGATAAAAAAATATGTGATTTTAATAAAATTCTTAAAAATCAAGTCAATCAAATCAACAAAAGGCCTAATTACAAATATTTTGAAAAATTAATTAATGTGATCACTATTAATTTTTATGCAGTTTGCATAATTAATTAGACGCTTTTTCATCAATATCGGATTGAAGGAAAAAGTAATCCGGAAATAAATACGAACAGCTATTTCAAAACAACATAAAGCATTTTCCTTATGCTCAATATACAGAAGCTCCGATGAAGACTTATTTATATTGAAAGATTCCTAAAACACACGCGCCGGGCCTCGGGTTTTATTTCAATGTTTTTCCTCCCAACCGAGCTACCATAAAAGCGCAGGTATACCCTTTATGGTGTGGTAGCAATTGATCAAGTTGCATCTTCTTGTGGGTTTTTACGCGTACGAGTAAAACTAAAAGCGTAATAGTGTTGTCTGTGGATTGTAATACTTTTCTTCTGATCGAAATGTGCTTCAAAGGACAACACCAGTTATAAGACCAAGTTTTAAGACGTTATGACAATCTTCTCTGTTCCTGAATATGTTTTAATGCAGGAGCAACGGGATGGGTATAAGCTCTAAAACCCCTGTTTTAAGTGTCTCGTAAGATAGTGATATCCCTAGTATTTGTTGTCTTCTACAGTATACAGTCAGACGAGTCACGATCAAACACTAGTATAAACAGAACCAGCGAAGCGGATGCAATTTGCATTACCCATTGTTTCGCGCTATCCATAATTTCATCTTATAGCCGAATTTCCTTTTTTTATAAATTCCATGTTCCTTTATGTTTTTATTTTCGCATACCATTCCAGCTTCGCTGCGCATTGCATTGGCATTCCACGGCGATATTAATACAGCTTAATTGTTCTATTGTTTGAGCTTTAGGTTTTTTTACTGTACCGTATTGATGTGTTACGCAAACCTTTACAACTTAAAGAGTGCTTCAAAACGACCTTTTTCATGTTATGACGGTTTGAAAGCGACGTTTAAAGGCCACTTACTATCAGTAAGTAATTAGGTTTGGAAGTATTTGCTATTTTTCATCGCAACATCTCATATAAGCAACTTATTTACTTATTGATATTTTAATGTTCTGAAAAAGATCTGTATTTGACGGTTACTTAGGATGCGGTTTAAGTAGAAAAATAAATAAATAAGTAAAGTAAGAGATAATAAAAGTGTACGAAGTGTGAAGCTTGTAGGTATGCTATAATTTTTACATCCTTGAATCGACTTATCGACATTTTAAGTATTAGAGTGCTTATTAAAGCCATTAAATAGTTTAATTTAGAACATGTATCAGCTTTTACTCCATTTACTCTTCATTTTTCTTAGTAAAAGTTTTGTATTCACGTTTTTTGTACGCCTTATTCATACATTAAAACTCAATAAAGCCTTCTCCAAGCCCCTGATTTAAGACGTACGATCTTCATAAATTTCAATGGATCGTTTGTTACCCGCACTTATAAAAACTCTCGTGCCAATTCCACGCCATTCATGTGTTTTAGGCTTGGACCACACATTGTCTAGTTGTACTTTTATCCGATTTCAAACAAACAATTTTGTCCTTTTGACCTAAAACACTGAACAAGTTTATTTCGTGTAGCAACGTGTAATACAAAGAGAACTTCAAAAGGTCTTCAAAAAATCTTGATCCAGATCGGAAACCGCGATTTGGTGTATTGGAATTCATCTCAGTGCTACTACAGATACTAAGTACACAATTTTGACGTTATAAAGTTTGAATTTGTTCTAAGTGCTATCAGGTGCGGGTGTTCTTTCAGTGTTTGTTATGAGCGCCGTTGATTCTGTATAAGCGATGTTCGTTTGCTTAAGATGCGCCCTTAGGAAGCAGAAATAGACATGGCGGTAATATCTACTTGTTCCAAAAGAGTTATATGTCATACAGTTTCAAAAATCTATGTGCACAGTCATCCCTTCGTTCATCATTCGTTCAGTCCGAGCCTTAAACGCGCATGTTTATTTTCGCAATAACACTTACCCGCAATAAAAAGCTGACAATTTATCAACGAATACTTTATAGCTACGCGCGGTATCTCGTTTTAAGTAAGTGCTTACAGTGCAGGTATTCCGTCTTCGTCACTTTATCCTCACTGGCAGCTTGCTTGGGAAATACATAAGAAAAAATTACGCTGCGACCGTAACTTTGTTGCCATTCATTTGTATGAAGCACTCCATTGTACGTGGGATACAGCGGCTATAAAAGATAAGTGTTACTTTGTACTTATATATATTTAATTTTGCGATGTCCTACAAATAGGTTACCTTGGTAAAATTAACTTTTTGTGCTTATTATTGGCATTTGTGCGAATAATAAACAAAAAGTTTCTTGCTGTCCAAAGCTATCCAATATCTTAAAGCTAACTAATTTATTTTTAATACTGAAATATATCAACTAGAGCCTTATTGACGAAAAATCCGACGCCGCCCTGTAAAAGGCTGTGCCTTCCCTGTGATAGAAAAGGTGGCCTGATTCTAGGGTCGTAGTGTCCTCCCCCTCTCTACGGACTTCGCTTAGATCCAAAATATGCCATTTCACATTTTGCAGTTCTTCCTCTAGCTCTGCGATGCTTTCGTCGAGCCTTAGAGTCCGTCCGTTATACGTCGCCAAGGTAAATTGTTTTAAGTAGCCTGTCGTCACCCGAAGATTCTTAGCACCCCCCCTCTTCACTATTCCCTTGACTGCTACCGTGGTCAGAAGAAGTGGAGCCACCGGGAACTAGGGGCCTTATTGTTGGTGTGCTGCTCATAAGGGTTATGCCCTAATCGTCACGCTGGGCAGGCGGGTTGGCGATCGCAGACCCGGACTTGTTCGCTGCTGCCCGACACAGGTCTGTAACATTTCTTCAAGCCTGGTCTAATTAGTGAAACGGTTATCCCGCCGTTTATCGGACGCCAGAGCCTCGTTTGTTAATCAGCAGGAGATACCACGAGCAGGTGAGGTTGGCTGTTTGAGTGCTGAGATGGAGTTGCAATCCCTTATCCCCCTTATCAGACTGGGTTGGCGCTGCTTGAAGGAGGCCTATGTTCAACAGTGGATGCATGATGGCTGATGATGATGATGATGATGATGACTGAAATATAATATAAGGCGATTGCCAAATTATTAAAATAACGGATTATAGTAATTATTTCGAACAAATTACCAATTGATTGCAATGACGGAAGACGCTCTCTACATGGAGCTTTAGAGTAATAATATTTAAATCAATAATGAACTGTAAAAAACGAAATCCAAGTAGGTATGTAGGGAAGTCGGTACGAATAAAAATGGCACGCATAAAAATGGATATTGTCAATGTGTCATTCCGTATGTTTATGACAGTTGTTAACGAGCTTTCGTTAACGATTGTTTACTTATCGGTAAAACAAGTTCGTAGAAATACTTACGGCTTTTTGGTTTTTTGTATGCAAATCAACCGCGTATACCAAATATTTATCAGCAAATACATTCGTAATTATTTGCTCGAAAAAAGAAGTTCAATATGTATTGAAATAACAGAAAATCTCAACAGAACTGCGTCTGATTCTGATATCTGTTAGTACATTCGTCTTTAACCATAATTCTAGCAATTATATAATAAAAAATTGTCCTAATGCTAACACTTTTTAACACAATTATATATAACACAACCATATCTGCTTTGCCTACGAAAATTTACTTATGTTACTGTAATTTCACCGGACAACACCCTTCACATCGATGCACAACGCAACTTGCTTGGCGACTGAAATAGGCTTTGCTATCCTGGTTCTGCTTTATAACAGACAAACATTTTGCTTTAATTTTTTATGAGGTGGCTTCGAAGACATTAACGGCTATGCTTGGAACTCGTTGAAGAAATTGTAATTAAATTTTGATAAAACATGTAATTACCTTTAGAGCTGCGAGTAAACAGCACTCGGTACAATAAATAACATTAAACTGTCCTTCGTTATAAAGCCGACCGCACATAAAAGCGCCTTTTATACGCGTCCATAAACCGTTCACGGACTCTGCTTACCGTCACGTGACCCATTTCCTTCCCACAAACGCTCTTTATCGCAGCCTTGGCCGGCTCATCTGACCTTTAGCTTGGTATTAGGTGTAGAAACGTCCAGGTTCTAGGCTTGGCGTAATACCAGAACATATTAACTGTTATAACCCATATCTCTAGTAATATAATCTCTAATAGCTTAGTTGTAGTATTTTTAACTAGTACCTACTAAGCCTAAGGTCAATTAAAGAATTGTGTTTATTTTCAAATAGTGAAACTTAGGATTGGAGACAACTGGTATGATCTATAAACAGCTATCTTTACCATAAATATTTCGCTAAAAATTTCAAATAGTCCTTTTTCCTTCTTCTTTACTTCTTAATTTTTTATTGTTATTAAACTTAGTATTTCTTTGTTTCAGGTATAAATGAACTTATAATATCTGCGAAAACTGTAAGTTGTTTATAAACAAATTGCAAATTGCAATGTTTACTATTAACAAATAAAGTAGAAGCTTGTCACAAAGTTAATGTGTTCAAAACTTAGTGGTTTCAAAGTCACGTCTTCTTTGAGATTCATGTCGTGTAACTACCTAATAAAAGAAGTAGATACTTTAAACCGTCACCAGCACTCCACAACATCCTCATATTGACTCATCATGGTATCTGAAAGTGGTATCCGTAAACGTATTCAAATTCCAATTTAGTTTTTAAACACCGTAATTTAAAATATCTTACTTAGTAGATATGCTTTGGTGAAAGTACGCAACATTACATATATATGTATTATAAGTATTTATGTATAATATATATAAAAAAAAGTGTGGCACTCGGAGACTCCCGCGGTAAAGCTATTGCATAGCATTTTTTACAAACTATGTTTACCTACCGACGTCATCGGGACCGTGGCCTAGCGGTAAGGCGCTCTAAGTGTCCGGATTGTCAGAGAGACGCGGGTTCGAATCCCGTCGGTCCCACAATTTTTTTTTTGAGCGTGATATTGCAAAAAGTCATTAATTTAAAAAAATGACTTTTTGAAATATCACGCTTGAAAAAAAAAATGCTGAACCGACGGGATTCGAACCCGTGTGTGCCTCTCTGGCAATCCAGGCACTTAGAGCACCGTACCGCTAGCTTCCCCGATGATTTGATATTACGTTTTGATACTCAGGGGGTTTTAGGTTTTTTCGTTACGGAATTTCTGTATTCGGTCTCCACGCTCAAGGCCCGCGATAAAAGCTATACAATAGCTTAATATTCATCAGTTATCATAGTATATAATACAAGCTACCTAAGCTTACTTTGGGGCTATATAGCGATGTGTGTATTTGTCCTGTAATATTTATTTATATTTTTATATTTATTATTGACACAAGGTGTCCTCCCTTTGTTTAAGTGCCGCTCTCAACTAGGTCCCAAAATCTAGAATGGGCTCCTTTACTAACTCCAACATTACTCACGCTTCTTTGACTATTACATGTTAGCCACACGTCGGTATTATTCAATCAATCGGAGGTGTTATTTACTATCACTATCAGATCGTATTGCCCTGATAGTGTAGTAGTGAATAGAGATGGATTGAAATCATATCTCAGTCACGGCGCGATTAATGTGCAAATTATTGTAATCAATAGTGTGTTAATAGATTGATTTATTTCTGTGCTAAATAGATAAGAGATTATGTAATAAAAATAAACAGGTTTATTGATCATTGGGTGCATTTCAGACCGCGGTAGACTGTAAGGCGCTTATGTAAAACGCGTGACGTAGAGCACACAAAAGCTCATACTAGACTATAATGATTAAGTACATAAAAACGTTGTATTGTTTAAATTTAGAGAGTTAACAAAAAGTAGGAATCTTTTTCTTGTGCTTTAGCATCGCCTTAAACAAGAGCTGGACCTGCTAGAAACAGACGATGTGCCAAGAGTACGAGTAGCACTCCTCAACCACGGATATAGATGTAAGCTTTATGTTCCTGTAATTTCAGCAACAATCATGGGAACGGGTGTTGTAATGGAACGTTGAAATGGTTTTTTTTTTTCGGTCGAAAAATGCTTGATGGAAATCTAGATTAGCCAGAAGAGTTAAGTATCGTAGAGTTCTGCGTGTTGTAATGAAACTTTTGTTTGAACATAGTCTCTTTTTTTTTTTTTTTTATAAAAATAGCGAGCAAACGAGCAAGCGGATCACCTGATGTTAAGTGACTACCGCCGCCCATGAACAACTGCGACACCAGAGGCGTCACTGATGCGTTGCCGGCCTTTGAGATGTTTATTAACTCTCCCCTTGAAATTGTAAGAATGTGGGAACACCGAGGATGGAAGCTCGTTCCATATCTTAGAAGTGCGTGGCAGAAAAGACCTAGTATAGCGGATGGTAGTACTGTACCAGGCATCCAGATGGTGAGGATGAAATTTGTTTCTGCGGCGTGAGGTACGGGCAGAGAATCCTGACGGTGGTATTAGGTTAAACAGCTCTTCAGAACACTCTCCATAATATAGTCTATAAAACACACAAAGGGAACTGACGTCCCTTCGGTGTTCTAAAGACTCCAGACTATTAGTTAACCTGGGATTGTCAACAAGACGAACAGCCCGCTTTTGGATCCGGTCAAATGGAAGGAGTTGGTACTGTGGTGCACCGGCCCACAAGTGGGAACAGTATTCCATATGAGGCCGAACTTGAGCCTTGTATAGCAAAAGTCTATGCTTGGGCGCAAAGTATCTTTTTGCCCTACTAAGCACACCAAGTTTTTTTGAGGCTAACTTAGCCTTCCCTTCCAGATGATCACGGAACTGGACTTCGTTCGAAATATTGACGCCAAGAATCCCAATGCTGTTTGAGGTGGTGAGGAGAGTGTTCTGAAATGTAGGAGCGATGTTGAAGGGGGTCTTTTTCGCGGTAAGTGCGCAAACTTGTGTCTTTGAGGCATTAAATTGCATATTGTTTAGTGCTCCCCAATCGGAAACTCGTTTCAGGGTTTCCTCAATATCGGACACAAGTTTGCATCTGTTCTCCATAAGCTGTGCTCCGGATAGCTGCGCATGCCCTTTATAAAGAGCGTCTCCCGTACTGTCATCCGCATAGCAATGTATGTTGTTATTATTTTCCAACATGTCATTGATATGCAGTATGAACAAGGTGGGAGACAGCACAGAGCCCTGCGGTACGCCAGCATTAATGGACTTAGGATCAGAGCAAGAACCATCAACCACTACTCTGATGTTGCGACCATCAAGAAAGCTGGCGACCCATTTGCACAGATTCTCCGGTAGTCCGAAAGATGGTAACTTTGCTAGAAGAGCCGCATGCCATACCCTATCAAAGGCTTTTGCAATATCCAAGCCAACTGCCAGAGCTTCCCCCTTACTATCAATAGCTTCAGCCCATCTATGAGTTAAATACACTAGAAGGTCACCAGCTGAAGTTTTTTTGAGGCTAACTTAGCCTTCCCTTCCAGATGATCACGGAACTGGACTTCGTTCGAAATATTGACGCCAAGAATCCCAATGCTGTTTGAGGTGGTGAGGAGAGTGTTCTGAAATGTAGGAGCGATGTTGAAGGGGGTCTTTTTCGCGGTAAGTGCGCAAACTTGTGTCTTTGAGGCATTAAATTGCATATTGTTTAGTGCTCCCCAATCGGAAACTCGTTTCAGGGTTTCCTCAATATCGGACACAAGTTTGCATCTGTTCTCCATAAGCTGTGCTCCGGATAGCTGCGCATGCCCTTTATAAAGAGCGTCTCCCGTACTGTCATCCGCATAGCAATGTATGTTGTTATTATTTTCCAACATGTCATTGATATGCAGTATGAACAAGGTGGGAGACAGCACAGAGCCCTGCGGTACGCCAGCATTAATGGACTTAGGATCAGAGCAAGAACCATCAACCACTACTCTGATGTTGCGACCATCAAGAAAGCTGGCGACCCATTTGCACAGATTCTCCGGTAGTCCGAAAGATGGTAACTTTGCTAGAAGAGCCGCATGCCATACCCTATCAAAGGCTTTTGCAATATCCAAGCCAACTGCCAGAGCTTCCCCCTTACTATCAATAGCTTCAGCCCATCTATGAGTTAAATACACTAGAAGGTCACCAGCTGAACGACCTTGACGAAAGCCATACTGTCTATCGCTAATGAGCTGGTGCTCTTCTAGGTATTTAAGCAACTGGGAGTTAATAACATGCTCCATCACTTTTGATAGAAGAGAGGTAATTGCAATTGGTCTGTAGTTAGCAGGGATCGATTTATCGCCCTTTTTAGGCACGGGATGAACTAGGGCAGACTTCCAACAAGACGGGACAGTGCTAGTGGAGTACGATAGCTGAAACAGACGCGCCAAAATAGGCGTTAACTCAGGAGCGCATAATTTTAGCACAACTGCGGGGATACCATCTGGCCCACTTGCTTTGTTGATGTCAAGAGAGATAAGCACTTATAGTATTGTGCACTTATGACCAGTTATAGTATTGTGTTTTCAAACATTATCAATAATCGACTTGGGAAATTTGAGCTGACTCCAATTATGCAAAAACCTGCAGGTTGAACCCTAAACTTCTCGGATTTTACTTAAGTAACTAAGGGATAATGTATTGCGATAATTTGCTCCGTACTGTTCATGTCGTCTATATGTTTATGCCCACGCTCTTCTCACGGGTGGTAGTTAGTACGTGCCCTGACCGGGTCAGATCCGAAACAATGCTTTCACCGGTTCATGTTAACATAGCCGCTAATTAATGAGCGTGCAGGTCGGTTATGTCACCCGTGTTCGTTTAACTTAAATACTGCTCAAATAGAATAGCATGGAGGATTAAGAGTAGGTACTCTTGTTTATTGTTGTAGTGTTTTGATAAATTAAGCATAGTATTCGATTTTACAAAATACAGATAGATACGAATATTATTACAGCTTATAACAAAAAATATGGAAAAAATCGTATCGACAGAACGAGTGAGATGTGATTTCCCATAGTGTTTTAGTTTTACTATTATTATGTCTGTGTGTATCATAAATTGTCTTCTACGATGATGTTGAGTTTGTAGGTTTGTAGCTAGAGCTATTTTTTCATTGTTTTACTTAGTGCACTTACTTACATAGGCGCTCTTTGGATTTGGCTCAGGTTCTTAAGCATGAGCTCCTAAGCGCTGCACAAATCAGAGATCAGCTAAACGCAATTTGATCTTAATATTCGTGGTCAATCTCTTAATGGCTTCAATTAAAGATTAGAAGTTTCCCCTGTGTAAACCAGGAAGCACTGAGGAATGAATAAAAGCGATCCAGTAATATAGCAATTAAGATACTTATCTCATTTTTATTATCTAATGGAGAAAAGTATCTTTATTACACCAACGCTGTATGAAGATTTCATCAAATCACACAGCGGAAAGCTGTTCAAATAAATAAGATCTAAAGGTGCAATTGTTAAGCAAATCCCGTGCAAGATAATCCGATTCGCCGGGAAATATATGTAAAGTTAGATACCATTATGGTTTCCATCAAAGGAAAAGGTCATATGTAAAAATAATAAACAAGATAAGGTAACTCAGGTTTCAGACTTATCTATAAAGGCTAAGTGGGGAAAGTCGTTATTATTTTATTACCTATCAACATTGCCCGGTGATAAATTACTAGCAGAGTTAGCGAAACCCTTAGACCAAAGTGAGCATGTCGCAAACGCTTTACGTTTTCGTTTATACGATTCAAAATACTAAAGAAATTATGGAGGAAATAGTAAAGTAGCAGCAAAGGTGAAATTGCTAGTTAAACTAGCGGGTTTATCAATAAAATAATTATTATCTGTAATATTAAGTATTAAAATGTTATTAACTTGATTATTTACAGTTATTAGGAGAAAACAACTAATATAAATTTGTATAATTGCTTGAGGTAAACGCTATTCATGAAAATTCACAGAAATTCGATGCATTGTTTGTGTTTCAAGCGCATAGTGAAGAATGCACTGCTTTATATTAGAGAAGACATAGGTTCAGTTGCAAGCTCACGTCAATTTAGGATTTTACATTTTTCCTAATTGATTCAAATCTGCTCTGGTTTTTGGAGAAGTATTAGTTTTTATGACGGAGCTCCTCCTGGAAAGTACTTCCATCTTGATAATTCTGCAGCCCAGCATCATTGCTGTGTTCCTTTCTAAAGGGCATTGTTGCCGGTGTATTATATAGTAGACCTCAGTTTGATGGACATAGATCGACACTTTGTAGGTCTTTGACCCTTGCGTGTCATGTTTGTGTACCATCGGGGCCGACTGCTGGCCCGTCAATTATTAAGCAGTAGTAAGTTACTACCATCGTACCGGCAAAGACATATCTACTGCCAAGCGATTTACGCTCCGGTGCTAAGTTATATAGTAACGAGGAAGATTTGTTTCAGTGATTTTTTTTTATTCTTTATATATAATAAATCCTTTCCTCACAACTTCCTCAGTTCCAATCTCACATCCAAATTTTACCGTGTGACTGATAACTTACATGAGTAAAGGTAAAAAAAAATAGGGAGGAAAATCATTTAGTATAATATAAGTATTAAATCAAGAAAATTAGGTTGTACATTATAGTTTTAAGTTTTTTCAGTAATAAATGGTTTGATATATAAAAATGAGTAAAAGTATGTAAACAGGTATCTCAGTTAACGTTATCTCACAGACATCTGCAAACGGTAATCTCTTTTCATAGGAAAGTTCTGATACGCAGTGATTCATTAAGGTAAAAACGCACTTGACAGGAAAACGTATTACATGTAGATTTAAAAATGATATTTTAAAGGCCGAATTTCTTTTTTTTGTTTTGGGATTTGTAGCTCGTAAGGTGAATGGAAAAATCCGATATTGTTTGGACTATGGAGCATATTTAAAAATAATGAAATAAAATAATCATAAATCTATCGAAAGTGCATCGGAACCACAGAGTGCGTCTACCAACTCGAAGGCTTTATTTATCCAGTGGACGACAGATTTCTTTTATCGGGTCTATACTATATTTAATACATTTTGTCAACATATTGTATAATCCATCCCAATTCCAAAATTTGTTTGTACATTCTGATTTCTGAAACTACAAAACTATATTAACTTGATAATTGTTATATATAGTAGAAAGGTAGATGGTTGACATTCAAAATAAAAGGTACGCGGGCGTCGGATATCAACAGACCATAGCAACATTGTACTATGTTATTTACAAGTTTACACTTATCATATCAAATATGTATATGAATGTATTATTGTCAAGTTGTCCGTATTCGCCACTGCATTAGAGTGCAGTTGCATTAATTAATGCACTAGAGGGCAGCGCCCACGCGTTGCGTAGAAAGTCCGTGGGATTGCGGCCCTAACTGTGTTTACAGGTTCAATTTGCAAATTGATTACGCTTCTGTCCTTTATTTTATATGACTCGCCATTTCTACTTAAACTTTTACATGTGTATACAAAATAGTTCTGAGTTAAATCCAGGCTTAGTTTACTAGCACTTTGACTTATACAATAGTTTAACGAGAACATTCATGTTAAGCTATTACTTTAAAGTAATGTGACAATTAAAAGAGCGGAAAACTTAAAAATAAAGCTACGAGAGTTCCAGGGATTTTTCTTATTGTGCTTTAAAGTATAATTTAAGTGGAAAAACATCGTAGCAGCCACGACCACTCTGCCAAGAGTGTACGACTGAGAAGAGAAGAAGATAATTTAAAATTTGTGCCAAGAGTTTTTATAAGTGCGCACGATTCATTTGACCAGATGCGGTCTGCAAAAAATAAGACTTGACTGAGGTTTCCTTTAGCTGACCTTTGGGCTCTTTATTTACCTTTTGTCGATTTTATATTGTTTTAGATCTTTTTGAATAAAATTGTCACTTAATACCACAATTATTTGAATTATGATAATGCGGCATATTTCGAAATTTAATATTTTGCTATCTTAGGCTCTTTTCAAAATTGTATTAATGGGATCGAATTTGATTTTTTGCGAATGCAGTTCATGTCTCATGTTTTTTGTGAGTTTTAAAAATACAAATCTATGTTTTCAATCTCTATGTAATTAAATTGGTATATTCCTGAAATCTTACACTTTACCTGAATTTTTACCTTTCCATGTGATATTTTGCATTAAGTGTACGTCTGACGTGTGTTTAATAATAATACACTGAAAAAAATAAATGGGTAAAGTTAAATAAAATACTGTAAAAAATAACTAAGCGTGTTTGTTAATATAGCACCTGCAAAGTTGGTAGTTAAAAATAAATATGTCAACTTGGCAATAATTACTTGGTGAATATAAACCATTACACATGGTTAAAATATTAGCCAATTTACTGGGTTACTACAACCAATTCACTTGGTTGCTGCTGCAATGTTACTTGGCTATCTCAGCCAATTTACTGGGTTACTACAACCGATTCACTCGGTAGCTGCTGCAATGTTAATCGGCTATCTCAGCCAATTTACTTGGTTACAACAACCGATTCACTTGGTAGCTGCTGGATTATTACTCGGCTATCTCAGCCAATTTACTGGGTTACTACAACCGATTCACTCGGTAGCTGCTGCAATGTTAATCGGCTATCTCAGCCAATTTACTTGGTTACAACAACCGATTCACTTGGTAGCTGCTGGATTATTACTCGGCTATCTCAGCCAATTTACTGGGTTACTACAACCGATTCACTCGGTAGCTGCTGCAATGTTAATCGGCTATCTCAGCCAATTTACTTGGTTACAACAACCGATTCACTTGGTAGCTGCTGGATTATTACTCGGATATCTCAGCCAATTTACTGGGTAACTACAACCGATTCACTGGGTAGTTACTGCAATGTTACTCGGCTATCTCAGCCAATTTACTGGGTTACTACAACAGATTCACTCGGTAGCTGCTGCAATGAATAAATCGTCTGCAGCTATATATCCATAACCACGGATGATTTATACATTGCAGCAGCATAGCTGAAAAATGACGATAGGTAAAGAGGTTTTTTGGAAATTCAAAACAAACAATTATAACAATTATGAACTGGTTTATTAAGATAAATCAATACATTTAGGTAATATCCAAAATGATACATAAAGTCTTTATTCAAAATCAATCACATCTAAGTCAGCTTTATAACCAAATTACAACTTAATAAAATACTTAATCTATACTAAAGCGTAACTAGATGCGGAATGTTTATCAACAAATAAATTAAAAATGAAGGAATAAATCGCTAGTCATCATACAACTAGCAATTTTAATTAACTTGCTAATCACAAATTAATGACAATAAATTAGGTTAATAAGCTTAAAACATAAGATTAGAGAGATCCTTCCCTTACTTTAGCTTTCGTTGGCCGCCAGACATTTTTATGACAGTTTTTTAAACATATGCTTATTACAGACAAAAGTGTAGGAATCAATAACATTCAGGCAATGTTGGAGCGCTCTTCAGACGCTGAAACAAAAAGCTTTTCTTAGGGCTGCTGTGTAGAAATAATACAACAGGATTTTTTGAATAGAGATGATAACTTATGCATATAATTGAAAATTAAAATAAATACTAAGCAGCAGCTTATAGCAGAGGGAATAGTGTAAAATTATTAATGTATGATCAAAATGAAGACGAAGAAGACAAATCAAAAAATAAGACGCCTAAAAGGACTTGTGGTTAATGGACTGTTGATAAAAATAATAATATATCTACTTATACTTTATATATACTATATATAGATACTTACTAATACATATCCAGTTGATTTCCTCAGAGCCTGGTATTCCTTAAAATATTGAGCTATATATACAGCTGTTGATGTTGCTGATGTTGCCTGTTGTTTGTCATATTTTTCGGTCAGGGTGCATTGTTTTTTTATACATTTCCAAATTTCTAAGAAATATAGAACGTGGCTCCACTTTAAGGATCAAATCCTTTATTCTGCCTCTTGTAATAGGGGCAGGGCCAAAGATGTTATCTCATTTTCTGTAATACAAATTATAAAATTAGAAATAAGTTTTTTATTCTATTATTTTAAGAGGATAAAAAAATTAACCAGATAACTTAATTTTTACAACCTATAAGTGTAGATAACCTACTCATTACTCTACCATCACTACCTACCTACTCATAACTCGAGTAGTTTTAGGCGTGTGTTGGCCAACATTTTTACTATCTTATGTTTACACTTGCCTATGCCTTTTTTCATTAATTTATATACATATGGAACCTAAGACGAACTTCCCTATATGGTCACTTACAATGCTATAATTCCGTTTTTTTTTCGAATATTTTTTATTTAAATAGGATATAAATAAATGACATGGAATAAAAAGATAGAATCAACAGGACTCATAAGGTATTTGTAATATCGATATTACCTTGTGGACAATGTAAATTAAGATACAAGTCTAAACAAGCTAGCACAAGAAAAAGGAAATCATGCGGATTACCTAACCTATAATTGAAAGTAGGTATAAGTACACATACTAACCTTTAATTACTTCAATGTTAGACTTTTTTGGACCTCCTCATCCTTATTTTCCTTTGTTTCATATTTCTCTTTAGCAAATGTAACACTTCAATATGTATTTGTTTTCGGCGGGGTGGGCAGTTAGGCAAGTACATAGCACATTTTTTCGAAAATATCCTTACGTGTGTAACAGATAACAGTCGATTGACGAATGAACCAAAGAATAGAAATCAACGAGCGCAACGAATATATAATTAAGTGTCGGGGTTGTTTTCTACAGAGTAAATTACGTAGTCGCTTGCTGTCAAATAAGGTTATTCGTTAGATTTAACCGATTACTTATTTAAAAGGAACTAGGTATCTTAGCACAAATTAAATAAAAACTTATGTATTAATAAATGAGATGGTTATTACATATCAACAAAGACTAAGTTTAAAATAAATAGGTTTACTTATCTATTTTTTAATGAAGATGTTCGTAAAAAATCAACCGATTGCATGCTTGCTTGAAAATAACAACGTGCTCATTATGCGTTAACTGAATCACTTGGTAGTTTCCGAGCAAGTTCGAAAGTGTTTGAGTGTTACCAATAAAATTATTTAAAATTTATTAATGTATTATTTGTTATTAACCAACAATATTCAACAATCTACACAAGTGTATTCTATGTCAAGTTCACTTGGAAATTTTTAATTACGTCTTAATTAGAAATTACCGATATGGTTGTAACCGAGCCAAAAAGGTACTCTGTTATTACATATTTTTTTCAGTGTATAACACAGGTTTTGAGATTCTTGAATAGAAATAGTAAATTAATGTTATCTTAAGAAAGGTCTTGATTATAAATGATACCCACACTTTCATTGCGGTGTCTGCGGCATGGCAACATTGTTGCACGTAAATTACAACAAATGATACGGCGCTGGTTATTCTTTACATAACACTGATAACCCACGAAATCTCGGGCCGGCCTTATAATCTAAGCAATGTTAATTCGCAATATGGCGAACGCTATTCGAAAGTGGAAAGTTGGATACGCTATCTAATCAGGATGGCGAGGTTCCTGCATCTGACTCATCGCCCAAATTATGAATCATTGTGCCCGCCGTCGGACGCTGGCCGACATTTGATTGTGCCATCTTACGCAACCAAAAGGTGACCGCTTAATTCATTGCATAAAAGTATAATGCAGACAACCGTAGACCACTTTCTACTTTAAACTTGATTAAGCCATTATGTCCGTTATAAAGGCTATAAAATAGCTCATTGTAGTCGGGGCCGATTATAAGAGGGCTGTGTACGCTTTATCTTAGTGAATCACCATTATCGGCTTCGATATCGATCCGATTTTATCGATAAAAGTGAAAACGATATCGGTGTTGCATTGTGAGTGTGTAGCGGTTTACTATCGCGCCCTTATACGGACAACGGCTGATTGTATCTATCGAAAAGTTTACGTGCTACCGTGGTTCGGTTAAACGATTGCATACATTTGAATTTCATTTCGATGTGGTGGAAATTGACTTGTAGGTAGCTATTACTATCACCTGGTAATACTTAGATCTAGTTCGTATAAATTACTCATATACTTGTGTGGTAACTTAGTAAAAATGGAATCCTACGAATCGGTGTCGAGTGGTATAGTTCCCAGAAGGCTGGCAACATTGCCACGTTGAATGGCAATGCTGATCCTCTGACCTAAAAAGAGACCAGCCCCTCTGGTCACGGGAGGCGTCGATCAAACGCTTTAAAATTTCTCTATAAAAAAGCGAGTACTCGGACCCCCACGGTCCCAGCGTTTTCGACTCAAAACGGCTCAAATACATAATCTCCGACGAGGTTACTGTACTCGCGCCGCTTGAGAGTGTCCGCTGATGCAGCAGCAGAAGAGACTCAGTAATAATTTTATTTAAATCAAATATTGTGTGATGAATCTGTCAGAAAATTTAGTATAAAACAATCAAATATATGGTGAAGTGTACTCTAATTTGATATGAAGCATTACAAACGCGACCTAGAAACGATACTTGGTTTAATTTGTCAAATCATCTGGTAAACAAGCCTAAGTAAGTCAACTAAAACCAGTTGTGTATTAATAGATGGATATTTGAACTCGGTGCTTCGTGACTAGATGTGCATTACTATATTAACTCCAGACAAATCGGGGCGAAATATAATAGCTCAATAATCTGGATTTCAGGTTAGATAAGGTTGCATTGAAGCGAAACTTTGTCATTGAATGCTGGAAGGACTATTGATTCGCAAAAGTCATCAGCGGTATATTTTTTTTATTTGTCGGAATGGTAAGCCATAGAAATATTCCTAGAGAGGCCTTTGATAGTTCAAAGGATAGGACAAATTATTATTTGTGTATTAGAATCGAATAGCAAAGCTTTGCATGTAGGCATCATTGAGTTTTATCGACAGAATCTCATCGACATCTGGTCCGCCCTGCGCCGTTTGATTTTACGGCTCATTTTATTGTCGCTTCTGCGTAATGTCTTTGTTGGGATTGTTTTAGGATCGTTTGCAACAAACTTGCCCGTTATCGCGGCTACTGTGATAGCGCAACGATTATGGAATTTATTACAATTGCCACACTGAAATACGAATATTGTTTGACATAACAATTTACTAACAGGTTTTGCTACCTGGTCACCAGTTTGTAGGATGTGTTTTCTTATCTATTAAACTGTACTGAATTATTTATGAAAGTACATGGAAATGTGGAAATGTAGTTTTTCGTCTGTATTGTTAGGTGTTTGATTCTGATACCGTTGAGTTACTTATGCACCTTTACTTGTAATACTTATTTGACTTCAACATTTTTATATTTCCTGTTTTAATTTATATACAATCGTTATATCGAGTAATGACTTTTGTGACTGTGGATTTTTTTTTTCGTTACTTTTTAGATAAAGCATACATAAAACAGCATAGCAGCATAAAACAAATCTGAAATACTTCTACGACGATTTAGAACTACTAAGACGACTTCCGATTTGTTTTTATTACGAAAGTGCAAGTTAATTGACTAAGTTTATAAAATGTTCACGTAATAGTTGTAATCTCTGGCGACTTCTATGTTAATCTGTAAGCCTTATTTGTGAAGAGCTTCCTTTATTGGTCCAGTTTCTACTGCCAGTATCAGCCGCTTCCCATTACATAAAGCACAACTACTTATAATTTATGGAAGCCATCGATATAGTGTTTTATGTAAGTAGTTAAATGCACGTGCTGTTCCCATACATTTTTAGCACTGAATTAATAGAGATAGATAACTTTCTGTTTCTTTTATCCATTTTTATTTTAAAATTAAGTAGGAGAAAGACCTAATCGTCAAAAACGTAATCTACAGTCAGTTATTTAACATTCTTTAGTCTGGCATTGCTTGTTCTATGATACCGCGTACGAAACCTTTACTCTCTGCGAGTCGGTTCACATTCGCACTCAGGATTTGCGCAAATCAGCACAACAAGGAATAGAAAGTCGTGTCAGTATCAAAATACGCCGAAACTGACATTCGCTATTTAATCTGTGTGGCTATATTTATTATAGTCACGTCCACAAATGCTAAGCAGCTCGTTAGCGAGTGTTCGCCGAGACGTGCCGGTCAGCTATCTGTGTTCTGTGTATTTAAAACAGAGATATATAGGCCCGATAAGATCTTGCCGATCCAGTGACTTACGGCTGGCGTGAAACATCTGATGCGAAAGTGTTTTTCGTGTAAACTAACAACAGTTAGACCGCCTTTTGAAATTAGTCCTTGGCCAGTATTTGCCGGCTAGTAAACTGTTAAGATCTTTATTTAGTGGCTACTCGATGTTGGCGACGACTTTCGGAGATAACGATACTTATTCGTAAGACTTACTTAGTTGTATCATGAATTGTTAGTTCTGATCTGAGCACGTATGACAACCTGTAAGACAACATGCATTAGGTACAAACAAACTGATGTTTTTATTCACATAATATTAATGTTATTTTTTACGTACGAACGTACCAAACTACCTAGCGACAATAAGCTGACAAATGTAACATGCTAACCTAAGCCACGAAACTTGTCGAGTTAATCATCGATAAAACGTCTCGCTTGATCTATATATTCGGCAAACATTACTAGGAATTACATTTTCATAGGTTTATGGTATATACATTTTAATTCATTCATCATATATTAGCCGATGGACGTCAACTTCTGGATGTGGACTTTTGTAGGGATATCCTAAGAACGGTCATAGGTTACCAATAACTAGTGGCCATCCGCAACACTTATGTCGTTAATCCACATAGTGGTGGGTCGACCGACACTGAGTGTCTGATGCTGGCACCCTTTCCAATACTTTGGTTCATAAGGTCTTTGAACCATCTGTAGGCCTAAGATGCGTTCGGAAGAGAGTCGAGTAGAGTTCTCACTTTCGCCGCAATGTAAAGAGCGAACGATATTTTCAATTACGCATTAATGCACGACGTGTCTCGTTTTATATACTAGACAAAACTCTTCCGAGTGCATTTCAGTTCTACTGGAGTCATCACCAGCAGGCAATTATGAGTATTTTACAGGCTTCTAACTCTCTCTCAATAATCGTTCCTTCACGTTTGAAGATCGTGGTCGTAATGTATAGAACGTGGTATGCTTGGACTCGCTTAGCTGGTCAGCCCATCGTGTAGGTGAACGGCCTCGAGGGATTTTTCCTTAGCAAGGGGCTGCTAGCTACATTTGTAATTTTACGTATTAAAATTCTAATTAAGAGTCTAATATTTGTATGTATTTTTCGAGACGTCAAACTCAATTATTTGCCAGGAGAATAAACTGATTGCCTAACGGTCGGCCTGCCGAATTTCAATTCAACTCATGATTTTACAACATCGGTGTAATCATCAAATTGCATGCTTGTAATTAATTTATTATCCACTCAAATGGAAGTTGAATCTGTTGAGATGAAGCCAACCGGAAACTGAGTATAACTGATTGAGCAATTTAAAAATCTCTTAACAGAAGTTTTATTAATATTTTTTGTGTTCTCTTCGTTTTTTTCTGCGCCGTGGCGTTTAAAGGTTGTTCTAACTTATTTGTTTTTTATTTCGATACAAGTCGATTTAACCGTTTTGTTGTGCAAATTGGATTGCCGAAAAGATTCTTAATATAATAATTGAATAATTATTTTCTCATAAAATAAACATTTACAACAATATTTTAATATTTTTCATTGACTAAAATATACGTTTCCGGTCAGAAGAATCTTCTCATGATAGAGAAGATATAGTATTTTACATACATACATTTTAGCCTCATTTTCGTAGCGACAGATAGGGAACATTTCCTCTTTTGCTACGTTTTTTGGATATTTCCCTCACTTCTTGCATTTTAGAGTACTATATTTTAGTATAGTCAATGTTTTTATATTATACTAGCAATCGCCCGCGACTTCGTTCGCGTGAAAACCTCTTAGGTAGCCTTCTAATTTTAAAGACAGACTTTCATATAAAGTGTGCTCATTCCTCGCTACCCCTCTCAATTTAATTTTTTTTATAGTTTCGCGTCAAGCAATATCATAGATATTGCTTGATAGATACATTTTTTGTTATATATTGTACGACATCAAAGTACATTAACATTATCAATATATATTTATGACAAGCTGATGAGTATAAATTGATATTAAATAGTCTATTTCACTCTTGAGTCTAGCCTTCAGAAAAAACAAAAATAATTTTACAATCCGACATGCAGATCTAGAGATTAACCCGTTTAAACAAACGAACAAACTCTTCCGTGTTCTATATAGATATTTGAACAAAGATCGAATTCTAAATCCATAACCGTATTAACGTTTCTATCATGAAAGCAAATCAGTACCAAAATGGTGACCTCTACTCAGTACCTACGTGTAATATAACACGAAATAGAAATTTTGTAATATCTCCGAAACTATATAACTAATTAACATACTATAAAAGGCAAATAATCTCAAGAATATTATAGAGATAAGCTATAATATTCTTGAGATTATTAAATTATTTATTTTGATAAGGATTTAAGTTTGGTTGTATAAATAATGAGGTAAACTTAAGTATATAAATTCAATGATTAATATATATAACTCTAGCAATGATTTAAAAGTTACAGACTTTCATACAAAATGTGTAAAGGCACATATTATAGTGTGCTCATTCCCCGCTCCCCCTCTCAATTTAATTTTTTTATAGTTTCCCGTGAAGCAATATTCTCCGTCCCGTCCCGTGTACTAAAGGTCTACATTTTTGTTAAACATTGTATGACATTTCAGTACATTAACATTAAAAATATATATTTATGGCAAGCTGATGGGTATAAATTGATATTAAATAGTATATTTCACTCTTGAGTCTATAGCCTTCAGAATAAACAAAAATAGTTTTACAATCCGACACGCAGATAGAGATTAGCCCGTTTAAACAAACGAACAAACTCTTCCGTGTACTAAATAGATATTTGAACAAAGATCGAATTCTTAATTCATCATCGTATATATAACATAGATCTTGGTGACGCTCACTTCGCAACGCAGAAATAGTAATATTTTAATTTCGCCATAACTTCAAAACCAAAAGTCCAATTTTAATCTTTTAAATACCAAATATTATCTACATAAACTGTACTTAGTGATGAAATAATTTATTTTGATAAGGATTAATAGCATGAGTAAAATAAATGCGTTTAAATGTAGTCCAAAAAAAATTCAAGATTTTTAAATAAAAAAATGGTTGTTGTGCCTCACTCGACATAGATAGGTATAGTGTGTCGCGGAGTTTTTTAGAATTTGTAAGATCTCCAATTAATTAGAACATTTTATGGTTCTATATTTTATAGTTTAGGCAGCGTACGCAAAATAAGTAACTTTTCTGGTTGATTTTTACACCTTGTGTCCGAAAAACTCAAATATTTTACGGAACCCTATTTTTTTCCAAAATAAAATTTAGCCTATGTTACTCGTGGATAATGTAGCTTTCGAACGGTGAAAGAATTTTTAAAAACGGTCCAGTAGTTTTTGAGCCTATTCATTACAAACAAACAAAGTTTTCCTCTTTATAATATTAGTATAGATTAACATAGTGTAAAAGGCAAATCTTATCTCTGTATTATCCCTGTGATTACTAAATAATTTGTTTTGTTAAGGATTTAATTTTAATTGTATAAATGATGACGTAAACGTAAGCATATGAATTAATTGATTTTTTAAAACACAAAAAATTCTATATCTGTTAAAATATAAAAGATAGATATATGCTGTCGCGAACTTATTTGTAGAATTTTAGTAATCCTCATACGTTGCTTTCAACTATTCTCAATATTTAAGGCAGCATAAAGCCGATTTAACAGATTTTGCGATCCGACTTGCGCGACAAGAACTATGTATAACTCGGTTAATATATACAATACAAATATAAAATGTAGCCTTTGACACTCACCGATAACGTAGCATTCTACTGGTGAAAGAATTTTTTAAATCGGATTAGTAGTTCCGAAGAACAGATCTATTTACAAACTTTACCTCTTTATAAAATTAGTAATGATAAAGATTTTTCTTTACTTGTAGCTTGTAACGACTGAATTAAAGTTATTCACGCATTCCATAAGGATTACTTTCAAAATCAAATCAAATCATAATTCATTATTCATATTCTCAAAGCTTTATTTTAAAGTTGGTTTATATATTTTTTGTTGACTAAAACTGTAATCTGAACATATTAGTTCAGAGTAAGCATTAAGATGAGGAAATATCAAATTATTGTCGTGACCGACAACTGCAAATCTAAGATTTCTTACTCACGAAGAATGGATTAAAAAATTATATGCATAATAAAGTCAATTAAGGCTCTAATTAATAATTTCAATCTCGTCATGTGTGCATAATAGAGCAAACAAGGCATACATTAATGTCATGAAACGTTTCCTAGCAAATGATCCGTGGTATAGTCGGGCATGCACCTCGAATTAATTCCAGTGAGCGTATATTTTACTCCCAATTTACAATAAAGCCAAACCGTCCATAACTACGGAAAAGGAACGAGGGGTATGGGCATAGAGAAGAGATGACTTTGCCTATTTGTCAAAATGCCAGACCAAAGAAAAGTAAAGCCACCGAAACCTAACTATTTATTATAGTTATTTTACATATGCTAAGAGCTGAGCTGGGCAGACAAACTTTCAGCTTATATGAAAAAAAGACGATCTTGTTGACGGTATCACAGACTCATAGGCTTGAATGTAAACGATCGATGGTCCTCTAATTTCATTGCAATTAGATGGTGGTATTCTACATTTGCACACTTGATACCTAAATTAGCAATCAAGCATCGCAAGCTACCCTTTTTGCCGGGAATATTACCCTTCTATAAGGCGGAAAAAAAATGCCGAAGGAGTTAATGAGAGTTAAACAAAATATGTATGACTAAAATGTCCCGAGCTATTATTATTGAAACCGCCATACGTATTGTGAAAATCAGCATATTATAATCGCTATGATCGACCGGATCATTGTCACACGCCCAAGCCTCGAGTGATTATTTCGCTAATGCACTTTCACTCCTTTTGTTCGGATTTTTTGCCGATGAAACATCGTGTCAGACATCAGAATTATCTGTCACGATAAACCGCTTTCTTATCTCCGTATCGATACGGTATAGTTCTTTGCACTTACTCGTACCTATTCGGGTTCAACGACTCACTATCTAGTATTTACGAAACCCAATAGAAAGGATACATTTTCCTAGCTTGTGATTACAAATGTTGCATTGTGGTGCAAAAGTCTTTGTATTAAGAACAGTATTATTGGGAACCAGTTTGGATAATCACCTCGTTAATTACAATTTGGTCGGTACGGTAATTTTAAATATCAAGAGATTTCAGAATTTCGACCCACTTCCCTAGGCGTTAGGATAGGAAAGTGTCATTAGATTAATCTCATGTTCCTATCTTGTTGGAATTTAGTTTGTTTGTAACGTTTACTCGGTTTACGTACTTATCGACAGTTCTTTATATATTTTTTTGCAGATTTCGTAAGTATCCAAACACGTGTGCTAAGCCAGGAGTATCTAAAGTTTAATTAAGGAGCTAGCTAAGCACGAAGGTGTTAATTTACTTGAAGAAATATTCAGAAAAACTCAGTTTTGACAGGTTCGATCATCATTGCAATAGTGAATACACAAACCCAAACAATTAATACACTTGTCAAATGGTAGAGTTTATAGCGTCGGAAAATGCTTATAAATACAGCAATAGCCTTTATTTTCATATTTATGGTGAAAGGCATTCCCGATGTGATTATTTATGCCCGGGGGCATTTGTCAGGCGCCGCTGTCCGCTCGAATACAACGCTTATACATTATACCTACTACTGGAAAATTATTCAGAAGTATGAACTTGACGATCTCTCTGACGCAGCGACGTTATGAATAATTTAGAAGTTTTCAGAAGTTCCATGTAGCTTTCTAACGGATGGGACCCATGGCATGGTAGCTCCCACACAGATGCACCGAAATTAAACCGGTGTTTATGACAGAATGTAGATTTCAGGGACATGGTTATGTACGATATAAATCTTATAAGTCAGTTCGAAGATATCAGCAGATTTTGATGGAGAGAATTTCTAGTGACTACTAAGCATTTTTATTTAGCGGACTTAATGCCGATGCGGGGAATACGTGTAGTTTGTTAAAGATTTTTATAATTTATTGTAAGTTATGTTATCTCGACTGATTGCTAAGCGATTGATGGAAAAAATATGTTGGACTGTACTTGTTTGTAAGGGAAGTGCTAATTCTATCTTCAGTTATGGTCGTACAAGACTGATCTAGTTTAGCGTATTCAGACAGACAGTCTCGCGGACTTTCTTTTACTGGAGAATATAAGAACATTTATTGATATAATCGTTTTAATGGTAAAAACAGTCCGTTACGTTTAGAAACAAATTTACTAATCGTGAATTTTTATCCAAACTAAACGTGTTTGTTTGGAAATACAACTCAATCGGTTGGGATACTTAAAATTCAGTTCTTGAAACGCCAGTTTGCGAGTTAAAGTTAAGTAAAAAGTAAAAGCTTGTAAAAAGATGATTGATTTATTAAAGTACACTGATATCATTCTTGAATTCCCTTTTCAGGCTGCCATGTACAGAAAAACATCGCTTGTTACCGCCTTATGTAAATGCCGTGTAATGATTCGCTTTCGGTGAAGCCTCTTCCGTGGAGCGAGACACTGCCTTGGGCTCGTCGACTTGTTGACACGTACACTGATATGTTTTTATGGTAGCTTCGCTGAACTGTTATTATTTACTTCATATTTTTTTATGGTTTATATTGCCGTGTTTTTTTTGAAACAGGGTTATCATTTTCGAGCCTATTTATGTAATTCTGATTATGTAGTATGTAGTTTCAACTAACAAATTAGTGGTTAAGCTAGCTTAGAAGAAAGAAGGGTAAGAAGGAAGGGTTAATACAGTGGTATTAATATTCTTGGCCATTGAACTTAAATCCAATACATACACAATACCAAAAATATACAAGCGAAAAATCCACCAAATATCGGCGTTAATATATTAAATTAATCTTTTCAACTGAATTCCTCCCCACATTAATAATACCTCGTTCAGTGTGTGTGTGTGTGTGTGTGTGTGTGTGTATGTGTGGCTGTGCAGAGATGTAATGAATATTACCTCGGCTCGCTTCGTTTTCAATTTAACAACGCGGTTCGGTAACGCGCGAATTACACGCTCGAGTGTTTTCATGTTATCGATGTTTATAGATTTTAATGTAATTATATGGAGAAGATTATTAATATTAAAAAATAGTTTACGCACATAACTACAGCTTTAAATTATTCGGTTGGGTTTCGATACATGCGAACCTCAAAACGCTGATTTGTTTGTTATTGTGTGATCAAAACAAAATAAAAAAGGGCCTTAAGCTGAATCTATATTAAAAACAACTTGATAAGATAATCGATCCATTAGTTTATTTTTGCATTGACATATCAAGACAATTATTCTAACGATTACCTGCCTTCCGAGCCGGTAGTAGAGACAACACAAAAGTGGTTGCATACTAAGCTTACTATTAATTTTGTAGTTATAAACGGAAGGACAAAAATAAAAATATCTGTTTTTGTGTAAGTAAACCGTACAATAATTTGTATTCTTGGTAGATATGCTGACTTACATTATCAACCAATCAACGGCCCACTATAGGGCCAGGCCTCCTCTATTAGGAGAGGGGATTAACAGGCTGAAAATGACTGCTGACTTACTTGCAAGTGCGGTTATAGTTTAACCAAGTTCCTCTTAATTTACATCAAATCGTAGGTAAATATGCATAGATATATTATATATTATCAAAGTCAAGAACCTCATTTATTACAATGCGTATGCCACAGTTAACCGTGAGGCATCATGAGCTAAGCGTGTTAATTAAATGGGACGATACCATCAGTTCATTGTCTTGTGACTTTCGAAGTAGTGGGGCCAGCAGGGAAGATCTGCATCGCCGACCGGTAGATAATAAACATAAGATCAGTGGCTTGCACCTTCTTGTATGAACGCATGTGAATGGAAACTGAAATATCGATAGGTGAGGGTGTGTTTTGTATTTACTATAAGTTAAACATTGACCGCAATCACACCTGATCATCATCATCATTATCAGCCTATGAAAAGTATAAAGTGGTATTATACAATAATAGAAACAAGCGTCGCGCGCTTAGAGATAGGGATAAATATTAGTGTAGTGTGCGAACTTGACGCGTAGATTCGCTTCTAATCTGAATTGAGCTTGACCAAGTTAGTAGTTGCAATAAGAAATAATATATTTGTTAATATTGTTGAAGACAAATAATGTTCCTATGTATGAAATCAATGGTCATTAATCATTATAGGCCTATACGTAATATTTTTTTTTGGGTTACATTTCATAAAGCGAGAGAATAATGGCGTAATTTATTACGTGACATTATTGTTGGATCTTCTATTATACGCAATTTGACTTTTCGGTACGACGTAAAAGAGCGTCTACGCTTAAGCTTACGCGCCGAACACAAGCCGTAAACGATTTCGTATAGTCCAACCTACGAGCCCCGAACGAGCATGCCCTCCGCCGTGCGAGTTCGGTTTTTTGAACGAAGACAATGTTCATTCAATTCTTGTTACACAGTTTTCATAAAAAAATGTATGCATGAGGTTTTTGGGGGTGATTAATCGGTCTAGCTTGGTTCATTTTTTTAAAAATTTATAAATTATCTACAACAACAAAAAAATCGGTCATCCAGATACACGTGATTGTACGTTTCTACACACTGTTATAGAATGGATCTCCTATCTGAAATATTTGAAGTGTCAAGGAGGCTAAAAATGTCTGGTCCAAACAATAGCTATTGTTTTAATGGCTACATAAAGTTTAGGGCTGTATTGCCTTACAGTTTAATATAATTATGGTAAGATAAAATAGTCTGATAACATTCTGTTGGTAGATTCTATTTGAATATCTTATACATTTAGTTAAACGAGCAATTCTTGTACGAGTATGTATATTTCGTAATCGTGGTTATAAAATACGAATTTTGATCCAAATCATGTTCATCAATCAATCATCATTAAAATATACGGATTAAACTTGGTGTTTTAAATTTTTAATCTATGTATGTAGGTTTTTTAATCTAAGCTGTTAACTATGAGTGATATTAACTGAAATGAAAATACTGCACATTGTTAATTCCTTTACTATTATCTCAACTATGTAACCGATAGTTTCACCGCATCAGAGAACAAAAGCATACCGTCTGGCACTTTTTAAAGCATTGCAGTTAAAATGGCACTATCGCGGTTATTTCATTGATCCATTGTGTATCAGAAGAAATGAGCTTCAGTCGTCCCGTGCCAGAACTTCAACAGGATGTCTTCCACATTACGAGTATGTTGATTCCTGGAAAGACGTAATACGAGGACGTTTAAATGATTTTCTCGTTGCTAAAATATGACCTTAATATACAAACTTACGTTATCAATGAATGATATATTTAGGTCTTTTACCTACGAAATTCAATAATTCAGATAAATCATCTCAATGGCAGAGCTAGAGGTCTCCTTTCCGTATAGTAGACCCCAGAACCTCGTGATCTGAAACTAAAAACGACGCAGTTAAATATCAAATGCATTATATTTATATATTATCTAATTCAAAATCAGTAAAATATGACAAAATCAAGAAAGAAAGAGAAAAGTTTTATGACTTTTCTCTTTTGCCTGAATTAACAAGCTGTGGAACGTCCTGAAGCATTGTTGTTGCGTCACCAAATTACCACGGTACGTCTATGTGCTCCACCACTCACTTTGGAAACTGTGGTGCGATTTTTCACATTCGTAGAGCGATGACCGCAATTTTCGACTAATACCAAACATCATTAATAATATTAATAAACAAGCTAGGCGATCCTCGGTCACACCTGCCTTTACGTGGGCAGCGAATGATCGTGATAATTAACGGCAATTTAGAATAGAGACTAATTTAGCGAGCTCGCGTGCCTCAGTCATTTGTTTAGTTTAGACTGCGCTGCTATTTATTTTAATACAAATTGCTATAATATAAAACTAAATTGATTGAAAAGAGTGAGGTGTAGAAGATAAAGAAAAAGTTATGAGAATTAATTGAATAAAAGGCTCTAAGCTCCTCAAAATGTGTGCGACCGAAAAGGAAAATAATCTATTTTTATTTTTTACACTAAGACTTAGTAATATTGTAGCATATACGGATAATAGTGGAGGCGATTAGGAGCTTAAACCGATACTGCAATGTGGTTTGGCGCGCATTTAAACATCTTAATACATAATGTTTCTTAACTTTAGATGCATATAATCCTGTGCTTATAACCAAATGACCAAGTAAATGGCTCAATTTTCACGATTGCTGCGAGGCTGTAAGCTGCCGAATAAAATTAACATTATTGTAGCGAAGTATATGACGGCTTTGTAAGTTGCTCCGAGGCGTAGCAACAATATGCATTGTTAGGTGCAAAACTGTGTAACGTTGTATGTCGAGACCTCAGGGTAGAGGGCATCTGTGATATTAATCGAGCTATCGGCATTACCTATCGCTACTATTAACTTATCTATTAACTTTTATTGAATTGTAGTATCAAACAATACTATTACGTACTCGAAGACGCTGATGATGTGGCCTATGTGTTATTTTGGTATATATATATCGGTAAGGTACTAATACATTCAAACAAACTTCCTCTTATAATATCAGTAAAGTACTAATACGTAGTTAGAAAATTATTTATTTCAATCATCAACTAGTTTCTAGTTTTTATTTTCTCTTTAGCTACTATGTACGCTGTTTTTATAAGTGGCTGCACGAGTCTTGTTTTAAGCCCTTTTGAGTATGGTATTAACGTTCGTCATTGTATTATGAGTAGCATAAACTTATCACTTACCTTACTTTACTGTTGTTTTTACCTTAGGTTTTCATGTCCTTCTTTTTATTAACAAATTTCAAATATGTCAAGATGTCAACATAAAAAAAATTGTTGACGTTTTAAACTTTCTTTTCACCTTTTAATCTCTTAAAAGTAAATACTAAGATTTGTATAAAAACACATTTATTGGCGTTGACACTCGCCAGTGTCCCTTTCCCGTTATCATAACATTTACCTCGCTTGATTTATACAGCTTGCGTTGTAACCTGTCATAATATCCAATTCACGCCTCGCAGAACCGAATGTCCTTATATCTGATCTGGTGGTACATGTTTTCAGAAACCCGCAAATATCTTCCCACTTCCAGGTAAAATAGTGCAAGAGTCGGATGCTATTACTACAGTTCCTTTTTTTCATCCTGTACGTATAATGAAAGGCGTTTTGTTGCCACTGGTTGGCTGCGTTTAATACTAGTATTTAACAACTATTATTTTGGTAACTGATATAGTTTTTATTTGTTTTCAAAATGTTTAGACGCCCAATGTTCTTACCAATCGACGTTCTACTCAGCCATTATTACCAGTACCAGTTCTCGACAGAAGTGATTTGTTGATTTAGTTTGGTGATTCCATCATATGTTTTTTATCTAAGTTATACAGGATAAAACAAACAATTTATATGATGGAGAATCATCGTCACCAATCTATATAAGTAGAATGAAAACTCTAGGAATATTTAATAGTTCGGCGGTCAATCAAGTGAGCACAGATGGGGGAGAATGTACTTGTTGTCTTGAAGGTAATCTCTGGATCGCTCAGCTGGTCGAGTTAAGGTAAATTCGTAGACCATGTTCGTGTATTTGTTCTGTAGTAAATCTTACAACCGTCTCCCGCTCTATCATGTCCACCATTTGTCACGAGCGAGAGCGGTATCGTAATATATCCCCACTCCGGATTGCTCGAGAATTTGTCGAGCCCGCAGCGAGATGAATAGGCCCTGTTCCAATGTCGAACGATTTATTGGCCCCGTGTAATGCTTGTATGATTTGTCGGTTGCTCGCTACTGATAGCGTAAGTTGTTAGAATAATCGCAATTTTGCACCTTTTGGGTTTAGTACATTGCCCTTCTTGGCTGGACTGGAAATCATTTGAATTGCAAGTCGAGTCAGATATAGACGAAGTATTTTTCTCATCCTAAAAGTTAAAATACCGCTACTTACCAAGTGTTTTGCAGGTTTCTGTATCTATGTATATCCCATATATTGGTCTTAGACAAACGTTGTCACATGACTTGAGAGTCAAGTTGCATCCAGTGCAGTCTTTGCGGTTTCGATTTGTGTGGCCCTAAGTTCAAATCCTGGGTATGGCTATGAAATATTGAGCTTGTTCTTCAAAGAATTCTCAGTAGCAGCCCAGAGTTAAGAATTGTCATATTACTACCCTTGCGATTGCCTCGGATAGCTCTGTCAACTGTCCGTTAGCGGAATCATCATATATACCTAAGCATGCGCTACGAACGCATAAAATCTCTAAAATTAGATAAAATATCATCGCAAACAAATCTTTCCTGGGCTTAAAATGTTTTTACCATACTATTCACTGCAAAAAGTAAATTAATAACTATAAGTTTCCAAACAAGCTATTTAAACGACAGCGTGGTCGTGCCATAGCTATTAGCAATAAACAAACGGTAAGTAACTAGGGTATAACCTTGTGCTTTTTTGTAAGGAAATTCGATACGGATAAACAAAATTAAAAGGGCCACGTTTTATGGGGAAAAAATATTGTAGCAACTGCAATCGTATCTGTAGTGGTCACCAACACTAATGTGCCGTCTGTTCTATTCAGGGTTGTCGATGAGATTGAAATATAGTTTGTTATGTGATTGTTTCTGTATTTGTCATAACGAAACGAGAGAATATGTTATTATGCATGCAATTTCGAATTAATTATACATGAATATGTGGGAGTGATTGTTTATTTTCACACTTTAACGCTTTTATCACTTTGGCATGAAAGTGCACAAAACTAAACTAAACTAAAACTAAACTGGTCTGTAAAAAGTCATATGGTAGACCTTTTTTTTAGGAAACTTTGAGTACCTATTAATGAAACACGTTCACCTTACGATGACAGACTGAATTCTTTTATTTAAAATTACTCTCACATATATGAAACTAGATGGCGCTAGTAGTAACAAATTTTGATACATGTAAACATTTTAACACCCCCACTTATCAAAATAAAGATTGCATACATACAGGTAAAAATATAAAATAAAACATAACTAAGTAACATTACCCATAATGTACAGAACAAGAATTCCTACATCTAATCCTATCTCACATGTCATTAAATCAAATCAGATGACAATTCCAAGCTTTTTCATAAACTTATAATGCTTTATACTTAACAAGCCTTTGGTCAATAAGTCAGCAGGCATCTCATTGCTTGACAGATATGTTACTTGTATAATTTTATTCTTAATTAAATCTCGAATAAAATGATAGCGCACATCTATATGCTTTGATATATTATGTGACTGGTGACCTGTTGCCAACTTTAAAGCACTTTGGTTGTCACAATGCAAGGTTACATTATTTAATTCACCAGTTAATTCATATATTAAATTTCTTAAATGTATGGCTTCTCTAGATGCCTCCGAGAGTGCCATATATTCAGCCTCTGTGCTGGACAGAGTCACTGTTCTCTGCTTTCTGCTTTGCCATGATATAACAGAACCAGACATGACAAAACAGAAGCCTGTATAAGATTTTCTGTCCAACATATCGCTTGCCCAGTCGGCATCAACAAATCCTACTAACTGTACATTCTCATTACTATATTTTAAATGATACATTTTGGTTTTTTGCAAATATTTGAGCACTCTTACAGCATAATTCCAATGCATTTCATTATATGCATTATTGAATTGACTTAAATAGCTAACAGCAAAACTTATGTCAGGTCGAGTCAAAACTGCAAGATACATTAGACTACCAATTAAATTTTGGTATGGAATATTACAAGAACAATTTTTTGATTTTTCTACATTTAACTTACATTCAATGGGTGTATCTATTGGTTTACAATCTGACAATTGAAATTTAGATAATAGCTGTTCGATGTATTGCTGTTGGTCCACAGTAATAACATTGTTTTGCCTATCATTGTTAATTCTCATACCTAAATAACATTTTACAGGACCTAAGTCTTTTATCTTAAATTTTGAATTTAATGTTTTTTTAATTCTTCTGTTTTCATGCTATTATTTGAAAATATAAGAAAATCATCTACATATAAGCATATTATTATTTTAACATCTTTACTCAATTTTGTAAATAAACAGGGCTTAAATTGACTATTAATAAAACCTAATCCACATAGACAATCTTTTACTTTTTCATACCAGGCTAAAGAAGACTGTTTTAGCCCATAAATTGCCTTTTTAAGTTTTAGTACATTATTATTTCCTTTATTTACAAAACCTTCTGGAATAGACATATAAATATTTTCTTTTAATTGTCCGTTTAAGAAGGCAGTTGTTACATCTAAGTGTGTAATGTCCATTCCAATTTGTACACTCAGAGCAAACAATAAACGTAAAGTAGAGTGTCGCACAACCGGGGAAAAAGTTTCTTCATAGTCTATGCCATGTCTCTGGGTGAAACCTTTCGCCACTAATCGAGCACGATATCTCACTTTATTATTTGCATCTATTTTTTTCTTTAACACCCACTTGCACTTTACCACACTAGCACTAGCCGGAAGTTCCGCCAACTCCCATGCATCATTTGCATCAAATGACCCTAGTTCCTCTTCCACAGCAGCTTTCCAGTTTTCGGCCTCTGCTCCATTCATTGCCTCCATAAAATTAATCTCCTCCATGTCTGGTGGACTGCCAGTGCATAGATTTGTATATCCATATCTCTGTGGCAGTTTTCTTGGCCTTTTAAAATCTGGATTTGGACTCAGAACAGCAGCATCCTCATCTGCAGAACTAGTTTCTGGAACATTTGTAGCGACAGCTGTAGATGGGCCATCAGGATGAACTTCTTTTAAGTTTAATGTGCTATCTCCTTCTTGTGATGCGTCAGCATATTCTGATGTGATGGAGTTGTTCAGGGATTCTTGTCGCATATCCCCCACTGAATCCCTAACTGCCTCATCGCTTAAGGAAACTGGAATATTTTCTGGACACTCCCCCACTGAAATACTATTCTCTTCACACTCTGCAGGCACCTTTTCAACCACAACCCAAGTACCATTGGAGTTCTGGTCAGGTTTGTGTATTTCTGACTCATCTTCCATTACTATAACATCTCTACTGGTGGTCACTATATGTCTTTTAGGATCATACACACGATATCCTTTCACATTCTCAGAAAACCCTACAAGTATCTGTCGCTCCGCTTTTTTATCCCATTTTAATCTTTTTTCTTTAGGTATATGAACCATCACTGGACTACCAAAAAGACGGACGTGACTCAGGTCTGGTTTTTTGCCATACCATGCTTCAAATGGTGTTCTATCCTTCAGGATTGAAGTTATGCACCTATTCTTTAAATAAACGGCTGTATTAGCCGCTTCCGCCCAGAACTTCTTCTCGAGTTTTGCATCAAACATCAAGCATCTTGCCTTTTCAACAACTGTCCTATTGGCTCTTTCAGAGACCGCATTTTGCTCAGGTGTATAGGCATTTGTTTTTTGATGAACTATTCCATGGGTTTTTAAAAAGTTCTCAAACTCATTGCTGCAAAACTCACCACCATTATCAGTGCGTAGTATTTTTATTTTCTTGTTTTGCTGATTTTCTGCAAAAATCTTAAACTCTCGAAAAGTCTTGAACACTTGAACATTCTTATTTTTCAAGAAATATATGAATGTCATGCGGGTATAATCATCGATGAACAAAAGGAAATATTTTGCACCTCCAATGGATCTTGTTTCCATCGCCCCACATACATCGGCATGTATTAACTGCAGTGGCTCAGTACTTTTGCTATTTGAGTGAGAAAAGGGCAATCTCATCTGTTTGCCTTCACAACAAGTTACACAACTTCCTTTCTGCACCTCAAAAGAACCAGGATATAATAATCCCTCCACTATTCCATTTTTCATCTTATTCATGTCACTACTGTTCAAATGTGCTAAGCGTCTGTGCCATAACTCGCCACTTTCCACTGTCGAAGTTGTTGTAAACAAACATTGTTTTGGTTGCATTTCTAACTTGTAAACACCATCTGTCAATGCCGCTTTTGCAACTAATTCGTTTTTCTTGTTACGAATATAACAATAGTTGGCCTCAAAATTAACATTATTTCCATTTCTGATGAGTTCACTTACTGACAGCAGGTTTGTTGTTAAATTAGGCGCACAGAGTACATTTTGAACTGTGATATCGTATCCGCATCCCGTGGTAATATCTATGTCTCCGGAACACAATACAGGCACCTTAGACTTGTTAGCGACTATAATCTCGGATAAACTTGGTGAATTGTTTACGTTTTTCAACCACTCCTTAATAGCTGTCATGTGTGCACTTGCTCCAGAATCTACATACCACTCTGACTTGCTGTATTTTCCATTTAGAAAAACTGCACTAAATGCATTCGATTGCTTGTTTTTCTTTAATAATGGACATTGAGATTTGAAGTGTCCATTCTGTTTACATTTATAACAGGTTATAATTTTTTCAGTCTGTTTTGACAATGTTGACGTTGACGTTGACATTCCACTGCCGCCATGTTTTCTTCGGATATTATTTTTCGCGTTCACAGCTAATGCAACACCACTGGAATCCGTACTGACAGGATTTGAAATTTCCATGTCCAGTAGTTTAGTTTTTATGACGTCAGCGGTGATCTTTAACCCCGAGTGTTCGATCGCCATGATCATAGGAGAAAAACGCTCTGGTAATCCGGCTAATAATAATGAGCCTACCCATTCGTCGTTGATTTCGAATCCGGTGCCACTCAGACGTTGAGAAGTTTCCACTATTTGAGTCACATAACTCGTCATATTCTCACAATTTTCTAACCTTATAGATATTAAATGACGTAACAAAGTAATCCTCCGCGAAAATCCTGAATCGTCGAACAATGAACGTAATTTTGCCCACAATTCTTTCGTGGTCTTTGTTTGTTTTATGTGCACAAATAGAGATGAATCAATCGTCAAAATCAATTTCGCACGTGCTTTTGCATCTGCCGCTGAATCTGCAGCGTCTGTTCCTTCCCTTTTGAAGTACTTGTCTGCGCCTTCTAGAACTAATAAGTTTTCAACTGCGAACGACCAATCGTCAAAGTTCTCGCGTCCTTTTAGTTTTGGCACGTTAGTTAGGTAACTGGAACTCATTTTTTACTCGCACAACACAAAATACTAACAATATAAACTGTATTTTAAGGAATTAACGTGCTGCCCATAACCTATTAATGAAACACGTTCACCTTACGATGACAGACTGAATTCTTTTATTTAAAATTACTCTCACATATATGAAACTAGATGGCGCTAGTAGTAACAAATTTTGATACATGTAAACATTTTAACAGTACCGAGCAACGCCGCAAGTTATAGTAGCATGATAAAGTGATATCACCTTGCTTCATATATCTATATCAAACTAAATTTCACCCTATCCCACGCTTGTACTGTTATTATGCTCCTAATATTGTAATAGAAATATTAGGCCTGTGCATTGAAGTAAGAATATTAATGATACTGATGGAATCTGCCTTCCGAGTTTGTGGTAGAGTTACAGTCAAACTTAACGTGTCAAATGTGCTTGTAAACAAAGCCAAGTTGAAATAAATAAATTTTGATTTGGATTATAATTAATTAATAACAATGATTTGATTGATTAACGATGTTGTAAAAGACGCAGGTGGTCATGATCCTAAATTATGAGAAACGCGACCTGTAGAAGAGAATGATGAGACGGATTCACATAATTCGTAAATATAATATTTATTATTGGGGTCATTAGAAGTTTTTTATGTATCAATACTTCAAAACCTTAATCTATTTCAATCGCTATATGATGTAGTATAATGTATGTAGTGTGAGTGAGCTATCATGTATATATGTATGTATACCAAAAATCACTTTCGTGTATGTATAAGTTCAGGTTTCTTTACAAAAACTTTACAGCGTAACAGCCCTACACGCACATGGTCCCAAAGAAATCCATTTATTGCGTCCATTGTTGCTCCCAGCAATGAGAAAAAAAGCACTTAATTGTTCGCTTTACACACCGACTATGGCCGTAAACAAAGTGCTTGGCTGTATTTTCACTTTTTTGTGTGTACGCTTGTAGTTTGTAAGGCAAGCCGTGGCGTGCCCTTTATTTTAGTGCTTTTAGTGCCTCGATTTGTGTTTCGTTTCGGAACGCGTATCAATAGACAGTTCAAGAGTTGTTCACATTCATTATTGAGCTTTAGTATATGCTGTTAGGAGAAGAGAGGCGAATGCTCTTTTTTTGATTGCAATTACTTTGTTGCCTTATAAAATAATTCGAATATTCTATTTTTGTTTTTAGACTCGCTTTCAAACTTTTCTCATTTCATAAGGAAAAGCTGAAATGTAATGATGCATGACATGGTATATTACATTCATTATTACGTACAAAATATTATTTATCGAAGAAAAAAAAACTTGAGAAGCTACAAAGTTTCGAATTATCTAGATTGGTCAGCTGAAAGGTAAATTACGTTGATGGTATTAACAAATGAATCAAGCTTAAGTATGAGTAATTCAAGGAACTTGTCGAAACTGGATAGGCCAATCTTTTTATTGGTTTAAAAGATAAAGTCAATCAAAGTCAGAATCCTAGAGAGCCTACCATAGATCTACGATGATAAGAGGTTACATTAGTAAATAACCATTCCGATGATAAACACGGAAGAAGTCTTTAACATAACATCCAATATTTAATGTTTAAATGCAGGCTCGCAACGTGATTGACACCATGGCTCTAACAAAACACAAGCTTAATTTAAATATCAAGAGGGCAGGAAATCTGGCCAGAATGATATGTTATCCCACAAATCAAACAAACAAAAACGGATCGTATGTCAAGGACGTAGGGTGCATTAGGTTTTTGACAAACGCAACATTTGCGAATTCGTGACCCAAGATCGTGAATCGGATTCGACGTGAGGAAGTCAATAAGCAAGACACCTACACGATTCATTGTTAATTATTGTGGATTGTATTCTCATATAGTGCTTAATGACGTTGGGATATTTATTTGCGAACGGCTTAATTGTGAAAACGGATTAACACCTTCGCTCAGGCTAAGATTGGAAAACATTTATGATTCAACTAAAATGGTGTGCAAAGCTTGTTTTATAATTTTCTTTTAATTTGGTTCTGCTGACGGACTTTGCTGATTTTAGTTGATTGTTCTAAACTAATAACTCTATTACTGTATTAAAATCGTTATAAAGCCAAATCTGGAAATTTGAATTAACGGTTCTAGTAGCTTTGGAGCTATATGCGTTTAAAATTTTAAGCAATCAAATATTACTTGTTGATTCTCCGTAATCTTGTCAAGATGTTTGAAGATAACAAACCCCGGATATATGCATGTCTGATATTGTGGAGAGTTACAGTAGAGATACAATCATCACCTAAACGTACACAAATAGTTATAGCTAATTCTTTTCTGTATTGCTATTTATTTGATACTGAATGCCAAGATAAGGATACAATAAAAAATTGGAATTAAAATTTTTATAACAATTAATTTAAAATTGTCCATATACTCGTATGTATGAGTTATCATGTGAAAACTCTTTAGTAAGTTTGTAAGTTATCGGAGCCAACGTAAGCGTACACCCGTCATTTTAAAGGGCCACACGTAATCTTTTGACAACTCCATACAATTTTGACAGAGATTAACGTAACTCAGGCAACATATTTCAATCAAGTTTTCAACTCACTAATGGGGGTATTGTATGTTAAGGGTTGATGTACATTCTCTTTCATTTTACGTAACCCAGTTATTTAAGGGGTCTACATTTAGACCATAATAAGGAAATTAAACAAAAGTTGGCGCAATGCATCGTATCGGCGTCATTGCGTAACATAGGAACATATCACAAATCAATATCTGTTCCGTGCTTAAGTTTATAGACAGGCTGCACATACATAAGATGATTATCGGCTTACCAAATCCTTCCTACTCCTGCCAACTGCGGCTACTACCATTTGCGTCATATTTCACGAGAAATTGAACAAATGTCTACATTGTTGTAACAGCTCTCTCTGTTATGAAGATAAATTGCTTTTGTAAACGGGCTACATTTTTGACTATTGCATTCATACAATTTTGCAATAGAATGCTTTTTGTCTCGACAGCTACAAATTCAGCGAATTAATATTATAATTTAATGTACACTAGCAAAATGAGAAAAAACAGTAATTAAATGGTCTTGTCTGATTATAATAAGAACAGTTAAGTCGTCCTCCACATGAAGTTGTTTGTAGTAATCCAAAAATCTCAGTTAGCCTAAGTCACGTTAATAGACACACCTCGTTTTGAGAAAGAGACGTTGTCGCCCAATAGAAGCGAAACCGAAAATATAATTATATCAGTTGACATCATCCTAATGCTACTAATAATTTATTAGTAGCATAATTGCAGATTGGTTATTCATGCTTCAATTTTATAGCCCGTCTGCTTGATTTGTTGCTCGCAAGATTAGCAAAAGATGGGTCGTAGTCGTGACATAATCCATGCACACTTCACACCATCGATAATAATGAGGCGCAATATTTTTGTAACGGGGACAAGCGCATGCCGTGTGAATCTCTGCCGGTAGGAAGACGGCGAATCGACAGCCCTTAAAGGGAGTGACATCACACACGCAGCCATCTACGGCGGTGAAAGCGTACGCAATAAAACTATGATTGATTCTATGATTGTGTCATCGTAGTGGGACCTGCAACGTTGTTTATAGTAGGTATTTGGCGACATGACAACGTTGATTTATCCGTTAACAGGTGGTTATTCTCTAAACGTTAATGTTAGCAATTTGTCGTCGACGTTAGTAAGGTTATAAACACATTACACGGTCGTTTAGAGATGAAATCATGTGGACTCGTGTGTCCCCACGACGTGGTAGCTGTCAATAGTTTTGTGCTCGGACGGTGCGCTGACTCCGTGTAACATTCACTTATTTCATACTAAAATCGTGCCCTAAACCTTTTACGCTCCGACGCTCCCACGCCACAAATGAGTTTTTAGGTGTGTTTCGTATTTGTGATAAAAATATTCATAAACCTACTCATATATTAAGTACAAATAAAATTATATTCCTTGATCCTCAGAATAGCTGGACGGATGTAGATACATACAATGACCAGACTCTTTGCTAGAGACCTTTTTACCTACATGGATGATCGAGAATTTGGAACTTTAAATCTTGTTAAGTACAACCTAAAGCCACTACGGAACGAAACGTTATAATTGCTCACTATACCTATCTATTGTATTCTTTCCGCTTTCATAAAGTGACGAAATTCTGGTCAACACAGTTTTAGATTATTAAGACAATTTATAATAAATAAATAAATAAATAAACATGCAGAACGGTCAACACAAATAAATTATCTTTAACATTTTCATTGTGAGTCCCCCAACGGTAATGTTCGACATTGTTTTCGAGTAAAAGGACCACAATCCACATGCATCTGTTTGTAACCATGTTCACTCGCTTCCTGCACCGTTGACCACTGGACTCGATACGTACGTGACATTCGGGACAGCATTATTCATTGGTTCCACGTTCTTAAGTTCAAACTGAAGGTACATTTATTTCGTGTGTATGAATAATACATTTTGCCAAAATGGTACCGCGGCTCGGCTGCCTTTTTAGGCGCGTGTTCTCTCGTTTATCAACTCGTGGCTATGGCTTGCATAACTTCCGCGGTCCTGCTCGCAATTGACGGCTAATACCATCGTTTCACAACCTTTTTACTGTCACGATCATTTATACAGCCGAATTTCTATTCGAGTTAACCAAAATACTGTGTCCTAGTTGTAGGTATATTCTATGTATTTTTGTGTTTGTCTTTGACATCGTATATAAATACAAAGTGATTGATCGATTTGGATGCTATTACTTTTCCATGTACTTAATGTTGGTTTTCGGAGAAAAGTGTAAAACATTAAAGATTGGATATCAGAGAAATCAATCCTTGTGATTAAATCACAAATTATAGCGAAACTGTTGAATAAGATTCATATGAACTCTTTAATATTGCTTATCTAATGCTCATATTAATTAATCGTGAGTTTCTAATTTCTCAATTTGGTTTCTAGTAATTTTATTTCAGTTCGGGACTTAAACGAAATTGCGATTTTCGTCACTTCCAAAGAAACAATTTTATTGGCAACATGGCGTCATTACCTCTGGCGCCAGATGTTATTTATCTGCCCAAAGATTAAAGAACGCTTTGCAATAAAACATTGTAACCGATTTGTCGGAATAAATATCGGAATGCAGTACCAATAAAATAAGTTTTCACTCACATAAAATTATGATGCAACACAATATTCTATGGCGGGGTGCGGAGCGCGATAATATTTCAGAAAATATTAACTAGAGTGTTGTATATTTATCCGTTTGTAGTAACTTGTAAGGTGCCAATAGTTATTGGTCGACGCTTACGGTAACTGAATATTGTTATTGTAATGGTGTTGCGATGTTAGATTATTGTGGAAAACTTCTGGTGCCAGCGTTACAACTGTTTACATAGGTACTACATGAGGTCCAGTATAGTCGTCGTTATCTGCTTATTGAAGGAAAGGACCAGGCCTTCATTATTATAGGAGAGGGGACATGGAGCATAACGCCACCAGACTTTTATAACGGCAGTTAGCAGAATGACAATTTTAGATTATTTTAGCGATCGATATCAGATGTTCTTGATCAGAGTCAAAGACTGGCTCCTTGCTTAGATTTTCAAGACAAAATTTCTGAGTTGAGCTGCCCGTCACTGCAAGCTCTCAGTGGTTGGCCTTTTCGTATAGCTTTGATCAACGCATTCTCCGCCGAAATAGACATCGGAACTGGTACTTTTGAAACCCAGTGACGTAAATGATGTTTTTATAACTCGACAGTGTACGTTTCGAATTAACTATAATATTGTGTCCGAGAGTAACTAAAATCAAATTGACTAGTATGTACAAACACGGCTTTCGTCATTGAAATAAGTGAGTACCCTAATATGAAGTTTACGAGACCACTTTTCATCGTTCGCCCCGAGGCTTCGATCCGTTCCACTTTGCTGACAATTAAATAACAGTTTAATACTGGTCTCTTACATAAACATTTATTCTTCTCCAAACACAAATCTTACTATTTTTAAATTCAAATGCGGGGCCATTGTCTGCTCGTCGTTTCGCCAGACACATAATGCCTTACAGGAGGAAAAGCTAACACTTCACGTGTGTAGTCAGCTTTATGCAAGGGCTGTCACTATTAATTTATTTTTCCCGTTATAACCGTTTTCAAATTTCAGTTATATTATGTACTTTATATTATGTGATTTTAATACAAACAAGGTAAATAGGTAGGTAACCTACACAGTAAAAATAAGAACTGATAGATACTTTTGAGGAAAGTAAGAAAAGACTATAATAATAGACGTTAGAGTACAAAAAATCTTTATACATGAAATTCATTCATGGCTTCACAAAATTAGTCTGCACAGTATCGTGACACACAGCAAGTCCCATGTTTATTATCACCAACACGCACTATTATTTAAAAACAGTGCTCAATAATACGACACAAGTTCAGATGATCGGTTAACAGTAGTAAGCTAAAGTCAAGTCCGTGATTATAGGATTTTCATTCTTCCAATAATTTCTAGGCAGCAGTTGGTGGAACATCTGCGTGAAATAGAAAGACGTTAAGATGTGAATCCCAATCAAAGTTACTAACATTAAAGTGGTTTGATGTGATGGTATTTGAAAAGAGCATGTTTTTGCCGATTCTTCTTAGCAGAATCTACCTTCGAGAGAAGAGTCGGTAGAAGAGTCACTATAACATATACTCTAACATTTAACTCCAATTTTAAAAGTGGTGGTAATCTAAGCCTACTCGAAGTAAAAGGAGTTTCAATTCGATTTCGATTCGAGCTATTGCATAAAAGCCACGGCATCCAGCGGCCTTATAACCAGGTCGTTGGTGGCATCCCTACCGAGGATTGTAGTCCCACCAACGCCGACGTCCACGTTTGGGCGTGATTCGCACCCAACGCGGGGAAATTACATTGTTTATTTAACTACACACTATTTTGCATACAATCAGGGGGAGAAAGCACAAACCATTGATATTTTAATCATAGTAACACAGCTATTTATTCGCCGTGAAATCGATATCTCAATTGAAGTTGGTTCGCGCCAAGATTTCAGAGTTTCTAGATTATTACCATAATAACTTGTGAATGCTTATTGTCATGACGTTTGTTACTTTGTTGTTAGCTACCTATGACACATCACTTTCATCTAAGAAAATTGATTCTGTCAGTAACAAAACTATGGTTATCAGCTTAGACCTACCTGTAGCTCGTAATCTCTTTGGGCTACTTTAACTTACTGTCAAAATTTGTTACTTTGTTGTAATAAGAATAAACATCACGCTCTATAATTGCGATAGATATTTTAGTATTTAGCACCAGAGTTCTTGCCAAGACAAAGAGCCTTTTCTTGTCTTGGTTAATACCTATATACCTACTACTACCTATAAGATTTGTGATACCCAGATCTTCGTCTCTTTATAACGGCTGACATTTTGTCAGCCTATGCTTTTACCATACCTATGTACAGTATGGATGGACATTTTTATATGATCAGTCTATTTAAACGTCAAGAAGCATTCTAATTTAACGTGTAACATTTAACCTACCCGTACTAACAGCGCGAGTACAAACGAAAGGTTGTAAAAAATTGCGATGATAATTTTATTTATGAAACTAAATAGAATTGTCAGACGGTGTTATTTATACTGACGTGGTTAATTTACAATACGAGCTTCACTAAACGGGTGGTTACGCAACCAGTTCCGAATATAATCGAACAGTCTCTATTAATTAATGTGAGTTTTTATTACATAACCCTCTCGTAACCTCTTCTAATTTAAAACCGAACCTCATTCGCCGGATTTAAGAACCTCATTTCTGTTACCGGTTTATTTATAGATTATTATAAGTATAGATAGCGAATCGATGCACAATTCGTATGCTAATGGAAAATAATTTGTTTACAAATGTTTGTACAGTAATGTTTGCAATGATAAGGAAAATTCACATATGGCTACTGTTAGCAGCGCTAGAAGCGCTGCGTTGTTTGTTCTGTGGTTGAAACATAAAGGTTACAATCTAAACAAATTTAGATTAAAGCGATTTCAAAATTCAAATAAGATTTTCTTACGTATCATTTAATGTGCGTTTGCAAGTTCAGAAAAACACGAAGTACCTATACATTGCACTAGTCTTAACTCTACTACTAATAGAATCTTTCCAGTCAAACTTAACTTTTTGAAAGAACCTTTCTAATGTATGTCAAATAAATCAGTGTTCAATAACTATGAGGTCCAACTTAACACTGACACATTCGCAAACATCACGAAAGCCCGGTGAAATCACTACCACACTCAAATTGCAATGAAACGATTAGATTATCCATCAAAAGACTTGATTAAGTTATATCTCATATTTTTAATTAATATTGACATGACAAATTAATGGTTAGATTTACGTAATTAGATAAACCGACCGATCGGTTGAAAGTAAAAGTTTTTGAAACTCGAGATGAAAGAAACGACAAAACGTTTTGTTTGGACGCGAGGCATGCCTTAGGAGTGGCCTCAGATAGTTGTGATTGTGATTTATCTAAATTGTGCACACAGATCAATGATTTGTGAACACAAATCGGAGTTGACGTTGAATAGCGGATTGGATTGAATTATAAGTTTTTAGATCTACATTTGGGTGGTCAATTTATTTTATAAAAACATCCGGAGTCCGATTTGGTCATACCAATCTGAGATATAGAAATGAACATATACAGTCAATGTTATGATTACGTAAAATTTTGACCCGTGAAATATTTTGATAGATATTCAGTATTATCATGTTCATATCTAGCAGGAAAATATGCTACGTATGAATTATATACGAGCTTAAGAAATGAGTAAATAACTGTAAATGTTCTTTTTCAATCTAATCGCAATCAGATAATTGGATTAAGAACAGTTAAATATTTATTTTAATAGAAGCAAAACATTACTATAATTATAACAACCAACTGATTGGGCTATTAGTGATCTGTCACTAGGCTAAGGATGGAATTTAAATCCACAAAAAGAGATTGATCACATAGATTGATTGATTTTGGATAGTACGAGTATGTTTATCGTTTGAATTTTTGCTAAATTCTGGTACCGAATTGTTTGTTGAATGAGGACTGTTGTTACCGTTACATATAAGACTATGATGATATATTGTAAATATTATAATGATGAAAGTTTCAAAGTGTAGGAAGCAGAAGGGTCAGATAATTCTATTTCAATTTTAACACGTACCGTATTTAGGTACTCATTTGGGCTTACTCTCTACGAGTGTGTCAGTTGTAGGTTGTAGGCGGCAGTGAGAGTGAAAAAGTAATGTTGTTTGTGATTGACTCATTATGTCGATGTATTATGATATAATTATGTTGTGTCAGTGATACTTTGAGTAACAATCGTGTCGTGCCAGCAAAAGGTCATGGTTAGAAACTGCGGATCTCGTTTACTAAAGATCAAGATTTATTTGTAACTTTGTATTCTGTGTCGTTGCTATTTATACCCGTATTGTATGACTGGGTTTTAATAACAAAGGAAATGATGTTGCAAGCTTACTATCTTACTATCAAGTCTTGAAACTAAAACCCCTATAAGTACCATGTATACAAGAGTGAGAGAAAAATCACCTATTTACTTATTTTAAGCAAAAGGATTTTAGTTAGGTACTGCTCTCGATTGTTTTAAAGTATGGCGGATATACTAATATTATGAAGGCGAAAGTTTGTATGTTACATATGGATGTTACATACAAACTCTTTCACGCCAAATTTTTGAATTTGATTGATGAAACTTCACAATAATATATATTAGTTTACATATCAGAATGACACAAAGGCCACATTTTATCCTGAAGCTGCCACGGGAACGCGGACTGCACGGATGATACCGCGAGCGTCCTGTATATATATAATAGTGACATAATTTTTAAACGCAAATAGCTTGACCATTGAGGTTAAAGTCATATTTCAAATATTGTTTTATATCTTCGACCAACATTTCCTATAATATTAGGTGAGTGTAGTGTTTATTAGTCTAAGATGATTTGATATAAAATTCAATAAATTTTTGGTAATTAATATGATTTTTCTTTTCCAGGTATGTATCCAACACAATCAAAAAACTTCAGTAAATAGAGTAAGATTTTCCTGTAGCATTGCGCCATCACAAACCTGACTCATTTGATAGCTTTCATTGCATCATTTTATACTTATTTCATACGAAAGCTAGACTCTTGCATTTTATTTTCCGTTTTCTAAATATCGAAATGTGTGTTTATGTGTTGAACATTCATAACATGATAATGTATGTATTTAACCGCAGACCGATTACTTAACGTGCTCTCGTGCGTGAAAATTTCATGAAAGGACAAAAACTTATTTAATATCCTGATCTCGAACCCAGGACTACAGATAGAACTACATAGGCTTACCACTACCATTTAGTTCACGTTCTCTAAATACTTATGAGTGTGTGGCCACACCTTCAAATTATTAGTCTCTACGAACCATAAGCATCTATCTGTGTCTAAAATGTAGCGAGTAGTGGACGTGGATAGGATTCCAACGCCTTACGTGTCGGTCGGTATGTCGCGTGGCGTGACTCAGCGTCACGGTTTTCCTCGTTTTCCATTAACGTGTCGATGTTGCAAGTGAAAACATACACTTGTACGACTAGCCGTTGTCCTGCGACGTGCTCCATGTAAAGTATACTGATAAGATGTTACGGGAAGTTTAGAAACGTTGTCTTGTCCGTGTGATACTAAATAGAAGAATGCTTTTCTTTGGGGTACTTTGTTATAAAGAAATAATTGCTTACTTTGCTGCAAGAAATTGACTTTAAAAATTGTAGAGTCTACATCACAATGGAGGTTTCCTTTGGAGTCCCGGGTTTCTGTGATAAGATCATTGGATCTGGATATGCATTGTTTGGTTTTTCAAGAGAGAATTGGGTGCGTCTCTAATATCAAAATAATATTGATATAGATACTTTTTAAAACTTGATTTAATAACAAATAAAATTATGAAAAGTAATTAAGAAGTAAACAGAGACGGCCTTACTATAGTATGACGTCATACCAAAGTAACGCCATAGTAGCTCCTTACAAATCATTTTAAGAGAAAGGGACGTAAACTTCAAGATTAAAGTGCCTGTATCGTTGTCGGATTTTACTAACGAAATAAAAAATTTCACTAAATAAAATTTAAAAGAGAAATAAAAATGTTCACGTCATCTACCCTCTTACTTTCCTATTTAGGTTCCTTATTTGAATTTCAGTCTAAGGTCCTCATTAGCGATCGAATCTAATCACAGCTCCAGCGAGCGCATTTTTTGTTTTTTGAATTCAATCGATCAATGCATTCGAGTATAAAGACATCGTCTAATAATTTTGTATTGTTTCATATTATGGATTGTGCGTAGTGATAGTGGCATACAGTCCATACACCGCGCACTGAAGCATACATGTTGTATGGTATTCAAGTAATACCTAAATCATAAATCCTGTGCATGCCTACTTACCTATACCTACCTAGTAGTAGTATTTTCCATCCGTACCCGTGACACAGATATCGGAGACGGAGAGGGTTTGCTAGGAAATGAGTGCGCGCCAACACGGACGCGCCCCACACTGGTACGGAAACTACATCTAAAGCCATATAGTTAGTCTAGTCTAGTTCAGTTTATACACTTTATATACAAACAAATATAACTATTATACGAGTATGTTAGTGCAATGGCAACATAGCAATGGATGTTCAATATTTTTAAAAATTTAAACCAACTTTTGAACACATTGGAATTTCTTCTTTCAACACTAAAGCGAAGGATCAGCCTGGTCATCCAACGCGGAAACATTCCGTGCTGGCGTGATTTGTATAATTATCAGAATAAGGTCAATCCAACACAAGGGGACCAAGCTCCAGGAAAAGAAGGACACTGGCTCTTACTATGCAATACACTATAATGTATGCAGCACCGATCTGGGTAGCAGCCATGAACAAAGAAACTTATAAAAAGACTGTTCTGAGTGCACAAAGATTGATGGCACTTAGAACTTGCTGCAGCCAGGGACAGAACAATACATGCATGGCAAAAAGAGTGGGACCTATCAACTAGTGGTCGCTGAACACACAAACTCATTAGCGAAATAAAGGGGTGGGTGAACAAGAAGCACGGGGTCGTAACATTTTGGATGACCCAGTGCCTCACAGACCACGGGATATTTATGCAGTACCTAAAACGCATTAAAAAAATAGATTCCGATGAGGATGATGCGGAGCCATTCCAATTCCAAGGAGAGTTAGAATTGCTAAGTTTTCAGCTGGGGAGCCAGATTAAAGTTCAGAACCTAAGCACCTTAATGCTAGAGACGAAGAAGAACTGGGAAGTGATTAAAATGTATTTACAAAGCATAATGAAAATAAAGGAGGAGGATGAAAGGACAAGGAAAGGGTGATACAGACAAGGGCACTGGTGGTAGGCTAAAACGGCAGATACACCAGTGCCGAGGTGATAGGGGGGTTTTTTAGCCGGTAGGGATCCGGCACTATTCGTGAGGATGTCCATGAGGATTTTCTCCTCCTAGAAAAAAAAAACAGAATAAGGTAGTTTCTTATTGTATTTTTTCTTAGCTATGCAAGTGCAACTGAAACACAAATTCAGAATAAACGTTTCATTCATTACATATTGAAAGCGTAATTATATTAACACTTATTATAAATTCGAAATATATTTTATTCGATTTTGGTAAACGCAATAATAAACACCGATTACGTTGCCCCTAAACGATTTCACAACGCTTTCCGAACCAAGATCAGAGCACCATTAATTCAATTTACCCGGGATCGACTTTCTAAATGATGCACAAAACTCATTTGTGGAATGACAAGTGAAATTGAAGCTGCCATTTTGCTTTCACGGGCCGCGCATTGACATTTATTTCTGAATCTAGATGGACCCAGATTATCAGGTCGAGCCATCTGTGCAGTACTAGCCCGACTTTTTAGGGTTCCGTACCTCAAAATAATAAAACGGTACCCCTTATTGGATCGCTTTGTTGACTGTCCGGGTCCGTGTCTTTCTAGGTCGTCGAAAATGCGTGGAAGTATCGACTTTAAATTAAAACCATAGACTCAGTCAGGTATATAAAAAATTATACAAACCAAAGCTGACGCTGCGATAGTAGGCTGCAGTTGTCGTCTGCGGTCCGACTACGAATGCGCACTTTTGTAGGGTATTTTTTGATCTAGAACTACGAAATTTAGCAAATACCGTCCGGTCCGTACCGGCATAAATATACTAAGACTAAGACTAAGAAGAGAATAATGTGTAACTATACATTTGTAATTGAATCATTTCAAAAAATAACGAAAAAGCTCAGGAAAACTACGAGACGCAATTCCTGAACTATTTGCTGAAACATCTGAATCCCCTACTAGATAACTACGGAGGTTCCATGGCGGTGCTAAGAAATATTTTATTTGTATAGCACGCTGGCATACTCCTCGTATCTAGAGCGGAGTCGAATATTGGCACGACCGACCTCCTTGTATTGAACCCTCGGTAGCCGAGTCCGATTCGTACTTTTCCGGTTTTTATCTCTACATTTAATATCCATCAGCATTAAGCTTTCTATGAGCAACCATTAAATTCTGCTTTGTACTGCAAGCCATTGTGCGAAGCTCTCAGAGCCATATCTCTTGGTGTATCGCTGCATTTTTCAGCTGTATTTCGTTACTCAACTACTTGGGCGAAAGGTTTGACTAATGATTTTGTTATAGAAAAAAGCCAATTGAAAGACAATTGTTAATGGAAAACAAATGAATTGTGAAAGAAAATTAATAATAAAAAGCAATTATCAATCGCATACAGTTTGAAATTAACGATGAATTAAAATGCACAAAAACATTTTCACTATTACTAATGTTTGATAATTATTATTAATCAAAAGCCGGTTTCACCCACGTGAAATGTTGGTTTGTAGTAGTACATGCTTTAGAGATGTATCAGAGATGGCGCTGTATGTGATAAATTAAAGATTTTCCCGCTTTTCCTTCTAATTTTAAAGGTAGACTTTCATACAAAGTGTGCTGTTGAAATTTTTCCTGAATTTTCTTTGTACGACATTTCAGTATATTAACATTAACAATATATATTTTTGGCAAGCTGATGGGTAAAAATTGATATTAAATAGTAAACCTCACTCCTGAGACCTTTCCACGACGAATGCAAAACCGTGGAAATCGGTTCTATCTATCACCGTTAATCGTTTCGATCATGAAAGCATATCAGTACCAAAATGCTGTTCTGGAGGTACAGCGTCATGCGCTTTTTAGAATTTGGAAAACCCGACTTATTTTTATATAATAGATTAGATTAAATTGTCGAATTTAGAAAATGTTACTTTTATACGTGCATACTTAACATCACGCTTCATTCTCATAGAGGTAGGCAGAGACTACATCCTTTAGTTTGTCACGGTCCTTGCATATTAATACTTTCATACAAGTTCGTCGGCTCAGGGTACTCTTGATCTGACCATATTTTAAAATGTCCTGAATTTGATTCAGGAACATTCGCATAGGCCTTCCAACATTTCGATTCATCCTCGCATCTTTATTATACTCGTATATGAGAATTAAATCGATATATTTCGAAAATTAACTCTCTGTATTCTCTGTATACAAACTAGTTTTACGACCATCTTAACATCCATCAGCGGTTGCATACAAATGCTATAATAACGTTTTCCGGATATGAGTAGGTTTAATCCGCTGTTTCACGTACATAATGTATAAACATTATTACATTAAGCTTTGGCGGTAAAAGCCAGATTAGCTTTATGCCCATTTCGTAATAGGCGTATAAATTAAAATGGTCAAAGAGGTGGTGGAAAATTATGGAAACGTTTTAGACAGCGAGTAAGTAATACTTTTTTAATAAGTAGATAGGTAACAGGCTTGCACCTGACTACGTTCTAATTTATTTTCTCATCTTTTAGCCAATGGTTCAACCTTAAATCCATACGAAAATAAGGTTCAACCCGCTTGCCTCGTAGCGCTGCTTTTTAGATTACAACCCGACAAATCAGTTACTACATAATACTTATGTTTCACGGAGTGTCCTCAAAAGACGTATAAAATTCAAATTTAATTCAAATTATGTAACTTTACGAGAAAAGTCTATTTTACAGGCTGTTTACTTAGAGCTATATTGAGTTTGATATCATCAGTCTGATAACAATTAAAAATAAACACAAACGATTAATTCTCAGTTCACATTTTCCTGCAGCTCTCCTACTACATGCACTCGAAGATAACGTGAATGAAAGGTGTTGCTTATTGTGCGATACGAGTAAATCTCCAATCTGATCTTTTGAACTCAATACCGCTTAACGCTAAAAGGATTTTGAGTAATGCAGGCCTATAAATTGCACAAAGACTACGCATTTCACGGGGAGAGAGTAACTGTCTTATTACTTTACCGGCTTAGGCCCGCGACTTCGCCCACGTGGATCACATAAATAGCATGCCGGTCAGGTACTGTAGCGCTATTCTATAAGGATGTTTTTATAACTCGACAGTGTGAGTTTCTAATTCGGATCTATCACTCTCTATTGATCGTAGCATCGTGTTACAGTGTACAGAGATAGAGACGAAATCTACGCACACTCTGTCTAGTAATTAAAAGTTTGTTAGGCAATAGCACTAAATACGTATTGTAAAGTAAATACCTTACTCTATTTAGTAGAATGAACTCTGATTTCTTTTTAAATTCTTAAGTGTAAGTTAAAAATTTAATTTCGGTGAACGATCTAACACAAGTACTCGTCAAGTAGAGTTGCAGAATGAAGCAACTCACATGAAAAATATGCATCATTACGTAAGATAACAAAAGAAAGAAAAGGAAGAAGGGAGATACATTAAGAGAGAGAGTAAGAAGAAAAGCGGAGTCAACTAAATTATTTTTATCGTCTTGATACCTACATTAAATAACATTTGTACAAGAAAATGAATAGTTATTTTCTAATTCACTGCGAAAATATTTGTCATGTATTTGTAGTTGTGCTATTGCCCTATATATAATAACTAATGTCTGCGACTTCGTCTGCATGAACTTATCACTTTGGGATGTAAAAAAGCCTGAGGCGTGTTTTCATATCAAATTATCAAAGGACAACATTGGTATTGTTTGAAAGACAAGACAAAGAGCAGAAAAATCGGCGAAAAATGTCAGTGCACAATCATTGCGACACATTAATGCACCTGTGCACTAGAACAACACTAGTGGTGTTGTTTAAGTACACTGGCGTAACCTAGAAAGTGACATTTGAGCAAATTATGTGAACTTTTCCATGTTTTGTGTTTCCGCCCTGTTACTACACGCCAACGCTGCCAAATTCACGTCTGTATGTCGTACAGTCGCCCATGGTAATATGTTCAATATTTCATTATTCGTCAATTCTATTATTATGCAGGTAAGATAACTGATACGTGCCGTTTTAAATTCTGAATGTAGATAGAAATTATTTATATGTAAAAGTAGAACCCTTTACTTACTATTAAATAAATCGTAATGTTGCGAAGACTTATTGTATTCTGTGGCTCTTACATAAAGTTCTAGGTACCGCAGGTTATTTTATATTTGCTACTCTTCATATTAACGAGACGATGACATTGTGAGTATGTTGAAATAGTATATCATTTCCTTCTTGACTTGTATTTTGCCTTTTTAAATAAATGGACCATCCTATAAAAGATTTTCCCCGCAGGCAGTGTACTATAAGAATTGCGTAATAAGTTAGATATCCAGTGATACGCAGCCGAGTGTACCGCTTTGAAGTGACCGATTTATGACAACGGCGCGCGCGCAGCGATTGTTGTGACGCCGCGGCTCTGCTCGCGCTCTCCTTTTAGATCGCTCTAGACCAGTGACATGCTATTTTTACAATTTCTTCTGAATTAGAACTAACCCAGAAGGATTTTATTAACTCGCTTTCACCGAATTTTCGAAAGTTATAAAAATATCTATTTTTAACAATTGGAAGAATAAGATATTTTTTTAATGATACGAATAAAAATCGTGTGTGTGTTACTCATGAAGTGTAAAATTCGTACATAATTAGTAAAAGGTGTTATTATAATTTAGGTATATAGGTATATTGTAAACACATTGAGCACATATTAAACTTTAACTAGTACGAATTAAATACTGGGACCACATCTTATTTTCAGCCTTCTTTACTGTTTTTATCGCCCTCTTAATACCTTCCCCATATCATGCATACCGTAGCTTATAAAGTTTGTATGTTCCCGATTTTTAACCGACGAAAAAAAAGGAGGAGGTTCTCAATTCGACAAGTATATTTTTTTTTTATGTATGACCACGCATAACTTTTTACAGAGTTGTCCGATTTTGATAACTCTTTTTTTATTAGAAAGGGCATATATCCAAAGTGGTCCCATTGTCATCATGTTAGGATCTGATGATGATATTCTGGGAAAGGAACTCTTCAAATCTTAGAGGCACGCTTACAGCGATTTCGGTTTTTGTCTCGGTATCGGTAGCTTTTTGGCTACTAGTGCTGTATAATATACTATGACAGTATAGTACGAGTACTAAAAAGTCACTAAAAAGTAAAAAAAAATTAACAAAAAATAGAACCGGTCCATTCTATTTTTATTTTATACTAATAGAACTTTTCTGTTTACTCTATCCTCTTTTCCTCAAAAAATATTGTTCGAGGAAAAGCTTAAAAATTCACCTTACCAGGAAAAATGGCACAAAAAGTTTGATTCACAAATTTATTTGACGTCAAAGATAATATTTTGAGACAAGCTAACCCCGCAAGCCTTAGACGAAAGAACAAAGCATGCAATTTATCTGTGGACGGCTGCCCTCTGTGAGAAGATTCGCTTTCTTCTGGCAGTGGGCGTGTTCCTAAAGGCCATAAAATGAGATTTCCATCGGAAGCCGCTGAAACTAAAATTAAACAAGATGCTATCACGATTTTCATAGGGTTGTCACTGAATCAATAGAGCCTAAAATGAAATGAGAATAATAATTATTATTAATAATAATTAGAGTGACTGTAAATTGACCTGATATTTCAATATTGTTGTAATTAGTTTACAAGTTGCCTACTTGAAGTAAACGACCATGAATTATTTGAATTAATAAGATTAAAATTTGCACAAAGAAGCTTATAGGAAAGCAAAATACAGAAGTTACTTTAATTTCTGAAATAAACAACAATTCATTCTAATACCTTAAAAATAGCAAACAGTATCATTTATAGAGAACTTTCTCTGCCTAAGGGAACTTCCGAAATGGTCATAGAGTGTATATATATCTTAAGAGACACTTTAAATTTTATTTCATTTTAATTGAATCGAAAATCAAAATTTATTTTAAAATAGCTGATCATCGTTAATTTAATTAATAAACTCTGCGCTATATATTATTTACCGTTTATATTTTTATCCTCATTTGTGTGTCAGCCCTTGACAATACTGATTCACTAGGCCATCGCATAACCCTTTCTTTAGTGCAGATTGCAATATTAATAAATTGAATGCATTATATTGTAGCCGGCGAACAACATTAATGGATAGTAGAAAGCATTTAGAAGACATCGCTTCAGGAACTAAGCCTTTTCTTACAACTGACCCACAGATCTACATTCAAAATCAACCCTAAAAATAATTACTGTAAGATTCAAAATTGAGCAACACTTTTATGCCGTGCTAATAACTTCTATTGACGGGTTAATTAAACTATCGAATCGATGACATTCAACTAACATTGCCTATCAATAAACATTGTAGGGAAATTATTTTCTTGACTTGATGACTCGCATATTTTTTGATAAGTCTCTTTTTAAATAGTGACTTATAAAGTTTCAAAATAAAGTTCAATAAAGCTTCATTTGCTAAATATAGTGTTAATTTAGCCACTCTTTAATTTATACTTCTTCGTTGACCCCGTTTCCTAGTTCGTTTTATGCGTTTATGTTGATCTACTTAATACAAATTCAAAGGTTTTATAGGCTTATTAGAGGCTTCTAACTACTTTGATTCTTCGACGAATCTTCTCGTTACTGATTACTATTAATCTATAAAGTGAGAAAATTTTACTTTTTTTCATGAAAGAAAGGAAAGTTCATTGACTCTGACCTAGTCATGACCTGGGACTTAAACCTAGGACCTCGTCATCCGAAGCCATAGGCTAACCACTAGACTGCGGGGTAATTATGTGAGTCAACAAGTATATCGATCTATTACAATCAAGTAATAGGTCATTGAGTCTGCTCTTTCAAAGTATTTCACCCTCGTCGTCTAAAGGTAAGCAGGCGGAAAGAAACTTATCACCGATTTAACGACTCCCAACTAACAATTCATTATAAGTTCCAATATAATGGGGCAGCAAAGCGAAAGGATAATCGATGACATTTCGTGGTAAATCCATTTTAATTGGAGGTTCGGGGTGTACTGCAATCCGCGATACCCAAGACCTGATACGGCGCGAGAGCTTACGGACTGTCTTGAGCAGGTATTCCACAAAAGTTTAAAGTTTATTGCGAAACAATCGTAGATGGCGTTTCCTCTTTCAGTAGTTCTCTTAAAATACAAGACCGATCTAGCCTCTATCTGTAACGATTTTTGGTAAAAACAAGCAATAGTTAATGCTTAAATATTTTCGAATATTAGCCATTGTAATGTTGAATTAGGTACTAATTGAATGTGTTTATACTATGGTAGGTAAGGTACGGTATTACAAACATTTAGCGGTTCGATAATGTTACACTAAACAATCAGTATCAAGGTAAAATGTTAATGTTTCATTCGAACTCTGCCACACCTCGAGTCAACAGCTGCCCAAATTATGCTATTATATTACTCTCATTAAATTAAATCTTGAATCACACTTATATTCCAAAAGCGAAATTGCGTAAAAGTGTGCATATTTGTTGCTCCTTCACGCCGACAACTACTTTACCGATTTGGTTGAAATTCCGGATAAAAATAGATTAATTCTATATTAACAATAGGCCAATAATTTACGAAGGATAGATAGTAATTCTAAATTGCCGTAGGTAAATGAAGTCACGGATATCAGCTAGTATTTTAAATTAATTAATTTGCCTGTTCTGCTTGTATAATCTCTTCCACAAAATCTCCCGCCACCTCTCCGACTAGTAGACAGAAGGGTCGCGTGATATGCCAAGTGGGGGTTTACTCGGGCTTGTATAGATAAGTCTAGTTTTTCTATTAATTGCTACTGGGTAGATAAATGATAAAACTTCGACTATTGCGTAACTAGCCCTCGTAAACTAAATTGTCTATAGAGTCGGAGCCATCCAGAAAGATTATTTGACGAAGTAGTAAATCACTTAGTGGGTTTTAGGTATCGTCCTTAAAGTAGAAAACTCAGGTGGCATCGACTTTATAGATATGGGTAAGTAAATTAATATAATTATATGAAGAAATTATTTTTTACTTTCTTAGTGCGTCTTAAAGTCGGTTTTATGTTTTACTAGATTTTTTTTTTCATATTATTTAGTGATTTGTCGACAGCAAAAATACGTAAAACCTACTGGTACTACACTATGAATATCAATATACGCAAGTCACGGAAATAAAAACCGAAATCGCTGCAAGTGTGGCTATAAATCTTGAAAGTTTTCCTTCGATTTCCCCAGGATCCTATCATCAGATCCTAACATGATGACTATAGGACTATTTTGGAAGTGTACTCTATCTAATAAAAAAATAATTATCAAAATCGGACTACTCTGTAAAAAGTTATGCGTGATCATACATAAAAAAATATATATATGCGTCAAATTGAGAACCTCCCCTGTTTTTCCGTCGGTCAATAGAGAAAATGTTCACCTATCTCTTTTTATTTGAGAATACCAGCTTGATAATATTTTTTTTAGTTTTGCCCTGCAATCAAACTAAAGTATGATTTATTGAATGGCATACGTTTTCAATATATCAATGGAACGTTTAACTCAAACCGAATCACCTTCTGCATTTAACTTGTGACTTGCTGTGTGAAACTTTGTAGTTCCAAGGCCTGAACAAAAAGAGATATTATTTTCAGATAAACATAGCGAGACAACTCGTTGCTAATTGCCACAATAAAAATAGTCGCGGCCCGTAAATCACTGCACATTCGACAATTTCCCTTAATTGGTCTCGTTTCCCAATCGGGGAGATTGTGATCTCGTGTTGTGTGGCCCGCTAGCTATATGCCCAAATCAGCAGGGTGATCACCCTGACACTGACCGGACTCGGAGTAATTATCCCAACCAGACCACACACCAATGAGACAATCATATCATTGAAAAAAATACTTAAATGTAAATGTAGCTACGAGTTTTGGGCGTGCGTCAGACCTACACTTTCCTGTTTTCCGTCTTCTTGGCAAGTTAATTCATTATGAATAGTAAATAATAACTATTATTTTGCTACTTTGCGCGACAAAACGGTGTATTCTATCGACGAAAAACAATGAAATTCTCTAGAATTTTTACTCCGAGACCGCAGCGTCTGCAGGAGATGTTGAGTTTACAATGTTCAATTGCGATTTATAGCGTCAAAATCTTACCTTATTTATATATATCTTAGCCACTAAGTATTCCACGTGGGCATCATTTGTATAGATATTTGAATAAGCTTGCTCAAGTTTCCTTATTGTATTCTTTCAAAACAAAACAAAAACAAAAAAATAGGAAATTAAATAATTTAGAGAGACTTGAGAGAGCTCAAAAGAAGTTTGATAAAGATATTTGGAACGTTTTTAAATCTGTACTTTAAAACCTCAGGCGCACACGTTTAAGTTTCAACCTCCGTGCTAGTCTGGGTCGCATGAATCACGCCGAGATGCAAATACGAAAGGCTCTGCATATTGACGTAACAGTTTTAAGATTTTTAATGGTCACTAATTGTTTATTTTTGTTTACGTTTAAAAAATCGTTCAACGGAGAACAATTTTTATTGTTTCATTCAAAAAAATTGTGTGGTAAAGTCACAAAGATTTTTATTGTAATAATCCCCTTCCTCTTCAATAAGTCATATAGATTGTTCAAACTGGGTACGACAATAAATCTAAGGGTGGACTGATTGAGTTCAAATCCATAACATCGTAGCTTCGTTTCGACGGCCGAGTGGCGCAGTGGGTAGTAACCCTGCTTCTGCGTCCTAGGCTGTGGGTTCGACTCCCACATCTGGAAAAATGTTTGTGTGATGAGCGCGGATGTTTTCCAGTGTCTGGGTGTTTATCTATATATTATAAGTATTTATGTGTAACATATATAAAAATATTCATCAGTTATCATAGTACCCATAACACAGGCTACCTACGCTTACTTTGGGACTATATAGCGATGTGTGTAATTGCCCTATAATATTTATTTATTATTTATTTATTTATTCTAATTCGGCCCTTTAACCGTATAGCTATTGAGCCTTAAATATTGGTCTTATATATCTCTTGTATTATTACATCACCTTTAAGATAGCTCACATTATAGCTGTAACGTAAATAATGTTGTTCAATGCTGACAAGTAGGTACTTGAAGTATTTGTTGCAGATCAAAATTCACATATATATAGAGAAACACAACACCTACTATACTATTATTTTACCCCACAACGATTGACCAGATTTAGCTGAAATAGGGAATAGCGATAGATTATACCCTGGATACAAGGCTTACTTTTATCTCGATATTACCATAGGAACGGGAACTAAGTAGGTGAAACCGCAGGCAAATATATTAATAATAGATGAACTCAACTACCCACTACACTTACACACACTTTAATCATAATTTATCACATGGTAGTTACACCAGGTAACACTGTGAACTATCGGGTTCAAGGTGAGCGCTTCCATATCGCTACAAATTAACCGAAGTCGCTTCAAGCCGGTCCCCTAACGCCACGCCTCACGTCAACCGCATCCACGTGTGTTACTATACAGAACGGAATTCTGAGCTGATATTGTTAGTTAGCTGTTAGTCTTTTATTAAAGGAACAGGGCGAATTCTTGGAAAAAGTGTTTCTTTTACCTATAACAAATTAAGACACCCGGATATCGAGCCAAGTACAATTAAGCGAACAGGTGATGCAGTGGCTAGTGTATTTTTACACGAAACTATATGGATGTCAACTGATAGTCAAGGGATTTTCACTATCCGTGGTCTGTTCTCCATAATTGTATTGAGTGAATACTTTATTGTGAGACCGTGTGAAAAAAACGTTTAGCAAAATTGACGTGCCTTGCTTGTTAACACAATGTGTTGTAGTCTTGTCTCTTGTCGAACCGCACGATTACACGGTGATCGCACATGAAAGTAACCGACGCGTTAACATAAAGAGTTTAATATTATATGCAAATTGGCGTACTCAATGTAAAGGCGCATCCAAACACGCCAATGACGTGCTCAATTCAAACCAAAAGCACTTCGCTCAGATACTAATGTTTGTGTGTATGTAAAAACGCGTGGCATTTGTGTGTACGATGTATGATAATGTGCGAATATTAGTGTGAATTCGTTGCGCGGAGAATTACGAGTATCCTAACAAAGTACTGAGATTGAATGAAGTCACGCATGTCTGTATGCGCCTTAATGAGAGGTAGCTTTGCAATTAGCCGCCGATACATTGGACAGGCGATACTATTGTGCATCAGTCAGAATCGACTCGGAGTGACCGACAATGGTTTCGTATCTCCCTAAATAATAAATAATGCTCGAGCTTTCACGGCGAGGGCATATTTCGTCGAGATCATCTATCATTAAACCGGCATTACTGCGGCGTGCAACGATTCCACACTTTCACTGATAAATTCGGTTCCAATTATGCAATTTATAGGGACACGGCGGCTGTTGCGTCAGGAATCGTGGTCTCTTGATGATTGATCATCTGGCCCTTAATTTGAAGTTTCACGGAGAAACAAAAGGCTAAAAGTGCAAGACATTTGAATGCAACGCTCGTTTTGTGGATCCAAGGCCTATTATACAATGAAGATTGAATGGATGATAAAATACCCTGGATTTTGAACTGTGCATCCTATTACATGAATTAAATTGTTTCTTATTAACCTTTATTTATTTTTGTAATTTAATTGTTCTAAAAATATTTTAAATTCATCGCAATAATGAATTTAAAAATAAACTTTTTATAAAGAAATATATTTTTCAGTAAGAGATTTCCATAATTTTTCCATAGTTTCCTTTCTAAAAAATTTTAGTGCCATATTGTCTAGGGTCGTAAGATCAACCGACACACCACTGACACTGCCTGCTAGATGTGAACTAAAGTAAATTTTATATATTGCTTAACACATGTCAATAGGATTGCCATAACAAATGATCTTTCTTCATCGGGTAGATAATTTAAAGTTTGGTCTTACTTAGAATCACCTACAGGAATGAACAGTAAGTTTTTTAATTTAAAGTAAGCTCGCACCTGAAAACAATCTCACCTGATTGCAGAGTTGTCTACATTCTTAAAATAAGGACGCAACATATTATTTCAGTATTGTTCCTGTCGATTGAATTACTTTATTGCGTGACAATACATTTATAAGCTCGGGATCATAAACCAGACGTGGTACCGGTGCCGGTTGGCGCTACAACCTGTGTAACGGAATAAAATTCCCTTGTAGCCTTGTATCCGTCGTGTTCCCGTCTAGTTACAACGAGATCGGGTGTTTTATGCCGATGTCAACGTCAGGTTGGCCTGTTGTTGGCGTACAAGTTTTTGGTGACCTAGTGGCAGCATTTGATATTGAATTGTTAGAAAACACAAATTCTGTCTCCTTAGTGTCATGTCTTTTATTGGTTTATATGTATGGCATGAGCAGATAAATTAATTCGAGTGAGTTGTAAATTACTATTTGTTTATTTTTTCATTTTACTTCAGGAAATAAATTAATCCAAGTTTCTCCACGCATCTACGTGATTAAAAAAATTATCAATTGTTTAGTAACCATCGACTAAATAAACGTGTTTATAAAATTCATACTCACTGCTGCAAAATTAGATAATGAAATATCAGGAAATTACATAAGTATTGTTGTAAAAGTTATATATGTTACTTATGTTTTTCTGAACATAAATATTTTATTAAACGGACCATAATTTTTAATTGCAGTAGGTAAGTGCATTATTGACCAGAAAATTAACTATCTAATTTTTTGCAAACGTGCGTGAGAAATGACCATTCTAGAGGTGTTATTCGTTAAAGAAACTATCGTAAGCAATTATTCCCGTGTAAGCACCAATTATAACATTGTTTACTAAGATTTTAAAATACATTTTATGCTTAGTTTTTACAAATACTATGCGACGAATATCAAATATACAAAATCCGATATTGTTATACGAATAAAAATGAAACAACGAAAAGAAAACAAATATTTAAAAAAAACGCAGAAGCAAAGTAGAAAAGAAAAAGCAAATTTGGTTTGGCTGCGAAATTTACCAGAGGGTAACTAGAACTCACTAGAACTAGGCCAGAATACGTACCAAAACCAATCAGTTCTCGCGAATGAAACACCAATAGATCCCAATAGAGCGTGTTACATTGGCTTCAAAGCATGTCTCGTTTTTTAAGGACTATGAAGAAGCTGTCAACGTCTCCTATACCCAGCCTATATCTATAAGTAAAGCTCCGCTCTATTAAATTACATGTGAATTTCATAAAAAATAGTTATACCCTTTATGTTATGTTATTATTAAACTAAAAAAGTACTTGAAGGTAACGAAAGTATAATTAGATATACCACGACATTGAATACATAACGTAGAGATTTAAACGATGATTGAAGAAATTGTTTTTGAATTGAAACTTAATTTATGAACGTGATTAGGATTTAAATAAAAGACAAAGAAAATGCATATGCAAATATCGTCCGTGTTAATTTATTAATTTAAATATTGACTATTTTATTATCTCCAACAACAATATTAGTGTCTCGATTTAATAGCACTTTCTACATTCCCCATGGCAATAACTATAAATAATATTGCATCACCGAAATCGTATTAAAGTTATCAATGGAATGGTAATTAAATGTTGTTGGTGTAAACAAAATGAATGCTCGCCTTTCGGGCGCCGCTGCTTTCCTTCAACGTTGCACATTGACTTGTCTGTTTGGGATGCAAAGTGCATACCTTATTTATGTCGTACGAGGCTCGACACTGTGTCGCTTATTAGCTGCAAATTGAAAATATCTGAATTGTAGGCTTATGCAATATCTATATTGAGACTATATAAATGTTAGATAATCATCAGCCTACATCGTATAAAACAACTTAGTAAAGAGGCTTTGTGCTATGGAGGAATTTTCTGCCAGTTTTACTTGTGATATGGATAGAGTTTTATACACATAAATAGAAGTCACATCAATGTAATGAATCGAATTTAAATTGTTATTGTTGACACGTTTGATATTAAGCAAGTCTTTGTAGTAAACCGCTTTACCTAATATCCTAAAGGTATTTTAACATCTAAAGCTGATCATAAAACAAGGGCTTTATTTTTATTAAAACAAGTTTACGAAATGGTTTATTGTAGCATCAAAATCATTGCGTCGTTTAAAATTCCTTTTTAATGAAATAAGGCAATGTATTGCCATTAGTATATAATGAAATAAGTAAACCTAGAGAGGTATCAAAAATAAAAATTACCAAAATGAAGAAAAAAAAAATAAATATTGAAAAAATATTTTTTTTACTGTTTGTTATCAATTACCTACTAACCCGCCTCACCGAATATTGTATGGTATGTATTTTAATTTCTAAAAATAATAATAAAACAACGACTTTCGTAGGTAGGTACACAAAATGCTTTATTTTAGTGCCGAAATCGTGCGTGTCTCAACCCGGGCAGGTCGACACGTTGTCGTGTGCAGTGACGTGCAGCCTTGTTCCGGATTACTTACTAAACTTATAAGCTTTTGCTTATTATTGTTAGCTTTCATTCAATTCCCCCTTTCACCTTTCAAAATATAAGCAAACATAAGTTCACTGATTAAATTATCATCACTAAATTTTATTAACCGGTACAGGTAAGTATACCTTGTTACTTTTCAATAGGCATTGTAAAGAATTGTATTTTTTCATTAGGTTTTTACACACAATCTCTGAATATGAAAAAAATGAACTATAATATTTCCTAAAGCAACGATTGGGCATGGCTGCATTTGACCAGAAACTTAGCCGAACGGCAATAAAATGGCTTGGTTTCTGATGCGATATAAAATTGACTTTTAGTATTGATCGATTGATGATATCAGAATCGGATTTGGGTCGCAAGTATTTAGTGCAAAGCTTAGCTGTTGCACAAGGCAACGGGGCACTGGAGTAACTGCCGTGAAATGATTCAGAGATACACGCGGACAAAGCCGCGGGCGGTCGTTAGTCAGAACATAAAACCTATCCATTTTAAAAGCGGCACGTTACATAATTTCGTATAGAAATGTGACTCAACAAAACTATATTCAGGTTTACAAATGTAACCCTAATGCTGTTATATAATATCAATTACAGCCTCCCACACTGCCTGTCACACATCAAAGAGAAACGGGCGGTACTTTACATAAACACGGCTGACTGTTGTTAAACAACTGTCTTACATCGATAAAGTACCGATGTAATTCCTATGTGAGACTAATTTTATGACCGTTCCGATCGAAAGAATGCCGTAGAAAAGCGGCTGGCAGCGTCGATCTTCTATGTTTATGTGTCGCTGCTTCGAGTGTGTTCAGTTTCAAAGCAGCAACATAATAAAAAATATTATATTCAGGACTTTAGAAGTCTCTTATTTTTATAAAATAAATCGTTTGGTACATTTTCTTACAAACATGTTACTTTTTAATGCAATTACCTAAATAAAATAAGCATGACGTATAATGTACCTACTGAATAATCAATAATAATATTTTTTTAAATTTTTTCTCAATCCATCCAAGCTTTCACTATCAACATAATACGCATCATAGGTTAAGTTCAGACAAATAAAAAAAAATAGAGTTGCCTAAAGCTCAGTATTAAACCGTTAGATCTTGGTAGAAGGTTGCCAAAGCACGAAGGATACTAATAAGTACAAGGTCGGGACTATGGAGGGTGTTTGCTGGATGCGGTATGCAGATCAATTGCGTTCTAGCTCGGCGACGACATTCGAGATTCGACGTCGAGTAATGTTCAAATGTTCATCTTGCACACCAAATTGATCATCAAAAAAACAGTTTACCGCCATCGTTACCAAATTTTATAATGTTTGTAATTGTTGAACTTTCTTTATAAAGATATGTATGTACCTATGTGTAGGTAGTCATACAATATTATTATTGTAACGTGGGTATGTCGGTGGTGTGATGTCTGTGACACGCATCAGCCAGTTGTTGAATAAACGTTGCTTAAAGTACATGCGTTCCGTTATTACACAGATCTGTTTACGTATAAATTTGACCCGAGAGATATTTATGTTGTATTGGCCTCTGAACTCACATTCTACACCGCAGCCGGCGGTCAGTCTTCCATGTCTGTAGTAGAGTCACTACAAATAGTCTAAGCGTGTAAACTAACCTTACTTTGAATCACTGAAATTGAATTAGACCGTCCTAAATATGAGATAGTAATGCAGCGCCCGGAACGCGCTAGGCAGTTCCTTCCTCCGGAAACGGATCGTCTGGACCGGTCCGTCGAGAGTGAAAGCCTGCGCACGCGCCTCGAATTGTGGCGAAAATAATCATTCACACGTCCAACTGTCATGTTGAGTTCATTTGACATTTAGTATTTGTTAATGAGTTCATATCGCGAAATCAAGCGTGGTAAAATTATTGGGAATGTTTTGTTACTAAATTGTAGACCACAAGCCACGCTACTGGGACAAGTCTCGGTGATTTGCCGTTATCAACACCGACTTTTATCGTTTAATATTTTATCAATTAATGTTTAATAGCTCATAGTAAAGGGTTGACTGAAATCTTAGGTTCTATTTTCGATCTTCATCTATCGCTGTCCTGTTATAGATACGTACTTCATTTTAATAATCCTTGTACATGCAATACTAAGGACAGTCTCCAAGTTTAACTACTTTCATCCAATGATAAGTGACGATACACTCTTGAATTTCATAATGTGGAAAAAAGTACCTTTAATTTTATTTACCGAAGTTTATTGTTAATTACACATGAAAAATATTTGGAAAAGTTTGAGAGATATGGAAAATATTAGTCGTACAAAACTATTTCTTAATATAGTAAAATGGTAAGATTAAAGTAGGTATTTGTTAAAATTTGCCCGTGGAATTATAACGTAACTGATACGAGTTAGAAAGTTTGTTTCTTAATTCTTTAATGAAACCAGCGGGAGTTCTAACCCGAAGGGTTCTCGCTTAATTGGCGTCTGACATTAAAAAATATTGTTTTACAAGTCTCCATTTTGACATTGGCGAATAGAAAGTTAATTTGTATCCTCGTAAACTCAATTATAAGGCCAAATAAATATTGTAAAATTATGGTAATTTATGTTCAACTGAGGTGAATTTAATACTACTGTTATAAAATTAAAACGTGTTAGGTCCACTTTTATGAGGATTATTTTATATTGAAGTGAAAACGAATGCTAAAAACTGTTGACTGCTATGTTATTTACGACTAGGTAAGTAGGTAGGTAGGTATTTACCTAATACAAAACTTGTTAAAAACAAATTAGGAAAAATAATGTCCGTAATTTTTTTAATGATTTAGAAATCTTAGGTTATCGTGAGTATTTCTGAATTAACATAATTCTCCATTACAAATTTACAATAAACATGAATTTTTCAAAATTACTTCTCAATCTCAATCAATGATTCTTCATGACGGGCTTTTGATTCATCGTGATAACAATAACATAACAACGAACGACGAACGACCCCTTAAGTACAAAATGGTTGAATTAATTTAAGCGTGTCTTCAATTTATTTCTAACTTACCGTACCTTAGAACTTTAATTAATGTCATTGTTTAATTAAAACTAAATTTTTATTACTTTCACTAAGAAATAATACAATAAAGATCATTGCGGGTTACAGAATTTCAAAACAGTTATTCTCAATCGCAGTAATTGAAATTTTGCATACACGATAAATTTGGTGGACAATGCATACTAAGTAACATCTTAATTTAAATTAATGTATTTTATCAATCTATATCTATACAAACATTATAAAGAGATAAAGTTTGTAAATAAAGTTCTGTCGGGGCTAACCTTCGGAACTACTGATCCGATTTTAAAAATTTTTTCACCCGTAGAATACTACGTTATCGGTGAGTGTCATAGGCTATATTTTATATTTGTATTGTATATATTACCCGAGCTATCATAGTTTTTATCGCGCGAGTCGGACCGTGAAATTTATTAAATTTAGCTTTATGCGTGTACGCTGCCTTAGATATTGGATACAATTGAAAACATTGTATGAAAACTTTAAGCATCTTAAAAATTTCTACAAAAAAGTCCGCGATAGCATCTTTTATAGTTTTGCAGATATATAACTTTTTGTGTTTTAAAAAATCTTTTAATTCATATGCTTACGTTTACGTCATTATGTATAGAACTAAACTTAAATACTTATCAAAATAAATTATTTAATAATCACAAGGATATTATAGAGATACGATTTGCCTTTTACAGTATATTAATTAGTTATATAGTTTCGGAAATATTACAAAATTTCTAAAAAGTGCGACTCTGTAATAAAACATTTTATTATGAAGCTAGACTCAAAAGTGATCATTTATAAATTTTTATCCAAATAAATAATTTAATATTTAAGACTGTCTCAATACCTGATGATTACTTTTTGAATTATTAAAATCGGACATTCCATTCAAAAGATATCATGAAATTGTAGTACTGTTTCGTATTTCCCGGCCATCTGCGAAAAATTTAAAAAAGGTCCAATATTTTTCCTAAAAAAGAAAATTTTGAAACGTTGATTCATGGTCGTTTTAATTAGCATGCTTATAACTTAAATATCTGTACTTATGTCTACCCGTGCGAAGCCGGGACGGGCCGCTAGTACAAAATATAATGAAATAAATGCATATCCCTTTTGAATGTCAGTGAAATATGCGACGTGTCAGAGGATCATCAAATTGGAAAACAATAAAGATTAAGATGAATGTCCAAATAAAACAATCGAGGCTGACTGGAGTTAACCACTTGTCAGGTTCATCATACTGTGACTTTTTGTGTTCATTAATTCATATGGCTTCATTGTGTAAAGCGCCCAATATGGATGGATGTGAAATTAATTTTGTAGCTTTATACAAGTACTAATTAATCTCACAGTCAACCTTGTCTGCACCATTGGCTATCATGGCTAGAGGTGTGTTAGACAAATCAATCTCAAGCCTGAGTAAGCCAAGCAAGCGATATCTTCATCTGCAGTACTAGAAACAAGTCATACAGTATAAATCTATTTATAAAGTGTTGCTCAATTTTAGGCAAATAGTTCCCATTCAACATTAGATTGGCCATCTGCTTATTTAATCAACTTTTACTTTACAGGACTTGTGTACTGCTTCAACTATCCCTTAGTTGAATAGTGAGCGTATTGTGCTAAGATTATATATGAGAAGATCCTCATTATCATCAGACTATCTTGAATTCAAGGTCTACTCTCTCCTATGGTCGCCGAAGAGCTTAAACTCACATCGTTGCTCTAGAACTGTTGTACCACCAACTTTCGAAATCTTGACTTATAGCTTGCTATATACCAATCATTTGAAATAAAAAGGCAAATATTTCATAGGCCAAGCCAAGACTCTACCCTAGGACTTCGGATTAGGATCCGTATCCACTCAATCGTAAGCTAATTACTGCTTGGTAGGAGTATAAGATACGAATCGCAAACTCTTCAAATCAAAATAGCGTTACCTGTCAAATGGCGAAGATATGGTTTCAACATTCTGTCCCGTCGCTGCCCACGTGTGGGAGGTTTTAATTGTGGCCCTGTTCGCCCACGGCGTCCTGCAGATAAACCATCGGTGACTCATTCACACGGAGAGCCGGCTGTGACGTGGAAAGTGCAACCTTCTTCGCAATCCACGTTTGAACCTTACCTTACGTCAGTTGTGATAATTCATTCTGAACCATTATGTCACACACAATAGTTCAGCTCTGAACCATTAACTAACCTATACTTCAAACTGTATTTGAAGCCGTCATTTAGAATGTATCCTAAGGCTGAAATCTGACTGGTATAGCGAAAGGAAGCGACGCATCCTCAATTTTGCATTAGGGAGCGCAATGAAGTCTAAGTCCAGCTAGTGTGCCTTATGTATGTATGTACTGCTTTAATGTGTAATGTTGCGATGGTTTTCGCTTAAAAACAATAGTAACATCTGATGACCATTGATATCGTTCGATAAATTCTATGAAAACAACATCCCCGTATGTGCAATATGCATCATGTAGGTACTTTTAGTGTAGGGTGACACTATCTGATAAGAGTAGAATCATAACCTATCGGAAAATCTCCAAACAGGCACAAATATAGTTTCGATAACGATAACAGTGATAGTGTTATCGCTAACGATTTCAGCGGATTTAATAACTTCTCTACTCTCACCTATAACAATATTTGGTTATCCTATAGTTTAGATGCATAGGTTCTCGCAGTTAGGTATAATGCCCCGTAGTAGAGGTTCCGGAAACTATGGTTTAATTTAAACTATAAGTCGTAATATAAAATATACAAATATCCTATATAGGACACGCTTTTCTATTTGCAGCTAGCCTTTTAAGTTACTTTTTTATTTAGATCGGTATTTATCGCTTCATTGAACTGAATAAAACGTCCATCTATTATAGTAGACGCGACTATAAAACAAGAAGTTTTTCTTCATTAGTAAATGAAGCAGAATATATTACGAAATGGAAGAATATTTTCTCTATAGAAAATGTGAAGTAACTATAAGTACAAACAAACAAAATGTTTGTATTATTATGTACCTATATGATTAGTAATTTTAGAGTATACATTTTTTTAAACATATTTCTATAAAATCATTATTATTATTATTATTCTTTATTTGTATATCAGTACAAACACAAAATACATAAGGAATATGTAGAATACAAAAGACGGCCTTATCGCTTAGCATCCCAAAAAATATCCAGGACTTTTAAAATATACATACATACAAATAGTTACATTCTAATACATAAACCAGACTACACAGATAATATCTATGATAAATACAATATGTCATAAAATAAACTAATATATATTCCTACATTAACATGTCATAAGAACATAAACAGATAGTCATCTTTAATATATAAAATAATGACTCTTAACTGCTTTTTTGAAAATATAAAGCGATTCCGACTCACGTATGCCTACTGGGAGTGCATTCCATAGCTCTATAGCACGCACAGCAAATGATTTTTTATCATGTAAGTTAAAAGGGTTTAATTTATTTCATTATAATGGACAAAAAATACTTTATTATGTGCTTTGAATCTTGAATGTAAATCAGTTTATATTTATGTATTTAAGAAATATTTAAATGTTTCCGCAAATAAGTTCTTGAAGACCCATTAAATGTTTTATATAGCCTCTACTTTGTAACTCAACGATGGTAAATCATCTTTGATTGTTCTTCTGATATGTTAATATCACATTCGTACTTCGTTCATATTGACGTTTTGCTTCAGAGTTCCGTGTTCGAGTTTAAATAACTCATGGGAGTCATATTTCTTATAATAATTTAAACGTCATCTGATTTATTAATAGTAAGCAACAAGTTAAAAGATGTTTATCCGTACAAGCTCCCCGACGTGACTTATTCATTGTTTAAAAACAATTTATTCGTGCAATAATATAATCGGGTGGACCTTGATCTTTTACACTACACTGATTTACATCTGTTTTCTTCGTGATCATTTTACTTGCGTTTAATAAATGTGGAGGAGACTTGAACAATGGGATTCAGAACCCGCTTACACGTCACATCTCTGGATAGTTACATGTCAACTTGTAAATCATTAAACTGCCGTGCCTAGCGCTTACTATCAGCAAAGATACAGAGTCTCTATTGCTCTACCGATCGTAACATTTAGCCTTTATAGCTATAGTATTACGGACTATTGTATTTCTATGCACAAGCGAATGGAATACACTGGCTGTAGTTATTTATCATTGTGTGGCGTGTTGTCCTCCCCGTATACTGCTAGAGATGCATAATGATCTAGACGGTCTCTTGATTCAGTGTATCTATTTTAGTTTTAAAGGTCATCTTTATTTGTTTCTTTATGCGATCAGGCAGTTTGTTTTCATTGCTTATGCGCTATGGCATAGTCATTGTAGTTCTATGTAACTTCTGTAGACAATGGAGTCTATATTCATTTAATAACATTTTTTATTCAAGGCTTATCTACATATCTGTTGAATACTTTTCATAGCAATAATATTATGTATAATTAGGGTTGCTATCCGTCCGGGTTTCCCCGGATTTGTCCTAGTTTAGAGGGCATCCGGGGAGCGTCCGGGGAAGGCTACATTTGTAGACCGGGTTTTTAAAAAATAAGTAAATAAAAAAAATTTGTGCCGCCCGCGAGACACGCACTATGCTCGTACCACACCACGATCCACCGATCAACCAAGTATATTCACAGTTCCAAATAAAAAAGGTGATTTATGACATTTTCAACTATTTTTTATTACATTGAATATGTTTAAAAGATCTTGTTCAGATGTCCGGCTTTCGGACTCTAAAATCCGGGGTTTTCACGCGTCTTGTCCTGTTTTCCAAATATTAGAGATGGCAACCCTATGCATAAAAACAGACAACAGATTCGCGCTCAGCAAACTGTAATAACCCACATCGATAATTTTATACATATGTGTTAGAATGTTATGTTAGAATGTAAAAAGAGAATAAAACTGTTGTAATCAAACATCATATCTCCGTGTGTACATCTTTATTAATGCCATTAGTGACATCTCTGTCATAGCATGGAATAAATATTAAATAACATAGACAACATCACTACATCTTCCCCCTTACAAAAATGAAAAAAAAAAATAATAAAGTTAAAATAATACCTACTTATTCTAACATTTTCCTATAAAAAAAAAATAATAATGTGACAGAACAAAATTCATTTTAAATTTCTTAACTTAATTCTAGCTTTGATAGCCGCTTGTCTCTTTGTCACCTTATTTGGAGTTTCCCTATGTTGATCCATGATAGGACCTATGGAGGTAGAAGGAGCACAGGTGTCATCAGGATTGGAATTGTCACTCTCTGCACTCAACCATCGTTCTTGCTCCGAAGCGCGTTCTTCTTCTGGCGGCACACATACCAAATGACGCCTATTCCGTCTATACCGCCTTCCTGACATATCTTTGACGAAATAGGAGCGCGGTTGAGGCGCTGCACCTTGTACTTCAGCCCGTTTGCGCCTCCCCCTATCCACTATCACAACATTCTGCCCCGGCTTTAGCCCGGGCAGCGCTCGTGTGTGCTGATCGTAATGCGCTTTGCTGGCGTTCTGCTTTCTTATCATACACTCGTAGTCTGCCTTGTTATCACGGTGGGGTCTGAGCGCCCGCTCGTGCGTCGGTAGCCTGGTGCTCAGTCTACGTCCCATGAGCAATTCTGCCGGAGACGCTAAACCGTCGCGCGGGCACGCTCTAAAATTTAATAAGCCTAAATAAAAATCCGATCCCGAGTTGGTGGCCTTTATCAACATATCTTTTATTGTACGCACACTTTTTTCGCTGCAACCGTTAGCTTGAGGATAATTAGGTGATGTGATAATGTGTTCAAAGCCCCATTTTTTTCGAAATTCTTTAAATTCTTTAGAGCAGTAAGCGGGGCCTCCGTCAGTCACCAACATAGCTGGTATACCGTACCTCGCAAATTGGTCTTTCATAGCTAGTATAACCGCTTTACTCCCTATATTATTTAGTGGACTCACTTCAATGAAGTTTGAAAAATAATCAACTAGAATCAAAAAGTTTCTCTTCTGGTATTCGAAAATGTCTGAGCCTACTTTAAACCATGGGATCTCCGGTATCTGGTGCGATATCATCGGCTCACGCGTCGGCCGAGGCGCGTGCTCCGCGCACGTTGCGCAGCGACGCACGGCGCACTCAACGTCGCGCGACATGCCTGGCCAGAACATAACATCGCGCGCACGACGCTTGCACCGGTCTATGCCCATGTGGCCCTCGTGCACCCGATTTATCATTTCTGCGCGAAGACTTTTAGGCACATAAACTAAATTATCTTTTAATATAACATTATCAATATATTCAAAGCATTCTCTATATGACCATAATTGCCGTACACATTCATCCGCATCATATTTATTTGCTGGCCACCCATCTTTAATATACTTTATAATTGTTTGACATTCTCTATCAATTTCAGTACCTCTCCTAATCAAATTTAGTTTTTCACTACTAAACCTCACATTATCAATCACAAAACAAGATTGCTCTTCAACCTCATCGGACACGTTACTCTTCATTAACTCCGGTAGCGGTGCCCGCGACAGAGTGTCCGATACAAACATATATTTCCCAGGCTTATATACTACGTTAAACTTGTAGCCTTGAATCCTTAACATCATACGTTGTAAACGAGCAGGTACAGAATCTAGCGGCTTTTTAAACAGGGCTTCTAAAGGCTTGTGATCCGTTTCTACCGTGACGTCACCGCGGCCGAACAGATACTGATGAAATCGCTCTAAAGCGAATACTATGGCCAGCAGCTCCTTTTCGATTTGCGCATACCTTGTTTGCGTTTCGGTGAGCGTGGCGGACGCAAACTCCACCGGGCGGCCTCCCTGCAACAACACCGCGCCTAGCGCGCGCGCGCTCGCATCCACTGACAGAAGCACTGGCTCGCTTACTGAATACAGCGCCAGCACAGGCGCTGCGCACAAGGCGTCCTTAAGACGACGCACCGCGGCCGTGTGAACCTCGTCCCAGTACCACACGCAACCCTTTTTCAGTAGGCTACGAAGAGGTGATGCAATATCTGAGTAATTCGTAATATATTTCGACAAGTAGTTCACCATGCCCAAAAACCGCTCCAATGCAGGCCTATCCTGAGGCATCGGCATTTCTTCAATAGCCTTAAGCTTACTTTTATCAATCGCCATCCCTTGTGCACTGAACGTATGCCCCAAGTAACTCACCTCTTGTACCCTGAACTCACACTTTTCCTTATTAAATTTAATTCCTACCTGTCTCGCCCTCTCTAACAAACATTTCAGTCTCTTATCGTGCTGCTCGGCAGTGGAACCCCATACAATTATATCGTCTACAAACGATTCCACACCGTCCAGATCTTCCAGTAGTTGTCGCACCCTCGCGTGAAATACCTCAGAGGCACAATTAATTCCAAATGGCAACCGCAGGAACTGGTATCTTCCGAAAGGAGTTCCGAAAGTACAGAGATCAGCGCTTTTGTTATCGATTTGAATCATCCAGTAGCCCGAGCGCGCGTCCAGCTTGCTGAAGTAGTGAGCACCCTGCAGCTTCGCAGCGATATCTGGAAGGGTCGGCAACGGAAAGCGCGAGCGCCGCACCGCGCGGTTTAACGGTCGCGGGTCGAGACACACGCGAATCGTGCCATCTTTCTTTGCTACCACTACAATTGCATTCACCCACTCCGTCGGATGTGACACCTTCCTAATGACACCCATGTCTTCCATACGCTTTAACTCCACTTGCAACTTATCACGAACACCGATAGGTATTTTTCTTACCGGACAGACCGACGGCTGTATTCCTGGATCGATACTTATCTTATATTCGCCTGGCAATTTACCTAATCCTCTAAACAAATCATCATAAGAATCTATGTTTATAGTGAATACACGCTTGATAATACCTAATTCTTCACAGGCATATTTACCTAGTACGCTCTGGCAATAGTTTTTACAGATACAAAAATTAAGGTTATATAGATTATTTTTATATATCCAAGATATAGAGCAAGAGCCCAATATAGGTATCATACTGCCACAAAAAGATTTAGCCTTAACATTATTTTGATACAAAGATGAAATATCTAAGCCTAATTGTTTATATTTTTCAAAAGATATAACATTAAGGTCCGATCCTGTATCAAGTTTAAATCTTTCAGTTTTATGACTATTATTATATAATTGCAATGTTTCATACCATTTGTTGCCGTCCTCACAATATGAACCATTAATCATCAAGATCTTGTATAACTCATGACTTGTTTCACTATTTTCCACTATTTCATTAACATTTTTTCGCGAATTTAACATACAGGCCCTTTTAAAATGACCTTGACACCGACACAAATAACACACCGCATTCCTAGCGGGACACCTGAAGCTACCATCGCATTGTAAACCTGCACATTTAGGACACGCCGCATGCATCGGCGTACTCGTCGGCTGGCTCCGAGCGTCACGAGTAGGCCCGCGCGGCATCCAGCCGCGCCTGCGCTGAGCCCGCGGCGCCCAGTTGCCAGCGCGCGGCGTCCATCCGCCAGCCCGGCCACCACCACGCGCGCCATTTATGGCGTCCACTGCCGTCGACGATGATGCACCAGCCTCGTCACCGCACGGCTTGCTGCCCTCGAAATGCCGTTTCTCTTCATTTGACATTTCACTGGCCCGACAAATTTTTAATGCACCCTGAAGTGTTAACTCATCCGATCTTAATAATCTGTCGCGTATTTTTCCATCTAATACACCGCACACGATCCGATCACGAATTAAACCTTCCTCTAAGTGCTCGAAATCGCAATGTTCGGCTAGCATCTTCAAGGCGGTTACGTATTCATCAATTGATTCGCCAGCTTGTTGATTCCGGGTAAAGAATTTGAAACGAACCATTGTCGTGTTTTGTTTGGTTCCAAAATGATCGTCAAATTTTTTCATCAGCGTGTCAATGTTTTCACGACTTTCGTCTTTTGCGTATCTAAATGTTGTGTAAATATCGTACCCCTCCGGCCCGATCAAATTAACTAATAGGCTGGCTTGAACATCCGTAGTTTCTCTATGTACACCGGCCGCCTTTAAAAATACATAAAATTGCTGGCGCCATTTTCGCCACGCTGTCGCTCGACAAGCCGGGCCACCTTCTAAGCATAACTCCGACGGCGGTCGAGCGTGTTCCATAGTTGTGTATCACTTATACACACTGATTCCACCAAATTATAATACTGCTCTGAACTAATTACATCTTAATTTAATATATTTCGTTCACCGCTGTCACCATGTTGTAATCAAACATCATATCTCCGTGTGTACATCTTTATTAATGCCATTAGTGACATCTCTGTCATAGCATGGAATAAATATTAAATAACATAGACAACATCACTACAAAAACAAACTGAAATATTTTACAAAAACGAATGATTGATTAATGAATTTATATAATAACTTAATATGTTAATTATTGTATTTATTATTATATTTATATGTTTGATTGTGACCTAATAGAATAAACAAGATCTCTTGTCTAGGTAAATAAACATCTTCAAAGAATGGCAACTTGCTATAATACAACATCATTACATTTGACAAACTCTTTTTAGCACAAAGTTTTTTATAAAGATCCTATATACTGGGGTTCTGTGATCTAACGGCTGTAGTTACTCTTGCATGTAATTATGCGATTTACTTATTACGATTATATTAATAGGTATTAAGATTAGCAAGAACGTATTTATTTAAACTTTACCTTGATCATTTTTGTACAAATTTATAATAATTAAACCACTATTCTACACTGAGAAAAATTCAATGAAACATACGCAACGGACAAAATAATTGCCTTATTAATTTTATTTATTTAAGCCGACACTAATTGGAGATCCGATATAATAACTTAATTAAAGTAGTTGATCCGAATAAAGTAGCTGTTTTTATTATTTCACATGGGAAACTGCAATTATTCGAGAAATTATGCGACATACATTCTTTTAATTAGTAGCATATGCAACTTAAACGCAGAAATAATTTTAAAAAATTCGACTAAAGAAATTTTAGATAAACGAGTATTATTTTATTTCGTTGTTGGCAAAAAATTTAACAACCAGCAAATGCCAGCGTCTATAATATTTTTTACAAACATAATTTCAAACCCTATTGCAACCCCTATTTTAATTTTTGCTACTTTAGGGGTTTTGGTTGGATGTTATAGGTTGACTGAGGTAATGTGCTCTGCTAGGGTCAGGTTAGTAAATGAGTAGCCACACAAACTGTGCGCTATTATTTATTACGCGTTGTGTCTTACTGGCTACCCGTTAACGACTAACTATACTGCGGGCAAATCCGCCCGTCGTCGTTACACAAAATGCTTAGTCGACATTTTGTTATAAACGTTGGTGTGTGTGCGTATACGCAGCCACCACACTACAATAAATGTCCTATGTCCTATCCTTACTATATGAACCCAAATTCATTGAATAGTTTTGGCTACTGGCTACACGTTAACCTCACAAATAGGGCAGGTTTTTCTTAATTTTTTAATATTTGAAGTGCGTATAATGATTTGCACATAGATATACATTTACATTTACTTGGCACAGAACATTTTTAAATTTTGTGTTTATGACACCATGCTAGTATATTACATCCGCGCTGAGCCAATTAACTGAAAATATTGCGCATTGTCAAATTAAGTAGCAAATATATTTACTGCCTTACTTTATAATAATAACTTAAGACCACTCCGCTCAAATTACACATACCAAATTGTCAGCCTACATTAGGAATGATTATTTTAATAGTTATGTAATATTGATTTATAAGTGAAAATATTAAGTCGCAATTTATTCGGCGCACGAAGCAAAATCCGCTTTACTATTATAGTGATAAAAGTAATTTCTGATCGAACTAGTTAGTACGATTTCTTATTTTAATCCGAACTTGTTTTTGGAGGACTGGTGATTTAATTAATCAATTTATGTCTCTTTTTGCTTGTTGCAGGTAACTATGAAGCTTTTTTGGAATTCTTCGGTTGTGAGTTATATAAATACTTTATCGAGCAAGTTTATAAACATTTTAACGAATCGGTAACAAAAAATTATTACCACTCGTAGAGGGAAAGCCTGGATATTTTTGATTTTTTTACAGCATAATTCATAACTAGTGCCTCCAAAATATAAAACTAAGTCCCAATAAGCTTAGGACAACAAGCGTAAGCCCTACTTAAATAAAAGCTTCAGGAACTAGTTTTATATTTTTGAGATAAGTGTAATGTGTTGATCCGCGTCTAGCCTTGATGACCGTTACAAATTCATGACACTACGATTATCATATTCATCTTCATACAAAGTGTCAGTCGTACCAGACTGCTGTACATACGTACCTATACATTCTTGAATTCACTACAAAAGCTTCATCTTCATCGCATTTACAGGATTCAAACATGAGTGTAAATGAATTTGAGAACGAGAGTTTGTAAATGTTATAAATATGAAGAATAAATAAAACAATTTATTTAAACGCAAACATTGACAAATATTATAACGAATTGCAACATGTGCAGTCGCTATTGATATTAGAAATAGGTAGGTACCTATCCTTTGGTTCTTCTGTCTGTTCTTCAATTGTATTTTACAAGCTATTTATAAACCGATCCGATGATTTTCTTATAATATGCAGGACTAGCGAAAACTAAACTAATAATTATTGGTGCAGCAGGTACTTAGCTATAATATTACTTCGCGTTGCGTGAATAAGCTTATGATTAGGAATCCCAGATTCGTTCTATTGTATTCGAGTATATTTTTATCGTTAATTTCGAGATTTACAATTTTACGAAAAACATTCAATATTGTTAAAACAATTTGTGTAAATTATAACATACAAATACGCGTTTTATCAATGTGCAAATGTCACGATTCACCTTAACATGAGGAAATATTGTAATGCATGTAAATTACACACAGAAATGCCTACAATTTCGTAGGTAATTGGTCCAGACATCCGATTAACCGTAGATTTATGACTGTACAACCTGCGGCCTGTGAAATTCCTACTACGTTCTCAACTTAGGATGTGAAACTGTAGAGACGGTTTATCGCGAGGCCCTTATTTGGGGAACTTTGTTCATTATTAAATTTTATCCGCAATAGACTTTATAGCTACAAGTTAAACTCATTAATTTACGTAATATCGTGGCGGTTTGTGTAATAAACTTTAGTTCTACCCAAAGTTAAAGATTACATACTAGCTTTGGTACAAAACATGTTTATTTAGTAGGAATAGCATACTTAGGGTCCATTCATTTAATTCTGTACTAAAAACTTTAGCCAATTTTTTTAAATACGAATAATTGCTTCACTCCAATTAAGTAAAAAGCTAAGATACTTTGTACGACATATTTTGGATTGAATCTAGGACCTAGGGCTGGATTAAGTTTTGAGATTTGGCTCCTAAAATGGTTTTATTACCGATTGAGACTTTTCTCAAATGACCTTTTTACTGTTGATGTAAAATAATAATCAATATTTTAAATATTAAATATACATTTAATAAACAAATTTAGAGAATTTCGTTTGACAATAATAATTAATTAATAGGTAAAACTTTCGCAGGAATTTGATCTACATTAGAAGCTCTCGTAAGTGCAAACCACTTTAACATCATCATCTCTGTAGATTCACGCGTACGCTTGCTGAATGTCTATAAGACATCATGACGTCACACTAAAAAGTGACTGAAACGTTAACTTACGTTCTTCCTAGACAATACATAAGCACAATGTATGAATTTGTCGAATTGCAATATAAAAATTATTTACGATATACACCCGAAAAAAGTGTCTAGTGTCTGCTGTCAAAAGAACAGGTTTGTAGACGTTGACAATTATGAAAAGAACGTCAACAAGTTGGGAGTCAAATGAAGCGTGCCGAACTACCAACCGCACCGAACAAACAACCAGTTGCTGGAATGGACGTACCTACTTAAGGAAGTTTATACGTAATCCGGTCATTATTAGTGGGTAATTAATACTTACAAGTTTTTAACTGCGACTTATTAGCAATATGTTATAGGGCGATAATTGAGAATGGTTACATAGTTAAAAGAAATAATAAGGTACAATATTTTTAAATAAACTCTTCATACATTATAGATCGGCTAGAAATCCGAGTTGTTTTGTAGTTTATAGATAATGAAAAGATTTTAATTCCCAATCAAAGAAAGAGTTTCTTTGATTGAATTAAGAGTAGAAAAGTAAGGTACGCAACTCGTATATCGTGTTTTTTTCCTTAAAAACACCGTCTAGAGTTTACTCTTAAATGTGACCATCCGAACCTAGTTTAGCATTATTTTAGTAGGTACTATCCCAATAAATGTGTAAATTCACAATTGGGCGCTGAAGTATGCGTAGGATTAAGTATATAGGATACCTAATACGAGTATGCATTAATCGTATACTTGTGCTCTGAATATATAACTAGCCTCAACATATCCATCTTGAATCTAAATTCAGTCACGATGTTATATCAAATAACGAAAATTAGATATCATTTGTAAATAGCTTTCACTAATTAAGAGGATATTTTCCCTCGGAGTAATGACTTTCATATTGGTTTCGGTAATCTCATGAGTACGTAAAATATCTGAAAATTAACCGAAAGTAATGGAGTAAGAGCTTGTGTTCGCTAGACCTTTGTCATTTTATAAAAGTTGAAAGTTAGCTCACACTCCTACCATAATAAGGAGATACGTTAGTAGGTAGCTTGTAGGTTTTCAGTTGTAACTTTCTGGAAACACGTTTTCTCGTGATATTCCAAAATTCAAAATCAGTAACCAGTTTGCAAGCACTTTTGTAACGTATTTGTAGTGTCTCTACCACTAGCTCGGAAAGCAGGTCTTGTTGAGAAGAGAAACATTTCATACAAAATATAAGAAAAATTACTGTTTACATTTAGACAATTAAAAGTCTGGACCCTTAAAACCTAATACCTTCAAAACCCACCATAGTCCAAATAGTTGCCTATAGTATTAGCTGACCAACTTTCAACTTGAATAAAATGACGAGGGTCTGGCGACGCAGGCTCCCGAACTAGAAGTTCGAACTATAAAAGTACTTACATACACTACATGACCGTCTGTACACATTAACTCAGCGCGCCGCGAACGCTGCTACGAACCCCATTTGGGATTAATAACTCTCATTACTTTAATGGATCGTACGTGTACGGTGCCGAGTTGCACGTACGCTAGCTTCACATTATACGCGTTTGCGTATTTTACGCATATTGCAACTTTTAATAATGTTAAAATCTTGCGTTTCATGATTTTTATGCAAACAATATTTTTTTTGCAAAAATATTTATTTATTTTAATTTTGATGTTTTAATGTATATTTTTCAAATGTAGAGTCAACTTCAACTGTCAAATAATAAGAAAAAATTCGTTTTGTTAAAGAAAATAATTGTTACATCTGATACGTAACACAATAAATATTGTGTTTCTGTTTTATTTTTCTATTAATATAATTTTTGAAATAAAAAACGTGTTATGTAAATACCCTACTAAGCCATCAACCAGTAGTTAGAGAGAGAGAGAGAATACATGCCTAAAAATGAGCTTTCTAGGCAGAATCCTGAGGGATATATGTGTGTGGGGGTGAAAGTAAAACAGACACACAAGACAAACAGAAATAAAGTGCAACTTTATTGCTAGGTACAAGTGCGTAAGTAAATCTACAATGCTTCTTGCTTAGTAAGAGTGTATAAAACATTCATCGTATCGAGTACCTAGATAGCGCTATAAACAACGGTTTTGCCAATACACTGCGGTGTCCTACAACCATAAATTAATTAATTGCTCAATCTATGTGCGCCATTTTATAAGGTCAACGATGTTACCCGCGCAATTTCCGTGTTCCGTGCCAGACTATATCCCCATATATCGTCCGATACGATGCTAAAAGATAGGTTATATTTATTTTATTAAGCTATTGTATATCTTTTATCGCGGGTCTTGAGCGTGGAGACCGAATACTGAAATTCCGTAACGAAAAAACCTAACACCCCCTGAGTATCAAAAACATAATATCAAAAGCACAATTTCGGCAATGACGTCATCGGGGAACATGGCTTACCGGTAAGGCGCTCTAAGTGCCCGGATTGCCAGAGAGACACGGGTTCAAATCCCTTTGGCTCCGCAACTTTTTTTTTTTTCAAGCGTGATATTTTAAAAAAGTAATTTTTTTTTAAATTAATGACTTTTTATAATATCACGCTTAAAAATAATACTTTTTCCATCTCTCGATTAATACCAGAACTATTAATGACTTTTTGAAATATCACGCTTGTAAAAAAAATTAATGACTTTTTGAAATATCACGCTTAAAAAAAATAATTGCGGAACCGACGGGATTCGAACCCGCGTCTCTCTGGCAATCCGGGCACTTAGAGCGCCTTACCGCTAGGCCACGGTCCCGATGACGTCGGTAGGTAAACATAAGTTGATAAAAAATGCTATGCAATAGCTTTACCGCGGCAGTCTCCGAGTGCCACACGTCTTTTTTATTTTTATTATTTATCGACGACTTAAAGTTTCCCTGCGACCTCACCTAATATTGATGCAGTCTAAGATGGTAACGTGCTTACTCGCAACGGGTTGTTTACACAATAATTTCTTCATATCGTGTTGTAATGCTGATTCGCTTGGCTGTACGTTCTTCCAAGAATAAACTCAGTCAGAGTCTGTAGTCCATCTTATCGGATAAGGTCAAATGCCCGCACCGACAAGAGTCCGACGTCGAAATATTCTTCGGGCACAATCTCCTCTCCTCCGTGAGTCATTTTCCTGGTGTTTGGGGGTCGTGGCCACCTCCCTTATGCCATGCCCATGCTCACTATGTTATGCCATCTACTCCTATCACCGGACACAATATACTTCGGTTAAATAAAATCGCAGTAAAGCGCATAGGCGTAAATATTCGGAAGGTGTAAATTCAGTCAACATCTGGTCTTTAGAGTAATGTTTCCCCGATACCCCAGCTACCGTAGGTATTAGGTACTTGGCGCATGCTTGTATTATCGCTACCTGATATGCTGTCTCCGTTGAATTGACTTACAGAGACAGCTATGTACTAGTTTGAACAATAATTTGAGTAGGGGATATCTGACGACGGTGGGTAAGCATGAGCAGTCCCATAAATACAAAATAGCCGGTAGTAGAGTCTTTAAAAAGATATTATTTTTTTTGAAATGTGAATGTGAATATGGTATTTTGTGTTACTAGAAACAAAACAAATTCTATGCAGTTAGGTGTCGTGTTATAATCGGTGTTATATGTATATAATACAAACTTCACACACCCGTTTTACCCCCTTAGGGATGGAGTTTCGTAAAATTCGCGGACTGCACACTATAAAGAACCTACCTGCCAAATCACAAGTTTATAGGAGTTAATAGTTCCTGAGATTTTGTAATGAATCAGTGGCATTTCGCTTATATATATTTTATAGATATAGGCCATAACAATGTTAGATTAGAGAAATTTGTTTTTGCTCTCCGGGTTCGATCCCCGGCCTGTAGTTGTCAGGCGATACGTGTCGGGCTATAAATCGCTCGACACCTTCAATACAACAATGAAAAGAGAAAGTGTTTAAAGGAAATATTGCCAACTTGGACAACAGATTAACAAAAATGGCAAAACGTTATTGCGTAAAATACTGAAAACAGACAAGCAAACTAACTATAACTATTACAAAAGTTAAAAGGAAAGACATTTTAGATTCACATCTGCATAAAATTACTATTACAATGTAATTTGAAATTCTTCAGAAATTACAGCTTTCTATATTAATGTTTCACCCTTTAAAGTCTTATACAATTATTTTACATTCATCTTTAAGATTTAATCAATCTCTGTACCATATTTTTACAAAATGGATACATTGGTTTGATGGTGAAAACGTAACGATTATATCAAACTGGATTAATGACAAGAAGTTATCTTTGATAATCGCATTAAATAATTATGATTTACATGATTTTAGTTTTTAAGCAAAAAAAATGCTCATAAATAACATATACGATAAAATAAACCAAAATCCTGAAATTCGGAAATTCGAATTAATCAAACGATATTTTGTTAAAATAACAAGTATCTAACAAATTAAACAACTTTAAATTCCTCTCATCTAAAAGTTGATAGATACATAATAATTCTTGTCCAAAACTCGTTTTGGAATTGATAAATAATTCATTTTATTACATTGACACATAAATCATAATCACGTACAATCTCGCCGGCTAACGAGCTACTGTAGTTTATATAAAAAAATAAAGAGAAATAAAACGCGATTCGTTACCCACCATTACTAGAAAGAATGCGCAGTTGGTTTACCAGATGAACGATAGCTGCATACCAGATGCAAGAAAACTGATACAATTAAGACGAGAATTCAAAAGAGCAGGTCATACGGCAGCCATTATTAATCATTGTTATCAATCGCGATAGCTCCGTTGCAACAATTTTATTGCTAATTAATTTCTATTTCTAGTGCCTAATTGCTTTATTTTCTCTTTGAATTATTATAATCAGTAGTCGGTCTGTTTTATTGGAAAAGTTATTGAATTCACTGTGAGTTTACTGCTCTTGCATTGTACCAGGACGCTGAGTTCAATCAAAATTTGTTTATTATATTATAACTTATGTTCTTTTTAGCGTTAATAAACGTTGCTTAAATTAATTAGTACTTGTTGATGACCTCAGTGGTTCAGTGAAATGCGTGTTAGATTTATTATAAGATAGAGGTTTTTCTTAATTGGTCCTGGTCTGGCGGCTGGGAGGCTTCAGCCGTGGCTAGTTACCAACCTACCGGCAAAGGCGTACCGCCATGCGATTTCACGATCCGTTACGATATCGTGTGGAAACCGAAAGGGATATGGGTGTGGAAGTTAGCTCGCTTCCACCTTACATTGCATCATCACTTAAGTACCTTTAGGTAAGATTACAGTAAAGAGCATCATTAGTGTATGAATAAACAAAAACGTGAAAACTCAATGAAAATACGATTAAACATTTCGAAGACAAGACTAAAGTGAAATAAAGAAAACAAATATATAATCTTTACTTATAATAGCTACCTACCTGTCTGATTTAAAACGAAGCAGTAAATAAAGTAAATAAGCACATACAACAACTTACAATAGGCATATTTCAATCTCTTTACTATAAAATTTTTCTCAACTTTTATATGATTGAACTAGTTGAAGTGTGCGTTTTTAATACAGCAGAGCGATTGAAATGCTCCCAGGGGTAAAGATGGTACAGTTTGCTATTGTTGGACTATCTGCATTGCGTTTTCATAATTGCGAAGCTTTACTAAAGTTTATACGGCTAATGATTTGCTTAATGCAAATAAATAAATTGTTAACAAATTATTTTAGTTTAACGATTTAGTTGTTTGCGCTAGACTATCATAAATTCATAACTGTAGGAAAGGCACTATGAGGCGAGCTTGCCTAAAAATAGTAGTTTAAGTCACCATAGGACAAAATAGGACTCTGTAATAAAAAACCAGGATTTGATTTCGAATAACGAAAATTATTTTTAGTGAACTAGCGGACGGTTACGAGTTCGTCGTCGTTAAGGGTCAATACTAAAAACCCCTTTTTTAGTTTAAATCTATTTTATAAAAGAAACACGTAAGCACGTTTTAATAATGCTTCAGTAAATACCTAATGTTGCAGTGCCGTCAACCAGTCAGTTACAAAACTGTAATATTATAGTAAATTGATTATATGTTTTACATTTTAATGTCATAATATGATACTAAATTGTTATTGTAGACGTTTATGTGTTGCTCTTAATATTTAATATTACTAATTACATAAGCTTTCTCTCTTACGTGTCACATACCTATTTAGCCGATTCACATTTGATTTTCAATAATAAATTTAATGAAATGAAATTAAAAGCTAAAAAATGAGTTGAATTCGTGTTGTAATACACGATTTTAATTATATATGTTTTTAAATTTTATTGTTTTATTGCTGAATTCCAGTCCAGTATCCGAGTAAGTCGTTACAGTTTTATGGACGTTATAATTACGAAGTTTTACGTTTTTGAGTGATTTAATATGTTGCGGTAATGTTTGTGTAGATATGCAATCCATATAGCTCTTTGTATCAACAAAGTGTTGTTTTATAATTTAATTAGTTTAAATAGATACTTAATCGTTTACATTTCCCATGTCCTTGGGAGTACTTCCGTCGTTTGCTTTAATGCAGGTAGAGTTTCTATTATCAGCTTTCTTATTATACTATTGTTGATCTGAAAGTTTTCATTTTGGGATGTTTGTCGGCCAATCAAACAAATATGAGTAACGGTATAGTTTTAATGGGTCTATTAATAATTATTTATAATTTGGATTTATAATTACTAGTATGAGCACAGCAATACGTTTACAGGATACAGCAACTTTACACGTATTGGTATTGATGGTATACAATCACGGGCTCTTGGTCCATGTTTATTGTAAAGGACTAAGAGTTTGTGATGGTCACACCTTCGTCATGTTATAAAAGCTGAAATTTTGTTAGCTTATACTTCTAAATAGTTAAGTTAAGGCAAATATGGTGTTTGGACTTAGTCACTAGAAGAGTTAGCAGATTTTAAAAATTCAGAGTTCAGACCCGTAAGTGCAGTGTTTGTTTTTATATACCTAGTGAACTGTTGGCAATTGAAACTAAAGATCCCATTACATAACGACTATCACAAGTGTGTCGTGCATAATATACTACCATCACAGGTTTACCGTTGCATACGTGATTCTAACACCTACGGATTAACCTCATGCGCTGTTAACCCATAATATGCAACAAGTTTAATGCTTCCTATGCACATATTGTTTTTACATTTCTTTTTGTTATAATATTGCGTTTGTCCATCTTATATTTTGTAAAAATACAACATCCTGTAAATATAAAAACTATTAAATTGTATGTATGTCGAAAGTAGGTCGGACATAGTAAATAAAATAATAAGGTAATCCTTTGTATTTAGAGTAATTATAACTAAACCACAAATAGATAACTGAAAGAATAATTAACAGCAACTTAATTAACAGTGAATTACTACTAGCAAATTATGGTATTATAATGATGCGTAACGTCTCGTGTTAATTAATGCAACCCCAAGACACCGCGACTCAAGCTGAGAGTAATAATTAATTCGTTTGCACAAATCAATTATCAGAGTTTTCTAGGTTAAGCGATAAGCAAAGTACAACGTCTGCACCGCGCCATGCCAGAGCCAAGACTGCCCACCAGTTGTAGACGCGCTCCTTTTATACAACTTAGAATGACTCAAGTAGTGGGGTGAGTGGGGGTATCGAACGATGCGCAGCCGCAAGAGGGCGTAGCTGGTGCACGTGCAGTTCACAGACTTCTTTCTAGTCGCGTACGATGACGCAGGCGCCGTCAGATATATGTATATTACGTAACTTGCACCACTAGATTATTAGGACCTTCCATAGTGGACATTTTGGTTACATCTCAAACTGCTTAAATTTCTCTGACTTCTCTAACAATAATCTTCATAACTCTTCCAATATACATTAAACCTTCCTCAGGAACCACTCTATCTATCGGTGAAAACCGCATGACCTTTCAGTAGTCTTTAAAATTATCGTGAATAGAAAGACATGAGCCTGCGTCTATCTGTCTGTGCGTCTCCGGGGATGATCAATGTAAGGATGCTCATTGATTTTGTGCATAGTCTTTTATTATTTTGAAGCAAACGAAATTTCAACAAGAACTTAACTTAATATTTTCTATACATAGTAACATATCATGTTAAATCATTAATCTATTTTTTTATTAAAGTTTTCGTCACATAGTAACGATTATTCAAATGGGCTGAATGCATAGTATCGTTATACCGTTGCTCCTACGTGATGCTCACACCGTCGCCCGGTGGCCATCCGCTCGATACCAGCCTTCAGGATGTGGCACACTAAACTTGTAATACAACAAACGGTATTTGATTTTACTATGCTTACTTTGTTATCTAATACTTAAGCCCGAATACTGTAATGCAAATCAAATTTAAGTATATCTGTAGTTTAGTTACTTTGACAGTTTGCCATCTAGCAACTTAATATGAGGATTAAAATGTTGATAAGTTTGAACAATACAACTGTTCTTTGAAGAACATTTTCCTGCCTCTCAACGTACTTTTATTTGTCCATTTGTTCATAATTCAAATTGTATGAACCTTGAGATAAATATGATAGAAATAATTAGAATAATTTATTATTTCTTTTCTATATTTCTTCTTACTTCCTTTTTATTAATTTATATTAATTCTTATTTCTTTATATGAATGAATAATGATGAAGTCATCATTTATATTTAATCACTTATCAAATGCACAAGATACACCTTAACTGGTAGAGTCAATTATAATTTCAATTTTCGTGCATCAGCATTCTCACGAGAATCCAAGATGCGAGACGATTACTATTTACGCTTATACGTTAATTCAGTGCCTTAAATGGCGTGAATAATTACTTGTGCAAGTGAAAAAGCGGTCGGATACCTTAACCTAAACGTGCGGTGGTCTCTACCTCCTGTTATAGACTAAGAGTCTGTGATCGCCAAACTTTCGTCATTTTATAAAAGTTAAAAAGACTCTGAAAGTTTTATCTGTAGCAGTATTCGTCAAAGGATTGCCACGAAACTAAGTGACTGGCAAATGGAGATATGATTTTTTATGTTATGCTGAAGAAAATATAAAAGAATTACGGTTTTTAATGTTTGTCGCAACGATGCAGTCTTCATAGCTTCCTATGGGAGTAGTAGTTTGAACTGACAAATTTTCATTTAACTTTTGTTATGAAATGACAAAGGTCTGGCTACCACCGGCTCTCCATCTATTAAGCGCTACGCATCCTTGTTCTGCCCATCCATTTGATCGTGATAAAAAGTATGGTTCTAGGAGTTGTAGCTTTTTTATTTGCGTATAGGTAGCGTTTGATTGCGATCTCACCTGGTTGGGCAAGATGCCGTGTAAGACGGATTCGCGCTAACAATGTTCTCATGCCGCTAATACATCGTAGCTATAGAACCTGTCCCCAGATCTCTTACTCTGACAATCGACGACGACTACATTTGAACTGCTCGGGCTTAATTGAGAACGCCTTCCTTCATGACCGAAATGTATTGGATTCCATTATTTCGGGATATTTTGTGATTTTTTTTAATACTTTCAAGGCTAATCTGCTTTTATTCGTGGCTAGTTACCGGTTTATCGGTAAAGATATATCTTTGAGAAATTTCGCTTTCCGTATGATGTCACGTAGAAACTAGGAAGAAGTATTGGTAAAATGAACGTATTGTTAGAAGAAATGTATTCCAATAGTTTATTTCATTTATAAAAGCAAGTTTAGCATTCCAAGTTATTCCGCGAGTTACGAGTATCTCAGAATGCATCGGTGTTAAAAGTCAAGCGCTAACTTGTCTTTGAACAGAAGATGCGTGAATAACGTGTAGTAGCGTCAATTTCCAAACTTTACCGAAAACAACATGATCTGTCAGCGTACTTAAAGTTACGAGAATGTGCAAAGAATGGAACACGCAAGGGGTTGCAGAGATGTGTAGAGAACGTAGCGAGCCAAGGGGTAGCGAAGATGCGCCTGTGCAGTGCAGGCGTCGGTCGCGCGTCCGTCCGTCAGTCTCGCTGTGCCGCGAGCGTGCAGCGGTCGTCGTAGAGGGGGCACGAGCTTCGTCGCTCGCTCGTCTTATCGTCTGTTATTCGCGGTTTTCTGTCGGGAACGCACGTGTTGCCGGTATAGAAACGCCACTTGTATTCGATGCTCACACACCTGTGACAAAGCAAATATTTGACGTGATGTGAAAGACCTGTATCGGTTGTGTGTCTATTGAATTCGAAACTCCAACGACTTGTGGTTGATGTTTTTTTTCTGTGGTGTTACAACTTGTACTGTGCCATTTGGAATACAAAACTCTGCTGATGTTTTAAAGCTCGAGCGATTTCGGCGACAGCCAGAGCGCCGACATCCACAGTTGGATGAACGCCAACGGCGACGCTTCTAAGGTGAGCGAAATCTTGAAATACCACGGTCATTAATATACGCTTTTTTGTGATTCGCGACATTTTTATTTATTGGTACAACTTATTGTTATTTAAAACATTATCGAATAATCGCGCACTTCCGCTGTCGTTTGCGCCATGGTTTATTCCTGTTAACAAACGGCCAGCGTTATCACGTCTATCGCGAAAAATTCCGTATTGGATTTCCTTCAATGTAGGCGTTCATTATATTCGATAACAAAGTACTAAAGAGTGCCTTTCGTGCACACTATTATGAAGCACGCAATTCTTATTCCAATCAACAGTTTTCGCTGCCCCTTTGTACGCTGTAACTTCTACCTGAGCAGTTTGTTCTAAATTGTTGCTTTATCAAGCATAGCATACTTACTACCTAATAGGGAGTTTATATTCCTTGTAATTAGTGTTTACTAATTTACCCATACAATCAGTGGCAGTAATAGGGCGTAACTAATTACTTTGCATTTAATTCTAAGCATCCATTACAATTTTAACGTTGTGTCGTATGAAGTGCACACAATAATTTGCGCATTGCTGAACGATATAAAGCAAATTATAGGACATAACTTTTTACAACTTTACAGTACAGTATACAATTAAATTATCCAACCACATCAAATGTTTATAAATTTTTTTAACGACGTAGAAACATTCGATAACAATTTTAAATTAATTTCTCGATCCTTTTTGTATTGATCTTCTTACATATTTGTAAAATTTTTTCGGTAAAGTAGAGCCAGTTCATAATCTTTTATAACATCTCTTTGTAACATTACATAAAAGTAAAGTGATTGGTTGTGATAAATAAAATCGTAAAATTAGGCTTTAAAAGTCTGAGAAACCAACAATTTTAATTAAGCATAAGTGACCAAGTAGATAATGATGGCAGTTTTATTTGGAAAATTCAACTGATTTCTCGCACAATATAATGTGAAATGAGTTAACCTCCGTAACAATCATAGCAAGTAGACTGAGTAAGTAGGTAACAGGTGGAATGGCTGATCGTAAATAATAAAATTGTTCCACGGAAAAAAACCGTGAACACGTATAGGTAGAAACAGAAAATATAAGCAAATAACTGAAACAACGTGTCTCACGAATCGTAAACGATGTAAACTATTTGTAGACGAATTCGCGAATAATAGCACAAGACAGGTGAAACCAAACAGGAAACAGCAAAATTAATACGGACCCAAGTCCAAATATATTCTAAATACGTAATCAGTGGGATTGGGCAGGTGTACCTCGCCTTACAGCGCTAGAGAACATTCAGTAAATACAAATAAATAACGAGTATAACGTTATCCATACTTGTATCGTAAATGCAAAATTAAGTATTTTTCTTTTTGTTGACCAAGCAAAATCATTGTAATGGATTTGATACACAAATAATTTAAAACGGACACACTTCGTCGTTATTTGTAAAGGTGAAATCGATTGAAATTTTAAATGAAGATAATAGAAGCATAAAACTATAGTAACGGCTAGTGTTAAACAAAAATCCGCCAGAAACTATGATTTTACTGACGAATTGCGATAACTTGTTCTGTAGTTCCAAGTTCAAAATGAAATAAAGGGCAATAAAATTTCACCTCACGGCTCTATAAATCATATCCATGCGACCCAAGGTCAGAGCGTGAGACCGAATGTTATCGCTCAAAGCATTACGTATAGCTTCCGAGGCCATGTCTTATCAATTATGTCGTATCGGATTCCTGTTGTTCAATCAGTTAATTGACTTGTTTATATTTTTGTATTAACTGAAATATCTTATTTCCTTTTATCTCTGTTGAAATAGAGAGTATTGTCAATATGAATGATCGATAATCGTGATCTATCAATGTTAAGTTGATAACATTGATAAGTGTCGACAGTAGCTTGTTTTTAGACTTGTACATATTTACTGGTATCTCGAAATTATTGGAAATTTTTAAGATTTTAAATTTTTAATTCCATGAACGCACGTTTCACCGAGATAATAATATCTTAATATTACTATTTTAATAACATTTACTATTTTTACATTTGAACATCATATGTTTCAATCGAATGTTAATTACATCGTCAATAACTGTTCTGTAATCTCATTTAATTAAAAATACTCGTATCTTTAGTAAGAACCTATTCGATTTTATATGAGAGTGAACATATTAGAGCACTATACTACATGGTAATACGTAGTATGAAGTTTACCCGTAATTTGCTTAAAATCAACAAAAAATAACGAGATAACAAACTTTGAGAAACGTATATAATACTCAGTTATATTTTGCTAAAATAACCTAGAAACACATGATGTTTTGTTATATTAAGTAACTAATTTAAATTCGCAATTAGTAAATTCGCATATTAAAATGAACATAGCGAGTACTATTACAAGTATCTCGGTGTAATGTCTATAGTAATTGTAACGAAGACTATTTGCAGATGAGATCATTGCTGGACGCGGTCATGATTACTCATTTTAGAATCTAACTCCAGACCTTACCACTTGTGTGCGGGAGTAATACATGAGTAGAGTACGTCAAATATTTTGCCAAGGCTAGCCATCTTGTAGCCACAATCCAACCCTAATCATCGTGTTTGTTACGTAATGTTTTATTTGTAACATACATAATAATTAGCAACTGGTTGACCGAGCTTAGATCGGTATTTTCTTTACAAATTATACGGTTTCAAAAATTAAACCTAGCTATATTCCATTTTTCTAGGAATGAGCTATTAATAAGACAAATATGGCCGTACTGATCACGTGACATTTTATGACGTAAGCTCTAGGGATGGGCCTTTGATGAACTATATCAAGAATGAAGTATTGAATGATATTCTGAACCAATGAACAATTTAATTGATATATTTATTTCGAATCTATTATTTAAATTCTATTACGAAGATATCATACAATCTTTTTTAAAAAATACTTTAAGTTATAACTTAATTTAATTCTTAAATTATTTATTATACGGGATAAGAAAAATACCAAACAATTAATGAAATTATTAATAATTTTAATGAAATTAATTTATGAATCTGTGGACGAAGATCCGTCTGAATTGTCACTTTCGTCTGTCGTTACATTAATAATAAATGGCGTCGTGTCCGTATGGTTATCTATGATTCCATCAAGTCGCAGCATTTTATCCTCTTCTTTAATAATATGTTCTATACATTTTCTCCATGACGCTGCGCTAATTCTCTGAACCCCATCGGTGACTAATTGTTTTAGCTCAGCCATTTTAAACGTTTTATTATTTTTTCCAACGTATGACTTAAGCTGAGCCCATATCAACTCGATGGGGTTCAATTCACAATGATAAGGCGGAAGGCGTAAAACTATAATATTTTTTTTGGCTGCCATGTCATCGACGACTTTCTTTTTAAAATTTTCTTTTTCAAATTTGGTGAGTAATATTGCCTTCGTTTCGTTTTCGTTATAAGGGAAGCCTTTCTCGTGCAGCCACTTTTGTATTTCAGCCTTCCGCCAACTCATGTTTGGGACACGATCTACCAATCTGGAGTGGTACGGTGCGTTATCTAAAACGACTACCGACCCAGGTTCGATAAGTTCCAGTATTTTCGCGAACCTGTAAAAATGATTAGAAATTCATTAATACATGTTGCATATATTCATTACTACTAAAGTCAAAAAGTTAGTAAAAGTCAGTTTCACAACCAACCGCAATAATAAGCATAGTCTATTTATAAGGCGGAAGTTCGATTCCTGGCTAAACCCAATAAGATTTCTCGAGTGGGCCAGGTCGAGCTGGTGGGAAACCGTGACCGTGGAAGATTATATAAATAATAAAGTTATTTGGATTCTTCTCCAGCACTACGTGAGACTGTAGTTTATTGTGTATGTATGCATATACTTTACGATAAGGTAACATTTATTTTTACTACGTCATGTTTTCTACATATGTCTAATATGTAGAAAACATGACGTAGTAAAAATAAATGTTCGTTATGTAAGAAAATAAGTAGTTACCATTTTTCAAAATTGTGCGAGTCCATTTCACCATGGTAGTCACCTTCAGCATCTGTTTTCTTGGCCTCAAAAATCCACTCTCCTCCATCCAGAAAACCATTTTCGCTACCAATATGTGTAATTATTAATCGTTTTCCTTTCTGAGGATTTTTAAGGCCCGTAGATAAGCCATTTAAAAATGCTTGGCGACTACTTGCTATATCTTGGTCGACCCATACGTAGTTTGCAGTGTGTCCTGAAAAACAAATATGATTACTTCGTTTAGGTACTGTCTGTTTAACGCATTCATTGATTTGATTCATTTAATTGAATTGGCAAAAATTTAATTGATAAAAATATTAAAAAACATTATACCTTCATTCAACCATGTCTCATCAGTGTAATAAATTTTCTTATTTGCCTTGCGGTAGTCTTTGATTTTAAGGAGATAATTGGTTCTCCATGCCATCAAATCGGGCTTTTCGAGTAAAATACTCTTTCTCGTCCTCTTCACATAGGAAAATTTTAATTTTTTAAAAATTTTATACATAGTTGAGCGGGAAAATGATGGTAAGTCCTGGTCATCATTAACAACTGCTAAAACTTTGTCTATTGTTGGTAATTCGTTCTTGAAAAAAAACTGGTGTATCTTTCTCCTTATCGCAGTCAATGTGAAATCATCTAATTTATCTATAACTACGTTATTTGGTTTTGATTTTTTAGGTGATGTCACTTTTCCTGTTTTTTTATATTCAGCCACAATTCGATTGACTGTTGGTCTGGAAATTCCCATTACCTCTGACACTTTTTGGACAATATCCGTCTTATATGGATATGTGGTCATCATGTGCATAATGAGTTTATAAACATTCAACACAACAGTCTTTTCGTTCGATCCTAAACAACCACGTTTAGGTCTTTTTTTCATGGGAGACTGAAGAAACGATGGAGGATCAGGGATCCTTTTACGTTTTAAGCCAGATGGGCCAGGTGTAGGTTCAGAATTACTCATTCTGTAAATAAAATAAAGAAATAGTTAAATACATGACTTTATCTTAACGTATATAAAACAGCAATAGAGCGGCAGATCTCATATTTTTAAGTTGTTTGTAATTGAAAAGAAGTTTTTTTATTTTATTTATATAATAACCTAGCGATAGTGTAAATGAATAGCCGAGGCAAACTCGTGGAAGATAATCACAAACAAAGGCAAGTATAAAGCCGACAGCAAATGTAAACAAAGACTTACTAAGCTAAACAATTAAGCAATAAAATAATAAATGAAAATTTGGACACAGCTGCAGTTCTGATAACTTTAGATAATACTATAAAAATAACTATGAATGCCAGGTGTAAAGAGTATGTTAACGAAAAGTACGGGAAGACGTTCCACATAATATGTTGGAAATGAGGGGCTGATTTTGATATTTTTGAGTGGGCAATGTATGCAATAACAAGGCTCCGTAATCTATACTATACCTATAGCGGGCAACGCGAAATCCTTATTTCTTGGTTTTTAATTTGAAATCGTAATGTTATAGACTACGTAATTAATTCAATGCTGCAATTAATATGAAATAAGCGACAAATATACAAAATTCTAACGCTCAGAGAGTTAGAATCATGTACTGAATCACTGGTTTACGTTTTAGTTAACATGCCCTTTACATCATGCTATATCAAGGTAAACCAACAGTTAAATTAAGCATCAAAACAAAGTGTAACTATCACAATCCTTAAAGATATTACATTGCAATTGACCTACATGTGAAACATATTAAAGTTTAAAAAATTAATTTAATATGAACTAGCAGTCTCCGCAACCCCCCTTGTGGGTGGAAATTCGTAAAATCCGTTCTTAGCTGACCTCTACTCGGCGAAAGGAATATTCCTACCAAATTTCAAGTCGCTACGCCTTATGGTTCCAGAAATATTGTGATGAGTCAATATATAGGTGGGAATCTCTTATATATATATATTATATGTATATAATATATATATATAGATTTAAATGAAAATTCATCATTATTCATTAAAATTACTCACCTTGTGTAAGAAAAGTAGATCCAAGTGTTTCGAAGTCCGTGAAGAATAGCTATTGTCGTCGTTCCAGATGTTAACACAACCCAAATCGCAAAGCAAACACAAATCCGATGAGAGAGCCAAGTCGTTAGAAGTATGAGAAAACACCAGAGAGCACCCGAGACGCACCGCATGAAGCAAAGTTACGAAACGAATGAGCAACTAGCGCGAAATTTTACTCTCAGTGTTACCAACAACGTACTAAACAACTGTCATAATATTCTATGTCAAAAAAACGCCTATTAATAAATAATAAGTATATTAAATAACAACTAAAAATAAATAGGTATATATAATCATGTTTGGACATGGTATCAAGTTGATTGCAGATAATTTTTCATTTTAATTAATTATTTGCCATACAATAAAAAAAAGGTTATATGATTAACCAAAAAAATATGCTTAAATAACATATAAATATACCAAACAAGGTAATAATATGCCACAGTTAAAACAAAATGTGCCAAATAATAATTTGGCAACACCGTTCATTCAACAACAATATCACGCGCGATATATTTTAGTACGCTTCTACGCAGCTTTTTGATATTTTTATTGTTTCTTCGGTATCTAGGAATCCTAACTTATTTTATAGACAACAGTTGCATAATTAAAAAATTAATATCACATATATTTTAAGTAAAGCGTAGAATAATATCTTAACATAATATTGCCGCCATCTTGAATTTCAAAATAGACATTATTTTTTTGTTAAAATATACTTACGGACGTTTTTCAAACAAGCTGATGACTTGATGAACGTTCTCATTCGCTTTCGCTTTGCAACCAAAAAACATATTTAGTTTTCCGCGCCGAAATAGTAACATAAATTCTTCATAAACGCAATAAACAACTTTATGGTATGATATATAATGATAAAAAACTTAATTTGAATTATCCGATTACGATTTCGATACTAACAATATATTCGATACTTACATTCACTCAATCATTCATTTTTACCCTGTGGTTACAATGTTTTATCTGCACATCCCTATACTTATGACAGAATGCGATTTGACAAATTGATGTTTTAGTTTACGCTGTGGACATAATTTAGTGATTCTTTTTGGTTTTTGAGAAAAAAATTGTTTAAAGCCTGTTTAAATTAAAAAAATGTTACGTTTTTATAGTTCTTCATACGTTGCTTGTAGACCACAACGAGATTGTGCGTGTTTAAACCATTGGATTATTCTGAAAATTGACATCAAAATTGGGCATTGCCAAAGGGGTACGTTTGTTTACTTTTTAACTCATACCAGCCTGGATTTAGAATAGAACGATTAGTCGCCTCCGATACTAGGTACCCCCCGATACGGCATTAAACTGTTGCAAAATACTACTCTATTGGTTTTGAATTGACTGTACCATACTGTATAGTTTTTTGTAACCTCGTCGAAAATCACCATTAATTTTCAGACAATACATACCTATCAAAAAACTTGAGTCATAAATCACTCCACAAGACGAAACCCGTATTTCAGTAATTTTTTAGTTTATTGCATTCAAGTAGATTTCGCAAGAATTATTGGTGTGGTATAAATTTTCCCAATTTTATTATTTTATGTAAAAGCCTACTATTCAAATACTACTGGAAAGTTATAACAAATTTTGTTGGCAAGTAAATATTATTTTACTTATTCACGACTCCCATAATATTCTTTTCCATAATTGCCTAAGATTAATTGCTATAAGTGATTGGTTTGACGATGGAATTATTCAAACGCTTCTCGTGATTTCCTCATTCACGTAAGCCGAAACTCACACTAATATTAGTCTGCAGTGAATTATTTGATGAGTACCACCATAATCGTAAACAGATACGCATTTCCTCTAGCTCGCTCAATGGTTTTCCACCTCGAGTGGTTGACTGAGTCAGACTCGGCAACACTTCAGAATTCGACCTCCCCGAAATAGAGTGAACGTGACCGTCTACCCCTGGTTCTTTTGGTCGTTTCAAATCGTCACTCATTCAATTGCCTGTTGGCCTTCGTCCAGGATATCGCGGAATGCCGGAATGAGGTCCACTTTTATATTGGCCCCTAAGGCGACTGAATAAGAGTTGTATTTGCGTCACATATATTTATATTCGAAACGGCGCTTGATCGCTTAATCTCAATCAATATAAAGTGTCCGGACATATTTTCTGGCTATCGTAGTGAAAGCTCTCTGACCCGACGATATTTTTATGGTCTACTTTTACAGAGATTGAACTTAGCAATTTTAACAAAACTATTTTGCTTTTAACATTCTAATTAATTGATCGCATTGGACAGAATTAAGTTATCAGTAAATAATATTAATAGCATCTTCTGATATAAACGTCTCAATAATATTGTGACTTTTAGTAACAACTTTATCAATAAAATTTAATTAAATTGAGACTTAGATAATTTATTTATGAAAGATATTTTGTTTTTTATCTCTATAGAAACTTTCAGCGTGTAGGCATAATTTCTTGGTGGTAATAGTTCATCCTCGAAGGCGTAGACTCCAGTCGGTTCCTCATGAATGAGGAATTGCGTTTAAGGAGACACTTCTTAGTGTACACTTAAATGTCACTGTAAAAGGTAGGTACAGGAGCTATCTCTTTATGTTTATATGACAATCGAGTTGCAGACCGAACGTACGATCACATTTATAATACAAGCAGTAAGTGGTCTTTATATCGAATTCACCGCATTGCCCGTTACGCAATTTTACACGCACATGCATGTGATATTTTGGACCATTTATTTCCTGCTATTGCTTAATCCGCGAGTGCAGTCGGCTATACAATTACCAGCACCGAAATTAGTTTTACGAGTGGCGGCCGGGGCTATGACGCGCTCGCACACATCAAACGGCAACACTCATTGTTAATGTTTATTATTAGTTCCCATGAACCGTTTACGTTGCTCGTTGTATGTAGGTCCATCGTTTTCGTAACCTTGGACATTGTTGTGTAAGCGAGATAATTACTCACGAATTCTAGTTACAACTTAACCGCATGGGTCTCATCGGTCCTCCTAGCGAGATGTCCTCAATTGTTGTTTATAAATACATGCTTCTGTTTGAATTTTTGAGCTATGAATGAATGTGGTATTTCAAGAAGTGTTTTATGATCATCAAATTTTGCTCTTCTTATAATCGACTCAACATACACTGAGCTTTGCTTGGATGTAGATTGTAGGTAAACAGTAGGTAGTGAAAAAGCTTTAGGGAAATCCCATGCATTCGAGAAATACCCACAGAGAAAAACTTAATATATTCTTGTATATTGGGCGTTATTTATAAATCTTTACCCATAACATACTCTGATTAGTTATACCTTTTATTACTATAGAATGGAGATTTGGATTTTAATTAAATTTGGCACAGAGGTCGAGATGGCTACAATCACACGATGAAAGTGATGACGCAATTGAAGATAGAAGCGGGATAACTTGTTAAAAGTAGGAAGGTAGGGAAACACCCCTTCCGATTACAACACGAAATCTAAACGGATCGCTTAATCGCTTGATACGTCTTTGTCGGCAGGGTGGTAACTAGCCACGGCCGAAACATCCCGCCAGCCAGATCTGGAACAGTTAAGAAAATCTCAATCGGCCCTGCCGGAAATAAAAACCATAACCTTCGTCTTATAAATCCACCGCGCATACTACTGCGCTTCGAGAGTCGTCAAATAAGTGTTTTGAATAAGTTGTAGTTTGCACCTAAAAACAATGTGGCCCATGCTCACCAGCGGCTAGTTTGTACGCGTACAAGGATGTCTATCGGTGTCATCGGGTCATCTGATGCCGATGGAACAATGCGCTCACTCTACCGAAAGTCTGCATTACGTTAATTATTCATGACGTGCGACCAAAAAGTGTATCAAGAAATCCAAGCCGACCGGTCTCGGTGACCTATTCGTGTTCGACATATCCCAATTTTGAATTTAACGACCAAAGCTTGTCCTAGTAAGATTTAATGGTCTGCTCCTTGTCTTATACTCATACTTGATAAAGTACTAATTTAAGACGAAATTATGGCCCGCAAATGTTTCTAAATAATTAATGAATCAAGCGTCCCCTACCCGTTGGACACTTATCATACCCACTACTAAAATAGTCTTCACAAAACAATGGAGAGAAAAGACAATATTGGTTATATTTGATTTTTAGGCAAATATTCTCTTCTAATCTAAAAAAAAATTATAAGTCATGTTAGTGATGATAACCGACTTTCCAAATTACCGTTTTTAATCTCACTAAGAATGCATGGAATTATCCGTCCATTCAAAGTTATTGTCTCTATTGATTGTCAGTTTTCCCCAATTAATGTCTTCACAAACACGTTTCGCCGTTCATAAGTTCGTCGAATTATTTTTTGTCGAAATTAATTATGTTAACATTCTGTGTTTGCAAATATTGGTTAAGAGGTCGGTTATCGGTAAACTTCGCGATAGTGGCGACAATCCGCTCGACTCGACAAACTTGATTTTACACCCTCATGATTAAAAGCGCGTAAAACTTTATTGTTACTTCGACACCAATCTGTCATTCGAGAGCGTTGTAGGGCCAAAAAAAATGGAAAATATACAGTGAGGCTAGAAAATCGGAACATGATGTACCATTTATGGGCAGAGGAACAAGTTCTTAACGATTGTCGAAGTCATCGGATAACGGTTACAATGAGACAAAAAACCTCTCGGTGGCTCCAGCCCGCGTAATTGGCGAAGGGCTCTCGGAATGCGGCCTGACGAAGATGACTCCCAAAAGGAAAGACGGACCGCCTTAAAAGGAGTTGCAGATGCCTTACATTTAAATAGAATTTAAATTTTATGGCCACCATATCTTTCGTGGTGGTTTTATTGCAGTTTTTATTCCTTTGTTTTTTCTGATTGAAATGTTCAATAATCCATTATGTGCCATAAATGGCCCAAAATTTGCTACGGGGAGATTTAAGAGTATTACCCATTTGTAAAGGTTTCCATTCCATTATGGATTCATTTCTTTTAGCTGGCAGGTAGGTCGTTATGTTGAATCGTGAACTAGATACGCTTAAATGTCACGACATTTAAATGTCCGTCACTTAAGGAGGCTCAGGTTTAACGGTGCAGCAATCATAACACTATCCCTACACTTTGAAGTAACGAGCCACATCGGCCACATAACACAAGGAATGTGTGTTAAACTCATCAAACCACTTCTGAGAAGGGCGGGCTCTATATTCTATAAATTGTTAGATAAAACCACGGAACACATAAAACGGTAAAGCGTTTCCTTGAAGCTTAAAGAGGTTTGATCTTTATGATGTTATTGCCACTGAAATGCCGAACGCATTCTTAACCGTTGTTTAAACGGAACAATATTTGAGTCCTTTATGTACTCATACCGAATGCCGACGTCATGTCCCGTCATCAGTAGTTTGGAATTCGATATTTTTATAATTTTGTGGAAACTCTTAGATTTATTTATAATTTTAAAGCTGCATAGAAAATAATAAAGCCTTTGGCATGATCGGGAAAATATCCTATTAACCTAAATTTTATCAAGATCGAAAAAAGGTAATGAGCACTCTTTGTTATACTACAATATAAGAATAAGTTGTGAAGACTCCTTATGAAGAGTTATCAAATAATTTAACTAGTGGTATATGGTATATATGTATATACGGTAGCTAACTAGCAAACAGAAATGATTTCCGTAGAAACATCATAACTTTTTATGCATATGCAATAAAACGATATGGTCAATGCGCAACGTTAACTTGTTCTCAGCCACTACTATCCTCTCTGGATGTCTGAAGCGTGTTGGATCGCAAAAATGCGATTTTACAGAATTAACTTGGCCCGTACAGGTGAGCGGGGATCTCTTTTATGGTATCGTTGAAAAAACGACAGCTGCCCGACCCCATATTAGTGCGGCGGCAGCGAAAGGTGTAGTAAGGCGCAAGCTGCCGTGCTACATGACGAACGACTAAGCCTAATGCATTACACCGAACAGTGCCTAGTTATAGGCACAAATTAATTTTCTTAACGCGCCGACATTGTTCAGCCTCGCCGGACCTGTACCTTATACTTGCTAAGCCCTCATAAGGCTAATAAATCAACTGTCGCAACTAATTAATTAAAATCCCATTAAAGTTTTTCCACAGCGGGAAAACATGGACAAACGTATACCTAACGGCTGACCGGTTGCCGTATCAATTGCGATGAATGTAAAAGCTGTTAATAGCTCAACTTTTATTGCAAATTCGATGAATAGGCGTATGACAGCCTCCGCCTTTTTCCCGTCAAGCTGACGGGCGTAGTGCGTCGAGTCGCATAATCTAACTTCACAAGCCGACGATTGCCCGACTCGCATCGCGCTGTCACGAGCAGACAGAGAAACCAGTGAAATATTGCAGTGCATCCATTATTCATTAATTAACCCACTATCGCTCCGCCATAACGGGCCATCCTCGGAAGCTAGACGGTAGTTGTACGTTGCTAAATAACTTAGGGTGATCGTTTCAAACGAGTTCCGTCGCAGATGTTTCTTGCGGCGCAAAGAGCGAGCTAACTCTGACATGACTTGACTGACTGTTTATTCAATGTAAAAGTATCATCTTTATTTCAGTTATTCTTGAACCAGCACCAATTCATTTGAATTTCTGATTTTACATGTTCTGTCTCGATGAATCCTAGTTTAAACTCTGCTCTTCACCCCTAAAGCTACGAACCCCTAAAATCGCTTCATAAGTTTTCGAGTGATTCCCGAGCAAATAAATGGGCATCAAATAAAAAAGACAATTTTTTTTATTATTAATATCGCTTAAGAATCAAACCTTTGAAAATTCTACCTACCACCTACAGTCAAACATACAAAAATTGTGAAAGCTGCTTATGAACTGTATGGGAATTCTATATTTTGTATACAACTAGCAGTCGCCCGAGACTTCGTCCGCGTGAAAACCTCTTAGGTACCCTTTTAATTTCAAAGACAGACTTTCATATAAAGTATACTCTTTCCCCGTTACCCCTCTCAATTTTTTTATAGTTTACCGTGAAGCAATATCCTCCGTCCCATCCTGTGTAGGTACTAAAGATCTACATTTTTGTTTAACATTGTTCGATATTACAGTACATTAACATTAACAATATATATTTATGGCAAGCTGATGTGTATAGCTTTTATTAAATAGTCTATTTCACTTTTGAGTCTAGCTTTCAGTACGTATAACATAACACGGAGGAGATCAACTTAATTTGGAAGATATAGCGGCAGCGTTATGTTTTTTAGAAATTTTGTAATATTTCCGAAACTATATAACTAATTAACATACTGTAAAGGGCAAATCTTATCTCTACAATATCCTTATGATTATTAAATAATTAATTTTGATAAGGATTTAGGTTTAGTTGTATAAACAGTGACGTAAAGTTAAGCATATTAATTAAATGATATTACACAGTCGCACTTTTTAGAAATTTTGTAATATCTCCGAAACTATATAATTAATTAACATACTGTAACTTTTAAGATGCATAAAGTTTTGATACAATGTTTTCAATTATATCCAATATCGAAGGCAGCGTACGCGCGTAAAGCTAAATTTAACAAAATTCACGGTTCGATTTGCGCGACAAAAACTGTGATAACTTGGGTAATATATACAATACAACATAAAATATAGCCTATAACGCTTACCGATAACGTAACATTCTACTGGTGAAAGAATTTTTAAAATCGGATCAGTAGTTCCGAAGATTAGCCCCGACAGAACTTTATTTACAAACTTACAAACTTTACCTCTTTATAATATTAGTATAGATTATTGTTTCTTACTGACATTATTCCAATTATATATTGTTTAATTAAAAATAAATGAAGATATACAATGTAAATAATAGAATTAATTAAATAATAGAGATACCAAGTGAAGGGATTGCATAATTATGAATAGACTGGGAATGATTAATGTGGAAGTCTAACATCTATATTCTTCCGCGTAATGGGTATTTGCGACATCAGTTATTTTTGAATGCAAATCATAACACTTCCGTACACAGAAATGATTTCTGCATCAACAAGTATTACGCAAACATCGTCAACGCTTTGTAATTGTAATTTATTTCATTTAAGATATTCTTAGTTGCAATGAGTAATCACGCCAATAAAATTTTATGTGCAAATAAATAATTAAAGTTTTTTTCGTAATTGGTAGAAATGCCTACTTTATGCTGTTGAACGTTAACTATTATGGTCGTTTTAGTCGAATATTGAAAAATTAATAATAATATACACTCAAGTCACGTTCTTCACATAAAAAAATTAAGTTATAATCTTTAAGAAAGTAATGTCTTATCAGTTACTTTCTTCAATATCGTCCAGTCAGCTTTCTATTACGCTTAAGGTCAAAATGACCAAGTTCAACGTTTGACGGCCCCGTCATTTATCGGCTGACCCGAACTTGTCACGATACGAAGGCTGTCTGCTATCGCGTTGGTTATAAATCAGTCGAGTTTAAACAAAATCAATTTACAACCTATTTACATTCACATAAAGTACAAAATCGTCTATATTATGATAAAAGTATCCTTTTAATTTAAAGACTATGTAAAGGATATGTTCTGTAAATTCGATATAAAACAGATGAAAATTAGTAATGTTCGTAACATATTTATAACATAGTGATATTTTGTCATCATTAAACACTACATGCTTACAATACAATAAATTCTATAATTCATAAACAAATACCTACATAAATATTTCTGTATTTACGAGAACTATAATTATTTTGATTTTATTTAAATGCCACTTATAATCGCTTCTTTATATAAAAACATCGTTACCTTATTATGGCTCTTGAATAAATAATTGTAAACGTTATACTACGTAACCATTATATTTAACTGATTACACAATATATTCCTTGGTCTTTAAGTTATCTAGAGAGGTGATCGTTTTAGAAGGAATTCTGTGTTTCCTTAAAGAGATAAATATGTCAAATGCACTGAGAATATAATATTCCCTTATGCAGATGGAGAAATAAATCTCGATTGGGACACTTGAAGTGTCCACGTGATTTGCTCAATCATTCTTCCCGTATCATTTGAGGCCCGCATGGCAAGCGGTGACGATTCATAGCGAATTGAATAAACGGCCATCGTAGATAACGAAGACAAATAATATGACAAGAGATCAATATGTTCAGAATTATACTGTAAAGATGTATAATGTGTGTGTGTTTGTAATTTAATTTTTATTTTGTATTCACAAAATAAAAATTAAGTTACAAACAAAAAGAAAATGATTAAGACCTGGGGATTAACCTACGATAACGACTTTTACAATCCGAAAGGTAGTTATAGAGATTAGCTGGAATAAACAGAAAGTGAAATATCGCCAGTGTGTTGGGCGCCTTGCCTGTGGGTAAATTATAAAAAAAAAATTAACAAAAAATAAAAACGCACTAAAAAGTAAAAAATAACTGTGTTATTTAGTTACTTTAATTTTCTTAACCACATCTGAAGTGGAGGAGAGATAACAAAAAATAGAACCGACTCAAAACGCACTAAAAAGTAAAAAATAACTGTGTCATTTAGTTGCTTTAATTTACTTAAGCATATCTATGAAGTCGGTGCCAGCCAGGTTTAAGGAACATTTATTTTACGTAGTAAAGCAGTTTGTGGGTTCTAGATAATGTCCTTAAAGTAGAAACCTTGGCTGGCACCGACTCCTAGTTATGCTTAAGTAAATTAAAGCAACTAAATGACACAGTTATTTTTTACTTTTTAGTGTGTTTTGAGCCGGTTCTATTTTTTGTTAAAAAATTTCATTTCTTATTTTTTAGTGATTTATCGCCACGTAACGTACTCGTACTATACTGTCATAGTATATTATACGGCACTAGTAGCCGAAAAGCTACCGATACCGAGTCAAAAACCGAAATCGCTGTAAGCCTGCCTCCAAAATTTGAAGAGTTCCTTAAATTTCCCCAGCATATCATCATTCGATCCTAACATGATGACAAGGGCATACATCCAAGGTGGTCCCTTGGATGTATGCCCTTTCTAACAACTCAGTAAAAAGTTATGTGTGGTCATACATAAAAAAAATATATAAACGTGTCGAATTGAGAACCTCCTCTGTTTTTTTTCGTCGGTTAAAAATAGAAAGACGAACAGACAAACAATAATTTTTTTTGATGCAAAGTGTATGGTATTTTCAAATGCATTGAGTGAAAAGCTGTTTATTTGAAATTACAAACAGACACTTCAATTTTATTATTCGTATAGATTACTATTTCAAGACAGGCTAAAAGATATACTAGAAAGAAAAATCTGTAACGAGCCGTAATGAATTATTCCGAAAAAAAATGCGTAGCTTTTGCGACACATTACATCGCAAAGATCAAACAACTACAACAATAATTTATGCGTTATTGTAGGAAAGTGTGATAAAAACATATTTGAATAGACAGGTGGCGAACAGAAATATCGTGTATTATATTACAGAATAGGCAGCAGGTGAATATTATAATGTTCAGCTATAAATATTGTGTCTATTAAATGTGCGATAGAATCAATATCGTCGTCTCAGTGGATTGTGTGGGACAACTTCTCTATTTTTAGTGGTCTGGAATTTTTAATTTTCAAATCTCTTTATTTTTAACATTTCAAGATTTACGTTTAATTGCATCTCATAAATTTTATAATTAAAATGTATATTTTCAAAATAGTTAATTTTGTTTCATACTTCTAATGTAGTTACTCTCATATTTATGCACATAACTAAAATGAAAGTTTGTTTTAAAATTATAGACCATCCTCTCCTGCTATAATGGCAGTAGATGCTCCAAAGCGATAAAGTCTTCTTTTATATATTTTCGTACTCTGTTACTTTAGCTGGACTTGAACCTAAGACTCCTCTTCGCGATCTGAAGGCGCAAATGCTAATGATTGTACTGTGTAAAGTTACACTTGAATCATTTCCTATCTGAAATGACGCCCTATATATCGTGTGACCCAATCTGACCTTAAGATCAGCTGCCTATTTGCTATTTTCAACCTATTGATAAGAACATTACTAACTAGCTTATGTTAGCATTTCTTAAGTCACGTGATTGCTAATTTGTTATTGTGATGACTTCGTTTTAGTTAAAATGTAGATACAGGCCGATATGCTTTTTTTATTAAAAATTATCTAAAAGATGTATCGACTTATAATGACATGATGATCAATGAAAGTCAATAAAAACAGCAGATGCACAGCCTGCTCAAGGTCATAACAATAATGTTAGCGGGTGCATGTATAATCGATCAATGTTGGTAGTACGTAATTTTTGCAAACACAGATAACACAAACAAACACATGTACACGCGCAGACCGATTTGATTGAACGGTTGTTTTGGAAACATAATCCACGCGTGTGTGGGTGTTACATAAACAAAACTGAACGTTAGTTGCTAAAACAATTGAATGCGCCCGAAAACAATGGCATTTACATAATGCTTCTCTACATTTGACATAATGTGTACCAATCACTCGTTGCTCTATGATCTTATTTAAACAAATTGTAATCTGTTTTATATTATAGTTTGTATTTTGTTGATATAGAGAAAGTTTGATGAATGGAAAAGAAAATGTTATTTCATTTAATATTTTAGCTTCAATAACAATATTTTCTTGATTTGTAATAAGAGTATTGAAAGCTGTCGTTTCTGTAACGAAATTCGACAGTGCGAGTCTCAGCATCGCCTCTACCTCTCTCTGTCTAACGATACTATTGAGAGAGAGATATATGGAAACGAAGTCCAGCCTCGCTCTGTCGAGGTTCATTACAAGATCGACTTGTTGGTCTCATTCCGAAGTGGCAGTTAGGAATCCATCGTAAGTTGCATGTACATTTTATTTATTTATTTATTTATTTATTTAAGTACACTAACAATATACATATAAACACAAATACATGTAAGTCACTATCTGATGTGATAGAAATTATCACTTCTGCTTGTAATTTCACCGGTTATCGTATAAAATACAGCGATTGTATATCTAACGGATAACTTTATAAACAAAAGTCCTACTAATACTAAAAAAGAGATATACGAATACTAAAAATATTTATAGATTCGCAATAAAAAGTCAGCGATAAGGTAAACACACAACGTGACTTTCGCCGCATTGTGTCACAAAACCCGACCATCTAGATGGTAACGACACAACAATGTCAGCAAATATACCTGTCATCTATTGTTGCATAAATTGGCACGTCCGAACACAACAATTGATCCACATACGAGGTACGGTGGGTATATCTGCACGCTCGGACGGAAATTATACATGCGTTTGTAGCATTAACATGGATCGCATTGTGTCCTGCGGCCCGTGTGCATCTAACTGTACCGTCTGTAAGAGCGGAGCTAGCTCATATTAAAATGTAATATCTGGGGCTCGGTGTTTGCTCAACGCACTATATTGCTTGTTCGCAATGTATTTGCTAAGGCGAAGAAATAGCGGCAATGCAAAACAGTTCCTTTCCTCGAGAAGGATTTGCTTTTTATCGCCCATTAGATTAGTGTTCAACTGTAGGCATAGGTGTTAAACCTTGGATGTACAAACAAGTATAATATGTTCGTGTTATTCCATCAGTAACCATAGCTTTGACATACCAATTGGGTTTTAGAATTCACCAATGCAGCTCCACGGTGCTCCGTGATAAAAAGATCTACTGCTGCTAATTTTCTTTTGAGAGTTCTAGGTCGAGGTGTGAAAATTTCAAGTCAGAGTTTCCTCTAAGAAAACCTTATTAGCAGTTAAGAATAGAGGATCTTTTTTGTTATACCAGTGCTAAATGGATAATTTATAAATAAATGCGAAATTATTAATAACAGTAATAACATATTATCAACGCATAAAAACTGGTAATAGAATATTACAACAATAGCGGATATTGTAAAATACTTTGCTGTCCATAACTGAGCTTTTATTAAAATATTCCAGGATTAACATGTTGGCCCTACAAAGAGAGGGTAGTCCACCCCATCATATTCGTCTCCAACGGCATAATTTACCAATACGAAGGGTTAGCGCCCTTCGCCGCGGCAGAAGCGTGTCAATTTATTGGCCGCCTTGCACAATGCCTGGGAAAATTTACGACGTGATAACTCGCGTGTCTATCCCGTTTCATTTCGACGGGATTTAGTGTGAATCCGGTCCACAAATACCATTATACTTTCAGATCTATACCGCGCAATCCTGGAGGACGTTGCTATTGATTTGATATGATTGATACGACTGACATGATTTATATTCGAAGCTTTTAATTAGATATCTGAAATGTTTTAGCGCTATGTTATTGTCAAACTTTAAGTAGGTATCGTACAATGAAGTGAGTAGATATCTTTAAGGGCGAATAGCCATTTTTGGGCAAGCGTGTATTATTGTAATTTGCATCTTTACCGACCATCACCCTAATGAATGTAACGACGTCTTTCTAGTACTACCTAATATTTTGGTGGTTTTTTAATCAGATACTCATTTTTGATAATATATGACCAATTCCATATTATATAATATTCGTAAACTAAAAACATGCTATGCAATCAATATGATATTTACGCCTATTGCTATTTCATAATCAGTGTTTCTATGTTCGCGACACATTTATGTAAAGTTTCCCCTACGAGCCTTTGCAATATTGCAACGGGACTACGGATCACTACACGTACACGCGCTGTATACCCAATGCAATGCAGTAGCTCGATAGCGTCCACGGCATGAGGCAAAGCTTAGTAGGCACGTAGCACGTGCCATCCACGCGGCGGTAGAGCATGGCTGATGTGTTCATCATCGGAAGAGAAACTCCAGCCTGATGACAATAACCTCGATCGTGTTTGACATATTCTCTCACGTTAATAATGTGATTGTTAGTGCAGTTTGTAGATTATTTTTCAGTGAATTCAATCGATTTTACCTAATAATATTACTACTACTAATTTATCGCCCGCAAACTAGCACCTTTAGTTAAAAAAACTACTAAACCCTTTAGTTAAAAAAAATTATATAAATTAAATTGTAATGCAACGTCTACTATTGCACTTGGCACAGATAACAACAATGGAACTGTTTTCATTCTTATGTAATAATTAGGCAAACAAATAAGTTTTTTGCGTAAAAAATTAAACGACCAGTGAAAAAGTCCATAAAAGTGAAAAAGTCCAAATTGTTTCCATTCATTGCGGGGTTTGCAACTCGCCCGGTCAAACTGTTCATTAATTTCGGCATCGCCATTGTTGCAGCTCGTAAAGCGTGAACCGACTCGTTGACCGATTGTTTTGCGCAGCCATTGTTGTAAAAAATAATAGAGCTGATCGCCCATTGCGCCAGTGACGTCATCCGCACGCGCTATTATGGGAAACACTTACATCAGTTTAAATGCTGCAGCATAATTAAATTGAAAGGTATTTTTTTACATTATTTTCTCATAAAACACATTTAAGCGCTCATATTGTTTTTTCCACAAGTAACTTTAAAACAATGTTGACCGTTGTGTTCTATTATTATTTATAGTAAAGTTATTACACAAACAATCTTCAAATCTAAAAGTTTTAACTGTGTTTTAAATGATGATGATTTATTTTTACTTCGGATGACATTGTGATGACTTTTACACGCGCATACACGTTTATTAAATCTTACAATTAAAGCGACGATTTCTGCTTGTAAATAAAGTACTATTTTATCAGGTTATTAAAAAAATTACATGTGCTTTTTTAATAGTCGCATTTGTTACTTTGATATTTTTGGCAGTATTCAAGTAATGCGGCATGTTACTCGTATAATGGGCGACAGCCTTAAAACATTTAAAAAATCTGTACTCCCAAACAGCACAATGCACATCACATGCGTCCATTGTTCGCCATACAAAATCGCAAGGGTAGATATTAAACGCTCCCTTAATATTTGCCCTTTGGGTAACCATAAGGAATATAATATTATTATCTCGAATAGCTTTTTTCGACCACGAATCCCTAAAAATAAGGTACAATTCAGTTTCTTGCAGCCCTTTTTTATATTTTAGTAGTATATAGTTTAAAGTGTGTATCTGACAATTGTTAAAAATCAATTTAAAAAATTACCAATAAATAAATGAGTATAAATGTCAGGGTCGCTGTTATGGATCGACGTTTTTATAACTCGACAGTGTGTCTTACGAATACATTTGCTTCTCTCTCTATCTATACAGTATTGTGTTATAGTCCAATCCTCCAATCCGAAACTAAAACTGTCGAGTTATAAAACATAATAACACAGTAGCGTTACAGTTAGAAGTACAAGGTTTTAAATTAATTAATTTCTTCAAATAATTACATCGAATAAATTAATAAAATCCTTGTCTATTAATGCTTTTTCGTAGATGCCAATAACAAATATATTATCATACCGTTATCAAATAACTAAAGCACGTACCAGTACTAGCCGATACGTACAAATGGGTACTCTAGCGTTATCATTCGGAATTGCATTTCTGCTTATCTTAATGGTAACGCGAAAGTTTAATTTCTCCTTACAGTCCAATACTAAGATTTGCTACGTGTACATACTATAGTATTGATCCTAGGAGTTATGTACCACAAAGTGATAAGTACACAGCTATGCAACTCTATAGAAGTCTACCCTAAGAAGTTCATAAGATGTTTATAATGATGATTTTTTAGTGAACCTACTACAGATGATAGCTCCAGCCTCGTGTCGTATCCTACTATGGGGAAAGAAAACTGAAAATGTCATATTCTTCAATGAAACAGAAAATTTTGTACTATCATATCATCATCATTGACATCGTCGCTAGTGACCAACTGTGGGAAAAGTAGTCTTTAGTAGGAAAATAAAATTGAATGATTTGAAGTTTCGACCACCACGTTCTGGGTAATTTGGGTTGGCCTGTTTAGATTGATAATATTTGACTATAATTTTCAGATAGTAATCATTGAGACCGATAGCTAAACATGCTCTCCGAGGTCTATGAGTGTTTTTGAACATTCAAAGTCCGGGCTGCTACTATTTTTTTTTAATACACTTCAATATTATTTTCAGCCCGATTCAGGACACGAACCGAAGACCGTATAACGCAACGGACCAATGAGGCAATAACCGACAGAATCCCATGTCGAATTGTATTATTACAAGTATACAAAAGGGCTGCGCAGTCGCCCTTTATAATCTGTCCCATTTGTCACAAATAAACTATTTTGCCACTGTCATCCGGTTAATCTCTTAACGGATGGCTTGCAGTTTTTGGGACAGAGAAAACAACACCCACTCCTCAAATTAAGCCTGTGATGTATGTGCCTTTAAAATAAATTGTACATTGTTTTCTAAAATACAGCTAGAAATCTTTAGCATCTATATGTTGGCAATTGCATGACTCAGAACCTTTTATAAAAATAAAATATTACAACTTAATATTATTGCTTTCCATCTAAATAAATAAAAGATTAGGTTTCAACAAGGCTTTTTGTTACTTGTACTATGATAGTAAATTCAATAGAATAGCGGAGCCAATATTTGAATAAAATAACATTAAGTAATTTTTTATATACATTATCGTACAGTACATTAAGCGTTATTGTATTCGCTCTGTTGTACACAGAAGCCATCGTTTTATCCATAGAATTAACACACAACATGTAAATAGAAATGTAAACGAATAGAGATCAATGTCGCCGACAGGAACCTCGATTTAGAATGTTGGGTGCGGACTGCGGAAACACTACGCAATGTTTGCATTCATTTTTTATACACTTCAGATGTTATCGAACGTAAAACTTAATGTAGCTGAAAATTATAATACAGTCGTTTACAGGAGCTCTAATGTTCTAATTCAATATCGCTTATTTCAAGAGACTTAGTTTAGTAGCACTTTTAAAAAGCCATGTTTTTTGTTATTTCTTTACCCGCGGCTCGGGAGACAGGTTCTGCTGAGTCTGTAAGAAACTAAACCGTCGGTCTGTTCAAATATTAATTTACGTGTTTTTTGGAAGTGTATAATATGCCACCTGTAGTAAATACCCTGCCATTTCTACTGCCTTGTTATTGTGATATCTGTGGTTCCATCATAACATATTTATCACAAAATTATACGAGAGAGGCTCTAGACGAGCTAGCAACATTTGGCGCGCTCCCCTCGCAGGGGACACAGTCGGACGGTCACCCTCCGTCTGAACGACCACCGGAATGTCCCTCCGGCCCCTAGGTGCTTCGGTTGAATATCTTTGTAATGAGGTTCGAGTTAAAAACGTAGAGCGATTTCTTTTACGAGAATTTTGAACAGAGAACCTAATAGGTCGCAATGGAATTTTAAATTTAGAACAGTTATTTTTTGGACACAGTAGGATGGATACCCTTCGTCTGAACGACCGCCTGATTGTCCCCGCGGACCCTCGGTGCTTGCGTTCTTATGAGGATCGACTTTAAAACGTAGAGCCGATTGATTCCTTACTAGTTTATTTGAAAAGAAAATGTCAAAGATTACAATTTAAATTTTAAAACTGTAGTACCTAATTACTCGTTGTTTTAGCTCGATAAAAAATTTACATTTCACGCATTTATTTTCGATAATAATGATTGTTATTACTACCCATATAACGTAGTTGAAGCCGTGTGATCTACGCGACCATCCCTGCCGAAATAACTAAACACTAAAATTGGGAAAAAAATTTAGTCTCTTTAATCTGGAATAATCCATTTAACTGCTCTTTTCTTTGCTAAAATTCTTTTTATCGCTCGATTATTGTTGTGTTGTTCTCGAGATAAGTAACATCCTCAATGGCGTAAACAACGTCTGATTTAAACACATAGGAGCGTTCTGCTATAGCTCCATTTATGCAACTTACCCCTCTTTGTTCAATGGAATAGCGGTTTGCTAGTTACAGTAGTTCATCAAAAGATTAGAATCACCCTGCGATGATGAATAACACATTAGAAACTGCGGGTTCATTTAACTCGGCACTAGACCACAGCCCGCTCCTAAACAGGCCGTACTCACAATGCGTGACTGCACATGTTGATATATCACCTGTTCTCTTTGTTCCCACGGAAGAGTGCGTTTTAAAATTACTGCGCACTCGCCATATGGTAATTTATATGTAGCAACACCGAATACATTCGTATTTTAAAAATATTTCGATACAGCAGACTGACCCGCCGAAGGTTTGTAAACAAAATGGCCAATGTCAATTAATTCAAATTTTTGAATGTATGTTTAAGTTTTCTCTATATATATGTATTGCATTTTAAAATGTGTGTACATCCTTATTTTAAACAAATATTTCGATCTAGCAGATTGTGCCGGTGTAGCTTTTTATACGAAATTACTAAGTTATAAAATGTTTTGAATAATTAATTTGACTTTTCTTTAGTAAAAGCGTGGGTCGACAAACTTACAGCTTTTATAAAATAATGAAGAGCGAAAGCCTGTGATAGCCAGTCACAGGCTTTTTCTGATGTGGCTTTTCGGCGCGGCTTCTTATGTACCTCGCATATCATCGATGGAAGAGCTTAATTTTAAAGAGTACTTAAACGGTTACCCTTGCATTAATTCCCAAGATGCTGAAAAATGTCTTTAAAACTGTGGCAGAAACGTTCAAATAGTTTGCTGCAAATACTCGCATTACGGTTTTAAAACGCAGCTTACTTGTAATAAACGATTTTTTTATCGCAATGAGATTGTAAAAGTCCACATCTCCTGGATCGATCAATCGATCGAAAGAAAATGCCTTAATTATATAAGGTAAATTTTCAGCTTCTTGGGAATTTACGAAAGACATGTTTATTGTGCGGTCAAAATAAACATTCTAGATAAATATTTTGGACCAAGTTTAGACATAATAAAAGCTCAACAATATTGAGAGCAACAATTACCATAAATAATCTCTACAGCACATTAAATTAAGTAGGTACAACCAAAACATAACATTAAGTGGCAGGTTACAAAGTAATGAAGTTAAATATATAAATTAAAGTTGATTATGTTTAGAGTTTTTAGAACAAGGTGAGAGTTAGAACACGAAGTGTCGACGCGTGACCTTCTCATAGAACCTTATGCAAGCCTTATTATGAGTACGTAGTTTTTGGGACTGTAAGTTTATTATAATTATGCTGTACAGTTGTTTACCGCTAAACAAGCTGATTCATCTTTGATCGACCACATAAGTTTTTATTTAAAAGGAAATTTAGCCATGTTTCGTGAATGACTTGTGACTAATATTCCCTTTTCATTACTAAAATAACAGTAATAACAAGTGCTACACCACCTTAATCGAAGCTTAAAAGTAACACACGATTTACCTACTTTTCATTTTTTCTGCGTTATGACCAATATGTATGCAATAGTTCAGATATCTTCATCTTTCGTTTCATATTCCTTTAACAATAGCTAATATTTATAGATCTGAACATATATCAAAAGTTATTTAATAAAGAACCGAATAAAGCTTTGTTGGTAAAAAGTAGTGCTACAAAAAGAGATGACATAAATTATGTTAGTCATAATAAAGGTTGACAACAGAATAAGCTTATGGCTGCGATTTTGTCAACTTGTTTCACAACTCGTATGTGCGGAGAGCTTATAAAGAAGTTGGGGAAGATGTTTCAGACTACTTATTTTTAGTATACTTGATTGTACGCGCAACTCATGTATAACTATCAGTCATATATTTTGATAATCATAATAAAATATATAAAAAAATGTCCAGAAAATAAAAATCTGGAAATCTAACTTTAAAATGAAACAAACCTTTCATAGCGTTGTTTCGTCGTACGTTTAGCTCTAACTATTAGGTTACCAACAAGAAATGCGAATAGCAATTCGTTTAGGACAGGTGATACTAAATGACAACTTTCACGTGTCAATTACTGTGAACCGAACACGCTCTCTAATAGAGTCATTTTACACAAATCAACATCCAAAGTTGATTTACTTACGACGGGCGGGCTGAGCAGCAATTTGTAACAATCTTCTCGGTGCAGTCCTGCAACTAGTTCGAGCGCTGGTAGACGTTTTCGGATAGGTGTTTTAAAACAAGCTGGAGACTTTACTAAATCTATTATTATTACTTCACAGAATTGACTGCGGCGTAGTGGCGCTATATTAGCCCCTTGCAATTTAAAAAATAAATACATCGGAGGCAAGTTGCAATACGAGGTTTTTTATAAACTAAAAGATATACATAATTTTAATGTAACATACTACCACCCAGGTGATTGCTCTACGAAATAGTTGTGCAAGACCTAATAAAATACAGTGTTTTTTTTATATTTTTACTCTTTCTAGGGCAGGTAGGGTTTTAGTTAGTAAGACATGACATAACCTCCACGCGTCCCCGTGGTGCGGGAAATATATCTCCATGAAGATATCTCGACAACAATTGTCGCCTGCTGGTGACTACTCGAACCCTAAGTGTATTATCGCAGTAACAGGATAAGTTTCAAATATCTACATAAAAAGTCTACCACCTCTTCAGCTAAAGCTGCCTTGACCCAAATCGTGCGCGGGAGCATAGCGATCGCGTGCCCACCGTTCATCAAGTCGCAGGCACCGGCCGTGTATCAGATGCAATTGAGATTTCGTATTGTGATTCATTTTACAAGTCACTTTGTAACTTGTTAAACGTTTGTTTCATTAAACCGTTTCTAATTCTACAGTTGACTTTATTGATGAAGTGTGACGAACCCGTCATACTTTTACTTTGAGTTTCAAAATCATATTCGTTTAAGTACGTTTGGTTTTCAAGTAGAACACAAATTTGATTGTCATATTTACAGGATTTTAAAACCTCGTAATTTCTTAATCAATGAAGCAGTTAGGAATTATTCAAAATATGGACATGCTTGTAAGGCGCTTTCGGCCATCTATTGTGTTGTCAGGAGGTCGTAGCCACTCGTAAGTATTACCTTATGGGAATTATGCGCGTAGCATCGTAGGTGCTCGCTGGCAGCATTTCAGTGGGAAAATGACACATGCAATCAATTGGTGCTTCAGTCATTCGCCAACTTCAATCGTTTCTTTTACGGGATTTGAGGAAATGTTTAACTTTTTTGCATTCTTCAAACGAAGTTTAAAAAAAGTGTCACTTATTTTTATTACCTTTGTTTTTATATTTAAAACACCTAGCATACATGGTAGGTACATCATATAATAGTATGTTATAAAATAAAAACGATAAGTAATAGTTTTCGTTTCATACGTATCATTCGTCGCAAAATAAACTACGAACTAAGAGAAAAATGAAAAAAAAGAACTAACAATATTTAAAGTAGTGTAAATTAATACGTGAATAAAACAGCATAGCATAAAAGTTGTATATTGATCCTTCAATCACTTCATAATAACTGTTAGTGAGGCCAACCTCAATACATGTTGAATGGATGAATGTACAATTATGTTAATCCGTAACCCGATACGTTATCCGCAACCTTTAGCTTCTACTGTGTGTTTATCAGAATACATTAATATAGCAGATAAGACGCATTACTATGGGCTTGATGGATTGTCTAATGAAACACCGCTCGAAACACATTTTATTGCATCATTACAATTGATTGGTAATAATGATTATCAACGATTTGCTTTTTTCGGTTTTGAAAGAAGGAAACCATTGCGAATCTATACTAATATTATAAAGAGGTAATGTTTGTAAGTTTGTAAATAAAGTTCCGTCGGGGCTAATCGTCGGAACTACTGATTCGATTTTAAAAATTCTTTCACCAGTAGAATGCTACGTTATCGGTGAGTGTTATAGGCTATATTTTATGCTAATGCTCACCTACTTAAGGGGTCAAACGGGAGTTCAAGTCTACACCAAGTTTCACGCGGACGAAGTCGCGGGCTTCCGCTAGTTATTAATATAGTCATCTGATACATATTATAAAACAAAGTCCCTCACCACGTCTGTTCGCGATAAACTTTATGACTGCCGAACAGATTATCATATCGTTTTCACCAATATATAGACTGATTCCTAAGGAAGTTTCAATGAAGGTCTAGCCGTAGCCGTTTTCTCTTAAAATATGTGTTACACTCATAACTTGCTATTGGCAAGTGGCTTCTCAAATCCAAAACGTCACTACAATACTTAAGTGGTGAAATTACTTAGATATATATTATACTTTAATAATTATTTTGTATGTTTTACATTCACAACGTAAAATAATAAAATACACTACATAATAATTACAATGCCCGCCCGGGCATCACCGTAACTTATATTTACTGTACAAAGTGTCAATTCGTTTTAATTTTAATTGATATTGCCGCCACTTAAAATTCCTTGCCCGTTTCCAGTATATTGTTACCGCACAATGTGACTTGAAGTGCGTTTAGCATGATGTACGTTTATGTAAATAAAACGTAAAAGCCGCACAAGTCATAATAATTAACATGTTGGCATTACTGTGGGCCACGCGTGACTCACGATCGGCTCCTGTGCGCCTCACGTTTACTTTCAAATAATTTTTCATTGTGGCTGGTATCTCTGGCACTCCAGGATTGCGGAATTCATATTTTCACGTAAATACTAACCTAAATTAATAAAATCTTTGAAGTTGAGATCACTGACCGTCTGACCGATACTAACCCCCCGTAAGACGTAAAAAAATCGAGAATGTTATAAGTCATCAGTCATATTGGCTCAAAACTATATTCATTTACACAAATCCATCCTTCCTATTTAAAACCTCAATCTATTGATGTAAACTGCTTTCAATTCGTTACGTTGCTTAAAAGGTCTAATAGTACATACAAACGAACTAGGGGGGAGTTTCTTTGATTAATACGTTAATAACAAAACTAAGCAGTAACTGATTCCTAGTTATTGATTAATAGTAACACCTTCGGTCGAATCAAACAATTGTATTATTTAAGATTCAGTCTTTCTTGTACAGTTAAAATGTTTCTTCATTTGAGGCTACATTACATAATCTGACAAATATTGCCCGATACTTTTGAATTCATACGAAACAAACATATATCAATGTTACCTCAAAAACTTGCTCGTACTATGTAATTACGCGAAATAAATATTGTTATAATAGTCACAGAGACGTCTACTACAGAGTTTGGACTGAACGAAAGCTCGCCCGATGATAAACGGGCTTTACGTAAGAGCACTTTTTGTTATCCAACTGAGCGTCGTCCAAACATCTCGAAAGTCAGATCGTATCTGGATTATTTCGTAACAGCTGTGCTCTATCGTGCTATCGGAACTGTATTGGGTGCTCTTCAAGTTATAGAAATGTGAAGTTTTACAAGATTTCTTTCTATTACTATTTTTATATATAAAAATATGATACCTGAATTGAAAATGTCATAATTGATCATAAGATTCTAATAGTAAAAACTAAAGCAAGGAAAGAATGTGGTAGTAAAAGATGTATAGAGGAGTTCTTCCAGTTATTATTATCAGCCTATTAGCGGCCCACTACAGGGCCAGGCCTCCCTCCTCACTGGAGAGGGGATATGAGATATACACCCACCACGCTGCTCCAATGCGGGTTGGTGGGCTTCCAGTTATAGAAACAAATTATTTTACTATTTAGTCTGTTTTTCTTTAAACGACAAACAAATAAAATAATTTATTTTTTTAAATGTAAGTTTAATCTTCATCACCACCATCATTACTGCCGATAGACGTCCACTGCTGGACATACGCATTCTTAGGGGACTTCCAAACTTATACATTTATTTATTTCAATTTCGAGTTTGGGAATTTTGTATTAGGAAACTTAGACGTAATAATTTTTCTGAACTGTACGAAATGTCCAAATGGGGAATATTAGGACATGGTATCCATACAATCAGCATTATTTAGTTTCAACCTTGCGAAAATTCATGGTCGATCGTTACCAAAATACATTTAACACGTGGTCTTGTTACTTTCACCAGATTAAAATTAATTTTTATACAGAATTTACGAATTCTCACAGAAATATTAATAATGGTTTGATTAAATAAACAAAGCACACTAAGAACCTTTATTAAAACATAGCGAACGCTCCCGACTTCGTCCGCATGGAAATTGATGTCCTTGATCTCTGTTTCTCTTTTAGAGAAGAGTTTTGGAAAAACCTTTCATCATAATAGCTATTTATACGTGTGCTTAATATGAGCGTAATCCGTTCAGTGGTTTTAGCGTGGATAGATATAGATAGATAGTCAGTAACGGTTGCTATTTTACAGATCTGCTAAGTGTCAAACTAAATTCGTAGCAGTAACTGTAAAGCTCAAACCGCTGTGCTCTTATGACATGGGTACTTGTACTAAAGTACATAGCCGTTCGCACTGACCATTGTTTGCAGTGACTTGCACCCAAAGTGCTCTCCTTTTACTAGCAATTGTGTTCAAATTTGTTTAAAAGGTCTCTCCCGAATCACTTCAAATTGATCATACTTATCTCGTGTTAAAATCGCTTTCGAGTTTTGTACGTTTCCCAATTGATTAGATGTCTCTCGCTTTAAACGCGACTTATTATAATGATCAAGAGTTGTTATTACCTTTTCTGTTTTTTACTTTTAAATGTAAGTAACGTGTTTCAAGAAAACAGACTGTGTCGATTTTAACAATAAAGTTTAAAAAACAATAATCTGACTACGTAAAATGGACGAATCAAAAAAATATTAAGGTAGAGCCATGGTCGCACCCTATAGCTACCTACCATTTGTTTAATGAAGGTGCTCCATTGGTGCAAGCAACATAATCATAGTAGGTATATGTCGGCGTAGTTCCATTATAATTTTCGTTGGGATTCATATTATATTAATACAACCAATTAATTAAACACAACACAACACACAACACTTGACTTTTATTGTACTTCGGGCAGAGTAACAGCTTACACTACGGTTTGAACAATAATGATCGCTCTTGGGTGGCGAGTCGGCTTATATAACAACAAACAATCTCTTCTCCCACCACTTCCGATGAAATAAACAATTTAATTTAAAAATACATTTATCAAAATAATTCACATTAATTAAAAATATTGTTTTAATTCTAGATTTTTTATATAAAAATAAATTCAAATAATATTGATAGCATTTCATTATTTAATTTTAAATCATAAGCCGATTACCGGAAGGTGTGAAAATAATTTAAATTTATCGAGTCTTTTTAACATGTTTTTATATAATTATATTAATTATTATATTTTTATAATTTTCAAATTAATAAATTAATTAAATTATACATTTGCCGCCCATACGGCCATTCTGATCCAGCGCGCTCTCTGCGCTGTATCAAAGTAACATTACAGATCTTACAAGCTATTACATAACATAACACGTGTAGAATAGAAATTTAATAACTTAATACAATCACTAGGCATCACGCATCTATGGATCTAGCTTACAATCAATCAGGCGTCATTATTATATAGAACTTATAAACTATTACATAACGTAACACAATATGTAGGATAGAGATTTAATAACTTATTAACTAAATACAAACACTAGGCATCACCCATCTAGGGATCTAGCCTACAACCAATCAGGCGTCACCCATTCCGGGATCTAGCCAACACAAATTAGGCGTCACCCATTCCGGGATCTAGCCAACACAAATTAGGCATCACCAATTCCAGGATCTAGCCTCCAAGACCGGGATAGGAAACGCGTGGTGGCCAGCCAGCGTTAAGGAAGGAAAGGTGGAAAAGGTTTAAATACAGATCTTAAATATAACATTCTTACATAACTATGACACAAACAACAACAACAACACTACATCTATTTTGACTCTATCACATCATCCGCCCATACGGAAGGTTCATCACTATCATCAAACGGATCTGTCTGTCCAATAGGAGCAGGTCTTAAATTGTCGTGACTTGCGATCTTTTCAGAGCAACCGCGTAAATTAATATGCTTTAATTTGTAACGGTCATTAGGTAAAATTTCTAATATTTCCATCGGGCCTTCGAATTTAGGTCCCAATTTTGTAGTATGGCGTTCATGAGTGCGCATTAAAACAAAGTCTCCAACTTTAAAGTTTTGAATTTTTGCCTTGCCTTTATCAAAACGAATTTTATCCTGTATAGATCGCTCGTCCATCCTTATTTTACAAGCATTCCTAATAGACATAAGGTCTTCTACTTGTTCATCGTCATCAATTTGGAGAAGCTTAATAGCTGGCGGCGAACATTTTTTGCCAAGTAATAATTCTAACGGACTTTTTCCAGTGCTTTTAGAAACTGTGCAATTTATAGCTAATTGTAAATCGGGAATCGCCTTATGCCAAGGCTTATCAAGCTCTACCACTGCCATATTATCTTTAATAACTTTCATCACCCTTTCCACCTGCCCATTCGCTCTACTAGCGCCCTTTGCCACCACGTGATGTTCTATACCGAAATTTTGACAAAATTGTTTAAAATCTGTAGACGTCATGCTTTTATCTTGATCAGTTATTAATCTTGTAGGGGTGCCAAAAATGGAAATGACTTCGCGAAAGCATCTAATGGCTGAATCTGATGTACGATCGGTTGAATAAACTAAATGAACATATTTAGTGAACGCGTCTATGAAAACGAAAGCGTATTCGGATTGATTACGTTTACCGTTCATTTGGCCAGTAATATCTGCATGCACGGTATGAAAAGGTATTGAAATTTTGTCAATGGGGTGTAGAGAAACTTGTCTAGCACCTGAGATTCCTTTCTTTACACGACAACTTACACAATTCTCAATGAACTTCCGGACTAATTTTGACATGTTAGGAAACCAGTATTGTTCACGTATTTTTGCTAATACTTTTTCCCAGCTAAAATGTTGTAATGAATTATAGTAATGTGAAATAAGATTCCAGCGATAATTTCGGGGAACTATTATTAACTTTCGCGTTTTATTTTCTATTTGTACTTTGCGTCTCAACAATTTATCTTTTAAAATTATGTAAGTATCTGCTATGTTTTTAGGGATTGAGTCAGACTGTAATTGATCTACTATATTCTTAAGTAAAGGGTCGCGTTTCTGTTCAAGAAGTAACCAGTTGTGATCGAGAGCGGAGGTATTGATGGAAAAATGCAAAGTTTGTACTGAGCGCGACACATTAACATTTTGAGCCACAAATTGTTGTTTTTGCGAGCTGCTAATATCGACTGGATTTCTACTAAAATAATCCGCGTGGGCTAGTCTTTCTCCTTTACGGTATTCTACTTCAAATTGGAAAGACTGTAAGAACGACCACCAACGGTGAACTCGAGGCGTTAGTTCTTTCTTATGTCTAGAGGCTTTAAGTGAATTGCAGTCTGTTACCACTTTGAACGAACGACCATACAAGAAATGCCGAAAATATTTAATTGATTTGACTACAGCCAGTGTTTCGAGCTCATATGAGTGATATTTACTCTCTGCACTGGTGGTTCTCATACTAAAGTAACCAATAACATGGGGAGTCTGATCTTGTCTCTGTATCAATACCGCACCATAGCCGATGGCACTGGCGTCAGTATGCAACTCGGTCGGTAAGTCAGGGTTAAATATGGTTAACAATGGTGAGGATGTTAAACGATTAATTATCTCTGTTCTAGCATTTTGTTGAGCTTCAGTCCAGTTCCATTTTACATTAGATTTAGTTAAGTGATATAAAGGCATCATGATTTTAGAAAAATTTGGCACAAATTTTCTAAAGTAACTTGCTAAACCATTGAATTGACGAAGTTCTTTCACATTTTTAGGGACGGTAGAATTAGATAGAGCTTTTATTTTTAGAGGGCTCGGCTTAACAGTGCCATTCTCAACTACGTTGCCTAAAAATTCAACTGAGGTTTTCAAAAAAGAACATTTTGTGATATTTAACGAGAATCCGGCTTCGGTTAAACGTTTGAGAACAAGGTTTAAATTGTGTAGACCTTCCTCGGGGGTCACTGACATGATCAAAATATCATCGATATAAACAAGAGCAATTTTATCTTTGTAGTCACCTAACGCTTTATTGATCGCTCGTTGGTAGACGGACGGTGCATTACAAAGCCCAAAAGGCATTCGCAAGAACTCGTACTGGCCGTCGGGTGTAACGAAGCCAGTTTTTTCTATGGAATCTTCGGAAATAGGTATTTGATGAAACCCGGCGGCCATATCGAGACATGTAGAGTATCGTGCCTTGCCTAATTTATCTATTTGGTCGGCAATCAATGGTAACGGATAGTGATCTCTTAGCGTATTGGCATTGAGCTCTCGAAAATCCACACAAAGTCTATCAGAGCCATCTTTTTTCTTCACTAGCAAAATCGGGCTACTAAAAGGAGAAGAACTATCGCGAATTATGCCATTACGCTTGAGGTCATCTATAATAGTCTTCACTTTCTCACGTTCTAAAGGGGATAATCTGTAGGGTCTGCGCTGCACAATTTTGTCGGGGTTTTTAAGTCTAATCGTTAATTCACCTGTGTTTATTTTAGAAATATTATTTCCACTTGTAAAACTTTCTCGATAGGTTTCTAAAATATTCTTTAATTTTTCAAGTAACGCTAAATTTTTAATGTCGGTATCAAATTCGGAAAAAGATTTTAAATTTGTGCATTCATTTACAATATTTGCAATATTATCGTTGGATTGGTTCACTGAAATTCCGGAGTTTGTCAAAGTAACGCTAAGACCAGGGATTTGCAAGAGATCATAACCGATCAAAATATTAAATTGAGTTTCAGTGTCTCCAACTACGTAAAATTCCAACTCTACACTAACCTCATCGATCTCAACGATAGTTGTAATTGTTTGCGTAGAACGCACCGGACAACCACCAATACCCGAAAACACAACATCAACAGCTTTCCTTTTTCCAGGAATCGAACCAGAAAAGCTAAACCGAATTAATGAACAATCGGCACCGGTATCAAATAAGCAATCGTAAAGGTGGGAACCAATTTTGATTTGAGTTGTGCTGCGCTTCACTGAACTACAATAATTTACAGACTTATTTTTTAAATTACGATCGTCATTTTGTTTTCGAAAACAGTTTCTTTCTAAGTGACCCATTTTGTGACAATATTTGCATTCTACAGACTTGACTTCTTGCTTGACAGATTCACTATGAACGGCATTAGTTTTGGAGGAAATTGGTTTTATATTTAAGAGGGAAGAGGTGCCGTCCTCTTTGCAATCGCGCAGACGATGGCCAGGCTTATTACATTTATAGCAAGTAAAAGTTTGGTTATTTCTTGTAAAGGTTTCAGAAATTCGCGGCTTTTTAACGATACTATTGAAAGGTTTTTCTGAACTGTCAAATTTTCGCTTACGATATGTTTTTAATACCGAAACTAACTTAGGCAAAGAGTCAGGCGTGTTTCGTAGTAATTCTGATCTAATATGCTCAGGATAAATACCTGTTAACAAAGCATCGATCACCTCGGCATCCGATGCCTCCGGCCGCACCCGCTTGAAGAGAGTCCATCCAGTGGTAGCGTACTCGGCGTAGCTGGCAGCTTGATCCGATGTGTAGCTGCGCCACTTGTGAACGTCATCAGCATACCGGAACTCCTTTCCAAATGTTCGTATTAAATCATCCTTCACTTGTTGCCACGTCGTCGACTGGAGTGACCAAGTGTCGGCCCAAGTCTTGGCTCGTCCCTTCAGTTGGAGTATAGCCTTCATTCTTGCTTCTTGAGGAGAAATATTGAAAGTATTTATAGTGTCGTCAACATTAGCACACCAATCTCTAATATCGTGTGAGCGGACGTCGGGGTCGAACGGCGGCAGGTAAAAGTTGCTGCGGTCACGTATTGTAGAAGAGCTGGACAGTGCTGCGGTTACCGCACTGGCAGCTGCTTGTTTTGTCACACTTGTCAGCAAATTCATCACTTGATCCATCGAAAAGGTAGGGCTGGCTCGAGAAGGCTCGCCTCTGGAGGTCTCAAGTATAGGCGATCCCACCGCTGCTGTCGGCGTAGTTCCATTATAATTTTCGTTGGGATTCATATTATATTAATACAACCAATTAATTAAACACAACACAACACACAACACTTGACTTTTATTGTACTTCGGGCAGAGTAACAGCTTACACTACGGTTTGAACAATAATGATCGCTCTTGGGTGGCGAGTCGGCTTATATAACAACAAACAATCTCTTCTCCCACCACTTCCGATGAAATAAACAATTTAATTTAAAAATACATTTATCAAAATAATTCACATTAATTAAAAATATTGTTTTAATTCTAGATTTTTTATATAAAAATAAATTCAAATAATATTGATAGCATTTCATTATTTAATTTTAAATCATAAGCCGATTACCGGAAGGTGTGAAAATAATTTAAATTTATCGAGTCTTTTTAACATGTTTTTATATAATTATATTAATTATTATATTTTTATAATTTTCAAATTAATAAATTAATTAAATTATACATTTGCCGCCCATATATACAAGAAATATAAGGAAATGAGCTTGTCAAGACTTAATTATACTTAATTACACTTAATCATAAGTTTAATTTTTTGGAGGTTAGAATATGAGGTTTAAATTACGTCATATGAAAAGTAAAATTTATATAATCAATGTAACCCAAGCTTTTATTACGAATCTATTGAGACCTCATTCGTTAAAATCGGCTTAAAGGCGCTAAGGTGGAAAATTCAAACGTCTATACATATATTATATAAAATTATACCTTTCCATTTGACTTCGTCGTAGTCGGGTAAAAAAGCAATTGCTTGCTCAATTGTATTAACATTAGTGTCTAGTGCTAGACCATGCGTACGTGTTATGACATCTCTCGTTAAATCCAACAGATGAACGGTCAAAATCTCTTATACCGTAGTTATTACCTTCCATTAAGATTACGCAATGATATGTATGCCAAACAATTATTTCAACAGAAAACGTTTTGTAGAGATCAAAGAATTCCAAAATATCCCCACGTATTACATTTACGATATTGTCTTACTGTGATAAACCTTCATTGAAAGAGACTAAGAAAATACAAATTAAAAGAATGCATATATGTATGAGAACAAATTATAAATTAAAATTGACTACAAACATAAGCTGCCCCTCAGTTTAGTACCACATATTTTAATTTAAATAATATCTTGTTTGAATTATATAAAGATGTTGATTTAAATTGTAATAGCTTTCTAACAATAATTAACTACTTTAAAATGTGTACATATATCTTATTTAAGCTAGCCAAACCGGTCTAGTGATTTGTCTAAATCACTGATTGTTTGGACGTAATTATCATAAGAAATCCTAACACTAGGTTTTTGGCATCGCCATACGGAGCTTATAATGCAAATCTATAATAGCATTACTGCACAGTCACGATGGAGTCGTGGGTAATTGACAATTTGTGATTGAAATAACCGCAAGACATAATTTGAAACTTATTTGTATCAGTAATTTTATGATTGTATGCCCTTTAAGGTTTCTGTGCTATGATAATTGAGGCAATGCATTCTACAGTAAATTGGTTTTGCGAATAAGTGAATTTTGCAGTGAGTCACACACTGATTATGTTTTATATAATTTTTGTGATTGAGTATGAAGTCGATACGTAGCTCATTCGATGATACATTTAAAAATAGGAATTGTTCTACTATAATTTTAATCTTTTTAACTTCAAGTTTTGATAAAATGATATTTATCGTGAAAACACACTTCAATTAGGTTCTAAAGTTTAATAAATTTTTGTTTTCATAAACTTTGTACGTCATCCTACAAAAAGTTCTACAGTACTAATTGGGTCACGTCAAAAGTTTTGTAATATCTTGTAACTGATGAATGTTTTTGTTGTTTCAGGTACGTCACTGTTTGTCGACCGAAAATGGATGAATGAAATTAGTGAGTCATTTTTAGGTCAAAAGTCTGCGTAACCGTGATCAACTTTTGCACGTCTTTTCTCCATGTTTGTTAAGTTTCTGTTCTGTTGTCTACATTGATGTCTTGAAATCGAGCAATTTTATGTTTTCACCGTTTTCTAATTCTTTCAATGCAAAGTCTGTTACAAGTTGACCTTACCACTCAAAAATTAATATATAAATAAAGATGATAATCGTCTACTTCTTGAGATTTTTAATCCTTCGTCAGATAAATATTTTTCTATATTGTTTCATCCTTTGTAACATAATCTATCTTCAGTATAGTTACTTAATTTGTCTCCGGTTACGAAATCGGGCGTTAATTTTTTACGTGCATCACGTATAGTTTGGTAACACTTGATTCATACTAATAATTGAAGACATTGTGATTCATCCATAACTGGGCTTGTTTTTGTCCATTCGTATTCTGCGACAGATCCGTCAGATTATGATTCACTGCTCAAGAATTGATGGACCAATGTCGTTGGAGGCGCTAAGTCTATAACGTGATGCTAATCGCCTTAAAGTGGCATGTTATCTTTATTCATTACAGTAACATTAACTGGCGCATTGGAGCGTTACAATAGAAAACACTACAATTTACACGTTGTTATAAATAACCGTTTCTTTACATCAACAACATTGCAATTTATTGCGTGCTATTTTTATCAAAAATATTTTTCTTCTTCTAAATAAATATTCTCAGGGTTTTATTGTTGTTAATTTTTAACAAGTCTTTATACCGGCAAAAACTGTAAGCTAATCTAACTCTTAATCTAACCTAACTTTTAATTGAGCGTACAAATGTTGAAGTTAGAAACCTGTCGTATCTAGGTTACTTGTGTGAATACTAAATGTATATTTGACATGCGCATATTTTGAAAGGAACTTTTTATAGCAGTTCATAGAAATACCCATGCCACAGTTTCCAACACAAATTACAACCTCGAATTTCCCAAAATAAAGTCCATTTGTCCAACGATCACAAATTACAAACGCGGACCATTTGTTGAGAACATTATAACATAAATTTCTCAGAATTGTCTGTAAAATGTGTTCATCGTAGACTGAAAATTCTGTAGACCGGAGGATTTCTGATTACTCTTATAGAATAAACGAGCCTGCTGGGGTTGTATTAGTTGGATTCGCAAAAAGAAACTGCATGCATATAAATCCATTTTAACGTGTATTCGTATGTTGCATCAAGTAAATAACTAGTTCTCTTTTATGAACATTCTTCATCAATAGGTAGTTAAGACTCGGTGCTATCTCTCGAGGAGGTCAAAGATGTAGTCTTATAGCTCTACCTTTCTACCAATATATCGCTATCATTTTCAATCTATGGCTTTTAAATTGCATTAGTGGTCGAGGATATCTAAACATTTCCCAGTCTACGGTCTTAGTCTATGACGCTGTAGTCTGCATTCTAATTGCGTGCTATTACACCGGTCGTAATCATAACCTTGAATTCCACCGCAAAATGACTGCGGTTTGATACGTGCCTGATGATTTATGGTAATGATGGAGCCAGTGAAAGTGTTGACGTGCAATGGAGTTGAATGAGCCTTTGAATGCGCGTCCAGGGTGATTGATGGCGTCTTTTCACGCTTATGAAGTTTTTCTACTTTTCCATTCTTTCTTACTGTCTCTTACGAGTCTTTGAATCTGATGAATAGGTACTAAATGGAACATGAGTGTCGTCTTTGCGTTAAAATGTATAGTTACAAGGTACTTCAACCTTTGATACGAGTGGATTGAACTCTGATTTACGAGGAAAACGTCTTCTTTGGAAATGATAGAGCTTTGAAGGCTATTTGTTGGTTTACGAGTATATTTTTAGTTTCTAGTAAATGGCTTATTTGTATTTACTTTTACATTTGTTTATTTGAGTAGAGCTTACTTTAAATAACCTTGATTATAGATCCCTCTTTGTCTCTGTTATACAATTCAACAAACAAAGTCATTGAACGACGATGCAGTCTCACGCGATCAATTATCACGACATTGTAACTGTTTTGATCTGTTCTTATCCATTCTCATAACTACTCATGATACTAATGTTAAAAATACTTTCTTTACATAAAAGAAATCTTTGTCACTGTACTCCGGCTGCATTATAGTACTATAACATCTGGAATCACAGAAAATATTTATATCAAAAGTTTTGAAATCGGCTGTTTATAATTCCTTTTGAATGATTATAATCTTAAGAATATGTTTTAATAGATATAGCATGAAAAACTGCGATCGTGTCCCAAAAGATAAGTTCTGTAAAGCATTCAAGTCATGAACATATATTCCATTTCTTAATATACGCCGGATATAAATTCTATAAACATTTAAAAAGGCTCTAACTAAACTGCGGAGAGGTTCTTTTCGCAGTAATTAGTAATGACTAGCTTTTGCCCGCGACTTCGTCCGCGTGGAATTAGTTATTACGGCAGCCTAATTTTTCTAAGCTTTGAATGTCATATTTATTAATATCTAATCAACTGCCTAAGATAGAAGAAGAAGAAATAGGTCTTAAGCTTTCAAAATGACGATACTTTCATACAACATTTCATCCCCCCTTTAACCCCTTACAACCCTTTTTTCGCAATTAAAAGTAGCCTATGTCCTTTTTCAGGCTCTAGACTTACTGTGTACCAAATTTCATTTAAATCGATTCAGTAGTTGTAGAGTGAAAGCAAGACAGACAGACAGACAGAGTTACTTTCGCATTTATAATATTAGTTAGGATTATTGAAATAAACATATTGTGCAACCGGAGTTACGGAGTCATCGCTCGGGGCAAAGCATGACTGTGCTGTTTTATTTTTACGTTTTTCATTCGTTTTTGTAGACGAGCTTGCGCTAGATCAAATACAATTTTGCTCTGTCGCGTGCAGGCAGGATTTAGATTTTTTAACAAAATTTTGGCATGTTATATTTTTGGCAAAATCGATTACCAAGTATGACAGGTAAGAATGGAAAAACGAAAATTCAAAATATTCTTTAGGTCAATCATGAAGGGCTATCTAACCATTACGTGATTGCAATACCAGATCTTATCTTTATTCTGTTAGCTACTTTTCCTACAGTATGGGACGGTCATAAACATCTTCGAATTATTATATCTGACGACTCTACCATCCACCAGTTACCAGTCAAAGCTATTTATTAGGTATGTATAATGTTCAAAACAAAAAAATTCCCTACAAGCAGTCTTCATAACAGCCATTGTAATTTCACTAATCATAACAAAAACTTTCCCGCCTAATAACAGATTATAGTCCACTACTCGCAGTTCTCTTTTGCTTACAAAACTCCAACTTCCTGTAACATTTCCGCTCTAAGGTGATGTAACGTAACGCTATTTCGAACAATCTTGTTATCTAAGAATAGTTATAATGCAGCTAAATGGTTATTTGTAACAATACCGTTAGCCATTGTTTAAGTAATGGAACTCCTTTTTTGCCGGGGTTATCTTTTGTAACCAAACTAAATTAAAACATAGCACGATGAGCCATTGTATAAGCTAATAACGTCGAAGGATTACCGTGGCTTATTCTTTGTTGTTTTGTTGCGTAATTATTTTTTTAGCGGCCTTCGTTTGTAAGTAAATTTCTTTTTTTTTCGATGAAAGAAACTTTGATTTGAATTCGTATCGAGACGACTTAAAAACACGTTTAAAAATTTAATTTGAAGTATTAGTTACGTTTAAGATATTGTTTAAGTGTTTAAGTTTAAATGCGAATACTTTATGTAGTTAACTTTTACTGATATCTTTATGATGCAACTGTTTCTAATTATTTTCAAAATAGTGTTACCGTAAAAATACTTTTTGCTACAATTTCGTTCAGCTCTGTTTGTCATGTAGTATTATTATTCCGAAAAATGTGTAAAAACGTTACCGCAGCTTCGTAGGTAGTTTTAAATTACCTGTTTACGGGCATTCAGGCCGTAAAACTGGGTGCACATGTGATTACGTTGTGTAGCGATGTATTTGTATGCACGAATACGTAGGGTTGCCATGTCAAATAATCAAAAATAAAATCTGTACAATTTTCAAAAATAATAAACTTGAAGCTTTATCGTTAAGTGTCAACACACGTACGATCGTTTAATAATGACAACATAATAAATGATTATACAAATGATAACAATTTAAAACCACTTCCTTAATTTTATAAACTTACTTAAAACCATCTGCATCTTCTAATAATAATGGTTATTATTTAAAATTATTAAATAAATCTGACTTCTGTGCGTGCAGTAACCATTATGAAAGTAGTAAGGTTCCGGGTACGGTTTAGCGACGAGCACTAACTCATAGGACAGATTTTATTATTGTTTACGAATAAATCTCAATCCGATCTGACATGAAGGCTTTATTGTATATTAAACCTAAACTAAACTTAAGTCTAGGTTACGTGAATAAATAAATATTTGTTCGTTCGTTTATGTTATCTTTTGTTCTTATTATATACAAGCGATAAAAGGTTAATTTACTTGACATTTTACACTTTAAAGTATACAAACATAAAATGATCGATACATTATTAAATTGACAAGGCCAATAACCGTTTATCACAGCCCTGCGCCGAGGTGTTAAAACTGCTTGTTTTTATGCATTTTATAGCTTTTACGCATAATTTACGACGTGTACCTACCCTCATTATGTCATTACCTTCGATTTTACTTATCAGTACATTGCAGATACGTGATCGGATAGCTGATTTTTATTCATTCGATTCAGTAATCGATTATTTATTGTGTAAAAAACGCTTGTGCAATTTCATTTGTATTTTAATTCCAAGGTTTTCAATTTTCACCGAATGACTTGACTTAAACTCTCAGATTGTTAAGTGAATTTCTTACTCACAAGATTAAGTAGTCTATAAACATTGGCAATGTAAAGACGACTTTATAAAATCGCTACGTTTGTTGTAAAGCTGCGTTGCTTTACCTACTTCTTTTAGTGAGCTTCTTCTATTACAAAGAGTAGTTATCTATTTTAGAGTCAACGTCAAACAATTTTATAGTTCGCCACTTCTATTCAATTTATATTAAGCATAAACGTTGCTTTGTCTAGCATAGCATTAGCATGCTAATCCACATGCTTAAGCAAAAGACGTTTACAAAGAACACGAAGATCGAAGATGATCTAAGCAATGCATTTAGAATACAATTACAATGCACTGAACAATGTTGCCATTTACAAAACATCAAAGCACGTGGTGCGGACACTGTGACGTCATTGTGTCACACTATCAGAAGCACGTGACTCTAGACGATACAAGTGCTATAACATTGTTAGATAAAATAAAAGAGACGAATTGAACTACTAATATGTTTGACATCACTAGCGGTCGTATCTAAACTAATTTTATATCTTGTCAGACATTTTGATGGCCTTTAAATCCCACAATGAATTTTCTACTTTGAAACAATAAGACTACATCTTATTGGAAGTTTATACTCAAAAGAAAAATATCTTGATTTCTACAACTAAAATTCAATTATGATCAGACTATTTCTAATAGGAGAGCCAAGCTCGCTTCTCCTCGCAAGAAAAAACATTTAAAGCATTGTACTGGCAACACATTGCCCCAATACTTACGACAGGTTTAAAGTTATAATATTTGTTTATGTATTATATCGAATTAGAATTGATAATGATCAGGATCGGTGGCTTTGGCACCTTCAACATTTATGTCATTACCAACTTGTCATGTTTGAGCCACTACTGAAAATTTATCTTTCATTCATCAACGAGACAGTTTAAACTAAATTTGACCCTAATTGGATTGTACAAGTAAAACAAGTCAAAATACGCATGGGTACGGTTTCTAAGCTTTGTAATAATAGAGACTTGCGCTATATAGCACATTACCAGGACACGCCGTATGTCCACCACGTGCTCTTAGTAGTCCGGAACGCGTGACGTCATCTTTGAATCCGTGACGTCATCGTTGAATCAGCGACGAACGCGCTTGATCGAACTCGTTTTATGACCATCAATCAATAGTGACATCAAGTGTGAGTAATGTTTAACGTTTGCAAAATACAGAAAGTAGACATATACTGTGACATTATATGATTTTATACTGGTCATCTAAACCAGTTTCGTTTTTAGTTTGATATATTCACCAACACAAATGATTAAAGTTAATGAGCATTGTTATACTTTGCTATTAAATTTTTAGTCTTAGTAGTTTCTAAAATGTTTTATTAGTCTAGTTTGTATAAAGTATTTAAAAATGCAACCTATCAGTATAGTATCGGTGGTTTATATAGATTCAATTTTATTTAATTCAAGTTTCTTAATTTGAAATTGCTCAAGTTTAGAAAATAATTTGTATAATGGTTGATTCAAATTTACTAAAGATATTATACAATGCAATTATTATGGCTAACATAATAATTGCTCTCAAACAGCCAAATATAAATATTATTGAAGGTCGAAGCGCTCTCTCGTAAAACTTTTGAAATTATACCAAGTGTATCTTAAGTCGTAAAGTTTTACCTTCACCCTGCATTTGCTCGCACCAAAAAGAGTTCCCGAAACTCCATAAAATCGGCCTTTCAACCGTACTTTAAGGTGTAGATAGGAGGTTTTACGTCGTAAAATTTCATAGTAGTCTTGTCTTGGTATATGAGTATGTTCGAGAAAGATAACGCTGTCATAAAATAGCACGAGTAATATTGAAGCCAATTTGATAGAGGAGACTTAGTCGATGTTTCATTCGCATATGAATTTATTCAAAATCCTTGTAGTAATAAGAAAATTGGCCAATTTTGTCAACACCTACACTAATTTGCACAATTCATAATATTCGTTAATGGTAGACGACCCGCAGAACATCTCTAGCCTGGCAATAAGATCTAAGGTGTTAAAATACTCATAGGTTATTTATATCTATCAGTTATCCTCTCTCTATCCCCTCTTCTAAGGAGGAAAGCCTGAGCCTTTTAATGAGCCATTAATAGATCTACAATAATTTATGATGGTTACGTAATCCAAAAATTATAATAATGAGTCTTCACACTAAGCTAAAAGCAAATCTAGGTTTCAAGCCCGGTTATGTAATCATCAGAACAACTTCATAATCTATTGTCTCCAATAACTAAAGTATTCTCATCGTACATCATAAATTAAAATGATGTCGCGTCACGTTGATGAGTAATTGTCATGTGGCTGGCGACGATGTGATAAAAACAAAGTGCTCTTTACAGTTCCTATGATCTATAACCGGGACAAAATAAAAACGATTATTCGAGACAACTTGACGATGTAATATTTGCTCAATTCCTCGCATTCAGCTCAACTTCAAGATCCATTTTCAGTTCTAATAACAACTATATCAAGGGCGTATTTTCTTTACCACTAAGTATTGAGTTAGCATTGAGTATGGTTTGTGAGAAAAAGGTCTCGTATGATACAAGTCCTCTAAATAAACCGAGCTAGCTCCACCAACAACAACTAAGACATTTGAATGTCGGAATGGTTATATTATTTGTTTTTTAATGCCTTTACCTTACGATTTATTGTGGTCTATTCATGAGTTATTTTTAAAGACAAAACTACTACGTCCTCTCTTTTAAGTTCAGGTAGGCAGTAAACAAAGTAAATAACTTCGACTTGTACTTACAAATTGTGAAAAACTAATTAAAATAGTATAGTAAAGTAAGTAGTATAGTAAAATAGTATAGTAGTAGTACTTTTATTAAGCTGTTCGATGTTAGAATCTACGGATTCGTACTTCAAAGAGAAATGGTAAATGTATTGAAAGCAATAGTTGCGTATCTAGAATGAGATGAGTTTTCATTATTGATTTGCAACTTATGCTTCCTGACCATCTGCCCGGATTAGAACAGCTAGCCGAGAACTTTCTAGGAATGTCTCGACTTCCTTATTTCATGTAAGTCATTGACATTTATATTACTAATAAAAAACTTTTTAACTAGTGACCAAGTAACAACGTGCTAGGTGATATTAACGTTTAAATTTACTTACATTACCAAATTAAAATTATGAGTTCCTATAACTTTTTCTAAAATTATTCTAAATCGTCAATAATGTAAAATACTCATGTACATTTGAGTGTCTACAGTAAAGTAAACTTAGCAAAAAAAACTTCTTTTTTCTTCTTTTTTTTTTTGCTGTCCAATTTCTGATGCTGTTCAAAGTTAATTTGCAATGATCACTTAAATGTAGGAATTCGTATGTTATACAACCCACGTCATCTTAAAATCCTATGTTATTAATTAATCTACTAATATATTTAACCTAAGATTGAGAAAGACAAAAAAATGAATGTTTGCATTATGTTTGTCCATACGTATCGTAGCAACTGCTGTGTGAACCGACTGCGTGTTGAAGCAGTCCGTTATTAACTTCACCCTGTACTTATTTTGATGTTAAAAAGCCTTACAATTATAAGTCATCAGAGAAATAATGACACCCTGACAACTGCCATGACTCTACCCCATTACAAGTTATTTATGACACGTATAACTGTCGTGGAAAACAAAGAGTTCTGTATTTTATATAATTACACTTCATTTGTAAGCGGGCTTTTATAAGTGTATTATCGTTCCATTTGCAACTGGAAGGCTAAGGTTGATGCAGTTTGTTTTATTGGTCTTTATTTTGGATCACAGCTAATTGCACAATAAACTGTTGATATTTACTATCGAAATTATAGTGTTGTTTGATTGCAGTTATTTGTTGCGTCTTTAAAATAAACAATGATTAATTTACATAAATCATTGTTAATTATTTCGACTTTTCGAAAAATATAAAAATAGACTATTTAATACAAGCTATACACATCAGCTTGTCATAAATATATATTGTTAATGTTTATGTACTGTAATATCGTACAATGTTTAGCAAAAATGTTGATCTTTAGCACACTGGACGGGACGGAGGGTATTGCTTGACGGGAAACGATAAAAAAAATAAATTGAGGGCTAGCGGGGAGAGAGCACACTTTATATGAAAGTCTGTCTTTAAAATTAAAAGGGTACCTAAGAGGTTTTCACACGGACGCAGTCGCGAGCGACTGCTATTATATGATAATTAAACAAGGAAAAAGTATGGTAACCTAATCGAAGAAAGCCCACTATCAGGTATATCATTGTGATATATCATTATCATAATGAATGGCCCACTACAAATCTAGGCTTCCGCCTGCTTCCTTACAGTAGAGGAGGTATAGCCACGCTGTGAGGTACATGGTGGCCTGATACTGAAGACATACGATAATGTCTACTCTTCATACGATCGCTGACCGCTGGTGGTAAACCTGTAACTCTATTCTGTAACTATGTTTTTATTAATTAACATTATAACTATTAAATTTAAATTATTAAAAATAATAATATATTATTAAAAATTAATTTAATAATATAAAAACACTCGCGTTAGTTTAAATTCTAATACTATCGAATTTGTTTTATCTCTCTTTGTCTATTGCATCACGTTAGACGGAGAGACATAGATACGAATTCGATAATCACATTGTAAACTAATAAAAACGTAGTTACGGAATCGAGGGCCACTGGAAGCGAAAGCTTTTTAAATTTTTGTAATGACCGGGAGCTACGACTCCACGCTCTCTTTGGGGCTGTAACACCAACAGCTTTCCAACTTCAACTTGTGTTAAGAATTGGAAGAAAGAAATGCTCAATATTTCATACCCAGAAATCTTCAAATTTACTTGAGAATTTGACTGAATCCTTAACACGCCAACCAGTATAACGATAAATTGGATAAGGCGCCAGCGGTAACGTTAAGTGAAGATCCAAAAAAACATCAGAAACAATTCATAACACTTATGCACAAATACTACAAGAACAATGTACGAGTATCTACATAATTGCAGACAATTGCTACGGATTTGTTCGAGTCTGTTTTATTGCAACTGCAGTATCGGTTTACATAAAACTGCGATTTCCCTGCACAATATACATTGGCTACAATACACGCAATCTATTTTTAGATGCTCAGTAATTCTGTGCTGAGTCATTGCCGTAGAAAAAGGCCTAAATGATATGTCAATTGGAAACAAACTTATAAAAATAACCCTTAAGTTACGCGTAGTAAGGTTGCCAATATAGGGAAAGTTGTTAACGAGTTATTTTATATGGCAATAAATAATATTGAAACGTCTTGGCCTTCAAGAAATTAGTCATCGTCTGCGCCATATTATTATTTATGTCGTATAATGGGATATAAAGTCCCGAAACTTTACTAAAACAAAAAATTGAAATCACTAATTGACTGGAAATTATTGCATCATTTCTCTTTAATAGATCGACGCGACATGAAACCAATATTTTTTTCCTCTTCAATATAGTTGATCGTCTAGAAGAGTTGGCTCATTATCTATAAGACCGCCGATTGTACATTGGTTTTTAGGTTATTTTCTCTTCGTAAGTTTTTTTATTCGTTCATTTATGTTTTCAAATTCAGACTACCCAAGTACTTTTGAACTTTTTAATTCTGCTGTTAAACAAGATTATGAGTTGGGATTACTTAGTTTATACTCGTTTATTATTAGTATTACTATAGGGACCCTGTCCACGGTCATCTTTCAAAAAGGTTAATCTCAGCTATCCCGAGTAAGTCATATATTATTCCTTAGCGTCAAACTCGGCGCACTGCCACAAAATTAAAAGGATGCTGCTGAATACAAAGTATCGAGTTACCTTAAACCAATAAAGAAATAAAACTATTTAAATACCGCAGAGGTTAATTTTGAAGGAATTACTTTAAAAGTAAAGACGACAGTTATTCGGAATATATTTAAGCACTGACACAAAGTGCAGTGGCCTCGATTTTCCAATAAGAAGTATGCGGCCCGTCGCAGTTTTTATGGTATAGTTTAACGTATTTGGTTTTACCTTCGTTTTATTAATTCCTCGATCGACCAGCATCGAGTACTTATTAGTCGATGTCGTTATCAATAAAAACTTCAAGCTTAAGTAGGCGCTCACTCCATGAGACATCCAACTAGTGGAGATGACTTCATTCTTGCAATTGTTAAACGTATTAAATTCACTTCTGTTAACAATAAGGATAACGCTTCCAGATACTTATCTTCGATAATAAAATTAATTCGATTGGTGATAATCAATTTTTATTGTAGGTTTTTAACAAGTTGATTTGTGAGCGAAAAAAATTGGCGCCTCGGCCCTTCTTCATTTCTTTCGTCTTTTTAACCAAACTGATTATAAATACTTTCGAACTACTTACGACATGTAGTAATGCCTACTATTGTTATATTATTAATTTCGTCTATAAATTGCATCTAATTTCACTTTTGAGTCTAGCTTTCATAATAAACAAAATAATTTACAATCCGACATGTAGATCTAGAGATTAGCCAGTTTAAACAAACGAACAAACTTTTTCGTATATTATATAAATATGGTCTGCTATGCCAAATAAATTGAAAGAAAAGATCAAAGATCAAATTCTGAAAGAATATCAGTACCGAAATGTTGACCCCTATTCAGTACGTATAACATAACACGGAGGAGGTCAACTTAATTTGGATAATATAGCGGCAGTGTTGTTTTTTAGAAATTTTGTAATATCTCCGAAACTATATAACTAATTAACATACTGTAAAAAGCAAATGTTATCTCTATAATATCCTTGTGATTATTAAATAATTTATTTTGATAAGGATTTAAGTTTAGTTGTATAAATAATGATGTAAACGTAAGCATATGAATTAAATGATTTTTTAAAACACAAAAAGTTATATATCTGCCAAAATATAAAAGATAGATATATGCTATCGCGGATTTTTTATTAGAACTTTTTAAGATGCGTAAAGTTTTCATACAATGTTTTCAATTATATCCAATATCTAAGGCAGCGTACGCGTATAAAGCTAAATTCAACAAATTTCACAGTCCGAGTCGCGCGACAGAAACGGCGATAACTCGGGCAATATATACAAAACAAACATAAAATATAGCTTATAACACTCACCGATAACGTAGCATACTACTGGTAAAAGAATTTTTAAAATCGGATCAGTAGTTCCGAAGATTAGCCCCGACAGAACTTTATTTACAAACTTACAAACTTTACCTCTTTATAATATTATCATATACATACTGTATAACATAGTGAGGTATCTCGCTTTGAGGGCATCCCGTTCCCGTTCAGTTCCTGCTGTTACAGCATCTGTTTGGTTTATAGTCTCGGTAGTTGTTTACGATCGTCTCGGGTTTATTTTAGCCGGAGTGTAGGATTGCTGTTGCATGTCCGTCTGCGCCTCCAGAGTTTACTACGGAGTAACGATGAATTATTTATTAGATTTGCCTATTATTGATGACTATTATTTATGCTGGTATTAAATGTTAATCAATCAAAATTTGAAGACGAATCTATATATTATACTTACATTACCCCACGCTTCCACCTGCGTAGATCCCGCTTCTGAGGGAATTTTGGGATAAAAAGTAGCCTTTGTGCTGTAAGAGACTATAATCTCAATCTATGTTCTTCCAATATCCAACTTTCAGCCACCGAATATTAAAAAAATATTACTCTTCCTTCTGACTTCGTCGTAGTCGGGTAAAAAGTAAGTAAAAAAACAACTGCGGGGCACAGTAATTAAGTATTTAATGATTTAGTTTTATATTTCGTAGCATTGTAGTGTAAAAATATATGGCCATTAGATAACGTTGAGACATGAGGGGTGTGCACTGTGCATGAGCCCTACAGAAACACTTGTACTCCCTATCAAGGGCTAGGGAGTAACACAAGCTCGTTGTTACATGAGTTAAGGACTTTCGACGTACAAAAGTACTGTGCTTTAGTGTGCCCTTGAAAATCATGCGAAGCGGGGACAACAATTGGAATGGAGGGTTAAATTCTGTCTAAATACGTGGGTCCTTTATACCCTTGCACAATTTCGGGGTTATCATGAACGGTTTCATGGGCGCTAAAGAGTATTGGAAATGCTAAGAAGATAATAGAGCTCGGTGTTCAATTAATATAAACCACCGCTCCCTCGTGAATTGTGCTCGTACATTTCGTATCGTATAGCTTTCAAATCGTAATGAACATTTTCGCAATATATTCACCTCTATATACAGAGCGTGTTAATATTTTTTCGCTAACAGGCACCCAACTGTGATCGGTCCCCTTTTTAACCCGTAACCTGCTGGGTTGGTATGAATGAGGCCACATGTTTAAGTCTGGTCGGTTGGTCCATGGCTGCTGATTCGTTACTTTGACAGAATTTGTTTTTCATTCATTCGCACTGATATCTGCTGATAATTACAATATCTAATGACTTGGCTTAACAGCTAAGTATTTGCTTCATGATAAATTATTCCGATTCTTTAATTTAATTAGACTTACATTAACAAATTTTTTCACATGTTATACATTTGTATGAATAAAACTTTGTATCAAAACAGTAAGCTAGATGCAACTTTTTGGCAGCAACAAAATTGCATTCTAAAAATTGCCAAAAGCTATCTCATTTGTATGCAGATTTATACGTTCTCGTGCTTCTACGGAACAAGCTCAGCATAATTTGTAAAACGTTTTAATGCTCGCAGCTTTACAGAATAAACGTTTAGCTTTCGCTATTACGTTTCAAAGGGAACCCACCTCACATTGCGCCGAGTTTAAGAATGCTCCTATTTGTTAACAGCTGTCGTCGTCGCAGTTCGCGTATAGCGATACAAATGGAGCTGAAAAATGTCGCTTCTCGTCGTTTTTTTATTTTCTCCGCTGCATACAATGCATTGTGTGCTCTTCTATGGGAGGCTCGGTGATTGTTCGTAGGGTCCTTTGCCTAACGACTGTCGCTATTATTTCAATGTAACATTTTATAACATCGTTTCTTTGCTCATTGCTCTTGATTTAAATTTTATCTGTAAAACAAGAATTAATCGCTATAAATCCTCTTATATATTCTATATCTAAATAAATATTTTTTTGTTTATTAAACCATTTGTTTCTCGTCGTGCGTATAATCATAAATACTCGTATAGTCGTCTCAGCCGAAGGAATGCTCTGCTGGCCCTATCTGTACCGCCTTGCAAACGTCACGGTCTTGAGTGACTCCGTTTAGAATTAGACCTCTTCATTGTATTTACTCACCTGTTACAAAGTTTAAAGTAAGTTTTTAAAGTCATTGTTCCACTAAAGGTCTCGATCAACATTCAGCGCTCGTGATAGAGCTATTTGCCCAGTTTCATATAGCAGCGAGAGAGCATTAACACATTTCTATAAGGCGCAGTCACGACACAATAGTTTTCATGCCAACACTTGACCCGACGGGGCTAAAAACGTAGCCCCACGGTTAACGGACGCCGCGTAAAGGCTAGCAACTTTACAGATGGGTAAAGCTTTGCGACTACGACGCCCCAATACTATTTTTTATGAGTTACATTGTTAAGAAGAACTGAGAAAAATACACACATACCCATTCCTAGTGGTCTTTTACTGATGAAACAGTCTTCACTAAATAATATCTAAAGTGTATTTTCGTACTCTAGAAAAGGCAGAGATGGAAAAGCGTACGATAAGTCCAGTACTAGTCGCGATACTTGCATTGGTGTTCACTCAAATTCTTAAAAATATAGACACGTGAGCATTTAGCCGCATAACGGAGTATGGTGTACAAAAAAGCCTCAACTGTCACCTTAATCATTATAAAACGATAGTGGCCCAGAACCTAGGCCTCGTGTGAGAACTTCCAAACGAAGTTCACGAGCTTTTTGTTTATCTAACTGTACGATACGTAAACTGAGGTGCATACAAAAGCGTCGATTGATTGCCGATTGTATGGAGATTTAAGTGTACAAATGCAAGTGTGAATAATGTTAGTAATATTATCCTTCTTGCCTGTTTCGGCTATAGCGACACTAGACTATACCCGGAGACAGGGTGAAATACAGTTATGACTTTTATTTTACCCCATTTTGGTAATATCCATGCAAGTTATTGGTGGCAGCTCACGTTTAATATAAATATGTATTGAACAAAGCACATTAGATAGTAGGAAATAATAAATCTTGCCAAAACGTTAGTCCACTCAGAACACGAGGCTTATGGTCGTTCAGTGTGCAGTGTACAGAAGCGTATCTAAGCAGGGAAATTATACTTGCACGGTTCCGCGTGATGCAACTTCAGAGTAATGGCTTATGCTATATTAGTTATTTTAATAGGCACGTTTAAATCAATTAAGTGACACGTAAAATGTTAAAACAAATACCAAATATACATACATAACATCAAGCCTCGTTCCCACAGGGGTAGAGGGGGGTAGAGACTATCCCTCCCTCCATTTGCCACAGTCTTTGCATACTTTCTTAGCTTCTTCTACTTTCATTAATCCTTTCATACAAATTCGTCGCTTTAGGTTACCTACTCTTGACCTGACCATATTTTAAAAAGTCTGGAATTTGTTCTAAGAATCCGTCCGTCCGTTTCCGTTAATTTCTGTCCCTTTCTCAATTTTAGTCACAACATCTTCACTCACACCACACCGCTCTCTTATAAAAATATGATATTGTTAAAGACCAAAATCATGGTTGTAGGTATCGAGTTTGTCTACCCGAGATCCGGGTAAAGGACTTTTTGTTTTGCAAAACACATTAAAATTAATTAAAGGAAGCATGATCTAGAAGTGTTTGGTTTCTTTTGTATTTTTTTTCATTATCTATAGGTACATTTAACATAACTCAATGTCAATTGAGAGTCAATGCCAACTTGCGTCGTTTTTTGCGTTGCTCATTTGCTTAATTGATTTGGCTTTGACTGTATTTTAACATAATAATTTTAACATAGGTAGATAACTAAAGATTTATAAAGTAAAACGAGAATACGTTCTGTTTAAGTAATTAAAGGCAAAAAATTAAACAAACGACCTTAATACTTTATATAAAATTTAAATAAAAATACTGTCACTGGTCTATAATTGCCTATTAAAAAATAGTAAAAATTATATATGTTACCGAGGTCAAGGGTTAGACTGAGAATTTGTCTATACTATAATGTATTATGTACTAAAACACCGTAGCCCCCAGTGGTCTAACTTATGATTACGTGCACCTATAATGCTTTAATATAATTTTCTTATTTACTAATTAGTTATGTTTTTAAAACCTTTGAGGCTAATTTAAGACCACTTTGGATTTTCGATTGAATAACATAGGCTATTTTTGGTCTGATGACATCATTATTAACTATAGGAACGCTAAAGTAAAAACCAATAATTAAAAATAAACCTAATTAAAATATATTTTATTTTAAGTGTCGATTAATTTGAATCTACCCAACCTGATAGTCCATCGCAATGGCTGACGTCAAACGTTATCTAGGTTGAAAATTGCCGACCTAGGACAATCGTGCGGTCGTTCACCCCAATCCACTCGTCAATCCCGCACCCCAGAGAGGCTTCCCGGAGATAAAACTTGCACAAAGCATCTGAAGCACCCTTTGATGCTGCGCCGTCTATTTTTTAAGTGGAAAGATGTATTTTTCATCGTTGCATTTTTAATCCATCGCTGCGACGTCTCGAGTAGCGGAGTGTGGTAACTTTTTGTTTATTTTTTTTTTTATTTTGCAAAGCGGTGCGAATTTGTATGCGCGCCAGGTAATGAATGGAATTTTTCAAACCTGAAAATGATATAACGACTGCGGCGGATTGAGTGTTCTCGTTATTTTTTTATTGTGTTCCGACGGACTAATGGAAGGGTGAAAAATAATTTTAAGTTATTGTTATATTATAACGAGAGGGCGATTTTAGTTATTCCTAATTGAGGTATCGTTGGCGTTTTCTTCGCAACCTACATAACTAGTACCGCTGTTTTTTCCTAAATATCCACGTGTGTAGTGTCAATATCAAATACAAATTTAAATATATAAAGTTATTATATTTTCGTTAGAGTTTGCCGTTCATTAAAAAGTGTCGAAGCAATAAAGCTCCGTGAAGCGTACTTGTCAGTGTGACTTATGTATGCAGCTTCCGTTCTATTTACACACATACTAAACCGACGCCTAATGAATTCACTCCGTATACACCTCGAGATCTAAGATATGCGTGTCCATGCCCTAAGCGAGACTGCCAAAGACGCGCGCCTTCATTTGCAGAAAAGTCAACTCAATTGTCTTGTTGATAGAGGTCATGCATACCGCATATAATTGGTGCGAAAGACTCTAGTAATTATGCGTAAGTGATAAGGGAAAATAAATCTTAAAGCGCTGCAATAGCGCTTGAGCGGTAATCGTTTTAAGTTCCGAACAAGACAGTAGCGCCGGTCGAATAGTTTATTATAGGAGCCATTGATTGAAAATGAACTATGAGATTTTGAGATAGATGGGGACTGAGTGTCGGCTCGGTGGAGACTAATTGACGTTTTGGTTCACTTCGAGATAGATCGAAGATAAGTGATGGATTGCGTTGGCTCAGACCTTTGTTGTTATATTTTAGTTTTATCGACGTTGCTTAATTAGTTTTTTTTTATTTTATTATAACAAGTTACACCTTACTTGCGCTGGTGTCATTATGTTAAGTAATAATGCAATGTAGTCATTACTAGGCAATAGACAGTACCCAGTTTAAAGAAGGGGTACAAGCTTCATTTACTCATAACCCCTAATTGGTTAAATAAAAAAAAATTTAAATCTCAGGCGATAGGATAGGGCCGTCTTTTTCAGTATGTTCCGTTTTAAATACCCAAGAAGCATCTAGACTGAAAGCAACTTGTATAACCATCATCACCATTAAGAGCCGACGGACGTGCGCTGCTGGACAAGGGTCTTTGTAAAGACTTCCAAACAACTGTCCGGAGCCGCCCATTGCCAGCGGGTTCCTACGACATATTTGAATTTTGATGTCGTCAGTCCATCATTACTTTGTATTTGGACAACACAAGATCCTAAATTGACTCATACTGGAAAAATAATTTGCAGAGATCTGCAGTTATTAAACTATACGTTATTAAAATTTCTTAGATTTCCGCATACTACTTATTAATATATCTAATTGAAATCAGATCGAAATTCTCTCAATAATGGGAATATGTATTTACATTCGTTTCATCGGGCTAAAGGTAGGTGTGTGCTTGACGTGGGTAAATTAAATTATTTTGACGTTATTACTATGTATTTATTTCGCAGAATTGGCGCCGAGCTCAATTATAGACATTCTAAAATCAACGAATTCTAGTTAATTCCATCTTGTCTTATCCATACTCTGACAGGTTTAATTAACTAGCAGCCGCGAGGTAATTAGCTTGATACCAAGTTTTATAAAACCACCAACTGATTTTGATTCTGTTCTAAATAACGATCACGAACGTAACTTAGCTGACTGATTTCAAAATAGTTGTAAATGTAAATGCGTCTGAACATATTTTTATATTGCATACCCAATTAGAGTTATCGCAAAATTGCGATAACCTAAAAATAAATATTTTCTACAAATATTATATAGTAATATAACTCACAAATGGTTAAAATATCGATAATTCACACAAGTTTTGTAAATTTCAAAAAGTAATCCCCGCACACAATATATAGCAGTGCTGTTTCTTGACTTCCTTTTTGACAATGACATTTCTTTGATAGTGACGTTTCTGTCGTAGACTACATAACGTAAATTTGGTTTTTATTCCTTGTTACATAATAACTAAGAAAATGTTTTCTTTTAAATAAAATTAAATCTCGTTTTTAAAACGTTAAGTGTGACTGTTCGTTAGGGTGTCCCTTATTTTTTGATCGAATTTTTTCTTAACGCATACCCCCTAAATATGTTCCTTATGTCATAATATACTCTCAAAATTAAAATCACCCAAATCCATGAACGAGAACCCGTGCCGACTTGAAGCTAAAGCTTGCCCATACAAGTTGCTAAAGACGTCCTGCGCGCGCTACGTAGATACTTAGTGCATAGTACTGCATAGTGTTTTTTTTTGTGTCGGAGATAGTTAGTTTTGTTTTTTAACAATGGATATTGAATTACGAAGTTCAAAAAAGGATATTTTCTTAGTAGGTGATATAAATCACCAGATATCAGGAGCGAAATTGCCTTCAAACCGGCAAGTATTGGCTGTATTCATTTGTAACATTCGCGAAGTGGGATTAAAAGTGAATGAAAGTGCTAATCTAGTAATTGCGAGTATATCATCTTTTGGGACAAGGCTAGAATATCTACACGATCAAATCATCATCAATCAGTACCAAACTGTGTTAAAAAGTTAGGAAACCTTTATCAAGTTTGGCGTGAGTTGCAAAAAAATTCCAAGAAGACCATAAATTTGAACATGAACTTCATAAAAATCGAGTCGTTTTAATGGAGCTTGTTCAATATTGGAACAGCAATTATAAAGGGAGCTCCTACTCTTTGCCTGTCGCTATCATGCCTATGAACTCGTGCTGAAGAGTGTATTCGAAGCAAAAATGTCCCAAGTCACTCGTAGCCCCGATACTCCACTTTTTAAAAAGTTCAAGGATAACTGGAAAAATATTGACCCGAGTTCCTTTCAGTCATGCACTGAATTTCTAAAAAAATATCTCACTGACTCATATCGGAATTAACTTATTAAGTTTTATTGCCAGGAGTTAGAGAAAAACACTATACGTGACGACTACCGTGAACTTGTCGAACTCTCTTTAATATATTTGGGATGCAGTATCGGATACAAGTTAAAAATTAGGCAACCTGGTCCCATGCACCAAGCACGGTAGATGGCAAGGGCTATTTATTCTATAAAAATGTTTTTGCTAAGGAATCAATTGAAAATAAGCGTCAAGGATAAACGAGGATTGCAAAATGTTTCATTATATAAAACAACTTCGTATGTAAAACTATGGCTTCAGTGTAATATGGCAGTGAAAGCCCCTAATCAAGATTTGCGTTTTCTTAAAACATTAAAAACTATGAAACGATTGATAAGGCAATCACAAAAGCAGCTTTAGAGAAATTTAGCAAACACTTGTGGTATTTGACGGACGAAATATCCATATTAGCACTTTTTGACGATGACGTAGATGATGAAGTGAAAATGCGAATGGTGTTTAAATTGAAGCATGAAAGTGAGAAGCTAAATGACTAGGAAAAGAGATATATTCCATCTAAACAAGAAATGTTAGGAACTCTATATGATAAATGTTTGGATGATTTTGTTTTCTCGCTTAAAAATTGACTCTAGTTTCCTTCGTGTTTCTGTTTTACTATGGAGTGAAAATGAAGCATATTTGAATGCTAAAACTAAAATCTCAACCCTAAGGGCTGTGAATGATACGGCAGAGAGAACCGTTAAGTTAATGCATTTTCACAAATTGATAACGGTGGACATAGAACAGAAACAATTTCTTCTACGCTGCGTCCAGGAGCATAGGAGGCATTATCCTGATTGTAAAAAATCGACTTTACAAAAAATATTTGCCGACTAGTACTACCATTTACTTATCAAAATACAAGTGAGTAATATTATATCCATTTTTTTACTTATTATCAAAATTCATTTAGTCGTCAGGGAATCATTTGTGGACAGCAGAAAAAAAACCTAAAATCACAAAAACTAAAAACTTTGAAGCTGTGTCGGCACGCTTTCCCGTCATCATAGAACGTTGAAATTTTGGTAATAAGTTCATTTAATCATTTATAAAATATTTGAGGGGTATGCGTATCGATATCATAAAAAAAATTTTTTTTGTCCATATAAGGGACACCCTACTGTTCGTAATTACTGTACCAATCGATCGGAAAGCAGATATATTCACACAATTCACAATTTAATTTAAAAATGCTTTATTTTTTATTTATAAAATAAATATAGAAATTAAAATGTAATTATTAATCTTTGGCATTAAAGTGAACAAATGTAACAAGAATACAATATGCAACAAGAGAACAGTACATTGTATGTATGTTTGTATGCAAGTGGCCACTGATAAATCGTATGGGCGTTTAACACACGGCACGTCCCGGCTTCCGGTGCGCCGGCGCCGCGGGCGCTCGCGGTGTTCTCACGGCGCAGATGTTTCACTGAATCTGTTTGTATTATACAGTGAAGTGCTTTGATTTATTGATTTTTTCTTAATATTAGCCATACCGTAAGGGTTCAAACTGTTTATCTCATGAACCACGATAGCTAGAAATGGAAATTTTCACAAAGAAATTATTTTTTTATGTACTCGTTTAACTCAAATTTATCTATACGCAATAAGTGAGACTGTGCTTGTGCTCGCTCGTATCTATACGAGATATTGCTAGAAATTGCGGCTGCTAAATAGCCTACATCCCACACAGGACTGCAGATAGACGAATACTAAGAATCCAACGCTCGGCCAACTGCACACATGTGTGCGGATCAAATAAGACTTGTTGCTCGGAACACATTGGCGGTCAACCGTATGTTCCGAGACAAATGTGGTGACTTCATTTCTAGATCTCAGTACGGAAAAAAATATAATTATATACGTCGACCTGAGAATCTGTTCTGTTTTTTCAACGGTTAAAAAGTAAGTAAGTACATGTTTATAACAAGTTACCCTTTAATTGAGATCTCAGCTGGTGTTAACTTGGAATATGTATGTTTTTCTATAAGAGCAACTTTTAACTATCTTGTCCACTCTTCCTAACTGAACTTGCGATCGGAGTCGGTGCTAGAGTCACTACAAATAATCTAACTGGACGTTTCAAAATTGTTTGGGAAATAAACCTACTTAAAAAGAAACTAATTTGAATTTAAAAATAACCCTGAGTGATAACTAACCCCGATCCAAGCCTACGACCAAACTAGAGCCAATTTAGTAAATATAAAATCCTAGAGTGACCCGTTCTGAGAGTTGAACCCACGACCCAGTTAAGACAACGCATTACCAACTGAGCGAGGGAGGTCGTCAAAGCTGCAGCTGTACTTATGGGATTGTCGTTAATTCGCCGCAAAACAGGTTTCCAATTGATGGAATAATATCGGAAATCGCTATCACTTATCACCGCTGGTCTCGTGACTCTAATCGGCACAGCAGAAAGCGTAATTCAATTATCGCTTGATCTATCTATTCAATACTTTCCTCGTATCCTTTCGATCGAGAAAGTAAAATAATCGGGTCGCGTGAAAGTGTCGCTCCATATAATAGGGCTCTTTGCCGTTTATCAGTGCCGCTAAGTGGCAGTGTTGTTTACATCGTTGTGTATTGTTATATATATGGGCTGCATCATATTGTTTTCTTAATAATAAATTTGTTTAAGGTCTGGAGGTTTTAGTTTGACAAATTTTTACCCTACCTCAGTCAAAAATATGAAAGCTATCATTCATTTTGTGCGACTTGCAACTCCTCGTCAATGTTCAAGATACCACGTACGTTCTTGAGTAATGAAACGGTCAAACCATATGTTTTGTCATACATAGTTGTAGGACTTTAAAATAAGGAGTCATGTAGAACGGTATACGCTATAATGGAGTTAAGATTGGAGTTAGACATTAGAGTTCAGTAAGGGCGTAGAGATTTAGAAGCTTTGTTATCCATGAGATCTAATAGCATTTTATAGTGCAACTAATATATATTATAACAAACTAACTTAAAAGTTTCGATGTGTCAAAGAAAGAGGACATTCTCAGCCTTTATGTATCACAATTTAGAACTATCGAGGTATACACAGTGATGTGATATTACTACAGATTGGTTACAATGTTAAAATTGTGAACGACTCATCACGTACTACGAGCTTAACAAGTGCGTTTATATCCTTCAAGCGATGTTCCATCAACAATGTAAATATTTTAACCGTGTTGTTAAGTCTTTATTGTAGTTGGAAATGAACCTTGAATTATATACCCATAACTGGCTAGCTTGACATATTTTGTGGTATTTAAAATATTGTGTTTATTTAAAAGTATGTTTTACTATTTGTTGTTTCCAACATAGATTAGCATGAAAATAACAATTTAGCATGGTATGGACACGTGAAGCAAAGAGATGAAAGGACACAAGAGGGCAGGAAGGAAATAAAGAAATAGCCGGAGTGTGTGAAAGAGGATATGTACTCATATGTGAAGGAAATATGTTATGATTTGACTCATGACAGAATTGATTGGAAGAGAATGTTTTTCCGACCCCACTTAAATGGAAAAAGGGGCAAGATGATCATGTCTTACTAATTGTTAAGTGTTTTAATTTCATTTGTCTCATTTTCATACTTTAGTCCATCCTATACCTATTTATTTTTCTTTCAGGTTCTTAATTTTCCCTCTTGTCTGATTGTTATTATACTTCTTATCGATTATATTAATAATATTATCGTCTTATTCATTTAATTTCCAAGGTTATTACAATAATTTAATCTCTATCATTATTATGTAATTTCATGACATTGTTTTCTGTTATTTAAAATGCATGTTGTTGTAATACGTTGACGTCTCTAAATTATGTTTTTTTTGTTAATAGGTAAGCGACCAGAAAATTCGTATGAATGGTGGGAACATCCTTGGTATGATATTATTCTATTATTCTCTTAAGTATTCCACTCTCAGTGCTTTGTATTGTCTTCATTCATTCATTTAAAAATTAAGGGCAGATATAATCGTTTCGTAAAACAGCGTTCCAGCTACTTTGTCAACTTCAGGTCATTCTAAAGAAATATCGCGACAAATCTCTTTATTATCCTTCTCATAATATACAGAAGGTACATACAAAAATGGTAAAGTTCGTATGTAAAAAGCAAGAGGTATGAACTCTTAGGTTTCTTATTTGAATAAAGAACCGCTAAGGTTAGACTTTTATTGACTATAAGCTTCTAACTGCATAAACAAAATTTAACTTTCATTATGAAGGTAAGCAATGAGCTGATTATATTGAAGTACCTATACGATGTCTACTTTTATATGATACTTAACTAACTTTAATATATTGTAAATTTCACTAGTCAATAATGTAACCTTACAGCAAAAATATATAGCCTTTAGAGACAAAAAAGAGCAAACAAGTTCATGGATATACGTGCCAGTCACATAAACATTCGCATTCGCGGCAAAAGCGCGCGCCGCCGCGTCTGCGCACCTCCCTATATTTAACCGCCCAAGAGTTTCCTGCACGAAATGTTTATTAATTTATATATATGTAAAACCATTTTTGTTTACAACCCACACCACGTGGCGGGTGCAATGAACTTCTCTATATTTTTACGCGTTATTTTTTTAGTTTCCGAAATGTCCAGATTTACAGTACGATCTTGTTTTGATGCCCTTCCTTATAAACGTAACATGTCAGAACGTCTACTAATAATGTATTCAAGGGTAAAAATAACTTTAAACAAGTTTTTGTAATTAAAACTATATCAGGATATCGATATTAAATACAATATATATTTACTAAATTTCTATAGTGTTCCTAACCTAATCTTTAGAAAGCCAGGGAACCTGAATGATCATAAAAAAATATTTTCTTGTAAAAGGAACATCGTTCTTCTGACAAAAGTTTCAAAACGGTTTCAGTAAACTAAAGTATAATGCCTTTACAAATATTGTCTAGATACAAACATTACTTTTATTAAATTGATAACTCTGCAAAGTCTGGCCAAAGCTTTGTATAATAAAAGAGAAACATATATGGATTTAGATAACAATATGTATTCCCAGACGTATGCCATATTTCAAACTTTCCCTAAACAAAATATCATAAGTAAGAGTTCGTGGTTTACCTACAAAGTAATATGTGCTTGCGTATTTTGAGCTTACTCGTATTTTATGGCAGTGAAACTGTTTAATATTTTGTGGAAAATTTAAAATAGAAAACAGTCGTAAACTAGGAGAGAATACGATAACTAATAAATACCTGTACACTGTTATATTTTCTTTATAATATAATATGTTCACTGAAGATCAGTAAATTAATTAATAATTATTTCGAAACATCTCTGCTTACGTATACAATTATTTGTCTTAAATATGTCAATGACGAAATGACTTGCTGAAAACTTCCGACTTAAATAAGCACAGCGAACATTTTAAGCAACAAATATCACAATGCGTGTTGAAAGCGTGGGAATCGTAATTATTTTGATGATTCCAAAATCATCAGTTTTCTATTTCACGCAACGATATTACAACTGTTACCTACCTACTGCGCGCTCGAAATTGCCTCATACTTTTCTATTCAATTGTCCTCTCTCACACAATTACAACAGTCACAGTCGGGTTTTTGTTATTTTAAATCGTATTTCGATTGTAATAGAGTTGTTTGTACTATGTTCGCCTCTTAATTAATCCTAAATACAGTAATTATTTTGCATTTGGTGTATTTTACGGAGAGCGATTCTGTTATGAAACTGTCTGCGAATTGGATGGTTCATATAAAATCTTTATTTGATTTTTAAAGGAAAATGGAATAATTTTCGCAAATAAATAAATATATCATACAAAGTTAAAATTGCTCGAACACTTTAATTATCAGTTCAAAAGTTTTCTAAAGGATTGACCTACTATAGGCAAGCCATCGAAAAGACAAAAACAAATGAAACATAGTTGAAAATCCGACAACATTATAGTTTACGACGGAAAGGGACAGAGGTAATACTTGTCCGCTCTCGCATACCGGTCTCTTATTTACGTTTATTCTTTTAAAGGCTCAGCCACACTATAGATAGTTAGATTGAACGGGCAAACTTAAATAGTAAAAAAATTAAGTTGCGATTGCAAATCAAATTGAGCAGCATAAGTTGATACAAAAATGTACAGGCCTCTTCAATGCTTTATATTATACAATTGAGGCCAATTTAATCAAAACATTATTCTTTCTCTTTATATAGTAGATGAATATAAAACGAAACTGTAATATAAAACAATACTTATACTTCTTACTAAGGAAAACTTTTGAATGAATCACACACATTAAAAGTTCTCTAAGTTTAATACTTAGAACATTAAGGCGCGATTGAAGGTCAAATTGAGCTGTACATATAAATGGTTCTAAAAGTGCAGGCCCCTTCAATGATTAATACCGGAAGCACCTGCCCGTGACCGTTGCACCATTTATGTCGAGGGGGAACTCAAAAGTTATACAGGTGAGATCAACTAACTGTATCACTTTATTAATCTCTCACTCTTTGTTAAATAGATAGACAAGTATATTGTTTAAGTTACATCTCTCTAAGATATACTTCTCATTGTGAAGAATGATTAAAAGAATAAACTACGAAATTCAAAATAAGATGGCTAATAAAGGATTGCATTAGTTCTATTCTGTATGAATATTTTCATAACTGAACACTTTCGAAATTTTCTCTATCTTCCTATCTGTAGTATCGTGTAGATAGATATGAATTCGAAACTAAAACTGTCGAGTTTTGATGCATCCTTCAGAATAGAGCTATTGGTATTTCAAAAAATCAATTCCGTTATAATTTTTGGCCTATTTTTGGCCCGTGCTGTATGAGTCTTCTTACATTATATCAGGCTTTCTTCTTCTTCTCTTCATAGAGGAAGGTTTGGAGTTTTGATTCACTATGCTACTCCAGAGTTGGCAGGCAAGAAATTTAGGAAAGAATCGGATTAATTTCATAGCCTACTAAAAACCTTTCCGTAGTTAAGTGTTAAAGTATGTCTACTATCTAAACCCTGAGCGAACTATATGTATCCCTCTGCAATGCAATAAATCCTTTTAACCTTCTCCCTCGACTAAATTATTAGCAAAAGGATCAGCTCGGAGCATTGTATACGGACAAGGAATGTTGCATATTTACTCGACATTTCACGAGCATTTAGCGTCCCGAGCACAGTATTTCACACCTCGAAGAAAGCGAAACACCCGACTTAGAAGCTCGGTTATAGCAGCAATTTGTTATGGATGTTGAATGTTTTAAGCGCTTCGATGTTAGATGAACAGTTAGCGATACAAAATGTCTCATAAACAAAGTAAAGGATTTTTTTCATTGATTCTGTAATAAATTAAAAGAATTGTCGCTAAAACTACTCTTAGATAACGTTTATATTTGTGTGTAGAGGGGTAGCTGAAACAGAAAAGAAATATGGAAAGCCAAAACAAGTCAAAAATGGTAACTTTGTGAGAGAACATCAGTTTTAAAATAAATTTGTATTAGAGCCATCAGAACAATATGAAAAGCACGTACGTTTCACCTAACAATCCCATATTTATTTGTGTGAAACATGAAAGCGTTCTTGTACCTATTAAGGTATCGAGATACCAATAAAATGTCTTATTAGTTTATTTTTTCATCGATTCCATTAGCATTCTCCATCGATGAGATAAATGCGGTTTGCTATGATTCACGTGAGGAGGTGTCAATGAACTGCGCACAATGGGTTTACGATCGAAGACGTTTCATTCAGTTTTTTATCGTGCTCGGTTTGTACTACGGAGTTGTGATTTGATTTGTGTGTATGTGTTATGTTGGTAATTTGTTCTTTTTTGCTTGTTTGTTGATAAATAAGCTCTGTTCTGTGAAGTCGTAGAAGATAAACGGGTGTTCACGACTTAGTTCACGTGCAATAGTTTTTTCGGTAACAGTAGATAAAGCAACATAATAAACAATGTGATTTGCTTTATTGTTATTTTTTTACTATTGAAATAGCTTTAAAATCTTATAAGTTTCTGAGACATCAAGCCGACAGATGTTGATGCATACTTTTTACATATAATTTTATTAATTTTTTTTCAATCCTATACCTACACATTGTCTTTTTTTATTTCTAAGGCCATACTATTTAACTAAGTTTCTTTGGACACCTACAAAGGGCAGCTCAGTTTTACTTTCCAAGGTTAATTATAGAAGGAAAGCTACAGGTCAAGACAGCACCTGGTCGTCAATGGTTGGATGTCTTTGGAGAGTGGACCGGACTCTATTATAATTAAAGAGAATTATCGAAAATAGGAAAGCTTTTCGCATAATGACCGCTAAACTTTTATTTCAATATTTATACTAATCGATTTCAAACTTAAATTTGGAACCTAATGTCCCAATTTTAATCAAAAATCTGGATAAAATATTGTTTATTGAATTATATATAATAAATAATTAGCAATGACACTTTTCACGCATTATTGCATTAAATCAAAACAATTTTTGTTCTTTGTAATATCAAAATACAAAATCTTAATGTGACGTGATAATCAAATTGGTTAAATTAAAACTAAAGCTATAAGGAAACAAGTACCACATTATATATTAACTGCGCTTGCTTTGAGCCGTCGTGACGCTCGCAACTCGTTAAGATCCGAAAAGTTGTTATTAGATAGAAGTAAATATTTATGATATAGCAATTTATTTATAAGCAATTTTGAATGCCACCCGTCAATTTAACTGTCACAAGCTCAGTTATCTGGTGGCAGTTATCGAGTTATCACGTACAAATCAAATGAACTCATAATTTACCTCAATGTCCGCTTTTATCTGTCACTTTTATCGTTGAGCATTACCAACGCAGTTGAACCTTTAATTTAAGGCCAATTACGAGTACATAAATATAAATAAATAAATATGTTTGTATACGCTTTTGTAACAAGCTAAGTTAGAGGGGATTCCGAAGTCCAGACGTAAGAGGGCGAGGTAGAACAAGGGTTTCTAGATGAAGAAGGGAGGAAATGACTCTTGAAGAATATGTCTTGTGAGACTTATCGCTTAGAAAACTGTTCGGTATGAGGTCAGGTCAAGTCAGGTTATTATAGTGTACTTGTTACATTTAAATTTGTATAACAAAAGATTAACCTTCAGTCTCAAACCCCAGTTACAACAAGCAAGTTTCACGAGAACAAGATCTAACGATTTTCACCATCGCAACCAGTCGAAAGCACCTTCACTTTATTTAATGGCAAATTGCAATTTATATTTCACTGATGAAAAGACATTACAGTAAAATAGAAAATATAAGCGTTTGTAAACAAAGCGTTGCGTGCACGAAAACAACGATCGTGGCTGGCAAACATTTTACAAGATTCGATACGTTTACGGTGAGTTTACGAGAAACATTTATTTGCAATGCACTCGAGTTTACGCGACTAGATGTGTAAACAAATCGGAATCGACGATTTATGATCGATTAAAATTTACGACCCCTATCGATGTTTTAGCGCCGTGAATTGTATGACTTTTGCATCGACGAAGGATTGCTTGTATAATGAACTACGCTGAACGCAGCTCTACAATATGACTGTTATCTCTTCTAACGATTTACCTTTCAACAATTACGATAACCAACAACTAAGAAAGGTTCACAAAATAACAGTTAAAACACAAAAAAATAAGATTAATGCTTATCCGTCTCATTAAATTGGAATTTTTGAACAAGTATGAAAGATTGTGTAAGTTATATCTGTCACAAAATTTGGAAAACTGTAAATTTATCTTAGATTCCAATGATTTTATCTATTACTGAGTATGGAGTTGTGGACCGATCAGTCAGCGGAATGACAATAGCGTTCGTGTACCAGCTACCAGAACAAGCTCTCTCTTAACTAATTAATAGTTAGAAAGTGGCCGCAACTCGTGCGAGGTGTTACAAAATTAATTAACATTAATAAATATAAATTACAATTAATTAATTAATTAATCTTAATACGATATAATTGTCGATATTATGTTACTCGATTAACAGGTTTGGAAGTGTTAAATAGTTTTACATTTTTGTTTTTAAATATTAATGTTTATTTTATATTAATAACAGTTAATAAATTTAACGGGTAAACTATAATATCTAGATGTAAAACTATACTTATAGGTCATACTCTCATCCATCCACCTTAGTCGTGATGTTAAGCCTCAGCTGTTAATTCATCGCGAATTAACAACCGGAAGCTGGACCATACCTAGGACGAGCTCTGCACCTAAAGGTTATGAGCAATAGCGTTACTCAAAAAACATCACCATCAATCGCCATGTGTTTCAAATATCGTATTGTTCTTGCTAAAAGGCAACTCAATCCCATAAATTTGTTTGCCCTTTACTAATCTGGGACTTGCACGATCTGTAAAGAGCTCCATTTGAATGATAATTCCGTAAAGTACGACCTTGCCTTGTCTGCCAATGTGCACGCGCGGCTTTGAGGAGATTAAAATATCCTATTTTAATGTAATGAGCTACTTAAAGGATAAAAAGCTCGGGAATTAAGTGCTCTTAACTACTTGGTTATCCTCGTAAGTATTGTGATAACATTCGTGATAAAATATCCAGTTGACTGAAAACTGAGTTAATCGCCGAGTTCCTTATTACACCTAGTTTCAATCGGCGTTGCGGTTTATAAAAATATTAATTTACTAAATAAAGCTTCCAATTAAGAAAATATTGATCGTTTCGATCGTTAATTGAAAAATTTATCAAAGTGTTGTAATCACATGCGTAGTTAAACTTACCTAGGTATGTGTATAAAGTGACTTAAATATATCAATAACTTCGATGCCAGATGCAATTTCTCGAAAGAGGTATAAAGGAAACATTTTTTACGTACAAAGCTGTACAAATCGATCAATCCTCTTCAACCTTTAAGCGGCAAGCAATTACCGCTCTAAAGCCCGGAGCAAAGCTTTTTGTCATAAACGAGAAACTTTAACGGCTATTAACAATCGGAAACGATCCGTGTAGGGTAAAGCCGCGACAGGCGACGTGTGACGCCCGACCCACTTTCCTGTAGCGAGTGGAAACCCATTCGTGCTGGAGACACACTGACCAACGCAAAAAGGTTATGAGAAGTCAAGTGGAAACGCGTATCACATGGATGTATTTGTAACGCATAGTTGCCGCCTTTTGTGGCGTTGGCCGATCGATTTATAATGTCTTATTTCGCACTAAAAGAAAACCTTCTATGTACGATCCGTGAGAGAATATTTTAAATTGATATAGCTCTTTGAGTTTTGTAATATTCCCTGGAACATATTCGTAATTTATTAGCTAGTAAATTTTGTTTAATATTCTACGAAGGCATCATCTTTAATTCTGCGTACCTAAGGTTTTATTAGATAAGACTTGTAATACTTTGTGAATATTTAAATTTATGATTCTCAAGAATATTAAATAATAACTTCGATTATTTTTTATTTCGTATAATCCAAACAGATAGGGATTTCTTGTCATTTATAATTTAAAAGAGAGGAACTGACGAAAATCATTTCAAAAATCCTTCCTTATGTCAGCCTTTAAAAATGCCCTAAAGAAAACGAAATCCGTCGCAAATATTCGCTAATTTTCGAAACTACCAGTTTTCTTATACATTTGACAAACAAATCAAGCTTACTATAGAAGTCAAAATTTTTAATAGCGTGTGAATCTAGTTTTCGTTTTAAAATGCAATCGCATTTGATACGGCTTCATAAAGTTGGCACAGAATTGTAGTTCAGATCGATTTGCAAAAACTTGTTTAAAATTTTTTTAATGGTTCCGATGGCGCCGCCAGTTCGTCGCCAAATGAGCCTACTTTTGCGCCAATATATGTTTATATTCTACGCATAATGAGATGCTGCTATATTGCTCTACTTAATTATTATTGTATCGCGCCGGCAAGATTGTGAAAAACAGTTTGCATTAATGTCACTGTTTGCATTAATGGACTAATTGTAAGAATTACTTTCTTCGTTGTGCTTATCATTTTTTAGTATTAGTAAAGGCTGATAGTGATAATTAGTGCAATAATAACATTCTGGATGAAACTTTTTTACGTCTTTATTAACACAACGAACAATGTTGCCCATAAGTTACTCAAACCTAAATCAACCTGTAAAAACCGAATAACAATAATAAATTGGAATTCATAGCGTAATAGTGCCGGAGATCACTGACGAAAGTGAAGTAGACGAGTGCAATTACGCTTTTATCAGTTTTTGATAACTTTTTAATGAGCAAGCTAATTATTTAAGAAACACAGTTCCACTATTAATTTTGCACCTGAGCACACTTGGTCTATTCTAAAACCAAGCCGTCTGTAATTTATATCTATCAATCAGATCTGAAATGAACTTCTTAAAGCCCTAGACAATCTCTAAGACGCTACAACAACATACTTCCAATTAAGTAGCTTTTCACTTAAATTTAGACTCTAAGTTGCAGTTTTAGGATTCACAATACTCTGAACATTTTCGACAGATGGTTAAATAACTAATGTCGGTTAGGGAGCAAATCGAGATTAAGACGTGACAACAGATGGCGTTCTTTACCTTATATGCTTCGATGTCCGATGTTGGAAACGAATGAAGACGTAGAATTTATTTATTATCATCTGATAATACAAGGCGCTACACTGTTAGATAATGATGATAGATCAATTTTATAACTTCAGTTTGGGGTTTCGTCTCTAAATTTTAAAATAATTTTGTGAGATGGTGATAACAAAAATACCTGGATGAGTGTTGTAGGCTTCTTGGAGCGTTGATAAGGAAAGGAGAGTAAAGAGAACGATCCAAGGAAGTCTTTGGATCGATCCTAATCGGGGTTATAGTCCGAAGCTATAGCAGTTGATGTATTTTAGCTTGGCAAACAAATTGATTTCAGACCAAATTGAATATTCTTTTTATTTATAAATATATTATTTGCGGCATACTACAAGCGTGGCTTAAAGCAGAGTTTGGAAAAGCCAAAAATCAAGTACCTGCACTTGTTTTTATTAATTTATCAATATAACCGTATTAATAATACGAGTAATAATACTTTACCTAAAAGTAATGGTAATAAGTACACTCATTAAGATAAAACCAAAGCTGTTTTGATTGAAATTGGAAACCAAGTCTTTAATTGATAATTAGGTGAACGATTGCGCAAGGAAATTATCCATGTATGGTGTTTACCTAATATAATCAACATTAGCCATAATTAGCCAGTTTTTTATATAACACTTTCACGCCTGTCCATATATGACGTGGATAAAAGTGATCACGTCTGCGGATTTACTAATTGGCTCTATCCAGCGTCCGCTATCTTGGATCATTCGTCTCGTATGTCGGTAGTTGGTGCTAATTGACACTTATGTCGTGTATTCCTTAGTCGTTAGACAAAAATGTAGATCTGACTGTAAATAGCTTATGATGTATCAGACCCGCAGGCTGTTCAATATGAGCAGAGAAGTAAAGGATGCTGTTGGAGATCTTGTGTAGCAAACATATTGTTGTGATTTTATTTTTATAAATAATTGACGACCTATGTATGCCCACTTGATGGTAGGAAAAATCCACTTACCTGCGCTGCTATTACTTGACTTGCATTTACCTTAAATTTTCCTGCGATTTTCATCAATGAGTGTCATCTTAAGAGCGATTTCTGATGAAGGTTTTAGAATATAATTCGTTTAGGTTTTGCATAAATCAGCTCGAGTATGACGATAATTGTTGGAAGCGTCCCACTGTCTTGGAGCTTTCATTAAAAACGCTGCGTAAACTGTTTGAGATATAACAAAACAATGTATGGATGAATAGTATTTCTTTATTAGGACAAGTTACTGCTAGTTACATATAAAAATCTGAGATTGTTTTTTATATTAAAACATACAAAAAATATCTAACGAAATAAAACTTAGCAAAACATTGCCATCGCTGGCATAAAATAGACAAAATAGTGTATTTCATTTATCTCGAGTCGCAATCAAACGGGTTTCGTTCCGGACAGCGTAGCCATCTCCCACGTAATAACATAAGGATTTGCTTCTTCCCCGATATGTATCTGTTGACAGAAGACAAGCCAGTTTAAAATAAATCACATAAAGGCGGATCGCTGGCCCACGCGTAGCCACAGGAGGTAGGATACGCGGTGCACTGTGGCACTCACATACACTTGGTAGAAGCATACTTTGAATATTAAAATTCTAAGATATAAGTACGCTATATTTTGAGTAAATACTGAATTGAGCTTATGCAATCCATTTGTGATATCAGTAGGTTTTAAATGATTACGCGTATGCGTTTTGTGGATGACCTATTTCGTCAGCTGAAAAGCAATGATCGCATGACGTGTTATATCTTTCCCCGCTCTCACTTCTTTTTTTATTAATCTCTTTACTACTTTGTTGATTGCATCTAGATTTAGTAGATAGATATTTGAACTCTTAAAAAATTCTTCCATGTCGATATATTTTGAACCTTGAGACTAGGTACTGCCATGAATTCTTCAGCAATATCCTATCGTTTTAAACTTATATTATAAGGATAGTTTAGAAGGAAGTCTTGTAATTGTGTGTGCGTGGTTCATAAAAGACATAATTAACAGATAATGGTATTTTTTTTTTAATTATACGTTTTCTAAAAATGAAACCTAGCTCGATTAATTGCCCCGGATACGCCTGGCACATAAAATTTCATGAAAATCATTGTCATTGCCGTGATTCAGATTATATATCGCACCTCAATATCTAAACAGGTGTTAACTCAAAAAAGCTCATTTTTCAGGATGCAAAAAACTGATTACGGTGTCCCTGTACTTTGCAGAAGTTTTCTGTATAGATGTAGGAACTTTATTTTAGAGCTGAATGTGATAAATATTAGGAATCTTGGGTTTTAATAAACGGCTGGGTCTTAATAATGCATTTTGATAGATGCTTCCTTATAGCTTATCAATTTATGTAAATATTTTTGTATTATTTTGAGTTGAACCCATTTTGGTGATTTTTGTTTTAAGTTGGCCCTCTTTTGTATTCACCTTGCCAGTAATACTGGTTCAACTCAAAATGTTTAATTAATTAACTCAGCAGTAACTATCAAAATGACGACAACTCGCAATAATGCTCCATCAAATTTCAAAAATATGGGTGTAACCCAAAATAACCCAATTTGTTTAAGCCCGGTACGTGCATTCCACTTATAAATTTGGTCCCAACTGGCGTTGTCGCTGTTTTGGTTGCGAGGGGGGTGGGGTCGCTCGTTCAACAATATAGGTATACAAAGACATTTAGCGGCGAATATTGGTAATAGTTTTGAATCTGATTTATTGGTCGATAGGTATTGAAATGATAAATTCAAAGGTGTTCATAAATCAAAAATCAAGAATTTTGAGTTAGTTCCCTTTAGATCTAAGGGTGCGATATGTACAAGAATTGCTCGTTTAATGGTAGGTATAGAAAGATTAAACAACTAGGTATGGTCTTTAAAAATTTTGAAATTTACCTTTCAAAATTATTCACAATAAATTGTTATCCTATATAAGCAATAGTTACACAATAACATTTGTTCGCTCATGTTCGCCATTATTAGCGAGGCGATATGTTATATTGCTCGTATGCGATATTACGTAAGAGGTCGCTGACCTTCGAACTTGCGTACGAAATATCGCGATGTAAGTGGGCGTGGTCCGTATATATTATGATATTCATCTCGGCTACAACAAAAAGGCGAGCACACTTTTTTGAGCACTCAGTCGCTGTTAAGGTGCTTATTAAAAAATTTGATTAATTTCGCAACCACTACTTTTGGTTGCTTTAATAACAGTAAACTAATTTGAATGTACGTACTTTTTTGTTTATAGTTGTTGCTATTATAGTTTTTTTTTTCATTTTGCGTACCTACTGGTGCTGTGTGCTAAACTAAACTTCCTTGGATTCATCCTGCTAACTTCCGTCTCCTAATATATCACCTAAAACTTATTATCATAAAGAAACTTGGTATTTTTTCTAGTGTCTTTGATTATAGCAATATCTTTGTAAAACATATTACATACTGAAAGTTAAATTTACGAGTTACACGGGGATTTATTCAAATAAAATATTCGCTCGCTTGCTTCTAGGATAAATGATATAATCATTCACAAGATGCTGAGATTAGCTCTCGCAAAACATCAAGTCGAAGGCTAAACGATACAAAGTACAGATAAGATATTCTTAATTTAAAAGTGACTCCACAGAATCAGTAATCAGCTTCATTTAACGCTACGAAAAAAAAATAAACACGCCACCTCCCATAGGGTCTTACATGTCACCGTGACATGTTATTTTATGGGCAATTGAATACTCATCGGCTTATAAATCGTTAGCTCAACATTAATGCATTTTACGTCGTAATTGTGTGTCAAGAACTTTAGATGCAATGTAAGTGTGTGTAACTTGTCGTGGCCAATAAGCCGAACAATTTATGCTTTGCGTTATTGCCTATGACACGGGTTAGGCCTAAGAAATATGGGGTCTATTTGTCAGTCCGCACGATTATGGTACTGCGAATGATCTAGGGTGTTACGGTTAACGACGGGGTTAGACTTGATTGGGTATGTTTTATTATTATGGACCTGCTGACTGATATTAGTTGACTTTAGTTTAAATCTTTGTTGACCTTTATATTGCTCATTATATACTTTTAAACTTAAATATTTTTTGCCTGTCCTTCGACTTGTATTTTACAAGATTGAATAGACATATTCTAGACAAGCGTGTCTCTTCTTACACCGCATTTAAACTAACCATCAAGTGGCATCGTTGTATATCTATCGTCGTCCTAATAAAGAAGAACTGTTTTATGAAAACCGTACGAAAATTCGTTTAGAGTTTATCGCGCACAGACAGACAGACACGGCAGGGGATTTTGTTTTATTATATTATGTAATGATGACCGGCGTTGGAAGAGCAAACCAAATTATAGTAATTTATAAAATAAATAGGGTTTCTTCAATGGTCCCGTCCGTAGCTGGGAGTTAACATAATTCTAATAACTAATAACATTGTGATGTTAAACAATCTAAGAAACCTACAGATATTTTAGATAGATAAAATTAGCCAACAAACCATAGTAATTTGTATAAACAAGCGCGAAGCAGAATTCCTATTCAAACCGAACCAAAAGCAAATAGCACAATTTAAATATAATAAGGGACGTATCGCATTGTACGTCAACCAGCTCACCTGTGGGGACCTTTGCCTAAGCACGACTCGTACCATTTGTAAGCGAACACATAAATTATTCAAAGGCATGTAAACATACTCCGTATAAGCTCATGACCTGCATCGTGACGCTATCTGTACCGGCCCAAAGGAGTGATTATAATGAAGACATTAAAATTCTTGCCCTTACCAGCCGCCGCAGACGTTGGATGTTATCGGTGTAACTGCGCGGGGATTTCTCGAGGACTTTCTCGACGCCAGATGGTCTGAAAGGGATTCCTTTGCGTTTAAAGCGTACTTTGTGTGAGATTGGCGAGCTATGTGATACAGTTGTGTAACCATGATGTTTTGGATATTTATTTTTTATTTTACTTTAAACATTGTAGAGTTAACATCCCCTTAGGAAGCTCCGGTCTTGTGGTAAATCGTACGAGTACGTAGAGGGTTTACTGTCGCATCTCGGTGGCTTTGTTTGTGAAAATAAGTAAATTGTTAAGTATTTACAATGAACTTCATCAAATTAAAACTGCCTCTATCCAACTTGATGTTTTAGCTTAGGTTCCCAGTTTATATTAACATAGGAAGGAATACATGTATGTGGCTCATTTACTTAATAGTATGCTGTTAAACTTTAACCGTGTTACCAGCGGTGTTAATACAGCATAAGACTATCGTGAAGATAACTCCTCTGCTCTTTTATGTGTGATGCCATTAAGTATCAGGTGCCCCATATTATGTTTAACCGTGAATCATTTGTAAGTATGTATAATAGAAATAGCTCTTGCAAAGTGGACAAAATAAATCACGGTAAATACACAATTTAATTCTCCGAATTCCAAAAGTACTAGAGATAACATTCACTTGTAAATTTCACACACCTTGGGCATAACTTACTCGTATTGTATCCCTTGCTGACCTTAGCATTTTAGCTGGTTATTGAAACATTAAGCGTTTCCGTTCAGTGAGTGTTTGTGAATACCGTTTAGTAAAATGTGTCCATTTTGAAATATGTGTCGACTACAGACTTAGTTACATTCAGAAAACGCTTGTCCTTTCAATATCGAATGCGAAAGTTTGTGAGTATGCAAGTATGTACGTATTTGTTGCTCTGTCACGTAAACACTACTGAATGGGTGATGATAAAACTTGACAATAATACATAGTCAACATCAGAGGAGCTGGAGCCACGCGGGTGAAACCGCGGACGACTACTGTGAATGATGCTCCTAAAATGTTATGAATCATTTTAAAGAAGATGTGAGTGCAAACAATTCGGACTGGTTTGTTTGGACATATTGCGATCCGTCCCTACTTTAAACTACTTAGAAAACATTAGATGTAAAAATTATAACTAATAAGTATTAATATAAATGCCTATGCAATGAAAATCAACAGAAATTAACAACAAAAATTAATATCGTAATATGACCGTCATGTACTTTCCATTAGTGTCAACATGCTACTAAGGTGAAGTAACGTCATGTAAAGTAACAGTATCTTACTCAACATCCGTAGTTTGCAGTGAAGGCCGCTACCAGGAAATATAAAAAAATGCTGTCCTCGGGAAGTCTGCAGCTGATTCATCGCCCTCCCGCGTCCCGATAACAAAACACACAAACATAAACACGTTAACGGTCACACTCTACATACACTCTCGTTATTTGTAGTTTTACTAGCAGTGCATCCATAAAAATGTAGGCACTCACTTTTCATTCCTAGTCACTACGATACCAACCAGAACTTATCGATTTACGAGTGATCCAACTAAGGATTTAAATTGCCACACATATTTCCGAAATGTGTGAGTACCTATTTACTGATCTTATGGACTTTAAAGCACCATTTTTTTTATTTTTATTCTCAAATCTTCCATACATTAGAACAAACATAATAAGAAAAAATCAAATCGGTCAAGTCATCTTCAGTTTTAGAAAAAATTACGGCAAAAACAGTCAGACTTTGAAAAATAGGACAAGAAGTTCTTTAATCATATCCATACACGCTCGTGATACATTCTATCATAACTAAGACTGTTCTAAGATATTTTAAGAGAAACTCCATTTTTTTTTTGTAACAATTTGCAACATTCTGCATTCGTAGTTATATTAATTATAAGCCACAAAATAAAATTTAACTCATGACCTCACACGTTCGAGAAAACAAATAAAATAACATCACTCCAACCTTGATGGGGTGATCCTCTGCCCGTTGAGTGACGGCCCTCCCGCACACAAACAAACAACACAGTTAATTACGACCGTACTAAATACACGAGGGGATAAAGCATCGATTTATCGCCCTGTTTGCGTCACGGAATTGAGTCCAACCAAAATATAGTGTTGAACTTGAGATTTTAATTCGAAACTCTTTTGCGCATCAGGATCTCTAACCCTGGTGCGGTGCAATTAGGCAAATGTTTATTTTCAAGGTGTAAACCTCGCTCTACATATATTTAGTCTTGGATATCGATTCTGTAATGAAATTCAACATTACGAGCCTCGATATGATCTTCATCTCTGTCTAAAGAATATTAAATTTAAAAAAGTGGCGCGATAATAAAAATGGTAAAAGCTCCAAATTAAGAGAAATTTTGACCATTTTTCTAAATGCTACGGCTTTGTCTGGATTAACCATTTTTGACGTGACAACGTCTTATAATTCGATAGAGCCGGCTGCACGCACGAAAAAACATGACTCATGCGGCGTTACCTCGCTTTGAGGCGTTCCATGTAAGGCTTGAAGTGCAAGCGAGAACGCGGAACGAGCGACAAAGAAACACAATCGGCCTTTGCGTTCGGCAGCGCTCGACATCCGTCTAATAAATATAATTATTAAATATATTAATTTTAAATTAAAAATTAATATATTTACAAATTAATATATTTATTATAAATTTAAAATATAAATTTATAAAATCAAAATCAATTATTTTATTCATTTAAATTAATATACCTACCATTCCATCAGTATTTTCTTAAGACATTGTCACGTTCAACTATCGTCAGTAAACCGACTTTTTTTCCATTGAATTTGACTCAAATCCATAAGGTAATTGGATGGCAAGTATGTTCATTTTACTAAATCTCTCATAAAAACCTATAGTTATAATGGATTGAGCAAAAAATATTGCAGCATCAGAACAACAATGCCTCTATAGGTTTTCCGCGCAATTAGCAAAAACGTGACTGAATATTTCTAATCATTAATCAAGCTAACTCGTTAAATACAACACAATGGTTTCAATTGATAAAAAGAATGACGGATGGCCCCATACAACGTGCCGGCTACACAGATTACGTTTCAACGGGCTGATGAACTGATGTTGATCTATTTTCTAATCATTGGATAATACTTGCCATAAGTGCCTCATTGTTATCGTGTTATGAAAAAGTCAATATAACTACGCGGCTTTTTGTTAAGTACGTTCTGTAGTGGCCGTGTTTGTAGTTCTGAGAACGCTGTGAGATCCTGGTCTTTGGTTTGACTACATTGAGATTTTTTATCGTACTACTTTTAATTATATTACGTGTCCTTTTTAAGAACTACACGAATAGAAAATGATAAATTGAGTTTATAGATACATAATTTGATATCCGGTGGGTCGACTCAATTTAATAAAGACTGAATGTAAATTTAAATAAAAACTTTACTGAACCCATTTCTTATTCTGTATTCTACCCGTGTATGACTGCGATTTCCTAAATGACTAAGTAGTGACTTCTAATCCAATTGAATCGGAGTTTTATTAGTTTCAGGAAAAGTAGATGTATAATGTGAAAGCGTAAATCTTCAAAAAATGTTGATTCCATTCCATTAGAGCTTTGGTAAACTGCGTTTTTGATTAAAGAGAAATCACAATCGATCGCAAACTAGGCGGGTTATTTCGTGTAAACAAATATAGAAATATCCGTAACTAATGTATTCAGTAACGCGCGCGACATTGACCGCCCGAAAGTTCGAATTGCGTCACATTTACGTAACTCAGTCACGAACGCTATTTGTATTACTTTTATGACACACGTAATACATAACACTAAAAAATGTTATTTATTTTTGACAGGGGATGATGCAGTCAATTTTTCGGTCACTTGTATGACGTCTATAATAAAATGACTTAAGATTAGCTGATGTTCCGATTTTTAACGAAAATACGACGTGGTGGTCAAGAGATTCCCTAATTAATATACTATCAACCAATGATCGATCATTCATGTACGGTATGTAGGTTTGTCTAAAAAGAAATATAAAGGTATGGATACTAAGGGAATTTACTGGTTTTTAGTTGTTTCCGGACCCTTAGCGTTTTGAGTATTTTAAAATATCTTTAATATATAAACAAGATTAATTCAAATAGAAAGCAGTTATTGCCTATTAATATAACAGTACATTATGTTTTAGAAGTAATTTTTAGGCCCCATAAGGCTTTACTTACGTCGTACTAAAGAATGGTACTTTTGTACTATAGCTATATACTTACTACTGACGAAAATTATGACCCCCTTTTAGTAGATAGAAGGAAGACACAGTACCAGTACAGTTTTATATCGTAGCATTAATAAAATTAATATGAAGATTATTAAGGAGGTAAATATTAAACTTAATCTCGAATTAGTGTACTACTAAACATCATAAACATCAAACTATACACTCTGTTTACAGTAACATACGTTTAGGTGTCCCACTTGCGCTAGGAGTAATCTGAAAATTATATTATTTAGGAGACGTTTTAGTGTCAAATCCAAATCAGGAAAGAGGACTAATGGTTAAATCTATTATTTACGACCGATTCAAAGGAGTTTGCTTTCTAAGCTCTGAGTTACGAGATTGCTTTCCGGACAATTAAACACGGATTTACATATAACATATTCCATGTAACGCTTACTAGAGTTAAATATTCAAAAAAGCTTAGAATTAAAGTATGTAATATAAAATAGGATAAAAAACTGACGGTTACTTAATACGGTAAACAAGATGATAATGGAACGCTGTAAGACGCACAAGAAGGCTTATGTTGCTCTTTGAAACAAATTACGAAGGTAATTTGATGTGATATTTTCACGGTCAAGTTAATAATTTTAGGCGAGTTATGCTACTGCGTAACATACAAGTTTTTTTATTAAAATAGTTAATGTTTTTAAAAGTTCGTATAGGAAAGTTATGGCGTGTTTTATTAGGCACGATGTCTCCGGTTCTATTCTTGTCTAATTTCTTTTTCTTAACTAAGGCAAACTTGTCGTTTTTGAAGAATTTTTATACTTTAGATCCCTTACATATCCTTTGAGCCTTTGGTTAAATGTTTAAAACCATTTTTACTGCCAACGTACTGCTAATATACATCTATATACCTACCACTATATTCAGTCATTAATCCATTCTCACAAGGATAACTTCTGAGAGAGTGTGTATTGTATATATTACATAATTGAATACTTAAAGTCCTGACGCCTCAGATTAATGACATGAAACATGACACTTATAACGATTTCTTCCAAATAAAATAACCTTTCTCTCTATAACGAAATGCAGATACAAACAAAAGAATTTGTTTATTGGTACCTACGAACATATCATCAATCATCGGGAAGGCGATAAAAAAGTAGGTACGCTTTCCTGTGCGTCACGAATCAAGATTACGACTAGAGATGCGTGTTGTGATGAAATAACTCGACTTAGACACGTAAGAGAGCATAAACTAGGGTTAGCTGAACGAATATATTTAGTTTTTATCATTCATGTTGTGAATATGACGACATCTCTGGTGGGTAAAACTGGGTTTTAACCATCTAGTCAACTAAATTAGTTAATTTCTCTGAGATAGGCTTTACCTGTCTCGTGTATCCAGTGTTTAGCTTTTTTCACGACGGATCAAGGTTCGAGTTCTAAATCGTGCTGTGAAATGTAACTTGTTAAGTCGCAAAAACTTTATAAACGAAAAACGACGCACTACTGTGTACCGTAAAAATAGGCTGGTGATGATAATAAATTAATTACTATATGAAAGGAAGTCATTAGGTAAATATTTTGTAAACTTTACTCCTGTAAAGGTAGCGCGCTGTAAATAATTATTTCAGGTGAGATATGCCCAAACACTGAAACGTCATTCAAAATTGAAGAATCTCTTATATTAGTAAGCATCTGCTAAACTCTAAGTTCGTGTATTCAACTAATCATGACTCAGCCATCAAATTTGACTGGTACTGAAATTCAGGAGGGCTTCGAATGAGTGGAGAGTTTGAGTAACGTTACAGAATTTGGGCATGAGTCAGTGATAAATTTATCATTCTAATTTTGAATTAGTTAGGGACTATAAAATTTAAATAAATTGTTACATTGAGGCAGTAATTACAGTTTTTATGATCAGCGTCCACCATTTCAGTTTGGCCAAACTTTCAGCGCGCTCGTAATCCCAACGTTTAATACGCGCCCGTACGATTTTACTATTATTATCTGATTTATGCGAAATTCTCTGCTGCGGGTGTCTGGAGGGACGTTAAAAACGACCGTTACTGTATTACGAGGTGTAGTAAACTGCATGCGATTTGTATTATTTTGTATTGGATAGGTTTCCGCGTCTGTCTAGCGCGGTGTTATATCGCAAGTTCGTTCTCCGGGAGTAGTGGCTAGGACTCCTCTAAGGAAGTACCCCACGATTGTTTCTGCAGTCAAGCATAATAGCTGTTTTGGGATGAATTCTTCAGTACGATCCAGTCTGAAGGGCATGGTCAGCAGTTGATGTAATTACAACCTCATGTTTAACAGGTTGAAGGAGATACCGCGATTCTTTGTAGACTAGTCCCGTGCATGCCTTGGAAAGTGTTGCTCTGTACACAGGTGATGGTTTATCATTTACCATCAGGTGCGCCGTCAGCTTTATTTTATTTATTTTTCCAAGTATTAAAACCTGGTCTACATGTTCTGTTCATAAAATAAATAAACGCTGCCCTAATTAGGCAGTCGAACAGTAATATGTTCGTTTAAAAAAAATACTCCGTACGTTTAGTAACCCTTACTTCCTCTCAAGCCTTGTGCACGATCATCATGTCGTGCTTTATAAATATGTGTCACTTTATCATGTTCAAGATAATTATTCTTAATTACCATTCGGACATTCAACTTGCCGGCTACTAACTTACTAACAAAACGGATGTTATTCAGTTTATCAATAGCAGTTTCTTTGAAGGATTTTTATGAAAGGTAAAAAATATTTATAAAATTTATGAATTGTCTTCCAAGACAACCGACAGGCAAAAGGTCTTAGTGATAGTGCACATTATTCAAGAACTATACTTTTTAGTTCATTTTACAGATGTACTTTGCCAATTATTTGCATAAATTTAAATAAATAACTTTTAAAAAAGTATGCCAAATATACTAATGATTCATAGGCCAATAGGCGGACGAACGAATCCAAGACCTTTAGAATCCTTTATTGTAGCTATTGAGGCTTCAAAACATTGCGCATACCGATCAGAATATTTTGACGTATATTAAATGCACGTAATCTTCTAGAACGTTTTGCATTGAATAAACGTATAAACGAAAGCCGCATTAAAGGCTAATATTCATTAGTTACGCCAGATCAAACCTATCTCGGCTTTCATATTAACACACAAATAGCTGGTACTGTAAATGTATACAAATATGTATGTATGTATGTATGTGTACACGCTGGTATATTTGACGTTGACTTGCGACATCCATGCACATCATATTCCGCACCAGTGGATTGACGATGGTGTAATTGATAAGCGAATACGAACTATAACAAGACTGTTTCGTTTTTCGTAATCGTATAGAGCTTTTAACTGACTAGGGTGGATAGGGAGTATTGTATAAAGCAGGTGTTACTTACTTACAGAAGTGCATTATTGAGATTACTTTTATCCAGAAAGTAACAAAATATCAAAGTGGCATTACCAGCCGACATCCCCTACTAGATATAGGTATTCCAAACATCAAGGTCATGAGCCGGCGGCATCTGTTGGCGCGTTGTAATTCACTTGATACCGTTGGTCCACATATAGGAGAGGTCGATTATCAAACACAACGTTTTCCGATGCGGAGTCACCCTTAACTAATCCAAAATATTAATTATCTGTGATATTTCGGACATATCCGAATATTTAAGTACCAATATTTGGTAACAAAGGTAAATAATTGTGCTGAAAACAGCTTTCGCTCGCAACTTATCCCATTCAGTAATATATGGATCAAGAGGAGCTCCTAAGTGGATAATGTCAATTGCCGGCAGCCATTCCGCATTCCACAGGGCTGCGGGCTACACATTAATATAGGAATATTAGTTCATTACTCTACTAACTAGATGATACCGCTTCGTGGCCGACACTACTGTGTGTCGATTCTTCGAAAAAAGTCAGTAAAGCCGGTGTAAAACGTTTGTAAAGCGTTACTTTTTGTCTTATTGGACTTACAGTCGAACTGAGGTGGGATCATCGACGAGGTATTCATACGATACATTATTTAATGAATCGAAATACTGATTTTTAAGTGTTTATATGGAAACGATGTGCCGCTCGCTACGACGCTTATTTCATAGAAATACACACACCTGTAGTGTCGTTGAGACACGTCGTCTGTAGTTGTCGTCTGCGATCGGCTACTAACTAGCACCCTTACACTGGTAACTAGACGAGGCAAGACATCTGCACAATTATCTAACCGCAGTAACGGTCTGTGGTCTCACTTGATGTAATTTAGGAAAGCCAACTAGAATGTTGCTTTAAGTGTAATCAACGATGGGAATATGCTGTATTAATAACTACTTTTACTAACAGGATTTGGCTTAATTTGATTAATTATAATTTGGACTTCACTATGCTTAACAAACGACGGAAAATTGTGTTGAAATGTAATTCAACGGGTAATAAATCCTTTTATGAACTCCTATAATACAAGCAAGCTTTTCATTAAATTCGAAGGTACAATTTTGTTTCGGATATTATCTTCAAGCTTTTATTTTACTGGCAATTTTGTTATTGAATTTTTAATTTTGTAAAGCAACATTTATTATAAACGTTTTCACAAACAATAGACAGCTAAAAATCATTTCACAACCAATGCCCACCGATGTAAAGGTATATATCATATAACATTTTTTTTCTTCTTATAATGGTGTACGACCAAAAATAAGCGGACCCGCATATCGATTCTGTAGAGAAAATTAACAGTGAGAGTGTCAACTTCGTCTCCATATCTCTATCTTTAGTATCGACAGACAAAGGATGATAGAGACGACTACGAGACTCGCACTGGCGAATTTCTTTACAGAATCCAAATGCTGATGGTAAGGGTAAATATGGACTAAGATTGAAGATATTGCCTAGAACCAGTGAATACAAAAGAAGAGAATGAATGCACACATTTTTATTTTGAAATGAATACAAGTATGTGCCTATTATGCAAAATGTCATCACATACAGTTATATAATATGCAGCTACCGAATTAAAAACGATGATTTATGCTAATCTTAATAGATAATGTTAGAATATAATCGCAGATAAATTAGCTTTAGCACTTAAATGTATTGGGTAAGCGAAATTTAAACCGGAAATTATGCAAAACTTACCGAAACGATGGGTGTCGACCTGTCAGCAAGATAAGATAAAAAATGAATCCAGCTGGTTTCACGATGTTTCAATAAAAAAGTCATGTAAGTTAAAATGATAAATTGATCATATTTATTGACAACGGCTTCGTCTAGGCCAAAACGTATTCGTAATATGACATAATTATTATCTGTTGACCGAGTTGAGAGCTCTTCATGAAAACCGAGAATACAAATAAAAATACGTCGTATGTAGATACGTTGTAGCAATTATACATTAACTCTTGCAGAAATTCTAAACATTAACCTAACACTAAAGAAGACTCTCATCTAAATGATAATTGTTCTATATTTTTCATATCTTCTTCTTCTACTTAACCCATCTCCTAAAGAAGGTTTGCCTGTCTATATTGTTTCCATGTTGTTGGTCTTTTAACTGGATTGACACTAATATGATGATGAATATGACGTTGATGAGAATTATACTATTTTGTAGGGCCTGATAGATAGATAGAGAGATCTATGATATGCGCATGCGCTGCGATTGTTGTAATATGCGATGAGTTTATCTATTAAAGTGGTAAAAAAAATTGCGTGAAATATTACATCTTACTACAAAAAATGCATAATATTATGGTAGAATAATTGAAATAATTCAACACTCAGCTAGACAGTATCTCGTTTAAAACACGTTTTATCAGGAGACAGAGATATCAAGCGACAACTCAACGGAATTCGTTGATTGATCGCGTGGGCGGGCTTCCTGAAAACTATTTGAGATGCACAGATTAAGTAATACAGTTGGCACGGCTAATTGTGAGTAACGACTAGGTGACATGGATCATTCATTCTACGGCGGGATGAGGAAGTCTTATTGCAATGTTGTCAAGGAGTTTGCGAATAGGTACTTATTATTTTTACTACTAATATTCAGTCTTCATCACCAATAAAAAAATACAAATACAAAAAAGAAATAGTAATGATAAGAATTGAGAACGATGTTTTAACGAGATGTCCGAGGTACGGTTGTATAACACTATCAAGTTTCCAGGCAACCACTGACAATTTCAAACAGGGAAGAAAAGCTCATCTTTGTCCGATATAGGATATTATTTTTTTAATTTTTTATAATACTAAGTTACAAATATTACGTGACATATTTTGAACTTACTCGTAATTGCAATTATACGAAATTCATTCACCGTTACGATTCCAAATCAACTAAATAATGCCTTTAGGGCGAAAACATTGAAGACATAACGTCTGACCCAGTTTCTAGGATATATTACCTTCAATTAAACACAGTCCTAAATGTACCGAGTTTAAAGGTCTCGCAAAACATCAAAAGTCGCTTTAGAGCATGTTAAGCTAAGCGGGTTCCCGTGTAGCGGCAAAGCGCGCTTTATTGCATTACGTGCTTATGCTTACATTACCACTAAATATACAAGGCAGTAATGTACTTGGATTATGTCATTTTTATTGCGATTTCGCAAGGAGAGCGTGTGATTTTGATTATGGGCTTAAGTGGGAACTGTCTCGTTACGTCGATTTAATTTATTTTTTAATTAAATTTAGTTAAAAAAGATATTTACAAAAAAATAAACGTGAAAGCCAGGACATAAAGTATAGTCTATCCCGATTTTTTGTATGGATATCCTCAAGAATACCCACTTGTTGAAGCAAGCAGATTGTGTCGAACTCCAACAAGCATTGCCCACAGAACATGTTCATCACTAAGGTTTACAGATCACCAATTTGTCGAAGGCGGGAATATTAAATGTGCCTTCCGGACCAGTCAGTCACCCAGACCCTGGACCAAATGACGATAATCAGTTAACCACGCACTAAAATTTTTGGTGTCTTATGATCTCCAGCATCTCAAAGTCCAAAGTCTCAATAGCAAGCATAAGTAACGTATAGGCCTTAAGTAAAGAAAAAAAGGCTATGTAAATTTTAAGGTTGTTTTTTTAATCACGACGCAACTTCAATTTGCGAGAATTATGCAACTATAATATAAGATTTATTTTACGCGCCTAGTACTATCGACCTTTAGCCATGCCATTAAAGTCATTACAGAACTGTGCCTATTATAAACGTAACAAAACCGCCTGCCACTAATGAGGGCAATTCACTACTCGACAGGCTTTTTCGCTTGATGACTTTTTGTCACGAACAACCAAACAAGTGAGTGTGGATGTGTTCAAACTCATATATTATCTGAAAGAACAAACAAGATGGAGTGGTATGAACAGAATTCGAACATGTATTTTGCATAAAATAAAAAATTTAGGATTTCGATTTATTTATTATATATATTATGTATATCTCGGGTTACTTCATTATATTCATTTCTTTTATATTCAATTTGGTATGAAGAGATAAAATTTAAGATTTGTGTAGTGTAAATAATTTTAAGGAATTTTGTTTCTATGATTTTTTTAACGTATTCTTTTTATTGTTTCAGGTAAATTTTATTCTGAGAAATCTAACCCTACATGGAGTCTTATATTAACAAAATTGGTAAGAATCGATTTAACATGGAAAATCGCAGTAGATCTTTGCAAATAACGTATCCAGGCACAACCGAAGTTTACCATTGAAATAGACCTGATAGAGTACGTAGTTCCACGAGCTTTGGTCAGTAATTTTTTTTTTGGAAATTACATGATTTCTAAAAATAATACCGATAGATCGATTAATCGCCTCCGAAATCTTCTTCGTACAAAATTGCATGAAAATCGTTGGAGCCGTGTTCGAGATTCATGTCCTATATAGGTATTGCTCGTTTCAAGCCATTAGATGTCGCCTGTGGACACTCCTTCAATTCCAAACAGTTTGGTGTTTTTTAAGAAATTTTCTTAAATCAATCGAATTAATATATAAAAATCCTAAGCCAACTTCTAAAAATAAAATCTTATCTCGCCCGTTAATAGACGAGACCATTATGTACACTACATAAGTCCAACTCTCCAACCCTTTAGTAATTACAGACGGTGGAAAACCCCTAACTCGTCGCGTAACACAAGAGACCAACGAGTAGGAGTAAGTTAACGAGGGAAACTCTCAGCGCCCCAAGGTACGGTGCGTTAAGACAAAAGACCGCGCTCGAAGCGACGCCGCGCATTCCATTCATTATCGCTGAATTCTGCACACATCCCAGGGGGCTTACTCATTCGTATATAAGAGGCAGATACTTCAACAAAACATTTAAAAGCATTGACGGCTGGTGCTAATTTTTATGGGCGGTGGCTTCCACTTAACTTTAAGTGATCATGCTCTGTTGCATATTTTTTTAATTTGCATTACACATAGAGTATACGGTCTCATTTCGCTTTTGCAACTTCAGATCATGAGGTTCTCTTCAAGAGGCTATGTACTTTTGAGCATTTCCTCTAGTTTTTCTCAATAGTAGCCTCGTAGAGGATTTCATACATGACTGTGTTTATTGAAACGTCTGTGTAAAGAATAAGTGCAACATGTGACATTGTACTGAACATCCATTTCTTGCGTTTATTCACAACACTACTCAAGCACTGTCTGTGAATGTGTGTTCGCATATTATATACATAATTTACATATATTATGTAACTAATACTCGTACATGCTCGTCATATTTCTACATAAAATAAGTCATAGATAACCAAGGAAGAAAAACAGATAAAACCTGCTCATACAGAATTAAACTATATTAGGTAGATTTCCAATAGAATAGTTTCTTCCCGATATATTCAGATTTCAGACATAGAAATGCATCCATTTCCCGGCCATGAATCACACTCCGATGCGGGAGCGCATACAGTGTGCCGATCTCGAAATAGATCGAGTTGACACACATAAATAATATTAGCCGCCTCGTAAATACGAAGCGCGTCAGCCGAGCGGGAGGGAGCGGGACTATTGCGACTACTACAGAATAGAGATCTTCTGACTTGCGAATAGGTATAGCAGCTGTAGTTTCAGGAATAAGAGGCTTAACTGAATTAAAAAGGTGCTCGATTTGATAATAGGCTTTCCGTAACTATGCGTTATTTTTGAAACGATATTCCTTATCTCGTTTGACCGAACAAAGGGGTAGTAAAACCATTTTCTGGTAAAATGTTGCATATGTTTTTGGTTAAGGTACCCAAAACATACCTATGCAAGTGATGTAACATTTGCCAGTGTTGGCGCTTGCTTGGCGTGCAGGTAAACGGATCGAACTTGTCGTCTGTTGTCACTTGTAAGGATTATCGCGGCTTATTAACTTACCGGTGTCTTTGTGTGTTTATCATACCTGCTCATCGCTTCGGTGCATCTGTATTTTATATACTTTTTCCAATAAATTATTGTTATTGGAATATGTGTTATTGAACACAAATAAGAACACTTTGGTTTAAAAAACTATTGTTTAAGTATTAATTCAATTTTAATTTTAAAACCTAAGTGTTAAGGCTCACGTGCCAATTTTTTTACTGGATACAACAAATTCTATCATTGCAATACATAAAAAACAATGACTGTATAAACTTTTCTGCTGCTCTAAATTAAAATTGTATAAGCTATAGCTTTTTTATGTGAATATATGTATATGTTTTTCCTTACTTAAATACATTTTACCGTTCAGCGAGATACAGGCAGTGACAATAACGTAATGTATGAGTACTGCCTAGTTGGTCTAGTGGTTAGCCTATCTGGCTTCGATCACGAGGTCCTGGGTTCGAATCCTGCGTCGGGTCACGGAATAAATGGAGTTTTTCATTCTTCTATGAAATTTTCAGTACATTCCAAGCCCGGAGTCGGGAAGTTGAAAGTGTTTCACCCCCGTGCCTCGCTGAGCACGTCGAGCCTTCGGTCCCGGTCACTGTCATCAACATTTGATAGTGATCATTAATAAGTGAAACATTATCACCCTAAGTCCGCTAACCTGCATTGGAGCAGCGTGGTGGTGGGTCTACGCTCCATATATGCTCTCCTTTAAGGAGAGAGGCCTGGCCCTGTAGTGGACCGTTAATAGGCTAGTAATGATGATGATGAGCATTTGATATGGTCATCGGTACAAGCTTAACTTTTTTATACATTGCCTACTGTTCATTTATACATTGCTCAAAATTAATAATTCGTCAACTCTATCCAATTTTTTTGAGCACATCATTTAATTAAGGGTATAAAGCGAATAGTCGGTAGGTACTGTCTACCTACTATTCACCACCTACGCCATCTACAATTAACGTGTCGAAACGCTTTTTTGTTCTTACTTCCCCATTCAATAGAGTCTGTGCTGTACGTTTTGAAAGCGTATGGCGCACTCATAAATCACTGTGATAGACACTGACGAAACGAACTCGGGGTCTGTCCGACATAATTCCTACGTAACATTGTAATAATTGACAGGCGTTTTCGAAATCCCCCTTTTTATAAGTAACCACAGCAGATAAATTAGATAACTGCCACAGTGTCGACACAACGTCGCGTGTAGATGAGATTGTTGTTTGTTGTAACGAATATGTAAAAGACCCGCGTAGTTCCCATTCCCGTAAAAATTAGCCTATGTGTTATTCTGATATATGAGCTGTATCTACTATTGTAAAGTTTCATCAAAATCTATTCAGTAAATAAATAATGTACATATTTTATTTGTATTTGTTATTGTTTTTGTAAATTGTGTTCTAATGAGTATAGGGTCGCATACAGACAAACCCGAACTTTTCAAATTAATTTGTAAACTGATATTAAAATAAATTTAAATTATTTACACACATATTTGTCAGATTTAAATGCTAACGGCGAATTAAGGATAATTAAAATAAAATTCAACTAAATATTTACATATACTAAATTTATTTTAGGCCAAAACACTCATGCATAAATTTTTATGTGAACAACCTGTGACCTATTTTACATATTTATACATATTAACTGATATATTTTTAAATGTATGTCGCAGCAAGTTAGTTCCAGCTCGCCAAACTGAGCGCTGACTTTGATCTACACTTTGATGTCGTGTCACTCGGCTGAGCACGCGCATCACACGCTCTTGAAACTGAGTGCCTCATATGGTCTGTTTGACTAAGTGTAAAATGTATATTTACATTTATAGAGAGACACACAAAATTATCACTTTGTTATCCAAATTATTATTAAATCCTGTCCTTTAAAAGTTTTCTTGTGGTTACTTCGCAGACTAATGTGCGTTTATAAAGTATAGTTGAGAATCCTATCCTCAAACTCAAAATAAAAATATCTTTATGCAATGAAATCTTTATGATTATTTTGAATCTATTTTTAATTAATCATGAGGCTCGAGTCCTGGGTCACACTCTATGTATAGATATTTTCTTTTTTCCACGACTTTTTTAACCTAAAAGTTAGTTGTAAAATAAAAAGGAAACTTATACATATTTATATTTTTTAGTAAAACTAATGGAAGAGATTATCCCTTTTACACACGAACATGGTGTAAGCTTAACGTTTACGCGGTACGTAAAACTAGTCCTATCAAATGTATTCGTCAATAAAATGTAATTTTCTTATATTACGCAAGGCGTCATAATAAATGTTAATTTATTCAGCGTTATGTAAATACAGGCAATGCCGGCTGAAACAATAAATAATAATCAAGTTAGCAATAATAAGCCAATCAGGAGAGAGCTGATTTGAGATGACATACCGGATTCGATGAAAACGAAAGTAGACGCGCGCTCAACGAGAAATATTGGTACTTGACACGATAACAGCACGCCGACATTGATAACAAACTGCCGTAAAACAAACACACCTTTTCGTGTTTTTATAAAAAAATATTATGTAACAAGAAGACATGAAAGTCTCACGTATGTGGCCGCACTCATCCGAAACGACTCGACCGATTTTAATCAAATCTGATTTGTATATTTAGAAGACTTGAGAATAAATTGTAAGTGTTTTTCACCCTCCTATCGTCACCCACCCAGTCAGCGTCAGTTTCAAACCCAAAAACATCATGATTCGAAGCCATTAGAACATAACCTAGAAACTAACCATTGGGCCAACTGGGCAGGTTTGAGTTGATAGTAGGTATTAGATAAAATAAATAACTTCCTCTTCGTGTCCATTTGCATGTTGTTTAGACATCTGAAGCCAAATAAACGTCAAAGGCTAAGTGACATGTGATATCCGGATGATACCATACAGTTACAATGTATAATTCCTTACTGCCTACTCTTCTTTCAGCTGTTCTGAGAATGGCTTTGCATTTTAATGACGCACAACCTTATATTACTTACGTAGATAGTAATATACACATAGGTACTTACTTTATGTAGTTTTTGGTCTCATAGAAAGCGTTTATGACTTTCATATTTATTTTAACATTCAGGATTTAAATTTATTAGATATCTGCTGTAATTGCATCTCTAAGTTTTAAATTTTGTATTGAATCGCTCTCTAATTGTGATAGAGTTCATCTGGAGAATTGCTACCACCTTGCCTATTTTTGCCAAAAAGAAGCATTGCTGTGTTTCAGTCTAAGTGGCATGGTTCCCAAAGTTATAACAAGCACATGAGGCTTAACACTTTCGCCTCACGTTGATGGACATAGGACGGTACAAGGTAGCACGTGATTCTTGCATGCTTGCTTTTTGCCAACTATATAATGGGACATCTGCTTGGTCCATAAACTATTACACTAAAAAGTAACGCCATGATATTCCGCAAAAGAACGCCTTCTTAAAGGAGTTTTATAAAGGAAATTTAGTTGGGCATTGCTAACGCAGCGCTAGAAGCGCTGCATTGTCTGTTCTGTTGTTAACCTGATACATAATGTTAGTAATGAGATGCGAGGAAGTTAATTAAGGCCCAGTGCGGATTTACATTATTGCGTTCGATATAAATCTCGAACAGTTTCGATCGCGCCGACCGATCGGTTGTCGTACCGGGTTACCGGTGTTTCGCCGTGTCGCTGCTTTTACTCGTTGATCGCTGCCGGTTCCGATTTGTTATTGAATTGTAAATGTTATTTTATATCGTTAAATAATTAATTACGTTACGATATAAAACTAATTAAGTAGGTTTTACCCGAGGCTTCAATGGTTTCAATGTAGATTTTGTTCATTATTCCTCCTCCTCCTCCTCTTTCTCTTTTTGCCTCCGTGCCATAAACTGGTTTAGTATATCCTAACCTATCCTCTGTCGTCACCTATTCTGTCTCTGTCTTTATTTCCTACAACGTGTATTTATTATTTTATGATATAATTAACCGTAAAATCTTGTCAATACAAAGCATACAAACATAATACATTATTACAAAAGTTACATGACAAGCAACATGAAATCCAAAAAACCGATTCCTTCGACCATTGCGAATTGCGATATAAAATATCTAAAGAAACTTAAACACGTGTCCATATGAAATTAAGGCATTTTGTATGCCTTACTTTCATTTCATTTTGTCTTTTTGTACATATTTATATTTTACCTACTAGAAATTAGCTACTTCTCGGATTTTGCCCATATTTTAAAACATGGCTATAATCTTTTTAAAACAAGTAAAAAGTTCTAATTAGTAGACAACAGTCATAAAGGCCTGTAAATTAGTGAATTTTCCGAAACAAGGAAGTTAAAAGAGTAATTATTCTCTCTATAGAATGCAATGGTTTCCAGCCCGCAACAAATAGCACAATAGACAACCATAAAATTAACAAACAAACGAAAGCTAATAGCTTCCATTTGGAAGATGAATAATTGGAATATAGCTAAGTTTTGGTGTTTTATGTTCTACTCATGATTTGGATAACCGTAATGCAAAATGTACCCTGACTTGTAGTGACGCTGTAGAGCTTTTTGTCAGAATTCGTGTAAACTTTTCCTTATTGTAAAAGAAGAGTTCAGAATTCTTCCTTATTAAACTCTTAACCTTGCTTAATTGTATCAAGTTTGAAGATTGTTCCGATAAACTTCAAGCAAATAAGGCTAATCAGCAATATAATGTTGATTTGATTGACGTAACGCAGTCATAATGATCATCTTTACTCCAGCGAGGTGATACTATGTTAAAGCGACGTTTATATCGCTAAGCATGAGATAGGTCACCTTCGGCGGCTGAAGACCATGGTGTTTGAATTTCCTTAGGAAGCCTTTGTCCAGCTATGAGTTTCTATCGGCTAATAATGATGCTGAGGCATCCCTTCTATTGGATAGGGAATATGAAGCTTAGTTTTGCAGTGTTTGGGTGATAATGTTTACTCTTGCAACTAACACTATTATATTGTGCTAACGATAATGACCAGTGTTTGAGAGCTTGATGTGCTCTCCTAGAACCAACAACTTTTCCTGTCTAGGCAAAGAGTTTCACTATGAATTTGACTTGGATCGGGCTCGTGCTCGGAAGCCACAAACGTAAACCACTGTACCAATAGGGTTGCTATAAGCTAATGAATATAACAGATTTCCAAATTTAAATTTTGCTAGGAATGGATCCTGGGGTTTAAGCGTACGTAGTGTACATATACACCGCTCCACTAGTGCTGTTAGTAAGCGTCTTGTTAATATTTAAATACTTGTTGCGTATAATTTTAATTGATTTAATAGGAACTCGATAGTGTCAGGGATCGAGTTACAAATACGGATAGCTGTCGACCGATAGCTCTCGCTAATCGATTACAGCTGTAATCGGCGGGCTTATTAAATTATTACGCGATTTCTGTTCTATATTTATGGGTGACTTGAGATTTATGGGCCAAATAAACAGAACAATTTTTGTCTTTACTCGTTTCTTTGGAAATGTTTGAATGTGGTATGAAACGTATGAGAAAAAATCCGGTAAATTACATTTTACCGAATTTAGCATTATACATGTATTATACATCCCATATATTATACTCGCATTTCTTACAATTACATAGGCCGTGGTTTCATTATAATTTAATTTCCCAATATTTCTTGTCTACGAGACAGACAAAGATGATCAATTTGTGGGTCAATCTCTAATATTATATTTTGATTTATATATTTTAAAGTATCAATAAAAACTTTATAAATATTGTACAGGATACTTATAGACTTGTAAAAGATACTATCTATTAACTACTTGGCACTTGCTCTGGCTTACATACTTTATATATATATATTCTATACGAGTATAATATGTGGTGTTGTGGTAAATATACACTAAATACCGGTATCTGTATGCAGCATGCAAATCAATTAGACACGGCATAATAGCCGGCGCTAAGCTCTCGGGTTTTATTTAGCTACGAGAAACCGGTTGTATTTGACATCGCCTTGCAGAGGCCGTGTCAAAAGTACCGCTTGGGTTGTCACTCCGGAAACATTCTTCTATAGGTAGAGTTTAATTCAACTTGAATAATCATTATTAGAAGCGTTTATTTGACTTTTCCTGTTTCCCATATTACGTGCAAGTCAAATCTTGAAAGCTAGTTTAGAGCAATTCTTGACGTTAATAGTTTTGAAAGTCAAATTCTGCGTATCCTATGTATTATTGCGTATGGAGCTGGTCTGATGATAGAATCGTAAAGTAGGTTCTAAGAATGCTGCTGCTGTTAAGGGTTTTATATTTTCTAAATTGGATAAAATCCACAGTATTAGTATGTTCATATAGGGAAATCATTTATAGAAACATTAATTTTTATTAACACTAGTTATGGACTATTTGAGGCACAAGCCGCAATATCAATGATCACATAATAAACTCGTGTTATATAACAGTCCTGAGTAATGCTGAGGGTTTTTGTATCGAATCACGAGCACCTACCGGTGTAGATAGCGTTAATCAATTAAAGGCGCTTGCTGGGCGCGCTTGATTTAACTACGGGAAGCTGATCACTTGTCAACATCGAGCATAATCTGCAGGAACCGCCGGCTGCGGCTGTACATTTATTTTATAGCGATAGTAGAAGACACTTTGTGTCCTAGGTTTTGCGTAGGCGTCTATTTTTTAAACGACTTCAAAAAAAAAGGAGTTTCTCAATTCGACCGTATATATATTTTTTTTTTTTTTTATGTGTGTTCGCGCATAACTTCGTCGTTTATGAACCGATTTTGACAATTCTTTTTTTGTTGGAAAGTAGGTAGTTCGGCGGTGGTACCATGACAAGGAAACCAAGATCTGATGATGGGATCTTGGAGAAAACGAGAAGAACCTTCAAAAATTGTAGCGACAACAAGTACGTTTGTTAATTTTTCCGGTAAGTATTTAAAAGCACTACAATTTGATGAAGGTCTGGAGTCGATCTGATGATGGAGCCGATCTATATATAAGAGAACTCCGTAACGTTTTACAGTAGCTACCTTGTGTTTGGGCTCGATTAATTTGTCTCAATGAGAACTTTACATTTAGATGGGCTGTGACTGTCATTGAGGGTCTGGTGATGAAGACGAAGTACAGTTAAGGGAGCTCCGTAAGGTTTTACAGTAGCTACCTTGTGTTTGGGCTCGATTAATTTGTCTCAATGAGAACTTTACATTTAGATGGGCTGTGACTGTCATTAAGGGTCTGGCGATGAAGACGAGGGACAGCTGAGGGAGCTCTTTAACGGTTTACAGTAGCTACCTTGTGTTTGGGCTCGATTAATTTGTCTCAATGAGAACTTTATATTTAGATGGGCTGTGACTGTCATTGAGGGTCTGGTGATGAAGAAGAAGGACAGTTGAGGGAGCTCTTTAACGGTTTTGCAGTAGCTACTTTGTGATTGGGCTCGATTAATTTATGTCTCAATGAGAAGTTTGAAAGGTTAGAGTTTCCAATTAGTTTAATGTTTACTATGACATGATCCAATGATGAGATCTACGAAAACTCGAGGAAACTCTTCAAACTTTATATGCACTTTTGCAGGGACGTCGGAATGTTATAAGTAGCTAGTGAATATTGGTACTTATGGTTTAGTTCGAGTAGGTTCTTTAGTATGTTCATTGTTGATAAAGCACTAAAAAGTATGAAATAAAAATTTTTTAACAAAAAATAAAAACGCCTTCAAAACGCACTAAAAAGTAAAAAATAACTACGTCATTTACTTACTTTAATTTACTTAACCACATCTATGAAGTCGGTGCCATCCAAGTTTAGGTAAAGTCTTTAAAGTAGAAAGCTCGGGTGGCACCGGCTTCATAGATGTGGTTAAGTAAATTAAAGTAAGTAAATGACGTAGTTATTTTTTACTTTTTAGTGCGTTTTGAAGGCGTTTTTATTTTTTGTTAAAAAATTTTTATTTAATCGACTTTTTTTTTGAGGTTTTGAATTCGTCGAATACAGTATTTTTTACATTGCTAGCTTTTGCCCGTAAATTCGATCGTTGATGTAGAAATATTGAATTATTTTAATGATAACCAAACGTCTTTAAAAGTTGACTTTCTGCTTATATTATATTAGTGATATTCATATTAGTATTTTGTTATTCTGGACGAAAAGGCCTAGGTCTATTCTTAACGACGTATATTGAAATGTAAATTAGTTAAAATGTAATTGTGGTGTCGGGCGTTTAAATAATAACACTACCGATCGTGATTAAAGTATGTTTATTACTACTCTTAAGCTATTACAGTACTTCTATTTATATTACTCCACTACATCATCGGGGTAAATTTAAAAAAAAAAAAATGTCAAATACGATTTTTTTTTTTTTTTTTTTTTTTTTTTTTTTTTTTTTTTTTTTTTAACATACATGTATCTGCATAAAATGCCGAATAAAATATTATATTACTGATAAACTTTTTTTTTTTTTAAATTTCTTATTTCCTAAAACTTATAATTAATTAGTTAACACATTCATATCATAATCATATTTTAAGGTGTAAGTATAAAGTGTTTACAAGTTAAAGGAATGACACTGTCATCGTGCCTTGATAATGAAATATAATATTGTTAACACAGGCTTGAAATACAATACCGCTAGGTAGTAGCTAGCTATAATAATGGATAGGTATCTATCGTAACTAACGCTAAACACTTAATACTAGGTTACGTATGGTTTTGTTCTGTTTTTGTGGACACTATCCACTTTTCCGTCTTTTTCAACAGTAACGTTAGGTCCATTTTCACTTATTACTTTATAGGGTCCTTTATATAGCATATCTAATTTTTTTACCAGTTTCATTCTTGATTAAAATTAAATCACCTCTTTGATACTTGATCGAATTACACTTTTTATCCCATACATCTTTCCTTTTCAATTTACTTAAAACTAAGTTTTTATGCGCTTCCTTCCATGCTAACTGTAACCTATACCTAAGCTCTAGTGCATAATTATCTGGATTGTAGAGTGGCTTTACCACATTATCTCTTAAATTACTAGGCAAGTTACAACTATTGCCAAATACGAGTTCGTACGGCGTATACTTAGTCTGAGTATGGACAGTAGTGTTGAATGAAAAACACCAAAACTGAAGCCACTGACTCCATGTCTCTTGATGTCCATCACATAAAGTTCGTAAGAAGGCAGCGAGGTGTTTATGAGTATTTTCCAAGGAGCCTATTGACTCATGATGATAAGCTGTCGAGCTTACCTTTTCAATTTTAAGTAGCTTGCACACCTCTTTCATCGTTTCTGACTGAAATTCCGTTCCTCGATCTGTCGCGATAACTCTGGGAAGTCCGTACCTTAATATGAAGTTATTGACAAAAGATTTTGCCACACTTACCGTGTCTTTACGTTGTAAGGGATACGCCTCGACGTATTTACTCAGCTCGCATTGTAAACTTAAAATATAAACATTATTGTCTATGTCTTTATCTAAAGGACCTATGATATCTAAGTATATTTTTTCAAAAGCTTCCGATGCTGTCGTCGTCACGACCATCGGTTCCACTATATTTCTAGAATACTTACTAGTTTGGCACTTGGCACACTTGCTTACGTATTTCCGCACATCGGATTCCATACCAGGCCAAAAGTACTTACCTTTTATATTGTTGATCATGCGTTGTACACCCGCATGCCCACTCGTAGGTAGTAGATGATAATCATGTAGTATGCATATCTTTTCTTCATCATTGAGGACTCGTTTTATACCTTTTAATATATTTAATTGCGGTCCGGACCATTTTTCTCTACTTTTTATTTCATTTATTAGTTGCTTTAAAAATTCTACGTTTCTTTCATCTTTAATTATACATAGTCGTTCAATATTCAATTCATTACAAAATTCCTTCAATAAATTCGCAAATTCGACTCGCGTAAAATGCGACATATAATTGAGGTTTATGTAAATTGAATGAGTCGAGACCTCATACGCTAAACATTCTTTTTCATAAGTTAGAGTTTTCTTAGTTAACTGACTTCCTTGAATAAATTTCAACTCTACGTAGTCACTCGGTTTCCTTAGTATCTCTGCGATTCTCGGTTGGCCAGACCTTGATTCGGCAGGTATACAAGGATCCCTTGTGTCTGTGCTTTTATTCACCTCCTCTTTGCATAACTTAGCTTTCTGTGCTCTCGTCATAACCAAACTAACTTTACTATTTAATGATTTCAATTCTTCCGAACTTATGGTCACCCTACTTAAAGCATCTGCCACGTTATCACTGCCTTTTATGTACTCGATTTTAAAGTCGTATTCTTCCAACTGTAATCTGAACTTTAAAAGTCTCGTTGACGGATCTTTCATACTAAATAGATAAATTAAAGGTTTATGATCGGTCTTGATGACAAATTGTTTTCCGTATAGGTATGGTCTAAAATGTTTTATGCTCCAAACTATTGCCAAAAGTTCTTTCTGAATAATTGGATAATTTAGCTCCGCTTTATTTAGAGGTCTGCTAGCATATGCTACAGGTTTTAAATTTTTATTACACAATACTGATCCGATAGCTATGCCTGACGCGTCTGTTTGGAGAACAAAGGTGTTAGTATGTGAAAAATCTGGATATTGTAAGATTGGGGGTGTAGTTAATTTGTGTTTCAAAGTTTCAAAGCTGTTTTGACATTCTTTAGTCCATAAGAATTTTACATTTTTTCGACATAATTTATTCAATGGTAAAGTGATTTCGGAAAAATGAGGTATAAACTTTCTGTAATAGTTGCAGAACGCTACAAATCGCCTAACTTCGTCCGAATTTGTTGGTACCGGATAATGTTGTAATACTCTAGTTTTCTCTGGATCAGGCAGAACTCCATTAGCTGACACCACGTGTCCTAAATATAATAACTGTCTTTTCATAAATTCGCACTTATGTGGGTTGAGTTTAAGGTTCATTGTTCGAAGACGCTCAAAGACATCCATTAAATTTTTATTATGAATCTCCATATTTCTTCCAAAAACTATTAGATCATCGCAGTAAATAAAACATTTTTCATAGGTTAGACCTGACATTGCGATGGACATAACCCTCGAGAAGGCATTAGGACTAATTTTTAAACCCATGGCTAATCGCTTCATTCTGTATTGCCCAGTACTTGTGCCAAAGCTAGTGATATTCCTACATTCGGGTTTTAAACTAACTTGATAAAATCCTTGATACAAATCCAAATGGGTGAAATAAATACTTCCGGACAGAGAGTCTAATATCTCAGTTATGTTGGGTAAGGGAAATTTATCGTCCTGTATCGAATCATTAACTTTTCTGTAATCTATTACTAAACGCCATTTTTTGTTACCTTCTGACTTTTTAGGCACTAATAGTATTGGACTATTCCATTCGCTATTAGAGGGTTCTATTATGTCGTCATCGAGCATCCGTTGCACTTGTTTATTAATTTCTTGCTTCGATGACTGTGGAAGCCGATAAGGTTTTGTATACACGGGTTTGGTATTAGGTTTCACCATAATCGACTGTTCTACGACGTTCGCTGTACCTAACCTGTCACCTTCCAAGAAAAATATGTCGGAAAACTTGGCACATATTATTTGTAGTGATTTTCTATCGTTAGAATCTAAATGATTTAGTTTTAATTCTGTTAATAGTTTCTTTACACGACTAACATCTTTTTGAGACTGGCTAAATGAACATAAATCGTAGTTTTCTAAATAATCAATATCTCCCGACTGAATAATGTTAGATTTGAGAATTTTCATTGGTTTTTCGCCCGTATTCAATATCTTTACTGGTATTTTTCCCCTAATTGGCTTTACGATGCAACCTGCTAAAAATATGTTTTCATGTAACTGTTTCGGATATATAACACTATCTTTATATACATTTTTACTGATACTCAAATAATGAATTGATTCGCTACGTGATGGAACCGTTAAATATTCTTCTGATACTACATCTTTACTAGTACATTTACTTATTTGTAAGGTACATGTTTCATAATGCTCTAAATGTAATGTGAGTCGGTTCGTAGGTAAGTCTATGTTTGCATTATAAGTTCTAAGAAAGTCTAAACCGATAATACCGTCCGCTCCGCATGGAACGTGATCGAATAGGTATAACTTGTGACGAAATGTAAAACCGTTTGCTGACTGCAATGGAATATACGCGAAACATTTCGATTTTATTTTTCCACCTATACCTTTTATGATTGTATTACTGTCATATTTTATTATGTTACTTTGAATGATTTGACTGTTAATGATAGATAAAGATGCACCAGTATCTAATAAAAACTTACATTTTCGATTGCCGCAGAACAGATAGATGAAATCCAACCCTTCACATATGAATGCATAGTTAGGCTCGAAAAAACTCTGCCAAATTTAGATCTTCTTCCTTCTGCTCGGACTCTGTGACGTAGGCATTGCCTTTGCGATAATAATTATTATTTGAGTTACCTCTATAAAATCTTACGTTATTCCTCGGATATCGGGACTGATTGTAATTCCTTGTTGGTGCCGTATTACTTTGATAATTATAGCGACTTATATTGGGCTGATTGTGTCCTCTCTTAACCTGGGATATGGGTTGATACGTACCTCCTCGCGAAGGTGTATAGCCGCGGTAAAACTGTCGTCCGCGATTGTACCTGGGGTAACGATAATATGATTGATTTCTGTTACCTTGTGAGTAGGAGTATACTGCTGTTTGGGACGAAGACCCGGGGCTTGCCAGCTCCTCGTCTTCCGCTGCGCGCACAGCATCCTTCAGCGCGCTGTAGTTTCTAGCTGATATTATTGTACTCAGCCGCCGATTTCGAAGACCATCTGAAAATCTTTTTATTGCCAACTGTTCGTTTAAAGGTCTCAATATTTCGCGTGCTTTTTCATTTTCGCCAGCTTGTGTTATAGTGAGCCCTATAAAAAGTTCCTCCAACTTTTCCCCATATTTGCTAATGGACATATTATTTTGAGATAAGTTATTTATCTGTGATAGCAAGGAATTGGCTGATTTCTTAGTTAGCAAATATTTCTTTATATCTAATAATAAACTTTCAATTGTAGAATATTCGGGATTCAGCTTCAACTTAGCTGTTTTAGATAATCTTGTTTTCAAAACAAATGAAATCAACAATTTCTTGCTCTCCTCACCTTTTAAACAGTTACTATACATCTCGATGCCATCTATAATTTGCTCAATATTTTCTTGCCTACCATCCATTAAAGGAATCAACGTACTCGCGGTTTTTAAATCAAAGTTATCCATTTTTTGTACAATTTCTATAGGACCTACTTGCATATAATTAACAATTTTCTTATAAGTTTCCTCAATCGCTTCACAAGTTAATTCTATATCTGATGACTTTGTTAAGTGCAAAGTTTTTATATGTAATCTATAATCCTTATATAATGCAATAACATTTTCAAATTTTTGCTGGCCTAACTTTTCTTGTCGCCTTTTAGGTCCCAACTTTCTAATGCTCTCACTTTCACATATAAGATAATTATAAATCTCTAATAACCTATCCATACACTATTATATTTATATAACTAATACATCAATACTAATATAACTAATACATCAATACCCATTATTTTATTTTTATTTTCACTTTCACTTTTTTCTTTTCTCACTTTTTTTTTTTTTTTTTTTTTTTCACTTCACTGTTGTACTTCTGGATTAGGTGGGTCGCGGACCGCCGGTTGATGCCCGGACCAACGCGCCCGTATCCTTCTAAAAGCTTCCTCCCGTAGCTCCTGTCTCACCAGCCCGGTGTGGCATTTTTTATATTTTTTTAAGCCAATATAAATTATGGCTAGCGCACAAACTCCCAGAATTGAGGCTATCAATATGTTGCTAGTTGTTACCTCTGTGTTGTTGCCGTCTTGTATCACTACCTCTTTGTTTTGGCATTCACACTTTGCGCATTTGTTGCCCATAATTTTTATAATTTATATTTCCTTCGCTGCACATGTACCCCTGACAATTGACTTATTAATTTTATTCATCGTAAAAGTCTAGATTCGAACACCGAGGCACACACGAATGCCCCGCGTCAGCATTATTCGCCGGACATTGGACACCTCGCTGTCACGGTCGCCATGTGGTGTCGGGCGTTTAAATAATAACACTACCGATCGTGATTAAAGTATGTTTATTACTACTCTTAAGCTATTACAGTACTTCTATTTATATTACTCCACTACAAATAGCTTAAAAAAGAAACAAATAAATAAGCATACACATTCCTATTTATATAGTTAGGATGGAAGTATGTATGAGGATGAGTAGACAGTCAATTTTGTTTCTTAGTTACGTGTGTTGGTATTACGTGGTTTTATAAAGACAAATTTAATTCATTAAACATAATAATATAATTATTATAACATTGAAAATTTTGAAAAAAACATCGCAAAAGCACTATGTATATTACATGAAAATAAGTAATTATACATTTAAACATATATGTTGTATACTGTCGATCGTGTTAACTAAGCTAGATCTAGATCAGTGAACTCCTACTCTGGCTATCGCAATGAAACCTAGATAAAATTCCAGTTTGACCTGTCACAATGTTTTCCCATCTCAGTGCCGTTTTCTCTAAGCGGCGTTACAGCCCGCTCGATCTTATCACTTATCAGTAAATTGATCTCGAGCGAACGTGTAAGCATTAAAAATACCGATTTTCATTTCAAATATCGATAGGAAATCGGCTGACAACAGAAACTAGAAATCTGTTTCGATCGAAGTTTAGATAGAGAGGCTAGCTAGAAGTGATTTGTTCACTCGGTCAGTCCGAGTAATAGCACATAATAGATTAAGTTCTAACCACTTACATACAAAAACGTTATTAGGTATGTAGATATAATATATTCATACCATGTATATTTAAGAATACTCGTTGGTCTAGCGGACAGCCTGTGTGGCTTTGATCATGAAGTGCTGGGATTGACATCATGGTCGGGTCACGGAATCATTCTGAGTCTTTTTCAGTAAAAATTTTGAGTACATTTCAAGCCCGGAGCCGGGAAGTGGGTGGTGTTACACCGCCGTGCCTCGGAGAGCACGTTTAACCGTGCCCTGTACCGGGCCGTTTATAGGCTGATGATGGTTATATTTATACAATGTATATTAAAGAACATTGCTCTTAGATTCTTATTTTGTATTTTTTTTTTTGGCTGAATAAACGTTATTTCATTTCATTTCATTCATTTCATTTGCTCTGATATCGCAAGCAAGTGACAATGTTACTTTTTCATTAAACCTCAATTTTGTTAAGAGAATTTAAATATAAAATTATACTTAGGAAAGGGACCTATAAGTAAGCTATATTTTATGTAAAACAATGTGTAGGTATATAGAGTCTGAAATGTTGTATGAGGAAACACATATACATTTAATAGATAACGCGATGATACGACTTGTTGCTGTAGACTTACACTGTTATACTTCAGAGCTTCTATACTCTTGTTCACTTGCCTACCTTGATTTGATAATAAACGATTCATGACTGAACATTAACAAATCCTATTTAATAATCATTTTCTGAGTCAGACGGAGCCCGCTTATACTATCGCTGAGCTGTATCATTACTGTCAATGCTCATAAAACAAACATAAAGCTAACGACCTTGCCCCGAGACAACCAGCCCCATACTTCATTTTATAAGTAGGCCATTACCTAACCTTAGCCAGTTAGCTTTGTCTAGATAACAACGTGGAGTGTCAAATATACGAGTATTTCTTTATCTGTAACTGTCGCGTTGTGATCGCACGAATCGTTTGTGACACAGGTCCCAACAACCTTGTTACAGATTTGCACCGGCTAGGTAGGCTAGAGGTTCCCAAATTTTTAATATGTTATTAATAGATGGAACCCTTTTTTTGCACCAGGGCCGCTCGAGGCTTTTTACGCGTTGTATATGGAACCTTATATCAAAGAATACCAACCACATAATTACTTTTTTTTTGTCTTAAAAACTGACGTTTTCTTGAGATTTAGAGAAATTAAAGAAAAAAGAAAATAGCGGATTCGAGAGTACACCCTTTGTATGTACTCGTAGTTTCCACTTTCAAAGTAATATTTGCACCTGCTTAACAACTGTAGTATTGATTAATTTTGCAGAACCCACTTTGGGAATGGCTGATGTAGGCTAGTTTCGCAAAACGGCGGTCAGTTTGGTATGCGAATGAGAGACACATAAATATAATTAAACACTTCATAAAGGAAGATAACATACGGAGATAACAGAATTGTTATCATCCATTCAAGTTGAGAATGTTTTGTTCTGAATAAAGCGCCAACCTGTTGCTGCTGCCGTATGTAGCGACTTGCCGTCTAAGTACACAACACGAACGTAGAAGTGGTTTTGGTGGTGATTAGTTTTTATGTCACAAAAGTGAAGTTTTAGTAGGTATCACAAATGTCAGTAGGTATTATACATAGCACTACCATCCAGGCCCTAATCCTAAGTGGTAAGACGAATAAAAATTGATAATAGTCACTAAAAAAATTACCAATCACTGCTTTCTATTCGTTGCTACTGTTTTTAAGGCAAAATAATTTTTATTTGAAGAAATGCATTTATATGCACTTACGAGTATGTAATGGCTGATCAAACCTTGTTACTTGCTACCGTGCTAATAGTCTGAAGAGGCTGACAAAGAAAGCAAAGACGTAAGTACCTACTGTTTGCTCTTCACCTGATTACGTACACACGACGGTAGTGGTTTGTTTGCAATTTCCACGGCAAATTGAATTATTTACATAAATTGATTCAAGCATCAATTAACGGCCACTCAAGTCGTACATACAAACATCTGTCTGCATTTATTTATATAAATGTAGAAATGTTCGTTGGAAAACTTGAACGTTTTCAACGATCATAAAATTTTATGCGCATAAATCGTTAAATTCGCAGACGCAATTAAAATTATTAAAGTTGTAAAAAACTGCGGATTTACGGCTGAACGTAAGTGCACTCAACTCTTCCGTCGTAGTTGCAAAAAAAAATGTAAACGTCAAAGAAAGTGGTTCCGGTGGGCGGGTGTATGCGGCTGGTTTTAACCGGACATTTACTGCTCGTATTTATTTATACCGCAAAATAGGGAGCGATAAGTTTTTACGAGGCTCTACTCAGGGTACCGTTAGGGCTGTTAGTTGTGATAAAACAAGACCTATATTATTTTTAGTTGATGATTTTTAGGTGGTCGTACAGTTGGCAGAACAAGAAGGTGGCCCACACGAAGTCCAACATTAAATAATAGACGATAATAATATTACCTAACAGAGCTATAGCACAATATAGCATTTTGCATGGGACATTGGAACACGTTTTGCAATGCTTTCTTTGCTCTGCGTCACTGAACCTGGTGTAAAGTGTTAAACCAAAATTTATCTGAATTTCAATGGGTTTCAATTTCCTTTAGAGCGAATTGCCAGCCACACTATTTCTTTCTATCGGCTGGGTTTAGGTTTAATTCGAACAAATATTTACATAAAGTACTTAGTTCCAAAATAATTGTTACTTTAGAAAATGAGACATATCAAAGCTCTACTAGACTACTACTCGAAGAATACAATAATACTGTGGCTCTATTAAGGAAAATGTATTTTTTATTTTTTGATAACAAAGCCTTAGCTCACCCCTATTTCAGGAATTTGTAACGCAAGATACAATGAATGTTTATGGTGAAAGGGTTGACGACATCTCAAGGTCCTAGGTTAAATGGCAGAAAGATACAAGGGCTTTAATGCCACGTGCAAGGTTTATTTGACGTAATAAAAGTCAACATTTTACACCACGTCTTGTAGAGCACAAGTTGCCTTCAGGTTGTATCAAGTTACACGTAGACTCTATATCGTGTTTAGTTTAGTAGCTGTAGCGTTTAAATAGAATGTTTCACGATTATGCCCCACTACAAAGTGAAAAGTCTGTTCTAGGAGTTATAACAACACGTCGTTTCTATTCAAATATATAGCAACTAGTAGTGCCGCTACGACACGTCGCCTGCCGTCTCCAGTCGGATACAAACATGCGCCCTTAAAAATAAAATAAAAAAATAGTTTCCTTTTCTTATTCTTTTTTCTTTCGTTTGTTATTCTTTATTTTAATTTACGCTTGATACGAAGATCATATTACACTAGTAATAACATTTGCGGATAAACAGATTCATAACTCGGTAATTAAATATCTCGTACACCTCTTATAAAATTCCTTCGTCAGTTTTATGAAGTGCACTCGAGTTTTGGTAACTAATTATGCAAAGGGTTTCATTCTATCAAATCTTAAGTATTATTTGTAAACATAATACTACTGAATGTTGATCGTGTAATGTTGGTCGAGGTGGACTACAGGGAGCCGCTGGAAGAAGTTGGCTAAAGACTGTGTTGTTTGGAAGTCCTTGCAAGAGGCGTATGTCCAGCACTGGACGTCTATCGGTTTATAATGATGATACTACTGAATAGACTACTTTAATGGTATACTGTCTACTTTGCTGTAGAAGCAAAGATCATTGTTCGCTTCAATCGTAGATAAATACGCAGTTGAAATCTCATTTGCCTAATAGGCTTAGAAGCGTAACGAACTTGCGGAGGCTGATAACACACAAACACGTTGTCGGTTGTTCTATTTTTAAAGTCATTCATTAATGCTTTACTTGATATCGTACCGACTTGGCACTTTCATTGTACTCGTATATGAAAGGGAATTCTCCTGGTATATCATAATAATGAATGAATGAAAGAAGCAAACGTTGCTAAAATCGCGCAATTAAAATTTGCTATTTATTTCAATTCTCCGGAAAATATTGACTACAAAAGCAGCGGTGTTTTGGATTGTATGGCTAACTTTAAAATATTTTCAGAATAGAACCGATGGCTTAACTTTTTTGCCGAGGCACGGGGATATAACACAACCAATTTCACAACTACTAGCTTAGAATTAACTAAAATTTCTTAAAAGACGGACACACTCAGAATTATTCCACACCTCGACACTGGATTTGAACCCAGGACCTTGATCGAAGCCACAGGCTAACCACTAGACCGACGAGACAGTCGTTTGTTTTCGTACTAGGCATTTATTGCAAAAATACTAACTAAAACTATTTGGTTTATAGTATTTGTCATATTTTGATAAGATTTTCAGGATTCTCAAACAAAACAATCAAAAATGGAATTTTTAATTCTTTCTAATAATTATCTTTTCACACAAAATACCGTTGAATTTAGAAAACTCTAAAAACAATTGCAATCACAAAATGGTCTACACCTGTCATCTCACACAAAAGTCAACTCACATTGACAAATGCTACTGCTTATCAGCTGTCACATTTGTGTGAGATGACATACTGAGATACTAACAAAGCTGTAATATCATATGACACAAGTGAAGTCACCACGACTGGCATTTGCTGTTGGCGCCAGCCAGGAAATTTACTTGTTTTAATTATATGTTTCTTTTTCCTATAATATTACTTTTCTTGAATCAATCTTTAAACTTCCTTTTTGATTCAATAGCGTATGTGGCTTCGGATACCGAATTCACAGGTTCGAGTCCTGAGTCGGGCTATGAAATTAAAGCTTCCTGTCTTCCAACTCTCAAAACTCGAGAAGAAATTCTCAATCTAGTTTTCGGAAGTTAGATGTGTTTTACCCCTGTAATATGCAGAACACATAACCATTAACATCTAATTAAAATCGTAATAAAAGTGGAATATTAATTACCTTAAGCAATATGTAAGAGTAAAAATAATAATTTACCTCTAATGGATAAATAGACAGTAAATGTTATATTTCCATTACGAAATACCACACATTACAGCCCGTGAACTGCAGCAGTGGATATAGCACATTGTTAGAAGGCTGTAAGCGAGTGATCAAGCCTACCCAGAAGCTATTCCAATTAACATCGACCACCAATCAAGTTTCCACCCTATTAATTTGCAACAGAGTTTAAATTCCCTCGGCAGCATCTTAGCGCGCCTTGCGTTGATACTTCGATAAACCTAAATAACCATAGGCTAATCGTTTGACCTGACTACGTTTAAGTATTGGTTCCTGTCATTTTGAAATGATTTATAGTCGCAGTACCGAGTAAATAATTGGTACGAAATACAGTGCTTAAGATTCAGTTAAGTAAGCTTTAATACTTAATGTGAACTTTCCACTTCTGATTCTTGATATGCCTACATTGTGACCATTTAATGAACAAAACAGAAAACCATGATTCACCATATACATAGGTATATTGTGATGTTAATCTTATATCGATAGGTGCCATGGTTCTTATGATTGTTTTATCTAAAATTACAAAAAATACGTAATAAATAGGTATAATATTTAACTAATTGAACTATATTTCCAAATATCTTTTTAAATACAACAAAGTGTGCCAAATTTGAGTTGGTAAGTGGTTCTTGATTAATTTCCAAGACCCAAAAATACGACCAATTCAATGAATAAGGGAAAGGGGAAGAAATTCACGGAAAGAAGTTCATAAAGAAACAGTTTCGGTGAAGAAAGCCTTACAAATCCGGAAGGGAACGTGGCCAGAAAATCTGGTTACAGCTGTCATCTAAGGACCTTAACTCCGTAACCTGATAGCGCTTGCACTCGGGCTTCCCGCAATAATGAAAGTAAGCGACAGTTAATACAGCTCGTGTTCATTTAAAAGAAAAGTAAATATCTTTATTAATATCATAAATGATGACACAAACTTTTCGAGAAGTTTATCAATATTATGCAGCGTACCACTAAAGAACCAGCACCACTTTTCCGATTCCGCAAATTAAGCAAATTATGAAACACCCATCAAATACTCTATGTCGATGTAGTTATTATTTAGTATTATACCAGTACCTCTACCACAAAAGTATGGGTGTATCTCAACTTTCCAATTCCGGGCTGCTACTGCGAATTTTTGAAACGACGAAAAGTCAAATACATAATCTGCTTTTCATGTACTTTCTGTAGCCGAATAAGTGAACTACTGAACTATCGAGCAGAGATGTGATTTATTTGAAATACTTCTATTTAAAATGCAAATACAAAATGCAAAATACCTATTTTGTATTTTGCATTTAAATGCTTTTTAAAAAAAACATTTTGTATTTTATTTGAAATACCTTTTGAGATGTATTTTGCATTTTTGAAATTCATTTCAAAATGCAAAATACTTTGTGATTAAGTTTAACCAACATTACCAGTCAAACGAAAAGAAATGAACAAATGACGCTTGTATTGCCGAATTTGACCGATAGTGGCGCCTGCTAGCTATGCCTGCCTATTTTTCTTCTTTGGTCAGAGTGCGCGCCTTATGTCTGACTAGTGTCAATGTCAAAAAAATTTAATTAAAAAAATGTTTGTTTGTCTCTCTGTCCGTTTGACTGTCTGTCTATACGGATTTTAGTCGGCCACGATTCACGCTAAAACACTGAATGTATTAAAATGAAACTTAGCACGTTTGTAGTTCATATTTAGAGATATTGTATAGGATAGTTTTTGTCGCAAAAATTAAAGTAGAAGGGGTTGAAAGTTTCTATGAAAAGTCTTTAATTTTTGAAGTTATGTTAATGAAATTTTGTATACGAACTACTGAATAAATAAATATGTTATTCATGGAATTTTCAATTTTTCATTAAAATTACGTCCGTATAGGGTTATATAAGGGTTGAAAGTGTGTATGTAAAATTCCTCTTAAATGTTCTTAGTTTAAATATTCAAATCAAATTATCTTTATAAAACTACTTATTATACTACACCAACATTCAATTTTTTGATCTATTTGCTCCGGCTAATCCCTGTAACAGCTGGACCTATTTAGACCAGTCTTTCGGCACTTATTTACTAATGTTATAAGTAACTTAGTTTAATCTTATTTTAGTAATATTATAAGTGACTATTCTAAAATGAATAAAATATCATACGATTTTGTCGTCAAAAAGTATTTTATTTTAAAAAAGCATTTTGAAAATACCTATTTTGCATTTGAAATACAAAACTCAAAAGCATTTGGTATTTTGTATTTGAAATAGTAAATCTGAAAAGTATTTTGCATTTTGTATTTAAATGCTTTTATGGAACCATTTTGTACATCTCTGCTATCGAGGCAAATAGTACTCGTAAGATAATAAAGCGTATAAAAACGTCGAAATTTTTTGGTCTAGGTAAACAGTCTGAGAGGGCGTAGGACTTTTCTCTAAATAAATCTTCCCAATCTGTGCCAAGGAAACGTTTCACCTAGAAATATTGGCAAATTTAAGCGTTATAAATAAATATGAGTGACAAAATGATAAATAGACTGGCCATTTTGCGCGGACGGGCTTGTAAATGTGACTGACAAAATGATAGAGTGCTGTGACGAGTTTTCTGTTCTTGAAAATACATGCATGCACATATTAAATGTCGTCCATACAGGTTTATGTGAATATATAGCAATTCTAATATTACGATTGCAAAATTTAATTACTCTTTTCTGAAGGGACAAGCAGAGTTCTGCTCAAAAGGAATACCATCGCCTATCATAGAGCATGGCCGTGTAAGGCACACTCGCCAGTAAACTGTCTTGCAATGAACAAGCAGGCTGGCCAAGGCAAGTCGAATATTTAAAACGAAGTTAAGTCTTGTATAAAACTACGTATTTCAAATCGCTAAAATATTATATAATCCCTACGGTTAGTTCCAAAGATTAGTGCGACGACAACCCTTAAAAACCATAACTTCGATCGAGAATAGCGGAGGTAGCAAACAAGCCTCTACTATTGCAATAACTTCCAGACCATAATCATCACGACCAGTCTAGTCATCCACTCTAATGGTATCTAATAATTGCGTTCATGTGTGTGCAGCCACCTCCAGTCGTCCACGCCCCGCCAGTGGCGCTCCCGCCGGCCACCGCCGCGTCGTCCCCGGGTGCGCACTGCTCCGCGCCGCGCACCATCGTCATCCAGCGCCCCGACGCGCGCCACGGGTTCGGCTTCACGCTCCGCCACCTCGTCGTGTACCCGCCGGAGTCTCTACAGGTACCACCAAACTTGATAATGTCCTTTCTTAGCTTACCAACTTGCCTAAATGGTTCGATCAGTGATATTTGATACATACTCGTATCAAAGTTGCTTCAAGAGTAAAGCAAAGAAAAAAGCAAAGCAAAGGATTCCCAGGTCCTAAGGTTCAGGATCCTAGCATTAAAAATATTTTGTTATGTCACCAGGAACTGTATGAGGATGCGCGTCACCTGGCAGTGGGCGCAGTGGGTGCGCCAATGGACACCATCTTCGTAAGGTCGGTGCGGCCGGGCGGGCCAGCGGCGGCGGCGGGGCTGCGCGCCGGCGACCGCGTGCTGGCCGTGAACGGCGAGCCCGTGGCGTGCGGCCGCTCGCGTGCGCCCTACGCGCGCGTCGTGCAGTTAGCGCAGCGCGAGCCCAGGACGCTGCGGCTCACTGTCGTGCCGAGGGACCACGACCTGTTGCAAAGGGTAATCGCTAAACCTTAACGAATACTTTCATTAATTTACTTCAAAAAAATTACACTGAAAAACAAAGAAATCATTTCGGAAACAATATAAATACATTGGCAACACCGACGGGCGCCTACTTTCAAAGTGCGTATCAGTATTCCAAAACGCTAACTCGCTCCTCAATTCCAGTATTTCAGCGAAGCAGCGTACAACCCCGAGTCGAACCAGCGCGCGCTCGAGATGCCAGCAGTGACGGAGCACGAGGCGCGGTTGTTCGACGCATGCCGGCGACCGCGGCTGCCCGCGCTGCCAGCGCCGCAGGCCCCGCTGCGTCATCGCGAGGACCCGGAGTACGCGACCGTCGCGCCGCCGCCTGCAAGGTTCGACGTGGCGCGGCTACCTACTACACCGCATTATCTTTTACATGATGGGTGAGACTACCTTTTGCCAAGTTTAGTTCATCGCTTACTACTTCGAAATCTAAATATTAATGAAATGAAGGATTCCCAAGCAAATGGAATCGTTGATGAATTTACTTTGTTGTTTTGTGAAGGTAGGTTTAAGATTAAATAATATGTAGAAACACATAGAATCATCCAGAAACTCTAAAAAGTAGAAATAATTTGTATTGTGAAAAGTTAGGTACTTCATACATATCGATAATATATCGTTTCGCATTTCTCTTTCAGTAGGAGAGAATCCGACACATCTCTCCCATCGTCAGCCGCGGAAAGCAAAGACAGTCTCGGCTCTTTTGACTCCAACTCGACACTCACGGGCCGAGAGCTGGACGACTCGATCATCCTCTCCCGAATACGAAAGAGCCTCGAGCAGAAGGAGGCGTTCCTCCGACGTCCCAGCCAACCCACGGGGTGGGTCACCCCGGACGCACCCCCGCCGATCAAGCAGAAAGAGTTCTATGCCCGACCGCAGAAATTACAGAAGCCAGCGTGGCCGCCGCCTCCGTCGTCCCCACCTCTTGCCGCATCTCCCCCACCACCGTTACTCCAACCGCAGAACCAAGAACAGAGGAAAGAAGAATGCGCCACCAGTGTAGATAGCGGAACTTACAGCGGCTACGGGGAAGTCAACGGAACGCATAACGATAAAAGCAGAACGAAACAAGACAAAAGCCAATTCGTGGCGACGTTGTCGAAGATACAAGAGACCTCGCCGAGCATTCAGAGTACGAATGTCGGGACCTTAAGCAACGGATCCTCCAGCGAGTTCAGAGAAGAAACTGCTTCTTCTACTAACCAGGATAATAGGTAAGTAGTGGTGTCGATTTTGATACAATTCCTTTATTTATCATCATTATCAACCTATTGTAGCTAACTACAAGGCCAGGGCTGCCTTTGTATAGAAGAGGAGATTGGGAGCTTAGACCACTAGAGAGAGAGATATTACTCTAGTTCAGGTTTGTGGGTGAGTGATAATTCTTCACTCTTCTAACAATCAGATGTTAATGACCGGAACTGACGGCTTAATATTCTTTCTTTTTTTTGCTGAGAATTTTTACTATCAATCTATTAGAAGGAAAAAGCTCAATATTACTTAGCCTGACTTAGAAATAAAAAGCCTCGACTATGTAGTAGACAACAAGGCAGTAATGAAATGAATCTTACATGCATCGTTAAGCTATTCTCTATATGATGTATTTCAGATACCCAGTACCTGAGCTTCAACTGGTGACAGCGCGCACGCGGCAGCTGGAGGAGGCGCGTGGCGTGGGCGAGAGGCGCACGGAGGTGGCGCGCAGCGAGCTGGCGCGGCTGACCACCACGCGCCTCGAGCCCAGCGTGGCGTTGCGGCGCAAGGAGTTCGAGACCAGGACCGTGCGGAGAGAGGCGCGCTCGCTGGACGTGCAACCTCATCATGGTGAGAACAGTCATCGGTCACGTACTTCCAAACATCACGGTCTCGAGCCAACCGCATCCAGCAGCTCATTGTAACTCACTTAATGTTAACAGTCCACCTCGCGAAGGCTAATTGTAAGAAATCTTAGTATCATGAGTTCGGAAGTTGACGATTATGCAATTTCGATCCTTGGCATATTTTAACATAACCCAGTTAAATTTTAAGGCGTATAACACCAACGGCAAGACTGAGCTTTAAATCGTTATCTTTGTCAAGTGAGTAGGACTTTATATCAACTTTGTACCTTTCTTATCATTACTCTATTGTTAATGGCCCAATAAAGATGTAAAAAGTACAAATTTGTTTCTAACAATAATATGGCTCGCCTGATCTTGAGCAATATTAACAAACTATCAATGCAGAAGATCACTTCGCTGGAGACACTTGCGAACATGTCTTTTGATAGTATTTTTTGTCCGGAGGTTTAAAACCTTAGGTTCTTGTACCTCTAATTTCATTGGCAACCATAAAAACCTAAAAGAAGTACTAGATTTTCCCAAAAGGTTTTAACAATGAACTTCTCGTTACAGATATAGAGCAGGAGTCGACAATCCTCGGCGGCAGCTTGTCTGGCAACCAGCTGATGATCACCGGCAGCAAACACCTCCATTGTCCACCTCCCGATGGATTTATTATGCCCGGTAAATATTTGTACTGATTCTGTACAAATAACATAAACTAAAGACAAAATCAATGGGGAATGAATATCAACAAAAACTATAAAAGGAATTTGAAATTGTTTTGTTTTTTTTTATAAAATTTAATAATCATATTAATTGTTTTAAGCTTATAAATTTAATTTATCGTTTTTTTCATGAACATGTTATTTAAAATGATTAGGTGTATAATAAATAGAGAGATCTCACATTATTTTTAATTTGTTTGTTTGTAAGCATTCCACATTGAGTTTTGCTTTAGTATAGTGAGAAATTATCTAAAAGTCTATTGTTTGAATACTGAAACTCAAATCCACCACACACTTGGAAGTCCAGGAAAGTCCTGGTCTTTAGATAATCAGTAATGTAAAAGATTCTTAAATATTAAGTGACGTTTTGCTATTTGGCCACATATTATTACTTAGTGTAGCCTGTAAGTGTAGACGCTTTAAATCAATTGTATTTATTATTTTAAGCATATAGTTATCACTACACTAAAGTATGCGTCCTCCAGTGGTAAGAGTACTAATTATATGTTAGTTTACTTATTTATATAGAACTAGCTGTTCCCAGCGGTTTCACCCGCTTACACAAGTCCATTCTTATTGAGCGACTACGTTGCGAAATGAATATTCTACGCTATCCAGTCAATTGAGCGTATGGTTTAGACCGTCCGCATATTGTAAGAATGTGTGACGTCCGTCGTACCACGCCGCACACTGTCAGGAACGGCCGGTCTTAGATCGCGATCAGTCAGTTACTCAATTAGTTGTATTTCGCTTATACATTACACTAATTAGATTCCGTTCAATTGTAGAAACTGAAAAGGTTCAAATGCGAACAAGGTCGAATAGTACTGGTAGTGAAGGATTATCCATTAGAAGACATCATGCCACAGGTGAGCTTTAATTGCTTTATCACTTATTTTTATGTATTATTACACATCAAAATAATTAAAAAGTTAAGTTGTTTACTGCATTGAAAGGATCTCTCAAACTGCACATTTTGTTATCGGTGGATAGTTTAATCTGTTTCTATGTTATTCAACTACAAATTACAATAATCTTTATTTTCAAATCGTTACGGGACAAAGTTGTGTTAAGTATACAAATTATGGATTTGAGGCGACGTATTATACAAAAATGTAATCAAAACGCTCGTTGACTTGATTCCATATGTCTATAATAGGTACACAACTTTGAACTTTATGGGCTAATAGAGGTAGATGAATTTGCTATAAACAAAAACATGACGCGACGCCTTTGCGCTAGTCTGAGTTAAACATCAATCAATATGAAGATGATCTGCGCAATTATAACAATTCGTTCTTCGAACTGATTAAGAAACAGACAAACTATCTGCTGGTCTGCAGTGTGCAGTCTGCGGGACCTCCATGTAACAAATGTTGCTGTTAAGTTTCACTCGTGCTTGGCTACATCAACCCATTATCGAATTGTTAAGGCTCGTGCATACGGTGATGGGCCGGCAGGAATACATTGCAAATATCGTCTTAGTGTACATGTCGTATAAACACACAGCACAGGTATACTACAAAATTCTCTACAAGATATTTTGTGTAATACACAATTTTTATTGTCTTCTTACTCTGAGTGTAAGTGTTGAAGAATTCAGTGATAAAGTTTTACGCTAAGTATTTTTATTTCTTTGGAATTTCATAATATGAATATTCTTCAAACTTACAATAGGAGTACATATCACTGCTGATATTATATTTTTAATTTGCTAATTTTTAGCAAAATTATTTTAAATACCGAAAAATTCGGAGATTTTTGCCGGTGGATGTAGATTTACATTTTAAATCGTATATTACGAGTTATATATTAAGTTTTTTGATTGAATGTAAATACCGCCACCAACCGGCAAATAGTTGTACACTCGCTCTGGCATTGCAAACGCTTTGTTGGCGGTTGCGCGTCGACGTTCATGCGGAGCGCTCTAACGGGATATTCCGCCCCAAGATGGCAGTCACGCGAAGAGACGTATGGGGCTGAACAGAGAGCAAATGGAGGCCATGAACCGGGTGTCGCTGCCGGGCGAGGGTCCGCAGAGGCCGACGCAGCTGAGCCTCGCGCCGCCCTCCGACTCGACCTCGGCCTCGGCCTCGGCGCACACCTCGCCCTCGCCCACGCCCACCACGCCCGCCGACTCAGGTCCCCCCGCCCTGCCACAACATAAACGCCTCGTCTTTCTAGGAATGCTAATGCTCCCTCCCTAATGTTTAGCGAACTCCCACGTCTGCGTCTCAGTAAAGAATTGCCCATTCCATTCACCGATACAAATGAATAAATAAATGCTGGGTTCCTGTAAATTTTAGTCGGTCAATCGTATCAGCATTGTATTGTGTCGACAATAATTATCATTAATTCAGCTATTTATTTATTAAACTGTACCATAAATTGTGTGTTTAGTAATGTCTTTCTCTGTTACCTATTGTTAGAGAGTAGTAAAGTGCCCCCGTTACCTTTCTGCTACACTTTCATCCATAGAGACAGAATGTTTTTGCATTTTTGGAATAAACACATGTATTCCTTGACTTTCCTCCCGATTAGGATAAATGAAGCAGAGTGATCTGTCTGAACAATATGACCGTAATAAATCTAAAATGTTTCTCGGCATATATTATCAAATGTTTGAATTGGTATAGAAGTGTAAAGTGATTGAATCGATATCTAATCCCGCTGCATGGCTTGAACTGTCCGTAAAGGACTACTGCGAAGGGACAAGGGAGGGAGCTCTGTGTGTTCTAATCCTATCTTCTTCGCTGAGAGCAGTAATACCGGAATGCGTTGTTGTGTGCTTCGTATGCTACTAATGCCGACTAACCGTTCGTTGCTCTCGATGTTTAATATATTAACATTGCATACATGACATTTCTTCCTAAATTTAAAACTGTATTATTCCTCTACAGGATTTGCCGATGACATAGTGACGAGGCGGCACAAAAAGGATGCTCAGCTGGGAGGTTAGTTTGCGAATATATATTTTTTGAATTATCATTCGTTATCTTGTAATAATCGGTAATCGTAACTGCCGGTTTGCGATAACAATAACGCGATAATATTCCATTGTCTACTTTTTGTGTGTAAATAAATTAGCTAATATGTTGTTTTCGTCTGCTTCTCGAAACGATCCCTATAATATTAATATTATAGTAAATCGTTTCGAAACAAAATTCTAATGTCTATGATCAATTTTATTTCGTACCATTATATATTGTCACCCACAGACCTAACTACAAAGAACGCATCAAACATTTTAGTGCTGAATCAAAACAACATATTTGTATGTAATACGTAATATCTTTTTCCCAGAATATTTCAAGATGTTTGACTTTTAATATATTTCTTTTATCAGAGGAGGAACGTGCAATGCGAAGGGTGTCGTATCTCAAAGCCACTTGGGGTGATCGACTGCATTTGGACAGTGACGTAGAGCCGGACGCTGAACATTACGCCCTTAGAAGGTACAACACGTCACTTACTTCATTTTATAAATTGAACATATTACTATGTATTCATTTTTATCTGCCACAGATGACCTTAGTTTGATACTTAGTTGAAATGCAACCCCTTTGAGATGAAATGAAATAATATGCAAACAAAAAAATAATAATATGTAAAATTTTGTATTTTTATTGATATACGTACTGCTCTATTTTTCTCTTTTCTCTTAATACTTAAAACACGTTCAAAATTTTGTATCTATCGAATTTAAACTTAAAATAATATAAATAAATGTAAAGTATAAGACATACTATGTACTCAAATGTGCTTAACAGAATCACATGGCAGATAAAAATGAAATGTCTTGTACTCTTAAGAGCCTTGCTGTTAGACCCTTTGTAGTATAACTTTTAATTTTTCCTTGTATGTAAGTAGATATAGCATTCCATTGTTATTGTACCTCGATAAATGTATCACATTGTTTGTTGTAGATAGATACTCTAAATAAATTATAAAATATCGTCAACATCGTAACATTAATTGTTTTCCAAAACCGGCTCCAAATCGTTTCTGTACCTGTGTTTTTCCGTGATAAAACGCAGTGCTTACCGAAAATGGCGTCCGCCACGATTGACTGAAGACATTACGCCGCTGCTGAGAATATTCGACCCCCATGCCACCCTCCCCGTGCGGTACGTCGCATGACGACGCGATTTCGCTACTCGCCGATAGATGACGCTTCTACAGTGTGTGGCTGTTTACAGCGCTAGAATGATAGATGGCGCTGGATGTCCGCAAAACCTCGAGTTTTTACTTGAGAATATACTGTACAAAGCCTAGCACCATTACGCCGACTACATAAACATCACCGATAAAAACACAAGCTCACAGTCTTAGATTTTTGTTTATTGTACATTCTAACAATACCTCATTTTAGCAGTGTTTGTATTTAAATTGGGCTTATTTTGTAAGTTAGACGATGGTAATGTAATGGTAGCTTTAAATTAGCTGTAAATAATTAATTAGTTCAAAATAAAGAGAGCTCTATAAATAATAGCTTGGTATGTAATATATATTCTATATTATGTACTGTTTTTAATGCATGTTCGCTGTTTTGTGTCCAATTGTCGTATTATAAAAGCATGTTTGTTCGATGTTATTAAGCTGTAAATGTTTTTTTAAGTTTCATAAGTTAAAGTACCTAATTCTCTATGGATTGCTATTATTATCAATGCTACCCATAGAATGCATAGTAAAATATGTTTAGTAATTGATCCAAATAAAATAGCTTAGTAGATCGTTTATGAACGCATATTTAAACTATTTCTATTTCAAAAAATCTTCAATTAGTTCCCAATTCCAAACTAGGCATTCCAAAAGTTTCTATTTTCATACATCCATTAAGAACTCATAATAATGGATAAATGACATCACAATATTTGATATATGCAAGTGTATTTAAATGTACAAAACAGTGTAACCGTATGTCATCTAATTCTGCCTACTGTCCCGTGTTTAGCCCAGAGAAGAAAGGACAGGAAGCAACAGAGAGCAGCGACTCGCTGGAGGCTGATGTACAGGGCAATGTTCAAATCAAGATGGTGGTTAGCAATGGAAAGGTAATTCAAAACTAATTTTAAATTGTTACACAAGGGGCTAACATACGCCAGATTACGTGAAGTATTAAATGTTTCATTTGAATTCAATATTAAGTCAAATAAAATTTAAAAAATACACACATTTCATAACCAAAAATGTTGCTTTAAGTTTTTTTTTAATTTTTATCAAACAGTTTGGACCGTGGTTAATCAAGTATGATGATGATACCATTTACGAAAAAATAAATGAAACACATTAAAATAATGTTTTCACTACTCTTAGTTATTTTAACGCTTATGATTGAAACGTGACGTAATTTGCGCAGCGCGCGAGCGACAGGTCGTGGAAGGCGGTGTGGGCCGTGCTGCAGGGCACCAAGCTCTACCTCTACCGGAACCATCCCACGCAGGTGAGTGATCCCATGTGTTGTACACACTAAAGCAAAAACAGAGATCATTCGGAGCAAGCTTCTGATGCAAAATAATACCTTAGAGAGACGAATGTCTAACGTACCGTGCATACACTGTGCGGGCCCGTGTCGTGATAGATCACGATTAGAAAAAAACATAACATTCCCTCTGACGCAGTCGGGTAAAAAGTAGTCTGTCTCTGTCTGAGTTTGCAACACAAATCTGTGGTAATAATTATTTATTTTTATTATTTAATTTTTGTACTTGTTTCTTAATGAACTAGTACACAATGCAACATCGGTAACGTTTGCTAGTACACTAGCTCATGGGCTGTTGACAGTGAACAAAGTCACAAGGTTGAATATGCTCGACTCGTATAGGCATACTTGACAAAAATGTTCCGTAGGTCTGTAGAGCTATTCAGTAATGATGTTTTTGTGACTCGACCGTAAGAGTTTCGAATTTGAATCGTCTTTATATCTGTATACTATCGTGTTAAACAGAGAGAGGTAGAGGCAAACTCGAGGCTCACATGGCGACTTTGAAAACATCGTTAGAGAATAGCGCTACTGATAAAGCCATTTAAAAACATTAAAAAAAGCCTAATTTTTATTAATTTTCGTGAATTTTTCACAAGTTAACAATTGTTGCATTTTGTATTTCACTTTATTTCGTAGACTAACAACGTATGATATCGAATTTATTAACTTACCTACTCGCATTTTGTGTGAAAACATTTAAATGAAAACAGCTATGGTCTAAAAAATGGGAACATTTGAGACCGAGGTACCTGTTTTTTAAGAGACGACAAACAGTTCCACATGCGGATCAATGGGACCGCGCGGTACGGTGTTTGTTTAGCTCAGCGCGAATACTGTTTACTGATGGAATATTGTTTTTACGGCATTTTCCTGGATTTGTTTTTTGGAGATAAAATATGTTTAAGTAAATGTCACGTGTGTGTTTTTAATATTTTTATAGATATCATCCATTTAAGTCTGTCTTTGACAGAATTTCACAGCCCCGACAACCCAGGCAAATAATGACAGCTGTCATTATAGCTCCGTCGCTACCCGGGTAGCCGCGGGCCTCAAAGAAGGTTTGAATGTCAGGCCCACAGGGGTTAAAAGTCTTTTTTTTGTACCCATACAACGGTAGTTCAAGTGTATAGGGAAAAAGTGCACAAACCTTAAATTAAATTAAATATAAAAATCATCATAGTAGGTAACAGGCCAAATAGGTAACTTACCCTTTCTATCTGCATGTATATCAAATAAAAAATAAATAGAAAATATCTATGAAATAAACCCGTCTTGCCGCATCGGAGCAACGTGGTGGGCCTACACTGTATCTCATCTCCTATACGGTTTGATACCTACTGTTTATTATGATGATAGAATGATGATGATGATGATGAGATGTCGAAATCAATCAAAACTTGTTAGCCTATCAAGTTTACAAAGGCATACCTACATATAGTAAAAATAATTAATGTTTTTTGTAGAATAAGTATATATGGATAATATTAACTGAAATGCCCTTTACTAAGTATCTCCCCGAGAGTTCAAGATTGGATTTTATAATGCTTTAATAAATAACGCTCACTTATAGTATTAAAGAATCGCATGGCCATATGGCTGGTCGACCTCATTAAAGAATTCACCACAATACATACAATACATTTATTTGCCGAACCAAATAAATATTGCGGTAATTATGGCCAAAAATCTTCGCATTATGTATTCAACGGCTATGGTGTTTAACATATTAATAGTCATATTTCCGGCGCGCCATATACGACACACACCTGGCTTCGTCGCACCTTGAATTGTTATGGCGTGTTCACGCCATATGCTTGTGTATTAGTTCTTCTATACAAAAAGAGCTCTGATTCTATATAGTATAAGACAACGTCTTTCGTTGATTATTTGTTCAGAGATAAACGTCAAACATTATTGAAAACACGTACAAATGGTTCTCGCTAAGATTTAGTGTTTTAGAAAATGTTTACGGGGCTGTTTGGTAGGGGTATGGGGTAAACTGATTTAAATATGATTGTTGAAAATATTGAAAAAATCAACTTGACCGGTACATTGAAAACGCCGCATATGCTCATCGAGAGTACATATTATAATTATAACACAACAATGAATGCTGGATATGTTCTCCATTGATAGATCAATAGAAACAAGCTGTACCCGGCAAACGTTGTTTTGCCATGTATATTATTTCTAGAAAACATTTTTTTCACATAGGGGTTGATCGTGTAGGGGTGAAAATTTAGGGTTGTATGTGTTTTTTAATGCCACATTATAAAAAAATTGTCCAAAAAAATTAAAATACCATGTTAGGGGTGGACAACCCTTATCACTCAGGGGTATGAGAAATAGATAGTAGCCGATTCTCAGACTTACTGAATATGCATATAAAATTTCATAAAAATCCGTCAAGCCGTTTCGGAGGAGTATGGTAACTAACACTGTGACCCGAAAATTTTATATATAAGACTAGCTGACCCGGCACAAGTTGTTTTGCATTAAAAACTAAAAAAACATTTAGATGAAAATTAGATAGTAGTCGATTCTCAGACCTGCTGAATACGTATATATTCAAAATTTGGTAGAAATCGGTAAAGCCGTTTGGAAATTTTATATATTAGATATGCGATGTCATATGTCGACTTTCTTAATGTGTCTGTAGGTACTCGAACCTAACCTGCGCCTGCTCTGCCTTTACCAAATACCACTGTTCTGATCCGATTATGAAGTCCATTTCAAATACACTATCAGAAAAAAAAATTCTACCTACTTTAGTCGATCTTGTTATGTGCAACCAAATCGCTTATAAGTGTATAACCATTGAACGAGGTAAGAGTTTCAATAACTTACTCAAACTACATTCAATTAAAAATAATATAACAGATGTCTTGCCAGAATGTATAAAAAATGTGAATTTCGGTTATAATACCATGTGCCTTATGATAACCGACATAGATAAATTAAAACAAGGAACTTTTTGTGTAATCTAGTAGTACGACACGCGTCGCCGTACCCTCCCGCCTTCTGGTCACAAAAACCTTTAACTGTTTACTAACTATAATTGTTCTACGTATAATATGTGTAGGTGTTTTTGTTAACCATTCATTTACCAGCAATTGTACCGGCAAATATTTCATTCCCATCAATTGTTTCAGTAGGTAGTACTCAGAGATGTGATTTATTTGAAATACTTCTATTTAAAATGCAAATACAAAATGCAAAATACCTATTTTGTATTTTGCATTTAAATGCTTTTTAACAAAAATATTTTGTATTTTATTTTAAATACCTTTCGAGATGTATTTTGCATTTTTAAAATACATTTCAAAATGCAAAATACTTTGTGCTTAAGTTTAGCCGACATTACGAGTCAAACGAAATGAAATGAACAAATGACGCTTGTATTGCCGAATTTGACCGATAGTGGCGCCTCCTAGCCAAGCGTTCCTATTTTTCTTCTTTGGTCAGAGTGCGCGCCTTATGTTATGTCTGACACTATTCAAAAAAATTTAATTAAAAAAAATGTTTGTCTGTCTCTTTGTCCGTCTGACTGTCTGTCTGTACGGATTTTTGTCGGCCGCGATTCACGCTTAAATACCAAATGTATTAAAATTAAACTTGGCACGTTTGTAGTTCATATTTTGAGATATTGCATAGGATACTTTTTATCGCGAAAATTAAAGTAGAAGGGGTTTCTATGTAAAATTGTTCTTAACTTAAATATTCAAATCATTATCTTTATAGAATTACTAACTTTACTACACCAACAATCAATTTTTTGTCAACCTGTTTGTTCCGGCCAATCTCTGAAACACCGGGACCTATTTAGACGAGTCTTTCGACACTTATTTACTAATGTGATAAGTGACTATTCTAAAATAAATAAAAATATCATACAATTTGGTCAAAAGGTATTTTATTTTGAAAAAGCATTTTGAAAATACCTATTTTGCATTTTGCATTTGAAATACAAAATTCAAAAGTATTTGGTATTTTGCATTTTAAATACTAAATTTGAAAAGTATTTTGCATTTTATATTTAAATGCTTTTATGAAACCATTTTGTACATCTCTGGTAGTACTAGCCCGAATGAGCTTTCACAGAAAACTAAACTCTGCTTAATACAATTTCTAAAATTTTCAAACCCCGTTTAAAGAACGATAATTTAATTTTTCTTTCTTTTCTTTCAAATTATAAAAATATAAATGTGAATGAAATTTATAAATTTGAAAGGGCTTTCCAGTAAATTTTTTATTAAAATGTGATGAACCTTATACCAAAGGTCGCATAGTCACTTCATCGATGTCTCCTATAAACTTCAGAATGATATTATTTTAAGCGCTCGCGACCTTTCACGCACTGCAAATGTCACTGAGGTGCACAAATTAACTGCTTACGTAAGGCGCGTGCCATCCTGACGTGGGTGCATCACGTCTACGCGTGAGACAAAAATGGAATCTGATATAACAATAATACATTCTAAGTGTTGAAAGTCTCATTCTGATTATCCTCTCTTTTGCAAATACTAGAACCATTTTTAATTCTGTCTATAAACAGTTTAGGTGTGTTGTATGTTGGACTCACTGTGTAGAATAGACAGTGCCGTCATCAGTATTGCATGCGCCCCATGCGAACTTCAAACGACGTCTCTAAAAAACTGCTGCCTGCGCGCCTATCAGCTTGGTTCAGGTTTTCTAAGGATTGATGTATTGGTTACGTATTAGGTAATTATTATTAAATATGTGCAGATATGAACATTTATCCTCTGCTATTTAGTTATAACTGACTTTATAAATATGAGGGATGTTCCTGGTCTGGTAATTTCTGCGCTTCCAATGTTAACGTCCTTTGCCTGTGCACCACTGACAACCTGGCACGGCCTTAGTTACGGTGAAGAGGATAGGGCTTAACACCTATGCCCAGGTTAACAGCTGCGAGGTAGCGTGTTACAAGACGTGGCCCTATCGATAGTAATTATAAAACAACCCACCCACGATCAATATTCGAACAACATTGAATTGCAATTGTACAAAAAAGAACTAAGTATAGCTGAATAGATACAGGTGTGTTACTTGTATTTAAATCGAGTTTCGAGGAATTAAGTTAAGTGAAAATTGTTAAACTGCTTCACTTGGGTCAGTTAATATTATTCACTAACAGGCCATAAAGACTGAAATAATTATAATTATTTTTTACCAGTATATTTACTGGTACATAGTATTAAAATTTTGGTATATAAACTACAATAGCCTCATTCTAGCATTAGGTAGTATACATTATATAAAAGTTATTCGTATTTAATAGCACAAGTCCTTTAAGGCGTAGCTTTCCGCTCACGCCGGCGTATTCGCCCGCTGATCAAAGGACGGCAATAAACTTAATTTGCTTTGAAGACCATTTGCCATTTCATTAATACAGCCTACATATTTCTCGGCGCAATAACGAACCATCGCTTTAACGTTTCGATACCCCTTCTACGCTCGCCCGGCCGCGCAATAATTCCTTAGGGCACTGAAAATAGAGATCATTTTTGATAAATAATAATTTCACTTTCACGGAAGACATTCCGCTATTAGATTTAGGTGTTCCTAGAACTGAAAGCTAGCGTTTCCAGACGTTTATTAGTGTACAGATAACGTGAACTGCACTTTAGTAGTTAGACGAAGTGTAAGCACAGTTTATTGCAATTGACTCTTGACACAAGAAAGTCTGACGCGCGGCTTGAGACGCTGAGATCTAATTTAGAAGGTTATGAAACAGTCGTTCAATGAATATTACCCTGGTCAGGAACATACTCCTATAGACTCACCTAAGTGTGAGTAAAACAAAAAGAACCGTATCTACTAAAGATGCGTGACTTGAAAAACAGTTATTGCCAAAGTAACCAATAAAAAATTATCTTCGTTATGACAATTCAGTGCTAATTTTTTATAATGTTGGACAAATTTTCATTAATGTTCACTGGGTGGTATAGAGAAAAACGTGGATAGCGCAACCTTAATAAAATTATACTTACGCTAGTTTTTGTATCGAAATGTGTCTTTTACACCTACCTGAATGCGTACTACGTTTTTCACCGGAAAAATGCATCAATTTTCTTTAAACATAAAATAGATTAGTGTACTCGTATTACTGTTTACACAGCCATTTATTATTGCATCTCGTAATAGCTTCTATGCTCGATATTATTAAATCGAGAATATCAATAAAAAGCTCCATTGAATTTAATAATAATAGCACCACCTACGTGAAGGAAAGTGTATTGCATTTATTACACCTGGCATGGACCATAACAGTTTAGTTCTAGCACATAATACATAATAGTACAAGTTCTACTGCCAGTAGGTAAATTGAGTACATAGTGTGCAATATCTATACATGCATAATATATTAGTGTGTAGATTATAATATTAGTATAGAATTAGAAATAAGAAATGAAACCGAGCACTTTTGGACTTCAGGGCGAACCCATAACCATACTGCCATTTATGTCACTATTTATTGCACTTTATAATTCAATTCTTACTGCGTTTGAGCGTAAATAGCTAAGCGTTCTTCTATTTCAAGACGACCTATAACCTTGGTCGGAATTACTAATAGATACCTAATCACATTATAGATGTAGGCGGTATTGTACCGGATGATAAACAAATAATAAGTATTTATAAGTTATCACTATGTACTATGTATATTAGGTTATTCATTATAGATATGTTTTATAACTTGACAGTGTAGGGTCGTGTCTATCTCTCTCTATAGTACAAATAGAGAGTTTAAAACTCACACTGAGTTATAAAAAACTCGTTACAGAATTACCTACGCTAAAGTCACGAATTACCTTGTCAATAATATAACTGCCGAATATCGCACGAACTAAGTTTCAAGCATAAAGCTATTAAGTAATTATAATAGCTTAGCACTATAGATAGATTTATTAACGGCACATAGCTAATTGATATTAATTATATACTGTTTATTAAATTCTGTACTATTTAAACTGATATTCAATTTGCAGCGATTGTCGTAATGAAGTGGTTAATCCAAATACATTTATAATGAACGCGATATCTAATAAATTTGACGGTAATTTGTCTTGCCGCTATGATTGTATTTTGTCATAATATTTACCGGCCGTTATTGTAGGTATATAGTTTTTACATAAGTGATTACTTAAGTAGAAAAACGAGCGAGGGGTTATTATGTCCATTCTCATATATAAGTGAGTTAAACTATAGTATTAATGAATGATACATGCAATGCGTATTTTGAAATGTATGTGTCTAAATTATATTTGGGTGAGTCTGTTCACCAGTGGTGGAGTAGTTAAGGTTACGATGATTCAAGCATCTAATACAGAGGGGTGAAAGTAAATAGCATAGTAAGGGATAACAAGAGAACGATGTTTAATGTTAGGAGGTCATGATAAGAGAGGAAGACGAGATTGGACTGTGTGTAAGGGGAGTAGATCATCTGCCCCTCTTATATAATGTGACTTTGATGACTTATATATGAGCTATTCGAGCACAATTTTCCGAAAGATTATATAAGAGAGTGGTTCGTTGTGTCTTCAAGAAAGTCTCACTAATATGTTATTTTCAATTTTATTTAATTACAAAGTGCTATGTAACACTTTGCAGCAATAAAATTATACACTCACGTACACTTTAACTACCTCCTTAGCGTGTTAGGTTTTATTGCGCTTATGATTAAGCATTGACATCGTTTCGCGTCCTGGAATGGAGAGATTTAGAGCTCTATAAACCGTTTGATTTAGGGGTAACAATTTACAAATGAACTTTTACGCGGGATTATGCATTTGCGCCGTATCACTCGGGATCGTGAGACAGGTTGACCTAGTTACGGTTGATGATTTCCCTGATGTAACACACGTTTGTTTTACTTACCGTGTTTATTCCTCTATGGTCTGCAAAATTAGCCTTTGCTGCCTCGGCGCATGCGGTCCTGGATACTTGGGTCGGACTACGTATGATATATTAGGATTTCTTTTTCCAACAAATTCTCAACAGCGCCTCTGAGTTACGATGCTGGAGGTGTTAAGCCGTGCGCACCGGACCGCATCTGATAGTGCTCCTTACAGAGTTCAACTTTATCCCATTACAACATCATTATTGGTCTGAATCTTCTTGCTTTATAGCAGAGTGAAGACCTTAGTTTTGACCTTAGTTTGATTTAAATATTTTTTTACAATTTTACTTATTAGTCTAAGAGTCTATTATATACTATAACAGACCGTAGGCTACCTGATTTTTTTGAAAAGGTTAGAATATTAGTGAAATCATTATATCAATGAACTGAATCATCACTATATCGACATCATAAAAATATCTGCAAACGATATATAAGAGCATGTAAATTTTGCCTATTTGAATAAAAACAATTCCGATTCAATTTCATCTGTTTGTAAAGCTTAAATGTACTTAAAGTCACTTAAAATGCAGTTCGCTTGTACACACCTACCTACACCTCGCCTTGTCTCGCCTGCCATTACTATTTATGGGCTAGTGTACTAAGAAGGTGAAGGCGAAATGCTGAAGCTTTGGAAATTGCAATATGGGCCTTGCGTGAACGCTTACACTGAGATTGTGTTTATGGATTCTTAACGACATAGAAATTATGGTCACATCTAATAAACTTAAATCAATTTCAGTTTGAATTTTTCTAGATAATGTTGTACTTAAGATAATACTTTTATCTCCGAAACCTGCGTCACATTACTCTACTTAACTATAACTTACGATTTACCTATCTAATGTGATTTTTAAACTATCTATTGGTACTTATAAGAGCAGGCTAATAAAAACACTTTTTCGACCAAGGGAAGAAAGTGGTACATTACCAACATGGTAAAAAGTAAAAGAGATAAACAAACCATTTTTAGCTTACCTTAGGTACAGCTATTAAGCATTATATTAACTCAAATGTTTTTAATCCAGAACAGTGGAAATATATTTATATTTGTTCATCAAGATCTCCACAAGATGAACTCGTAGATTTAGTCTCGCCTTGACTGAATTTTAATTTAATCTGTAAATTATTAGAGCGTGTCTTTACGTAAAACCGCATCCGACGCGCGGCGGATCTGAAAATTCAGAGAGTAGGTATTCGTTTATTTACATTTTTACGAGGTTACGATTAGGCCTTTCTAAAGTACCTAGTATAACCGCAAAACACTAGAATTATAATTAGAAGAATTTACTTACAAAACTCGTAAATTGTCTAGTTATTTTTTAGAGTTGAAAAAATTACTCTCAACCATAGACCAAGTAGGCGCTTTCTGAAATTGAAACCAACGTTCTCGTTTTCCCGCACGTACATAAAACGGTAAAGCGTTCTGAGTTCTGCGTTATATATATAATAGCAGGTATCTACGTCATGTTTTAAAGTTACATTTCACACAACACCATACATTAAAGAGAACGCGAACGATCTACTCTTTCTACCTGCCGGGATGGTGGTTTTCCATAAAGTATTCAATACGAACGAATAATCCCGTTTACTTTTTTATTCGCCAATACGGTGTTCAATAAATATTTATTGTGTTTTTGAAAAATTTTTCACAATTGCATAGATGACAAAATCGCACGCTAGCTCATGTGGCAATGGCAACTGACCGCCTGAAGGACAAATTCCCCATACATATTTCATTTGAACCCGCACTCCGGCCAGCGCAGGCAACGTCGGAGGTTGATATAATGAAAGAATTGGTATCCGCCATTCACTCCTTTATTTATTGTTATATTTTGGCGGCTACTCAAGTATTTTTTCCCATTATGATTATGTGTTTGTTGATTTTATCTCGCTGATAGGCTAATGTTAAACGATCGGTTTCGAAAGCGTTAGAAATGATGTGATGTGTATTACAAGCTCGTCGTGTTTCGACATTTTGAGTGCTCAGTATAGAAATCAAGGTCGTTGCGACTATAGCAAGTCATTGAGCAATGATTGTCGTTGTTGTCATGGAAACCGGTGCCTGGTGGAAATCCTGTATTGCAATAGATTTCCGCGCTCGATGACTTTTTGTTTATGATTTGGCTTTGTGCAGCCTAAAAATAGTCGATTGCGGTTCCTATTGTGGATTGAGAAGCGGCCTTTCATATGCGTAAAATTATTTTTTATCCTCTCAGTTAAAAAATTACCAAGTTATAGGTAACCCATTACCTTAAAGCAAAAATAGCTAAAGAAAAGTAGTGTGGTGGAATGAACGTCAGTTGGACCCGGGAAATTAAAAGCTTTACTCTTCGTATTGTTAAGAGAGCAACGGCAAAATTATAACAAAATATCCTGGAATAATGTTCCATTATCAGTCTATTAATGGCCAGAACTTCCTCCTCGCGCAGGCGAGGACACGCTACATACTTTAAAAAATGAAGTAATCTTAAAAATCCGAGTTTTATTCGCGCTTTGCAGTTTTGATACACACAACTTGATAACGCCATTCACTGTACAACGGGCGCGCGCCTACGTCCATGCCTTATTGATTGATGATTGATTGTATTTTAATAAGATTCAGCTGAATTCATTAAACTTGTTATAGACATCGATCGATTACAGGCGACACTAGAGGTGATAATGAATATCATTACAAGTGTAATTACCCAGTATTATGCATGTAATACGTACTAATTACTACCAGCACGAGTACGTAACACTGACATTTTTAATATTATGTTTAAAAGCCATAGATTTCCTTACCTGGTGTTGTCTGTTCTCTGCTGCTAATCTCATGTGGATTTTAAATCTTACTTTACCACATTGCTAGCGTTTGACCTATGTTACTTATTGGATTGAACATATTTATATATATAATATAGGGTTAGTTTTTACCAAAGTATGATTATTAATGTCCCAGTTTTTAAAGCGAACTATAAGTCCTAGGCGTCTGCTGCTTATTGCACACAAAGTAGTAGTGCTAATGTGTAACGATGTTTTGATAGCTCGACAGTGTGAGTTTCAACGTCGTCATCATACGTCTCTATCTCTATCAATAGTATTGTGTTAGACAGTGAGAGTTAGATGCTATATCGAAACTCGCACTGCTCAGTTATACAAATGTTGATACATATATACGGATAACGGTATGTCATTGTAATGCGCCACGAGTCAAACTATGTACTCATTAAACGACTATTAGTGAAGCCAAATTAAATTACGTTGCCTATACGCACCAGCAAAAACACAATAACCACGGTATATCGGACAATTAATACTGGTTTTGGCCAATACTATGCCATTATGTCATTTCATATCAACAATGTCAGAAGAGACGACATTGTTGCTAGTTCAATATAATAACCAGCTCTGATTGACTTTGAAAATAAAATCAAACTGTCTACCTATAAGCTTTACAGAGACCGCCAACTACGGCTTCCTGCAAACTAGGGCTAGGTCAGCTTACGATTATGTAGTGCTTACATACGAGTTGTGCCGTCCTTAATCTGTATATTTTATGTGTATATTTATATAGTATTATTCTGTAGCGAAACTCGACATTGTGAAATCGTATTGAACAGAAACAATAAATTGAAAAGAAATTTAATATTCGATCACGGGAAACTCACTATATTTTGATCCCTATATAAAACAGACATAAGAGACAGCAGTTATACATTGAGATTTTGATGATGTAGGAATACACAGATCATCTAAAATAAGCAAAGAACAATGGTCTGATATTTGTTGATGGAATTCGTAAGCGTCTACAAATGTAAACTATTACAGTTTATGTAAAATAATTTATTTTATTTTTTCAATCAGTATACAAGGTCCGAATAAGTTCTTTAAATAAAATAAAAAATCAGTCATTACATTATCATAATTGACTATGGCAACCACGCAATAATAACACAAAAAAAGATTAAATATGACATCTGTCATTCGAAAATAAAGTATCGATACTGTACACATAAGTAGTATCGAACCAAATCGATACTTTTTACTCGTTAAACTAACTCTTTTGTGTGCCGAATTATTCAATGATTTTAGCTTAATTTCATACCTATAAAGTACAGTTAAGAACAAACCTACAAAGTAATAATAATGGCGAACTAATAATAGTTATTTTGAAATGTCAATAAATATTTTGATTTATAAACGCGTATTGCATTTAAATTTCTAATCATGACAAGTGTTCACTGCCAAAGTTCAATCCTACTTGGCGGCATTTTATACTATACTAAAAAAAAACGAATAATAGTCAAATATAATATCAAGTATCAAAAGTACGCAGTAGGTTATATTTTGAAGGAAAGGAAGATAGTCATGACAAGAACAAGCGTTTTTATATGTAATTTAATGTATAATTAGTATGTTCGGTATAATTAAAATTAAGTTTTAAGTAATTTTCTGAAAACTATCGAGTAAATGTATGGAATGTACTCGATACTCCAAAGTATCGATGCTTTTTGTCTAAAACTTCAAACATAAATATCTTTAATTCCAGACTTCACACAGTACTAAACCTTAAGAAAAAATTGCTCAGAAATAATTACTCTATAATTTTATATTTTTTTCATTCACCAGTCTTATAGTAAGCAATATGATGAATTGCGGCAATAAACAGTCGTAAATATGGTAACGTCTACAAAACGGTCTAGTACCTCATTAGCAAGACAATTTGACTTGAAAATGTGCACAAATTTTATAACTATCGCAATTTATTTACAAGCGACAATGTTGCGCAGGAAACCTGGCTTTAGCTGTAGACACTCGTAAATTTATTCCGCTGAAATGCTTTTTCATTTATTTCTTTCTTTATGAATGTGGAATGAGTGTAGACTGTACACTGTAGAGAGATGACAAACGAGCTTCTCTCACTATGTGACGTTCAAATCACAGGTAGAGGCTGTATTGTTCTTTTTTCAAATAGAACATGATGAGAACGAGGTACTTTGGTAGACATTTTTTTTTAATTTATTAAAAAAACAATTGTCCTTACACAGAGAGCCTTGGTATAATAAGTAGAGACGAACGTTGTACATATAGTAGCAGTAGAGTAGTTAGTTCTTATGTTCAGATTTTTGCCGTTCTTTCAGCTATTGCCTGCACAGAACAAAAAGCGTTACGTGGCGCGTTTTATTTCCGTGATTTACTTACTGTCTTTTTGAGTTTTTCAAAACTTATACAAATAAGACAGCATAGAAAACTGAAAAATTATAGGTATAATTAGCTTTCCGCACCAATGGTAGAGTCACAATATACCGCCAGATTTGACTTTAAAAATGCTCTAATCGGAAATAAAATAATATAGTTAAGGTACCGTAATATCAAACCCATCTTACTGACCATTCTGCTGGCATAAAAGTATAATATTTTATTTCATTGTAAAATAACAAAATGTAATTTACGTATACTGAATGTTGAGGAGTTATGGTCGCCCACTGGTTCAAACAAGACAAAGATGAGCTTTGCTTCGTGTGGGCTGTCCATAATAAGAGTACATTGCCTTGTTTGGCTGCCTGCTGGTTCACAAGTTGTTTACAAATAGTATCGATCTTCGTGAATTATTTGCTCTCTTGTCCTATTGTTCTTAAGGTTACTTCCACTTTTTTGCTCTGCGCTTTAAGTTACATAAAAATAAAAGTTTAATCGATGAAATTTAAAGCCTCAACAGCTTCTCGGTTAAAAGGTCGATCTCAAATTCGAGAGGTCTAACGTTCGAATATTAAACTTTTATCTTTAATCCAGGTTTAGTGCTTATTGCGCCTTACGCCCAAATCACGGTATGTCGGTTATTCCAGTTTTATGTTTTTTATCGCTGGAAAATGTTTTTAAGCATCCGGTCGGAGGCTGCGCAGGTAGAACTGTGCAGTTTACGACCGGGTAAGAGGTACTCGATGGCTGGAAAAAAGCCAAAATACCCACTAAATCCCAGCATGCTGTCTGCATCCAACTTCAAATGTCAAAGGATCATAAAAGGTAAAGAAACTATCTTTCGTGCCTATCACACCTCCCGCTGAGTGACAAAGAAAGCTCTGTTCTCGCAACTATAAAAAGCCAAAGAAAAGCTCGAATTAAACTGGAATCGTTGCAATGAATTAAGTAGACGTAATCGTTTTTAATGAATGAACGCCCACACAACGTCAGGTGCGAGGAATGCCTGCGTAGGTACAGACGACCTTAGTGCTTTGTTGCATTATTATATTTAGACCAGTCTGCCACTGCTCGGATCACAATAAACTGAGATCTGGGTATAAATAGGATAGAGTCAAAATACATCGTAGCAATTGGTTAAGCTACAGATCATAGACACCCTTACATACTCCTCTGTTAGGATGTGCGGTAGAGGTCGCTTCGATGGGATAAAGCCGCCTGTTGAGCAATCATTTGCAGATTCTATTCAATTTATTATTTTCAACCGACTTCCAAAAAGGAGGAGGTTCTCAATTCGGCTATATGTTTTTTGTATGTATCTTATGCGATTATTTGAAGACGGCTGGTCCGATTTGGAAAATTCTTTTTTTATTTGAAAGAGCATACTTCCAATATGGACACACAGTCATCGCGTCAGGATTTGATGATGGGATCCTGGAAAATTGATGGAACTCTTCAAATGCTATGTCACACTTGCTGCGATTTCGGTATTTTTATAGTGGCTTGTGCATATGTATTCAATAATAAAAATCGCTATCGGCAAATCATATATTGTTGATATGGCGCACAATAATAATAATCGGTATCGGCAAATCATATATTGTTGATATGGCGCACAATAATAATAATCGCTATCGGCAAATCATATATTGTTGATATGGCGCGCAATAATAATAATCGCTATCGGCAAATCATATATTGTTGATATGGCGCGCAATAATAATAATCGGTATCGGCAAATCATATATTGTTGATATGGCGCACAATAATAATAATCGCTATCGGCAAATCATATATTGTTGATATGGCGCACAATAATAATAATCGGTATCGGCAAATCATATATTGTTGATATGGCGCACAATAATAATAATCGGTATCGGCAAATCATATATTGTTGATATGGCGCACAATAATAATAATCGGTATCGGCAAATCATATATTGTTGATATGGCGCACAATAATAATAATCGCTATCGGCAAATCATATATTGTTGATATGGCGCACAATAATAATAGTCGCTATCGGCAAATCATATATTGTTGATATGGCGCACAATAAGGTTTGCTTCTTTTTTAATTTTTTATACTCAATTCAGATGGTTCTGAGATGGATTTAGTCTATTGAGTCTTGTTAAAAAGATAATTCATAAAGTTTGAAGTTCAAAATTCACTAGACAAAGGTTAGGGAAGAAATTATAAGTAAGATAAGATAGGCTTATTATTGTAAGATTTTAATTTCTAAAAGTAAATATTTCTTTATTGAGCAAAGAATTTCACAGACGATAAAGCACAGCGGAGAATATATTCATCCGCATGGCATAGATTTTACTCTATAATAAAATTTCGCGAAAACAACATTAAATCAGATGTAATTGGCGGATGAGCGAAACGTGTAACGAAATTTACATACAATAATTATGATAATAAAACAAACGATTTCTCAAGTTCACTGATCCAACAGATCCGCGTTTAGTTCAAGCACCGAAGTTTGTTCAACTAGGAAATGGACGGGGTGCGTGAACCCTTAATCGGCCTCAGGGGGAAGTCTCCATTAAGCCCCAATTGTTACATACATTTTCCTCCATATCAGAACTTTCTAACATTTCCTTTCAACTGTGTTAAGTGAAGTGAAAAGAAGAAAAATGCATACTCAAACAATTTAACTTTCCTTTTTTAAAGAACATTAGCTATAATCGGAGCAGGTGCTAACATTCCCTTTTTAATAATAGACGAATCTCCTGAGCTAAGCGCACGAATTTTGACTATAGAGCAGTGTAAAACTTTGATCCAGAGCCATTGTACCGAATTATAGTACCATTGTAGCCCAAGCCTAAACTAAACATGCGTTTAATTACTAAATAAAGATAACCGCAGCTGTAAATCAAACCACACAAAAGTAGTAATCAGAATAAAAACACCACAATATCCTTAGTCAAAGCAAATTTATTGTTATTCTTAACGGTTCTATAAAGCTCAAAAATGTGAATCCTGATCGCTGAGACATGACGCAAATTGCGTATAATTGGAGTTACTTCGTTACGTGCCCCCGTGCTGATAAATTGCTTTATTTCTTTTAACGCGCGGGGCGCGGCTGCTCAACCTGTCGCAGTAAGTCACCGCTTCCTGCCTCGGCAATTATAAGAATAAACAATAATCACTTCCTCGGACCCCCCCTCGGCCGGCCGGCTCGTTAAGCCTCGTCGGCGATTTAATTTGAGGGCGCTTCGCTTTTTGCGTAATCGACGGGCGACGTGTGTGGTGAACGATTACCTTACTTGGGGAAGGACGGTGGCTCGTAAAAATGACAAATAATCGACACTTCATCTATCCGAAATTACAAGTTGGGGAGCGCGGAAACTGGCCATATTTATTGGAGTTGTTGATACGACGCGGCGCGAATGTGAATGATGCAGGTGTTTCTTTTTTGTTGGATTCGTGTTTTTATATGCTCGTCGTATTGCTATATCGTATTGTTCTTTGATTGTACTAATTTTCGTCGTGATGACCTTATGATTACTGTAATTTGTAGTATAATTATTGTTTTATAATATTTAATTTGCCATCCACTTTAATATACATCACATTCCATTCACTATTAAATTAATAAGCTTTGTATTTAAGTATAATTTTTATTAAACGAAATTGAAGGAATTAATATCAATGTTGGTTCGTTAAAACTTGCATTTTCAATTATTATCATCTTGTTCGCACGTTTTGAAGGACATCGCGCTGGTAAACGATTTTATCATTTACTCAAAACAATTCAGTCAAGAGAGGAAGGAAGCGCTTCGGCGATCAGTTAAAGATAATAAATATCTTTGTCGTTAAGATCATCTTAAAAGGCTTTGTCTCGGAAGATTGAAGGTTCTGTAAACAACCCAGTACAGTTCATAACTTTTGCTTTAGTATATTTGTATTGACGGCGCGTCCTCTGCCGTGTTCACTGAGATAAATAAATTGGGTCAGTGTTATAGAAATGAATAAGGGGACTCCGTTCGAAGTATCAAGGACGCCGAAATAAATGACATTTTCATTTAGACATTATTGGGAGCAAAACATCGAGAAACCTTGTCGAACTTGATATTGAAGTTTATTAGAAATAATGTTGCTCGAAAAAGAAATAACTTGGAGTCCGTGAACTTTGACGGACAGAATAAGATGAATGCTGCCTAACTCTATGAACTAGGGTTGCCAACATTTCTACAGTAAAATGTAGTACTTTCCGAACTTTTGCCGACATAAGCCATTAATATCTACACTCTAAATAAAAATAGCAATTTATAAAAAAAACCTATGCGTCTCAGGACGCCTGAAAGAAGTGATAACTTTCGCTTTCGTATGCTTGAGAGAAAAGTGTAACAAAGCGGTTTACCTTACCTTAAGAATTTAACACTTCAAAAGTCGAATAATAAATAAACTATTTACTATCAGTTGTTAATGTTAATGCTATGACCAGAAGCGACGTCTTAACGTATTTTCCGAGGCACGAGGGTATTACGCCACGTTGAAATCACTTAGAAAAAGCTCAATATTTCACGTGTTGAACATTCCCTGATCTAAAACCTAACAGGCTAACCAGTAGAAGGTTAAATGCGCGAATCAGCTAAGCTAAGTTTTAAAATTAGACTCAGTTTATATTTTAAATTGAAACATAGAACCTGTTCACCACTTGCTCATAAAATTTACGATAGCAAATTACTAAATACCAGTTGATTGACGTGCTTCACACAAAAGCTGTGCAAAAATTCGAGACCCCGAAACGCCTCCGCCCAGGCGGCTCTCTTTTATCGTTAAGAATTTCACTTTCAGCGGGATTGCCCTAGAAATTGCGGCTCCTGATCGCTTAATCTCCTTTGGAGCCGTCGGGAAACGTCAAGATCCGACCCACATACGATCCGGTGATGTTGCGTAGGCTGTATGAGTTATGTCTCATTCACGTGTTTTATTACGTTTACGTTTAGTTTACGCTATCCGTAAAAACGTTGTTTTCTTTCGCTGTCGTAACAATTTACGGTGTACTTTGAAATGAACTAAATAAAAGTATTTTATAATATTAGAGAGACTAGTATTAGAGAGACTGTATGTAAGTAAAAGTTAACGGTTTTAAATAAATAAAACAGTGTCGTTAAAAAGAGCTTTCAGCTTGTTTATTCAAATATGAACATTATTCAATGGAATATGTTATTTGCCAGGTACATAACCATTCTGTTAATGATCATCAGTCCATTAATCTATCGCAGGAGGAATTCAAACGTAGACCCAACACGACGCTGTAAGAGCGCTCGCCGGACGTAAAATAATATAACTCTCAGTTTTTTTTAATAATTGTGTATTTTAATTTCGAATAATGTTTTTGCTATTTACAGCAATTTTAATTTTTATGTCAAATATTCTTTAACATCGTTATGTTGTGTTATCTTTTAAAACCTAATTTAAAATGATCACACGCGTGTTTGCAAAAATCAAGTTTTCAACATTAATATTATTTAACTCTCAGTCATTCAAAGCTCATCATCCCAAGAGAGACATGCGTTTAACATTCTTGGCACTCACAGTATTAACAACATTCCGGGGGCCAATCGGTATGCATGGAAAATTCTCGCGTAACAAAGGGAAAACACCTCGCCCGTCATCGCCAACAAATCATTTGGGAAGCGGCAAAACACTGGAAATGCTCCTGTGGAACATTACAAATCCAACTCTACTTAAAAATGTCTTCTATATTTCAATCTAAAGTGTTATGAGATCTTAGAGTTTTTAGTTTAAAATAACATTAAAAACATAAAACTATTATTTTTTTTTACACAGTAGAAGTTATTGAGAGTTTTATATTGCTCACAACCTTTGTTCACGAGTATTAAACGAAGCGTAAACAACTTGTTTATTTAAAATTTCTTTTATAGTAAATCGCTTTAGGTATTTGGAACTAGCAATATCCTATCAAGCTCTATAACATACTCGTAGCGGGAGTCAAGTTGTCGTTCTGATTCAGCTTACAGGATTTGACTCATATTTAAATAAAATCTTGTAAAAAAAATTAGCACAAAATCGTGCACTCATTGAAAGTTATACATACAACGAACAATAAACAAAACGTAATTGCCGTTACACTGAAATATGATTTCATATCCGTAACAGAAACGTCATTTACGGTCAAAACAGATGATTTTCAGCCTAATGTAGACGGCCCAGTTTCCCTCACAAGCCGCAACCAGACGTGCAGGATTCGCCAAATGCCGAATGTTCATTGTATGAATAATTTAGATAAACGACAACGAATACCTACTTACTAAACATCAGCCTCCGTGGCGCAAGAGTTTGCACTCGTTTTGATTCCTTGCTGGGCGAATTGAGACTTTCTTGATTGATCCAATTCTAACTGGTGTGAGGTTTCGGTTATAGCGAGTTACTACAAAAACATATTTAGCATTCCAGTAAGATGTCGTGTAGAAAGCGAATGATCTGTGGAATTTTAGCATACTCCTAAAGAATTAGCATACTCCTAAAGAATTAGCGCTCCCATCTTCATTCACTATTGTTTGTGGTTTCTAGTCAAGAACTAACTTGTAGAAATATAAAAAATACTCAAAAAGACAAGCTCGCTATTCGCACACATCTGTCCACATCTATGTATCCACAAATACATCGCTCGCCGAATCAAGAGCATCCATACAAACTGCTCGACATTAAGCAATTGGTGAATCCCGCATGTTTGGAAGCGGCCTTTGCGAACGCACCAACAAGTGTGTCACTTTGCGTGGTTATCCCAAAAACACCCGGAACGCGTTGCGAGCGTCGGACCGCAATGAGAGCACATTCCAGCCACTTCACCACTCGTTGGCTTCCTTTAATTCTTTTCTGAGCACCAAATACCTTAGCGTCAGGCGTCGACCCACTTTTGGCGAGTGATCTCGCGAAATTTTATAACTAACGATCGTATAATCGCCGGTTATCTAATTTCAGCTATACGCAATATTAAATTAAGAACACATACAACCGTAATATATTTAGAAAGTTTTCGTTTCTAAATACATCCATTATCTCCTAATAGATGAACTATTCCTGTTTCTATAAATATAAATTCAATCAGAATCCCTAGGAAATATGGTTTGTTTGTAAATTATTTTCCTCAAGTTCACGTGATTGGAACACGTGATGTAAACAACGCTCTGCGACGTACGACACGACGACAAGTAGGTAGAGAAGCACACCCTGCACTATTGAACTTTATTTTATTACATCCAGAAATAAAAATAAATTAGTACTTATTACATATTTGTTAGCACAATTTTCCTTTTAATTGTATAAACTTATATTTACAGTGACCTTGTGGAAAGAAAAATCTTCAAGTTTAAATAATTTAATAAACCACGTGACTGTGCTAAAATTTTATACAGGTAATAAAAATTTTTAAATAAATAGATTAGTTGCTTTAAATTACTTAAGCATATCTATGAAGTCGGTGCCAGCCAAGTTTAAGGAACCTTTATTTTACGTATACATTTTGTGGGTTCTAGCGCAACTAAATACACAGTTATTTTTTACTTTTTAGTGCGTTTTTTAAAAATTTTATTTCTTACTTTTTAGTGTTTTATCGCCACGTATCACTGACTATACTGTCATAGTATATTAAAACCGAAATCGCTGTACAAAATTTGTTCTTCAATTTCCATACCCTTTCGAATAAAAAAAGAATTATTAAAGTGGGTATTGGTTTACAAAATGATCTATGTGACGTCATTCGAAGCGCAATATATAATTTATTGTTACGAAAAATAAAACATCCTAAATTAAAATCGCCTCAAAATGATGTACAAAATTTTCTTATTTACATTCGAAATTATTATTATTATATTTTTATTTAATTAAAATTGTTCCTGCGTGTTTCACTTTCGATACTACTCAAGGACGCGTTTTATGTCCACAATATAAAACTCGTCCTTCCCACGTCCCTGTGCGTGTGCGGTAATCCTTTCATCTCGGGCCCAATAGGGACGCTGTCAGATTCTGTGTCACATCGTAAAACGTCTATTTACGCGCTGGTTCGGAAGCCTGTCAAATTTTCCACCGGGGCCCTATTTCGCTGCCACGTTTGACCTATAATCAAGGGCTTGTTTACTGAAAGGTCATCTATAAAATGGTGACAGCGACGTAAACAATTCGGTTTCGGGGTCGCCTTAACTAAACCAATACCCTTTATTATGTAGGTAATGTACAAATATATTTATACTTTTGGATAAAGTTTCCATTGACAGGTCCTTGTCTTACATCTTTCATAATCACCAATTAAATATTACAGTAAGACATATATAATGCAAATGCTCTCTAGTGTGTTTTGTAGACCAGGGGTGGTGGTCTGTATATCGAGTCTATCACAAAGGGTCCGGTGAATAAAATTAAAAGTTTATGATAAGATGTAAACGAAAAATTAGCTTTATATTATTATTTTATTGATTATAAAATAAGATGTAACTAGAGTAAGAGTAAGATGACGACTGCACAGTGCTATACGAAGGTTTCGATACATTAACCTATGAGGGTGAAATTAACACATCAATAGGCAGAATATTTGATTGGCTCAAATGTAATAACTTAAATATTAATTTAGAAAAAACTAAAATTATGAATTTTAACTGGGATCAATTTAAAATAGCAACACTTAATATAAATCATATGGGCACACAAATTAACGCAACTGATGATACCAAGTTTTTAGGAATAATTCCTGACAAACATCTAAACTGGAAGGCACAGGTTGACAGCATTTGTATAAAATTATCTAAATTTTCGCATGCACTTTATAAATTGAACAAAACAGCTAATATTGAGACCCTGCGTACAGCTTATTTTGGATATGTCGAATCTATACTCAGATACGGCATAATATTTTGGGGTAACTCTATTGACAAGGAAAAAGTTTTCAAGGCTCAAAAAAAGTGCATTAGAGCAATAAGAAATCTGCATTGGACTGACAGCTGTAAGCCTCATTTTAAAGACCTACAAATCCTGACTTTTCCTTCTCTGTTTATTTTTGAAACAGCAGTGTTTGTTCATGCAAACCTCTCATATTTTAAAAATTTGAATAATAAACGAGATCCTTTACGGTTATGTGTACGACCAGCAAAAACGGCAAGATTCCAGAAAAGCATCTTGTGTTTTTCAATTATCATTTACAATAATAAAAAAAGTTCTAACATGATAAATTTTAAGAAAAAGTTAAAGTAACTTTTAATAGACAAATCGTACTACACCGTTAAAGAGTACTTGGATGACACAATCTAATATTCTGACATTAAGCACATGTTATATATATATTTTTTGTACATTGATTGACTAATATTATTTTTGTATACTGACATAATTAAAATTAATAATTCGTTCTCATTTTTATTGACATGTGTATATAAGGTGACAGAATATTTGTTGACGTAAAGGCATCGTTAGAATCGTAAATTGTTTTGGAATGACAGAGCTATTACCAGTATTTTTTTTATTTTTTTTTTAGTGATTTAAGGACATTGCAAGCTGTAAGGCGGAATTTGGAAGAACCTATAATATTTATATAAGATCTCCATGTACTCAATTCGCAATAAATGAATTTAAATTTGAATTTGAAATTTGAATGTAAATGGAGTCTCCAATAATGGATCTCATTTATTTTTCCTTAATTTTGAGGTTCCTTACATTACAATAGAAACCCACATACTTGATCTTTACTATTTAATATTACAATCTTTAGTAAAGCCCACAAATAATTACGTCTACTAAGTAATGAAAACAATAAAATGTAGGTTAAAGTAATCTCATAAATCCTTTAGATTTTAGACCCACGTCTCCATGAAATCCTTACAGATCCAGCGGACCCATGTCAAAAGGGACATTTTACATTTACATTGGTTCCCGTAAAATCAAATGTAAACCCAAAGTATGTTACATTAACATCAAAATTTGTTTTAGCCGATATGCTGCGAGCATGTTTGCGCCAAAACTTGCTCAGTGTAGATCAACTGCAAGAGTGTTGCTTCACATTTCTGCTTTTTATTGGCGTTTTTTTATTATTTTGTCCACTTGCTTCTGTAGACCACGTTACCTTTCAATAGTTTGTTTCCTGCATATCAGTAAATTATTAAGGTCAGTTTTCATTGCGTTAAAAATAATCATTACGCCGACTTGCAAAGATTTTGGAGCAATTAATGGCATATAGCGCTACAAAAAATTTGAGTTCATAAACGCTGTTTCTCGTTGTCCATCTATATTTTAACCAAATACTAATCTAGTATTAGGGCAAAAAGTTGTAATAAAATAAAAACTTGTGATCTAAAATTGGTATTATGGCCTATAGGCCTATACAAGTGATGTTTTAAATCAATACTTTTCTGTTCGAAAAATCATACTGCGTTTAGGCGAGTCATATAAGCCAGGCGAGCTAGCTCGCTTAGTGTGAACCCGACTTTTTGCCTTGCGTTGTGTTTGTAATATTAATGTTCTAATATTACGCGTCGGTGAACATCACGGTTGTCCATCAGCGGCGTTGCTGGCGGTTATGAAAGCGATTGGCAAATCATTAGGCCCGCACCGTACTAGGGTTCCGAGCATCGTAATCTACATATAAAAATTAATACGGGAGTAGGGCACGGCATTGCGTAACGTAAACATCGCGTTTTATTCTCATACATTATACACTTCCTCGACCGTTATTTTTTTTCTGGAAGAATTTGACGTCATCTCACTAAGATTTGTATACGCGAAATATTTTTGTGAGAATGAATGGGTAAATGTTTGTCGTTTGCAAAATAACTGTTAATAAACTAATCCCCACATATCGTACCCCATAATTATGTGGATGCTCTTGTAGTCAAAGTAACAGATAGGACCTGGGTACCTACGCTATAATTTACATAAAAATAAGAAACAATATCATCACGATCATCCGCTATTTTAAAATGTATATGTTTGTATGGTATTTGTTCATCCATGTAAAACTACATATACGTATGGGTTTTGCAGTTTTGCAGGCAAAATAGTGTAGTGTTGGAAACTGCTTATATTATAAGCCAAATACAGACGAAAGATTACTTAAAATGCCACCTGTACCGGGGTAAACAGCAACCAAGCGGCCCAATTTCCATTTTGATGGTGTTACCACCATCATTCTCTTCGATTTTGTCTGAATATAGTTTTAGTTCCTATAAATTGGCGTATATCTATAATTGTATCTTACCTTTGATGCGTAATTACGTACATACAGCCTTTCATTTAATTCTTATTTTCTTTCTTCAGTTGGAATAATTTTACCAAAGGAGTTGGATAATATATACAAACATTTCCTATAATGAACCTGTTAGAGGATATATTTCTGGTTGACCCAGTGCTCGTTGTTCTCGAATTGCTGCCAAAAATAAAAGCATTGTTTTCATTGCGTGGTAGTCTTCGCTATGAGTGTATAGTTAGTGTAATACATCATTTTGAATAATAATAACGTAGCTAACTCACTCGTTGGGAAATGGATCAGCCTGTGCGGCGGGTTTGTAAGGTTCACGGTTAGATATCTGTGTTGGGACTATAAAGTATTCAAATTTTCTTACCGAGTAATATTCGGTAAGGAAGTTAATGGTATTGGTATTACAGCATCGTGCCTCAGAAAGCGCATCAAAATGTCGCACTTGTAATAATTATTATAATCTGAATATCTGAAAGTGATTGTGATAGAATTAAACACTAACAATGGAACAGCGTGGTAGGTCAAAGCTCCAGGTCCTCTCTTATAACTAGAAAAGCTTGGATCTACATAGTGCTATTAAAATAGACTAATGATAATGAACGTTGCTAAAAGCCTCATATATAGGTACAGTTAACTAGATTGAAAACGCCTGTAAATGGAAATGTTGATACACCATAAAATTAGAACTAGACGCCGCGACGGTAGCTATTTTCAGCCTTGAAAGCAAATTTTCCGCCACTTGATTAATTACAGCGCGTCACAGCAAATAAACAATAGGTTACCGTGACTAGCGGAGAGGCGGAAACGTATTGAATAGAAGCGAACTAACTTTTACCTTTACCGTGGAACAAAGTGATTTGCCACAATTGTGTGTTAGAACACGATGTTGCAGTAAACGAGTATTCCTATTGAGATTTAGTTCGGACCATAAACTACAGAGCCTTTCTTTGTGTTGAAAAATTGGTACACTTGTGCTTGTGAGAGCATTTTTAGCCTCGTCCTCTTGTTATTATTTATCTATACTCTATACTAATATTATAAAGATAAAGTTTGTAAGTTTGTAAATAAAGTTCCGTCGGGGCTAATCTTCGAAACTACTGATCCGATTTTAAAAATTCTTTCACCAGTAGAATGTTAAGTTATCTGTAAGTGTCATAGGCTATATTTTATATTTGTATTGTATATATTACCCGAGTTATCACAGTTTTTGTAGCGCAAGTCGGAAACATTGTATCAAAACTTTATGCATCTTAAAAAGTTTTACAAAAAAGTCGGCGATAGCATATATCTATCTTTTATATTTTGGCAGATATATAACTTTTGTGTTTTAAAAAATCACTTAATTCATATGCTTACGTTTACGTCATTATTTATACAACTAACCTTAAATTCTTATCAAAATAAATTATTTAATAATCACAAGGATATTATAGAGATAAGATTTGCCTTTTATAGTATGTAAATTAGTTATATAGTTTCGGAGATATTACAAAATTTCTAAAAAAGCAACTCTGCCGCTTTTATCGTCTAAATTAAGTTGACCTCCTCCGTGTTATGTTTGTTATACGTACTGAATAGGGGCGTTCAAGTCTACACCAAGTTTCACGCGGACGAAGTCGCGGGCGTCCGCTAGTTTTTTTATTATATTTATAAAATATATTGTTTGACATTATATATCTAAGGTCACCAGGCACCCCATCCTCATTGGACACCCCATCCTCAGCGTGATAGGTCTAAGCTCCTGACCAGAATTTGTAATTAAATTCTGATAAATGTAAGGTGTACCGTGTACACAACGCAATACTCATAGACGCACAGCAACGGTAATAATGCTTCATTAATTATTGTTTTATTGTGACATAGTTGATACGCTTTCCGCTAGTTTGTAAACCTTTGCCTGAACGACGTTGTCGGGGTAACTTTACATTCGTATTATACCGGTGAACAATTAGGGCATAATTTACCTTCAAGGTCACGACTGCCATTAGAGGGTGTTTAATATAAGTACGTAATAGATAGTTAATCATTTATGCTTTTTTAATGTGAAAGTAATATGTAAAGTGTATGATCATCTATTCTAAAAAATTCTTTAGATTTTAATATAAAATTAAAAAATTGTGTTTCAAACTTTTATAAAATTTTCTGAATAAGTAAATATCTTTGTGCATTTTACAATAGACACGAGTAGTGCTAACGGTAGTGACACGACAGGTAATATCATTTTAATTTTTATTTATTTTATTAATTGTTTTAAATAAGTTATTATTAAATCTAACAGATTACACTTGATGTAGAATATAAGAAACCGGTTAATTTATTTCCTATCACTGTTTTCTTTATATAACATAGGAAGTGAATTTAACATAATATATGTAGCGATTTGTATTCTTATATAAACCAGAAGATAATAATTAATAATTTTACATAACATTTATTTTCCTCTTAATTCCGGGGACGTAACGCCGTGTGAAATGCAAAAGCAATTTATTTATAGCTTTATCAAATGTTAAATATGTATAACATATGTAATTGTAATTATTGTACGAATAACACTTAAATATTATTTTATAAATTTAACATTATTTTAATATGTACTTGGCTTGACTAGGGCATGTAATGTTTTGCATCAATACAAACAGACAGATTTCGTACTCTACAATTACGCGACTTTGTTTGACATTACCAAAAAAATAAATTAAAACTTTCACGAATCCAATATTTACCCCCTTCTTAAGCATAACCAATAATCGGGAGCTCTCGAATTATTGTCCACTTTAAAGGATATGGACATAATATCTCATGACTTTGTATCCAATGTTTTTTGTCCATTCCTTAGCGATTGATATACAAACATTTTATGATTATAATCAAAGATGTAACCACTGAAAAAAGTTGCAATACCTATGAGTCGTTCGTTACACCTACATAGTATTTGTTTTATCAATCCACTATTCAACCTATTCGGTGGCGCGCGCGTCATCACAACCGGTGACGTCATCCACCCCGCACCCAATTCGCACTCTCGCACCTTCCCCTGATTAGATTATGGCTATTCCACTTTACTGTCCCACTCTACTTTTAGCTCAGAGACAATCAAAATCTAAAAATAGCTCACACTGCAACCAATTTTTTTAATGCGAAAGTTTCGATGTATGTTTGTTATTCACTTACACGTGATAACGACTTAACGGACCAGGAAGTAATTTTGCACAGAGATAAATCAAAGTATGAATCGGCAAACGGGATTTTACTAATATAAGTACAATAGTGATCAATCAACAAGGGGTAAATGCAAAATACAGACACAACATGAATATCGACAAAATTATAAATATTTATTAAAAAAAATTATTAATAATTAATTTAAAAAAAAAGTGCATATTGAGTTCATTCTACATAGTATTTACTACATTCCAAGTTGAATAAAAAAAGAATACTTGTTCTTTGTTTGCTCTAAGCTTTGTTCAAGAGGAAAACGGATAGAAAATAAAATGAATTTCACTTAAACGTTAAATCCGGCACATAATAAATTATCTCAAATGCGATTATTCCAAGAAAAGCTAATTTTACCCGTTGTTTGTTGCGTCTCACGGTTTGGAGAGACTTAGAGTATAATATACTGTCATAAAGGCCTGTCTGGACGTCAATATAATTCAGATTGCAATTGTTATTCACTGCTTTATTGTGTTCATTGCGTATATTTGTACTACCTCACATATGCTTTGTATTGTTGTCCTGAAACGATTGTTTTGTTATAGGAATATCTTAAGCGTCAATATTTTAATATACATACCTATTTTTAATATACATATGTAATAAGTAAAACAAGCTTCGCATACTATAAATTTAAACTACTACACACCTACTTAAAAGAATGATAAAGACAAGAATATTGATTTGTAATCTAGAAAAGGCAAGTTTTTTTTCATATATTCAAAATTCATTAAACTGCAATTGTTGCTGTTGTTTATAATATTATTGTTGAAATCTGTAAACAAAAGCATGAAGCAAATTATATACACCAATGAATGAATAGTCGTTATCTTTTTGGAAAATAAGTAAGCCAATCCTATGAATTAATTTCATATTATCAACATAATTATACTTACATAAGGATTGAAAAATATGTCTAACAAAAATAATACATAAACAAAATTGCCCAAGAAAATTAACAGGTGTATATAACAGAGTGCTGTGAATTCTGATTTCTAAATTGTAATAACTTGACAAGTACGTAATATCACTTGATGTAGTAATCCGTGAGTTGCTATATGTAACGCTAATTGGTAATTTATTCATTTAGCCGTCATCGCCCGTTGAAAAGCTCGCGTAATAAGGATGTGTTGCCACTTCGTATGTGTTAAATTTTGTAATTTAGTGTCAATTAACGTGGAGCACTTGATCTAATTCCAGTATCTGGGAAAACGATGGATTGCGATAACAAAATACAGTACGTTTACTTCAAATTGTCAAACTTCCTGTTCATATAACAATTTATCAATGCATCTGACAATTTATTTAATATCTACTTTTAATTTGCAATTTTTTGTTTTATTTTAAAACCACACCTAAAATCACATTTCTGTAAGAATGAGGTCAAAAAGCACTATAGGTAATAAATCCTGAACTTAACAGATGACCAGCCTAGTTAGGTTCAACCAGACTAGTCAAGTTGATGCCCAATAGAGTCAGCAAATCAAAACAACGGTAATATATTTATTTCTATAGTCAAAGTAAAATTTTCTACTACTATTTCTATACTATTTTTAGTACACAAAAGCAAAATCTTTCACCTTAAATAAGAAAATGAACGCAACTAAGTACAAAGGTGACATTATCATGCACTTTGTATATCCACCCCGCACTGTATTTCAGAACTAACTATTGGTACTACGTCGCAAATAATAATCAGACGAATGAATGTTCTTAAACGTTGCAAGCATGCGTGCGCGATGACATTGAGTGGTCGCCGGGTCCAGCGGTTTGTAATAATGTGACTGTAAATCGCTCTGTAATGGAACTGCGTTTTGACACTTCGGACAGATCAGAATAAGATTAGTGTACACTGTCGTAAGACGTATACTGTCATATCATTCTACTACATTAAATTTAAGACAGGGATTTAGCTATTCCTAAACAGATAGATACTCTTAATTCAGCTTCAATAAATTTAGTTCATCAAGTGAAACCATTGTCTTATCCAACAAATAGAAATTGGGATCTATAAGTCATTTTAACAAGACATGGCTAATATTCTTTAAAAAAATATTTTTTATTTTAAATTTAATTTAATTTACTTCACATGTCCGGTATATATTACTGGTTATCTTTATTCCAATTTTTGTTTATAGTATTTCTTTTTTAATAAAAAAAAATTTAATAATTTTATAAATGGAATAATAATTAACATCCGGAATAATTAATATTGTGAATCACTTTCATATTAATAAGACATGAATAAATTTCCAACTTTAAAATGTTGACTTAAAACTACATTAATGTTTTCATTAAATAACCATAGTAAAGTTTATTTGCCAGAAGCTTTAATAATAAATATTATCAGTTTACTCTTAAATTAGTAGGTAATGTTTGATTCCGACTTGTTACTTGCTCTACCGATCTTGCTAAAGAGATATTATGCGCATTGCATTATAGGATATATGACATTTTGTCCCAGAATTTAAGGGTGCTTACGGTTCTTAAAAAAAGCATATTTTCGCGTATAAAGCACCAAGCTCTTATATGCACAAGTAAAAATCTATGTTAATTTAAAAAAAATCTAACATAGTTATGGTACCCGCACGGATAAATAAATATTATTGTATATTGCAGTGTGAATGTGTACTCAGCTCAACCACTTTACTACAGTATCGCAATTTTCGCGACGCCACAAAACAAATTTGCTTAAGTTACGAGACATCATCGCTACTTGTTGAATCCACTGTTGGTTCCGCATCGGGTCAATGAACCCTTGTTGTTGTTCGGTGTTGATTGATCGCAAAACAAAAGAGTAGTACAAAGCTCAACACATCACTTTCCCTTTAATGAGCCATCGGAAATGGAAAGCTATCTTTTCTTCACATTTAATTGTTATTGTCGAAAGTTTTGGTACATCAATCAATGTCGTTTTCTGTTGCAAACGGTAAAAGCTTTCGCAGTGTTTTGTAGGCCCTTTTGACGACCGGACTCAACCTTCCGGGCATAGTTGGTGTCTATATACGAGTAGTTATTAAAACTCCATTAGTAGGTAATTTAAATTTGTTGTTCAATTCATTTAAATTTTCGTAAAGACGATTCATCTAAACTTTTGTAAGGAAAGTGCCACTGCCCTACGTTAGACAGAAATTTAATGCAACGGTTCCTTTCATTGTTGTCTTTACACGGTCAAACCATATAATCCTAAGATCACCAACCAGCATTTGAGGTGCGCGATGGGTGTGAGCTCCAAAACAGGAGGCAGGGAGCCGGTGCCCTGTAATGGGCAATTAATGTAGGCTGATGATTATAATCATGAAGAAATATGAGTTATGTTTAACCGTTCAGATATAAGTAAAATCCGAACGCTCTTCATACTATAATATAAAAAGATACACTTACTAGGAACAGATTCTACAAAGCTCTACACTAACTGTACGTCAGGCTGATATTCCAAAACAAAACGATGCTCCTTGAAAGTTGTAATAAGCACAGCATTTTACAAAGAGCAGCCTACCGTTACTGAAAATGCCTCAATAAATTACATTGAAACTTTAAAATCGCAGTATAGGTGCGCGAATTTATCTTGCTTATTCTCGCTTAAATTTTTAATATAGCGTATTGTATTCAGATTTGACCTCTTTAAAGGACAGCTCTCTATTATACTCTAAAATTCTTTTAGCGCCAAAAGTTCGTCGACCAAGCGAGCGTCAACAAAAGAATTTCCTGTAGAAATTATCATTATCCCGATGATGTTGTGGATTTAAGGCTTTGTTGTTCAGAGGACGTTGACCTGAGGGTATGAGGGAGGGATGAGCTTACGTAGGTCTTGTAATCAAATAGCAATTGATGGACCGGAGTTACGCATGGGCGCTCTAGATCTTTTTAAAATTTTCTCTTTAATAAAATTATTTGATCAATGATACCCACTATATTACTCAAAGTTGAAAAAGGTAAATTATTTGTTTGCTACAATTATATATTTCTATCGAAGTAGAAAATAAAGAATGATTTTCATCACGAGTTGTAATGTTATTTATTAAAATTATTTTTTAAGGTCGTTCATCCCTCCATATTGGATCACGAAAACTCGATTGCACATTTTATTCTTTCATGCAACAATATCCGCGTAATTTGCAATATTGTGTTAATCTTAAAATACTGCTTCTATTGTTGTGTTGATTTAAAAAATCTGGCAAATCTCTCATTTTCGCCGAACAGCTGTTAGCTTTTACACTCTAATGTGAGTAACTTAAAACGCTTCCTGCATCCTTAATTGCGATGCGGTTTGTTAAGTATTATTTTTTTCCCCAAAGATGCGAGTTCATAACCGACTGCAAACGACAAATGCAGACGACACGACGGAGTTGCAGCGAAACTCGACAGTGCGAGTCTCGGCTTCATCTGAATATATCTACCCGTATATATATAGTATAGTGTTAAACAGGAGCAGACAGTGACGACTTCCAGACTCTCACTGTCCAATTTCGTTACACAATTGACATGCTGACTTTCATGTATTTATTCGGAAGGAAGAGTAGCTCGCTATGAAGCTCAATTCATACAAGTACGTACAAACCTGTAGTGTCGCTGCGCCATGTGGGCTACTGTTATCGTCTGCGGTCGGCTACGAACTCGCACCTATAATTCCGATGTGGTTTGGTAAGTATTATTTTTGCCTTACATATATTTGGCAATGTTTTGCCATTCGTTAATTATATACCATCGTACCGGGAAGTGAAATTATCAATGTTACGTGCGTACGGTAACGCGAAACCCGATAATAATAAACAATTTAATATGGTGAAGAGTGCTTTAAAAACCACGTGCAGCAGCTGGTTTTGACATAAATATATATCAATATTGGATAAATATACGTAACCGAGTTCTCGATCGTTGGCTTAAATATTGACATTGCAATAACTTGAAGGGTTATTACTTACATTCCTTAGGTTTAGGCTGCTAGGTTTGTATTTACGTAATACATATATAAATACGTACGTATTTACAAAAATATATTATTAATAATCTGTTAAGTCGTTGAGGAATATCTTGGAAGAGATAAAGGCTAGATTTAGTATATAGCCTAAATATTTCATTGAGCAATTAGGGTGAAATTGTTACTTTCCCATTTATATTATTACTACTGAAAAATACACCGTTTTGAATTTCCAACGTCTTTATTGAATTCCTTGCTATAATTAAACATAATAACAATTACGTAAACTGGCTTCAAGTTAATAAGGTTGTAATGAATGCTGCACTCATACTGTAACTAATTGACGCGTGGTCGGAAGGAGCTTTATCCGAAGAGCGGATGTACCAACTGTACGCGTCTCGCGAGGCCATCGCTGGAAAATGTATACGGCCATATCGTTTACTCGCCTACGGTGGAGGAGTACAGACACTGTTTGAAGATAATGTCCATGAGATTTTAACAAAAATATAGGTCTTTACAATTGATAAATTCTTAACAAAAATGTCTACATAAGTTATCTGGGCAAGCAAAAACGGTTTCGTGTCTTGGTGGTATTTATATTTCCACGTTTTTAACTCAATCAAACCTTCTTGATGGATATTCATCAAATTTGATACATAGCCTATTAACTGTATTAATAGCATATTGGGGATGAAATCTGGAATAATAAACTTTAAACTGAAGAATATGCGCTGGATAGACGATCATTACACAGAGGATATTATCTTCCAACGTGATATTAGAATAAAATGTACTAATAGTTTAATATGACGTTGCTTAAGTGCTAAGATAAGCCTATTCGAAATAAATTATTTTGACTTTGACTTTGACTTTGATGGAAGATAACATTTAAATCCGTAACTATTATCGGATCTAATAAATATCGATATACAGATCAAATAACACACACGTGCGCTTCACTATACGAGTATCTTAATTAAACTAAATTGACAGGCCGAAAAGCAGTGCCGTCCTGTTACCAGCGAGTTAGTACCAATAACACTCGACACATGATAAGATCATTAATGTGTGTATAAGCGTTCGCTATGTTCTATACACATAAAAGTATTTATTTCTTATGCGGAAAACCCATTTTTTGTTTAAATAAATATTCGTACAGTCCATCTCAAAGAAATAAAAGCCAGCTTAGTTTAACCCATATTTGGAATTCGCATGAAACTCTTGATTTGCATTAAAAAAACCGGAAATTTCCGAAAACAGAAAGACAAACAAAAAGGCTGACATAAAAGCTTCCCAGCGTAACTTTATGATTTTTATTGCAAAATTTCATTAAAATCATTTTAGTAGTTTAAGCGTGATCGAGTAACATACAGACTTAGTTATTTTCTTATTTATATTATTAGTAGAGATTACATTGACGAGAAAATGTGCCAACAGAAAAAATAAACAAATAATAATAAATTAGTAATTAGTTCACTTAAATCATGACCACACTTCAATACGCTACAAGTAGAAATAATTACATAAAATAATAAGATAATAGTGTTATATTGATCTATCTATCGTCGGTTAGTTCAGGTTAACGGTTAGTGTATAGTGTAGGAAGGTTGCTCTGGTGTGTGTCGGCTAAATATAGATTTGCTAAAACAGTCCTTCCTGATTAACTACTGTTGATGTATTCATTGTCAGATGTTAATGTACTTGTTTCATTTTTTTACTATTATAAACTAACATGTTATGGTAAGTACAAAATTAAATATTTTTTAAAATGAATTAGTGGCAGTAGTTTGTTAAAGCATTTTTACCAAAAGATGTAGTCGCGAGACATATTAAATTAATGTTATAAGTTAGAATAAACTGATCATGTACATTGTAAATGTTAATTATATAAGTATAACGATATATAAGGTATATGAATTTTACAAGGAATTCAAAGAAAAGTGTAACCTAACACGTTAGCATTGCAAAATATAATCACATACCGTTGATTGTATCAAAATGTCTAGATCGTTACAAACACGCGGATTCCAATCTCTTCACGATTTTGCAAAACATCCGTCTTCTATGGAAATAGAGCCAGTCAGCGATCGGGAAAATGGGATACGCAAATATTTACCACATTATGTTTAGACTGCTGCAATACCGATGTGTTAATGCGACGAATTAATGTTTCCGAAATTATATTTTTCCCATCGGAAATACCCATAGCGTAGCTAATTTTAACGTATTAAGTAAATAATAATATTTCATTTATAAATTTACAAACAGGTTTAGTCATCAATCTGGAATTCTCGCATTTGAGTGCAAAAAAAAATTATATTTGGTTTATTCTTCCTACAATATTTTTCAAAATATAACTATAATTAGGTGCCTACCTTGTTACGACATATATTGACTTTTTATAGTCTCATGATATTCTATTAAAAGGTAGTACACTTAATATCTTTCTATTAATTGGACTTAGATTATGGATAAGTTGAGCTATTAATTTTTTTTTATTTTTACGGATTGAATAGATGACCTTAGGAGGACAGCCATCACCACAGAATATCAAACCACATTGGATACACATCATATTATCTGCCACGCACTTGCAAGATATAGAATGGAATGAGCTTCGATCCTCGGTGTTCTTACAATTTAGGAATTTTCAAGAGCAGAGTAAATAAACATCTCAAAGGCCGGCAACGCATCAGCGGCTCCTCTGGTGTCGCAGTTGTTCATGGGCGGCGGTAATCACTTAACATCAAGTGATCTGCTTGCTCGTTTGCTCGCAATTTTTATAGAAAATTCGTGTTGTAAATATATAGCAGCGCTAAATTTGGTTAGGCTCTGAAAAAAGACGTATAATTTCCTGCGTGCATAATTAAATTCAACATTATCTACAGTAAAACGTAAAACGGTTGACCTTATAAAATTTGTGCCGTCATATAAAATGTCATAAACAAACGACAATGGGAACAGCGTTACAGTAAGCGTTTAATAAAACAAGTGACCTATTTCGTTAACTTTTTTTACCATTCTATTTTATTTACCCTGATGTTTAGAAACATACTGTGAAAACGAATGGTGCAATTTTTCACAAAGTTACACAAGCAATAAAATAAACACACTGTTTTCTGCTATTTTAACTGGTACTACTGTATATTTTATACAACCTAACCTAATATATATATAACTATAACTTTTCCTGCCTCGTTGTTTCAGTGGTTAGGCTGTGTGCCTTGGATCATGGGTTCCAAACCTATATCGAGTTGTGGAATAATTCTGAGTTTTTTGTTCTTCTAAGAAATAAAATAATCCCGGAGTCGAGAAAGTAGTGGTGTAACATTCCCTTGCCTCAAAGGCTGGCCGTTAATAGGCTGCTAGTGATGATGATACCTGTTTCTGGTAGATACAATATCATAAAATATGAATACATATATACATAGCACCACTCCTAATCCCCATAGGGGTACGCAGAGACTATATTTGCCACGGTCTTTAGCTTCTTTAAGTCGAGTTCATCGATTTAGGGCACTTTTGATCTGGCTGTTCTTTATATTATCCTGAATTTGGTCATTTACCTAGGCGCTCCCCTTCCAACATTTCTATTCACTTTGTTAATTTTCTTTCATCCATTTCCTCTACAAGCCCCAACCACCCAAAATTGGGATGGTTTGCGATTAGAAAATATAAATAAAAATTGAAATAAATTAATTATTTTCGGACTTATCCTTAAATATTTTCGGACCAAACGAAATGTTACAGTAGGATAGTTTCAATAAAGACGAGATCAATACACGTGTAAGAAGATACCCTAAGAAGCTGCTTTCAATACAATTACACCGCTCACGTGGAATAAATATTGGTTACCCAAATAGAATTTCTCGCTACACAAGACTTCTTTAGAAAAAACACGCGAATAACAGAGTTGCCGCTTGGATGGATGTCGAATGCGTCACTTTGAATGAGGATCGTTTGTAAAGCTAACGTCACTTTGCTTTAAAAAATAACTTAATATTATTTATTCAGTTTTTATTTTTAAACAAACCGTAATAATTTTGAAATTAGAAAGAGCCTAATCATTTTATATATTGTCTGTATTTATATATCGCTACATTATGTCCAAAATTTTTTTAAGTATAGGCTTACTTTACATACATTACAAGCACTTTCGCAAAGTGAGGTTTGAGTGTTTATAGTTACTCTACCGTGTCCTCATCAAACTCTAAGTGGAGTATCGTCCTCTTTCAATCACTTTTGTTAAATTCAAATTAATTTATTGCGAATTGAGTAGGTACACAGAGATCTTATACAAATAATATAGGTTCTTCCAAATTCGGGTGATTCAGTACCCCATACCGTAGTTCTATAGAACTGTTGGGATATTTTCCGGGCTGTTAAATTATATCCCAATAGTTGTATATAGTACTGTAGTATAGTTTTTGCTCTTGACTTTACTTATAGCATATAATTTATAAACTTTGTATTATTTTAACTAATATTTCATTTTGTTTTTAACAAAAAAATGTCCCTTTTGACAAAAGCTAAGTTGTTAAAACCAAGTAGTAGTCGTGTCTAAAAAATATTCTGTTATTTTAGAAGTTCCAGAGGGGGACATTTTACTACTTTGGAATCTCTGGCGCAAACTATTCAGTTTATAAAAAAATTATATTGGAAACCTCAATATTATTTTTAAAGACATATCTATAAATATCTCACACGTATGAGTTTAATGAAAAAAAAATTTGATTTGCAGTTCTAAGTATAGGGAACCCCCAAAATTTATTGTTTTTTTTTCCTATTTTTGTATGAAATGTTGTGTGAAGGAATAAATCTATTTAGTAAATTTCAATAGTATAGTTTTTTGAAAGCTTATTTTAATTTTCTGTCATTCCCAAAATAATCTTCAGCAATTAAAGAAATAAATTGATGCTGACATTTTGTGCAATTTAAACAAAGCTTCGATATAGTATGTTTAGATACTTCACCATACTGCATTTCAGTTTGCGTAGATACTCTCAAGTTTAAGTGGACATTTATTATTATCACTAAAACTACTGGTACACTTATAAATATTTCTTACATTAACCAACTCTGCCACTAGCTCTGTCGTTCAAAACGTAAATTGTTTTGAATGATTCTAACGACGCCTTTACGTCAATGAATATTCTGTCACCTTATATCCACATATCAATAAAAATCAGAACGAATTATGAATTTTTATTGATTTCAGTTATGTCAGTATACAAAAGTAATATTAGTCAATCAATGTACAAAAAAAAACATGTGCTTAATGTCAGAATATTAGATTGCGTCATCCAGGTACTCTTTAACGGTGTAGTACGATTTGTCTATTGAAAATTTACTTTAACTTTTTTTTTGTCTTTCTTTTTTTTTGTCATTCGTCATTAACAAGTATCTCTATCCTCTTTCACACACTTCATCCATATCTTCTTTGATCTACGTCCTTTTTTCATAATTGTTTTGATTCATCGTGTCAATAATTTTGCGACAAATATTTTTTTAAAAACCAAGACAAAGAGTCCAACGATCACTTTGCACGTATCACGCATATCAATATTATAATGTTAAACAATATTTAATTTACTATTTGAATCGCAACTCAAAACAAACACTGTAGCAGCTTTGCAAATATTCTCCAAGTGTAACTCGCACCGAGCGACGTTACGATGACAGTTCTAAATGCAACGCCGAACGCTTTGCACCGTCAAACTGCGCATACGTTAACGTTCTGACATAACTCGGCCATGTATTTTGCAACGATCTATTATTAGGGCAGCTATTCGCTCGTCCAAAATTAACGCTTTATTTTACGCGTTCGCTACAATAATAGCGCGGTGTCTTCAACCGCTAATTGGGTTTTTAAATTGGTACGACTAGTTCGCGTAACTCTTAGCGACGTCTTATATGAAGATGAATTACTGTATCTTTTTTCGAAGAACATCATAACCTACATACGTTAGACTGGAAATCCTTGGAAATGGGGGCGGTTGAATCAAGGACGTCGGCGACGATTATGCGAATTATTTTTTTTAATTCGTGTACGACGAGGAAGACGTTTTGACCCGCAAACACAGATACCGAATAAGGCCGTGACAAAGGGGTTAGAAATTGGACCGTTTTAAGAGAAACACTAACATTGCAGCTTTGTTCGTCTCGTTACAATGCTGGAGCGACATCGTAAATAAGATGTTTCCTGGTTAAATTGAGATAAAAGCGCTAAATTTTTCAATGTCTGAAACACTCGTGACTCCAGAGATGCGATGCTGCAACTTCGATTTAATTTTAACTTGCCCAGAATAGTTTGCCTTATTCTGTGATTTAACACTTAATACAATTTACGCATCGCATTAAATTATAGATTTTAAACGATTGCGGCCTCGTTGCTATGAGCAACGTTGGTGTTGATTAAACATTTACCAGATCATTAACGGGATGATTCATTCCGTCTGAATATACTCTTGTTAATAAAATGATGATATTATTTATGCGAAAGTTACGAGCTGAACAGAAAATATTCGAATATTCAATAACTAAAATAATCGAATCAGAAAATATCTTTGGTACCTACTCTTCAAAGCCTAAAGTTAAGTCTAAAGTACTGAAGCCTATCTCATTTTCAAAACTTTAGAAAAAGATACAGGGTGGGTAACTTTCGTCCAGAAAGAAGTATTATTCCTGAATAGAAAAGGAACTCTTTAGGTTTTTACACTAAAATAGGAAAGAAGTTACCTGAGAACCCTGCAGCCATGTCTCAGATGTCCAGTAACAACTCCAATACCTTTTCTCTTTTTCATTTCTTTATAGGATTTTTTAACAATGCTTAAAAAAATATGTATAAAAATTTATAAAAAAATGTCGAGTCCAATATATTAATATCATCGTATTAAAATATAAATATCATACACCGATTATGATAGTGTAATAAAATATTGGCTTTCCCTTGAGCAATCAAATCTTTTATGATTCCACCGAAGCGAAGGTTCGCTCGTTAACTATGGCTGCTATACGTGCCATTCTGGAAACCTATAAACCTATATTATATTCTAACCGTGGCAATTAAAACCGGTTAATCACTAAACACTCTTCATTCCGCGGTAAATTATATGTCTTTAGGAACTGCTCTGTTTATTGCCCGCGGGCTGTAGTACATCTCGAATTTACTATTACTTTAAATAGATACATCCGGTTTTAAGTGTTCGAATCCTGAATGATTTTACACCGTGAGATTTTTAAGTGATGTTTAAATATAATTAAAGGCATTATCTGGAAAGATAATAAAAATATCTGGCTGATATTTTTACAAGCTTGTTCTCAGACGCTTTCGAAAAACCGAAGCTTTAATTTGAAGTTTATGACTTTACTTATCACCATTAAAATGAACTTTGAAACTTTTGTTCAATAAAATATTTTTCACTTCGACTTTCTTAGAAGCTGCAAATAAGATAACTCATTAGCGTAATATAAAAATTACTGTTCTGTGAAATATCTTGCTTGTCTTTGATTACATGTGAGTCGCATAAATTGAAATTGTAAGTAACAATCACTCCAACTTCTACATAGTTACAAGAATAAGAATCGAAACTGTGCTTACAAAAAAGATCAACAAACAATGTACAGAGCAGTGTATAAAAAGCTACGGAAAAACAAAGAGCGCGTTGTTTACAGTGTTCGCGATCGACTTATTTCGGCGCTATGGCCCAAGTAGTACAAGATCCTGACTTACATCGACGCTTATCGACTTTTGTAATAAATATTATATTTTTTACATAATATAATCTATATATATATAACAAAAGACATAAGGAAGGAGTTAAAGTCACTGTTTCTATCACTATTTTTCATTCCGGTTTCACGGGTTAACGTGTTAGTTTGACGGAACATATATATTTAAAATTCATTTTTATCTAAGTTCAATACGTCAATGTAATACACACAATGACCATCATCATGGCCAAGTGCGGAAGAAGCCCGGAACGAAAAGAAGAAGTCGATGTTAGTTTTGATCTTAGACTAGTGCTGGAAATCGGACTCGATCAATCATCCACTCAAGGGTTCAATCTCACTGAACTGAGAATTAACTATTTCTGGATATTTGTTTACGTAAACTCGGCGCGCCGAATCAAAAATGAAGTATTCTTTGTACTTTAGACATATAATTTAGCACTGTTTTTTATGTGCCTGTACTTTATCGCTTACAAAAGCAGGTTTCAATACCTTTTTAAAAATACTTATAGGTATTAATAAAATACTGAGGTTTTTCATAGCCCATAGACGTAACAAAAGGCCAGCGTTCGGGAATCAAGAGATAAAAATTTTTTATATACATAAAATTGGAATAACATTCTTGCACTTTTCCTTTCTATTACGAGTATGCTTACTTTAAGTTACCATCATATATGTTTTATATTAACAGCATTGTAGACTTACTTAGAAAATTATAAATAAAAATGTATTAAAATTAATATATCACTACAGGATAAAATTGACTGCGATGTCAATTTGTGTAGATTTTCTCTCTAAAAATCTACCTTCGAATAAAAATATCAATAAGGCTTCCAGACATTGTTACATCCAGAGGTCAAATCATACCCGTAGTTACGTGTTTTTATGGATCGTCAAACGGCTCACTCCCTATTTATTAACTTTGGCATTGACGTAACACGACTCACTAAATCCCTTGTTTTATGTGACAACAAAAAGAGGCGAGCGCTGTCGCGTATCTACATGACGATGAACAAAAGACCTTGTAACCTAGAGAACTGTTGGGAAATGCAGCTTGCAGTATTAGAGCCGTGACAATAGAGCTCCATATAAAAAATTCGCATCTTTGCCAAGTCACGAATGCTGACCCTTTTGTTCACTTTTTATACCTACGCTAGAAATAGTTTTGTCTACTTTATTACATAAGAATGACTCGTACATGGCTCCGCTGTTTATTTTAAAAGAGGACTATGAAAACTATGCTTTAGGTCTTGGAACAGAAATATTATAACAGCTCAAAAATGCTAGTTAAGCTATCTGCTATCAATAAAAATCAGCGTAGTATGTCAAACATCATAGCTCGCCAACTTGCACTGGAGTAGTCTAAACTTGAAGGAACTAATTACTCTTAAGTAAAGGAGCTGATCCCTTCGCGTTTCGCGGAACGATTTTTGTCACACGGTCGTCATTGGTCAGCCAGAAAGACGAAAATCAATATTTCCATAAACGATTGTCCATTACTATGATAACACTTAACTGAATAGAAGATAGTTTCGCAGAACTACCACGCGACCGGAAGAACGAACTGTCCTTATAAACTTAAACAAGTCGTGTATTCTATTAGTGGGTAGGGATTTATTATCCGACTATTAAAGTCGTAGGTTCAGTTTCGTTCTAGGTTTAGATTTAATCAAAGATATGAAAACGAGACGGTATCCCGTTCCGACTTCCATGCTTCATTTGCAAGAACCGTTGGATTATGTAAAGAGCAGCTTTGCATGGTTTTATTAGTTTTCTTATATGTATCGACATCTTGTTCAAATGAACATTTTATCTCAACATATGTTAGTAGCAAAAAGTACTTTAATACTTAGAGTTTTTAATGCAATTCGTATAAAATATTTACAATTATTGAATTTGTAAAACTTATTAAATTTTAAGAACTCAAGTCTCCTTTGGAGTTCTTATATTTCTCCTTTGAGAGGTTTCCATTTGAAGCATATTTTAGAAAAAAAAAATCCCAACATACAAACCAAATGAAAAATTTAAACGTTATTCATTTGATATTTGGGCTTAAGCAAAATATGAGTTTGAGGTGGGGCAAGTTATTATGACTGAAATTACTTGCATTATTGAATACTTTACTGAAAGCATTACAGATCTCGATGACATAACGATTTATGTGAGCGCAGGAAAAATCAAAATATCTCACAATTACTTTTGACATTGCTCCCCGGTAGGTGTTAGCGAATTTTTTGATTTAATTACGGCCCGGTATGTGGGGCAAGAGTGCCGGTGACACCTTTATTATGACTTGAACTCATTTCCAAAATCGTTTTAATGCCCGCCATTAAGTTGAATTATGAAATATAATCACTTTGATATCAACGCGAACAAGGTCTTGATATCCACATGTTAAAATAGTCGGATTGGATAATATTTGTAATATAATTTTATCACATTAATTTTATTGCAACTATTTCCTTTGTGCTCAAATTGTTGAAAGTCAGAGCTTGTAGCTCCATTCTATAGAGGGCAGGGTCATTTTATGACCTTGTCAGTAGTACATACCTCCTTTAAGAAGAGCTTTACCAATGGACTCCTTCCTTAGTCATAGTGAGATAGAACTTGATTATAGTAGTCCTTATAACAAAATCGACTGAGGCTTTAGGTTGGTTAGTTTGTTTATGCAATAACACCAGATCCTTTCAATTAATTATAAGTAGAGTAGAAAAGCCTGCGGTATTGGGTTTACGACTTGGAAAGCACATAAAGCCACTGGACTATCATCTAATCTTTCTCCAATCTTGTCGGTGTACTGTTCCATTTGATAAAAGTACATACTCGTACGAGTGTTTCAACACTTACTTGTGTTCTGAAATGTCTCGTCTTCTGCATCGATGACTAGTCTACGGAAATGAGAGACTGACATGGCTGAAGTGCGTTCGTTGCAACTTTTATTATATTTGCAACAGTAACACTATAGCTAAAGTTGCAATCCGATATGCTGCTGAGCTGATTCTTTGTGCAAATAAATTAACTATCTAGAGTTCTTATCTCCACTACTTCAGAATGCAATATAGCTTACCTCATTGTTTATTGAGGATTATAGCAAGTAGGTAAGAAGGTAGCATACGAGTACATTAACTCTTTCGATATCTTGTTAAGTCAGAAACAAGAAACGGTTCCTTTTTTTATTTAGATCATTTTCCTTTTAAGTTTTAAGTGTATGATTATATTTTATAAGTACAAGTAGAGGTATACTGTATAATAATATGATAGAAAGCCGCAAGATATTTAAAAATAAATTGAAGTGGTGTCAAAATAACGAAGAAAAAATAAAATTGGATGCGTTGGCGACGCATAGGACCGATAAAAATTTTATAAAATTTTGGCGAGCTACAAAATCTTTAAATCATAAATCGAGTGTTCCTCTTACCGTAGAAGGTGTTAGTGACAGAAGCAAAATTGCAGACTTATTTTCACACCACTTCAAGGTCAATCCGTTGCCGGCTCGTGCTGTATATGTGCCTAGTACACAGGCTGCAGATAGTGCTGACAAGGTATGTTTTACTGCTACTGACGTGGCTTCTGCAGTTCACCAGATGAAGAGGGGAAAGTCACCGGGTTTCGATGGACTGAGTCTTGAACACATAATATACGCTGGTAAGGCAGTATTCGAGGCTCTGGCCACCCTGTATAGTGCGTATTTCAATTTTGGCTATTTACCAAAACAGCTTATGAACACCGTGATAGTTCCAATTCCAAAAAATAAAACGGGAGACCTTTCTAGTCTCAAGAACTATAGACCGATTTCCTTAGGCACTGTGCTAGGGAAAATACTGGAAAGGTTGTTACATCCAACTTTAACAAATAATATTAAGCTGAACGACGCTCAGTTTGGTTTCCGTACTGGTCTCTCAACAGATGCAGCTATTTTCAGCTTAAAAGCAACCGTAAACTATTATGTCAATAGACATACTTCTGTTTACGCGTGTTTCCTCGACTTGAGCCGTGCTTTCGATCTCGTAAATTATGACTTACTGTGGGAGAAACTACACGGCTCGAAAGTCCCTGCAAAAACGGTGAATTTGTTGAGATACTGGTATAGAAACCAAACAAATAGTGTAAAATGGGGCGACGCGACATCTAGCGAATACAAGCTAGAATGCGGTGTTCGCCAAGGAGGATTGACCTCTCCTGACCTTTTTAGCCTGTACGTGAACGACCTTATTGAGGAGCTGAGAAGCACCAAAATTGGTTGTCATATTGGGTCTACATGCGTCAATAACTTTAGCTACGCGGACGATATGGTGCTTCTCAGTCCTTCAATCAGGGGTCTTCGTAAACTAGTAGGAATCTGCGAGCGTTACGCCATAGAACATGGATTAAAATATAACGTCAAAAAGACAGTCACGATGGTGTTCCGTGCAGGCAGAGGTCCAGAGACGATTTCAGGGGTGTTCCTTGAAGGAAAAGTACTCGAAAGAGTTGAGCGGTTCAGATATCTTGGGCACATTGTGACTGAGGGTCTCATTGATAATGAGGATATAGAGAGAGAGCGCCGGGCTCTGGCTGTTAGATGCAATATGCTGGCACGACGTTTTGCAAAGTGCAGTGACGAAGTCAAGGTGACATTGTTTAGGGCATACTGTTTATGCTTCTACTCTTGTCAGCTTTGGACTAAGTACACCAGACGCGCTATCAGCAATATCAGGGTGCAATACAATGACGCATATCGTATCCTGATGAAGCTGCCGCGGTACTGCAGTGCGTCAGAAATGTTTGCTCGGGCCAGAGTACCGGACTTCTTCGCGATTATACGATCGCGTATCGCAAATTTTTGGAGTCGTTTGCGATCCTCTAAAAATGAAATCCTCATCACACTGGTCGAATGTCTGGGCTGCTCAATTTTCAAACATTGGCTCTCAGTGCACCAGGAGCCTAATAGAAAGTAGAAGTAGCACTGTAAGTATTAGCACTGACCGTGTCGTGCATGCACGTCTATGTTTATAATTTTTATTTTTACTTTTATTTATTTTTACTATAGTATTATTTACCTACTATTGTATATTTAAACTGGGTGTGTATACCTTCAAATAAAAATTATTATTATTATTATAAGAAGTCACAGCTTTATACAAAAAGATTATTTAAAACGTTATCTCGTTGCTCTACGTCTTTATCCTTAATGCTCTACTTGCTATGGATACAGACACCTCGACACTCTGCTAGAGTTATACGGTATTTACAGTTATACAGAACAAAAATGTGTAATTAATCACAAACTACTAAATACGAGAGTTATTGTCAATTAACTATTGCTTTCATCATTACTTGCCAGGAAATGTAATCTGACCTGCATCTCTTGACGTTACGACGGCGCGAAGTGGTTGGTTAATAATTAAAAATACTTAAAAAGTAAAGCAAAAATTAGCTTGATTATATCTAATACTAAGAGCATGATCATATTTCTAATGTGTTAATTTTGATTATGTACTAAAACATATACGTATTTGTCTTGTTACAGGTAAGCGATATACTCCGCAGTAAGAGTAAGAGTAAGTGTAGAGTAAGTGAACCAGAACATTCGACATTGATACATGAGCAGTAACCCCATGTGTTTAAGGACGTTTTAATTATACAGGTAATGGGCTGAACGTCAAAAAAGCTCTCGAGACAGTCTCAAGATGCACCTCACTAATGTTTGCGCGTTACCCAAACGTGACGTAACGTCCATAAATCATAGTCTAGGAGGTCGCGTCGCTTCTCCGTCACTTTATAGTTTATTCCGGTATTACGTCTACTATAGCATCCGACACGGCTATTACGGATTAAACTGATCGCACATAACATCACCCGCACGAATCCGAAATCCATTTTTTGGTATTACGGTATGCATCTATCTATTTTGTATAAAACTAATATTAAATTGACATAGGCGCTTCTTTGCAGTAGTTAAACTACAAAAGAAAGATTTAATTTGGTATTCTCCACTAAAAATTAAAGAATCAAAGTAGCTCTTCTTAAATATCATACTGTAATCGATGAAATATGTGCAAGATACGAATGATAAGAGTAATCTTTGATGGCAAAGAATATTGATGTAGACGTTTTATAATTTAAATTTAATACAATTTACTGATATGTGGATTGTATAATCTTAAGACAAGTTACATTATTCAATGTTATAAAAATAAT